>JAGXJF010005755.1:0-639030 GCA_019208055.1 Stipa capillata | reverse complement strand
GGTCCATAGGGCCGAAGTTGTCGTAGAAATCCTGGTCCGAGTACCTAGTACGGGGCGAGATTGCGATCGGTTTTCCTGCCGGGTTTGCTTCTTCCTCCTCGGTCAAAACCGGTGAGGGCTGTGCAATCGGCGCTGGGATCTGATCGCGCTTAGTTGCGCGTCCTGTCGACTCTGATTCTTCCTAGACGGCTTGGTCCGGAGAGGTCCCCACGATCGGCGCCATCTGTCGACGATCGGTGAATCGGCAATCTTACGGTATTCGTGGAATGATGATTACTGGGGGGTAGGGACCTCTAGGGCCCAAGTGCCAGGAGCTCTGACAGCAGGGAACAGCCGTTTTTATATAGGTTCGGGCCTCCCTCAGGATAATAACCCTATGTCCTGTTGCTATATATTGATGGAGAACACGCTTACAATAGGGGGTGTATGTTAGTGGCTACCCTAGGCCTAATCGTAGACTAATCTAACTAAACCGCCGGGCTCGACTCCTTCGAGACAGCGGGGCTTCAAGGGCTTCGCCTCCTGAGATCCTATGCTGCTTGTGCTGCGACTAGAAAGACCTGTTGGACCTCTCCTCCCCTATGAGGTTGCTGATCCTTATATAGGGGGTTCCCAGGGTCGTACTGGACGTGGACTTACGCCCGAGTAGGACTCTGATCTCCTTAAACGTCGGGATTGACTTCCTAGTTTAAAGGGAGTCTTCCCTTCCTGAGAGGGGTTACCTTGTCGTCCAGGGATCCTTACCGGGTACGCTATACCTTCCTAAAGTCCCGGGATTCGGTATACGGATTTCCGCCAACTATATCGATTCTGGAGAATCATTCAACCGCAAGTCTACGATTGTCGACACTTATTTTTCTGCTGTAATTGCAAATACCCTTCTCAAAGATCATGATCCAAGGACTATCGTTGAGTGTCAAAAACGCTCCGATTGGCGTAAATGGAAGAATGCAATACAAGCGGAAATTGTCTCGCTTAATAAAAGAAAGGTATGCACTGAAGCAATACCGACACCTCCCAAAGTTTTCCCTGTGGGATTCAAATGGATTTTTATCCGAAAACGGAATGAGAACAATGAGGTGGTGAGATACAAAGCAAGGCTCGTAGCATAAGGGTTTACGCAGAGACCCGGCATTGATTTCAATGAGACATATTCTCCGGTAATTAGTGGAATCACTTTCTGATATCTCATATATCTGGCAGTGCAAAATCGTCTATCTATGCAGTTGATGGATGTTGTGACCGCATATCTTTACGGGTCACTAGATTTGGACATTTACATGAAGGTTCCTGACCGAATCCCTGTCCCGAATGCAAGCGCAAAATGCAACATGTACTGTGTAAAACTGAACAAGTCATTATATGGCTTAAAGCAGTCGGGACGGATGTGGTACAACCGACTCAGTGAGTTCCTTCTTAAGAAGGGTTACTCCAATAGTGATGATTGCCCATGTATCTTCATCAAGAGGTCCTCTAGAGGATTTTGCATCATTTCTGTGTACGTCGATGATCTCAACATCATTGGCAACACAGAAGATATTGATGAAGCACGCAATCAACTAAAGATGGAATTTGAGATGAAGGATTTGGGTAAAACCAAATTTTGCTTAGGTCTTCAACTTGAGCACCTTCCCTCAGAAATCATGGTACACCAAGCTGCCGATATCCAGAAAATATTGAAGAACTTCAATATGGACAAATCCTACCCATCTAAAACTCCAATGGTTGTTCGTTCTCTAGACGTAGAGAAAGATCCATTCAGACCAAGAGATGATGGAGAAGAGATATTGGGACCCGAGGTTCCATATCTCAACGCTATTGGAGCGCTCATGTATCTTGCAAATTGCACAAGACCTGATCTTCCTTTTGCAGTAAATCTACTTGCTAGACACAGCGCAGCTCCCACCAAACGCTATTGGTCAAGAGTCAAGAATGTCCTTCGATATCTCCATGGCACAAAGGATCTTGGCCTATTCTTTCAATTCCAGATAAATCAGGACTCCAATATGATTGGATACACAGATGCTGGTTATTTATCTGATCCCCATAATGCCAGATCACAAACCGGCTTTGTGTTCCTACATGGTGGAACTGTCATATCATGGAAGTCTTCGAAACAGACTCTTGTGGCAACATCTACCAAGCATTCTGAAATAATTTCATTATATGAGGCATCACGCGGATGCGTATGGCTTCGCAGAATGATAAACCACATACAACAGTCATGTGGAATTGGTTCTATCGAATCACCTACCATTATCTACGAAGATAATGCGGCTTGTGTTGCACAGATGCAAACAGGATACATCAAGAGCAATATCACTAAGTATATTGCCCCTAAGTTGTTTTTCCCCATGAGCTCCAGAAAAGCAGGGAAATAAACATCTTGCAAGTCAAATCATGCGACAACCTCGCTGATTTATTCACAAAGTCCCTACCAACTTCTACATTCCAGAAATATGTTCATGAAATTGGTATGCGACGACTTCGGGATTTGCAAGGATCAAGGGGAGTATCTTCCTAAATTATTCCTGTTCAAAGCATCATATTACACTCTTTTTCCCTTTATGAGTTTACTTTTCAGGTTCTCATCAAGATTTTTAATGAGGTAATATCAACATGAGATTATATGTCATATTTTTCGTTTTCCCCGCCGGGGTTTTTAGGAAAGTATACACGACATATTTATTGTCCTCTAAACTCTATGGGTTTTCTCGTATTGAGTTAAATGAGACAATAATCATTATATGCTGTATCATTTTCTCCTTATTTTCCCATTGGGTTTGAAGGAGTTTTAACGGCATATAGGACACTATACTCCTCACATTTTTTCCACAGGGTTTTTTTAGAGGAGTCACTATTCAAAGATGATGATGTTATATTTACACCAAGATGAAATTGATCAAGGGGGAGTGTTACGAACAGGCGTCTCTCCAGAAGGGACGCATCATTTGATCACTTTTATAATGGACATTAGCAGTTGTAATTAACTCTAATTGGGTCGTGTCTCTTAGAAGAGATAACTGTCATTTCTTGTATCATGTATATATAAGAGTTTCATCATCAATAAACATTAGATTTGATTGCATTATTCAATCCCTAATTCAAACAGAAAGGGCACCGCACACGACCCACCCGTAGAAGCGAAGAAAAGGAAGGGGAAAACCAATTCGCAGCAAACCCTCCTCCGCCTCCTCGGTCGCCACCGGCTCGTGCGATCTCCGGCGGCGGCGATGGCCCGGAAGAGGAAAACGGACGCCGCGCCGCGGCTGGACGAGGCCGACCGCACGCTATACTCCACCTTCTGCGGCGCCGCCAACTCCCTCTCCCAGCTCTACTCCCAGGCCATGACCCAGCAGAAGCTCTCCTTCCAGGCCGGCGAGCGACACGGCCTCGTCAGTAATCTCTCCCCCCTTCTCTCTGCGGTCGTTCGGGTAGGAATTTCGATCGGTTCCGCGTGTAGTTCTTAATCCTAGTTTGGTCTGGTGGTCGGCAAGGGCATCCGTTGGGTTTGACTGTGGAGGCGGAGAGATTTGGTTTTAGCCGTCCGTAGAGGGTACCATCTAAGGATTGCTCGTGCAAAATCTCAGTGGATGAAATGTCAATTATTGTTGGGGGAGTAGGTCATCCCTGGAGCAGTTGTAATTCGATGTTTATTTGTATCAGACTGTTGAATGTTTATAGTGATACCTTCTATATTAGCTTACCTGGATACCGTGTCGAGGGGGGGGGGATTTACAATTCTTTCACAAGTAGTTCGACTCAGATTTTGGAGAGAAACAGAAAGTGCATCTGTAAGTATGGAGAATATACAGAATTTACTGTTAGAGTGGTACCCATTGTTCTTCTAGATGACATATGGGAGTATTCGTTGTTCTTAGAACATGTATGTGTTTGTAGGTGAAGCATCTATAGTATTATTTGTGATGTTACAATCGTTTAAACACATTGTCATGTGCTTGTCTTGTCTATCTTAAACTTCCCTTATGGAATAAGTTGCATGAAAATGCACTTGGCTAAATTTCACTTTAATCATGCAGGAAAAGCTCCACCAATGGATCTTGAGGAAGCACGAGGAAGAGTCGAGGCTTACTGTAGCTGATATAATGTCTCATATTCAGGTCCGTCCTTAGAACTCCCTATATCTGATTAGGAGTTTGAAGCAATTGAGTAGTCTTTTTCTGTTTGTGGCCCTCCTTGATAGAATCAGATTTTTCATACTCAAGCCTGTACTCCATAGGAGAAGACTTTAAGCAATGAACCTCTCGTGACCATGACCCCATGATATGAGAGATCTAGATATCAAACATTTTGGTTTATGAAGTACGAACTTGACAAAGTATAGATGAATGTATTTTTACCTTTCGCTGTCTAATATTTGTTGCATTGGGTTCTAATGTTTATTATGTTTATTAAACAATTAAACCAATCATAATGTGATACATTGTTGCTTTATTTATAGCATGAGATGGACTACGGAGGTACCGATGCACATGTATCCCCAAGAGGACATCAGCATCCTGCAAGTGCAAATCTGTTTACAAACTCAAGTGTCCAACCTCCAGCTGGTTTGTATGGGCAAGCAACAGCTGGGCTTGCTCCTAGACCCAGCCTCAGTGACCAGTCAAAGAATACAATATTTTCAAATGCCCTATCAAGCCCAGTTCACAGGAGCCTCCAGAACTATCAGTTGACTCAAGGTGCTGGTAATGGAGGCCGGAACACAGAAGCACACTCAGCGGGGCAAAATCGGGAGACCAACTCTGCAAGCTCTAACGACACCTCGATGGACATGGTTTCAGACAGCGCCGGGAATGGGTACTACTAAAGTGGTTTGTGGTGAGATGTTGCATGCACAACCAGGCAGCATCGCATATCAGTGTTCTCTCTGGTTTTGTATGTTCTGTATTTTCCTAAAGCTCAATACTTCTTGCGACCTTGTAGTCGCACATCAGGTGATTCTCTTTCAGGTTTAAGCTATTGGATTTATTTTATTTTGTTGAAAGCCTGTTTGGAGATAAATCTATCTGCCTGTGTGGGTACATCAGGCATGTTATATCCAACAATGTGTTAGTGAGTTCTCGATGAATACTGTGAATGTAAATGAAAGTTGCATTCTGATCTACTGAACGAGTTCATGTGGTTGACGCATTGAGAAGGTTAGTCGTGTACGGCAATAATAGCAAAAGTTATCATCATCCGCTTTGAGTGCATGTGCGCGGTGCGTAATGTTGCTATCAGTGAGTTTTTATTTGAGCCAGCTATCAGTAAGATCCTTCAGGTTCCCTATGCTGGAAAAATTCAAAATTATTATTCTTCTTTCTTTTTTGCATGGTGATTACTGTATGAAAGTTTTTCCATTTTTCTTTGTGCGTAATTTGCTATTTATCTAAATGAAATTGCCAAAATTTTCCTAGTAGCTGTATTTTTCCCAGAAATGAGCTTAGATAATCTTTGCCATGCATATTTTCTAGTCATTTAACAATAAACTTAGAAGTACTGTTTTCTAAATATGTGGAAGAAACTTTCTAATCCGTTGCTGAGATCAGAGTTATCCTTCTCAAATCCTTGTGTTGCCAGCTTAATCAGGCTACTCCCAGGCGCTGCCGATGATGAGCCAGTACCGTCTACAGGCCCCCTTCTAGAAGGCTTATAAGCAGGCTTATGGCCACAAGAAACCATAAACCCTTTAAAAGACAAATTTCTTAAGCTGCTGTGAAAATAAGCACCTTCAAATCCCCATTGCTAGCTAGAAGCCTCAAAAAGAGGCTTTTCGAGCTTCTCAGACCCGACCTTCCGAGACTGTCCTTGAAGTTCAGTTTATTTACTCGCAAATGCTACTACTATATAAATCCAAATCGTAGCATTTTTTCCTCTTTTCCTCTCTAACGCACATAATGATTAGAAGTTTTATTTCTGTTCAAATTATTTCAGTAAATGTGGTGCCGAAGAAACAGTGCTGAGGCATCAATTCTTTCAATACAATAATTTGCATACATAGATGTACAAGTAAGATTGCTTGAAGAGAATGATTTGATAGCTATTTCTTGCTATACATAGCTTTGTCAATGTGTTGTTATTTGTCAATGTGGTTAACAAGAGTATGAAATTCATTTGCATATTATATAAAATACTCATGCTACTGTGAACTCTCTTGTATGTAGCGCTTGGACCTTCTCAATATTTCTAAAAAATTAGTAGCACACTTGGCTCTTAAAAAACAATGATTTATTACATGTGTTCATAGATGGATAAAGGGAAAACCAAAAAAAGCAACTTGGGATGCCGTTACTCATAGGGTCATTCTTGACATATGCGTGGAGGAAGTGCAAGCAAATAATCTGCCGACCCAATGTTTGAATAATGTTGGGTATGTCAATTTGATAACCAAATTCAATAAGCACACCAAAAGAAACTACGATCGCAAGCAATTCAAAAATAGATAGGAGACACTCAAAAAAGAATACAACATATGAAAGTCATTGAACCAACGGTACCTCCAGTCTAGGAAGAGATCCTCTCACGGGTACCATTGAGGCTAGCAATGATTGGTGGGATGCAGATATTAAGGTAAGAGACATGTTTGTATATCATTTTCATATATTATTCATTAATCAAAAATATTATTGAACTCTCATATGGTCTTGTATTAAATTTTTAACAGAGATGTCCAGAGGCGGCCAAGATTTGGATTGCTCCACTTGATAGCGAGGATAAACTTAGAATAATATTTGATGCACATAGTGTTACAAATGAACATACAAGGGTACCAGGTGAAACATCTCAAACTGCACCCGTTGATGTTAGCATTGAGAAAGAGGATGCAGGATCAGGATGTGGGGGGTTAGGTTTTAATACCACACCAGTAGGTGGGAAGAGCGTGAAGAAGAGAACAATGGGTTATTCACCTAATCCTGGTCCATCAAAAATGAGACTTGAGAATGAAAATTCTAGTATTACATAGTGCCTATTGGACATATATGAAAAAAAGAGTCAAAATTCTGTGACATCCTCTGCTCCAATGTATGTTGATCCTGTGAGAGCGGAGATTGGAGAGATGATGGCCTTGGTGGAGAAGGATGGAGCTGAGGAAGGTAGTGGTGAGCATTTCTATGCTATGCAAGGTATAAAAAATAGTGTGATTTTTTTGTCACTTTGAAGACACCACGTGGAAGGCTAACATGGCTCAAGAGGACATGGGAGGCAGAATAAAAGAAGCATTAGGCGATGATGCATTGTCATGTGAATTTATTATTTGCTTTGGGCTAATGATGCCTATATGTAATGTTTTTAATTTGGATCGTTGTTGCTTGTGACTAAAGTATTTGCTTCGGACCTATGTTTGTTATGTGACATGTCATTTGCTTCAGACCTATGTTGATTATGTATATTGTCATTTGGTTAGACTGATGTTGTTATTTATCATATTGTATGAACCTATGTCAATGTCAGTTGGACTTATGTTGTTCTATTTTGGTGTAACATGGCAGATGACAGAAGACTTAGATGATGGATTCATCCCACTTCTTGTAATGGCGTATATGTTAGAAACTAGTACCCCATCTCCACGAAGGCCAACGAGACTACCTTTCATGACAGAGATCTAGTGAGTTGAGGAGAAGATGAAAGATCCAAAAGAGTTCTACGACATGTTCAGAATGAGGTCGGTTTTTCACATGTTGCATGAGACCTTAGTGAACAATTATCAGCTAGAGTCAACTCATTTCCTTTGATGAGCTCTAGAGAAGCATTAGCACTCTTTTTTTGGACCTGTGGATCGCCTCAATCTAATAGTAATACTGCTGATAGATTTTGAACACAATGCATCTACTATTAGTGTCAAGGTTGGTGAGGTTTTGGAATCTGTAGACCGCATGGCTCGTGATTATATAAAACCTAGAGATCCTGCTTTCACTGAAGTTCATCATAGACTTTGAAAACCAAGTTCTCCCCTCATTTCAATATTGCAATTGGAGCAATTGATGTGACGATGCCAGCACATCTAAAAGTGAATCACACGAATAGTCATGGTTACACTAGTCAGAGTGTCATGGCATTGTGTGATTTCTATATGAGGTTCACTCTTGTGGTAACTGGATGGCTGGGATATGTTCATGACACGCGTGTATGGTAAGATGCCTTGGTTGAACATCCTAACTATCCACACCCTCCGGGAGGTAACTCACTTGTATATGCAATTTGTATGTTTAATTTTCACTAGTTGCTTATAAATTAATCTCATTTTTTCTCTAACTGTAGGAAAGTATTATCTTGTTGACTCAAGATATCCAAACCGTGTTGGTTATCTAGCACCATACAAGAGACAACGGTACCATGTGCCTGAATTTCAACAGGCGGCTCCAGTTGGCATAAGGGAGATCTTCAACCATCACCATTCATCACTAAGGAATGTCATCGAAAGGTCATTCGGTGTTCTCAAGATGAAATGACGTATTCTAGGAGGCATACCAAGCTATCCAGTTGAGAAGCAGAAGATGATAATTTTCACTTGCATGTGTTCACATAACTTCATTCGTGATAGTGCTCTACTTGACGAGAATTTCGAGAGGGTTGAGCGAGAAGAGTATTTTCTAGAAGACGGGCCACCTCCAAATGGGGGTGAGAAATGCTGCGCCCGTAGATGATGGCACTGTGGGGTAAATACGCGATGGAATTGCCGCCGGATTGGTAGCGTGAGAGCGAATATCTACATGACGCGGTGCTATTCGTACTTTGTATCTTTTTTGACAAATAACAAGTAGTTTGACTTGTTGAATAACATAAATCTATATGATTGTGAACCGGATGCTTGAATTTGCCAATTTTTTGTTTTATGGCAGCTGAAATTTTTATATCCATGTGTTTCCTATTTTCATAACTTATTTATGCGCTAAATTATGTAAAAAAAGTTAAAAATAATGTTATTATCATTCAAACAGTAAACAAATCACTCAAAGGGTATTACAAACTTTCTACAATCCACCTCAGACCATAAGCTCAATTTTTAGAAGCTGTTTAGAAAAGGACGGAAGCTTATCAGGGCATCCACACCGGAGCTTCCTCACACAGTTAAACTTAAATCGGCTTATGCGTAAGCCGAAACCGTTTAGCAGGGGCCCACTTCCCCTTCCAATCTGCCGGCTCCAGCAAATCGAAGGAGCCACGCCACCACCATGTAGTGTTGTTTCAACAAAACGAAGAAGGGCACAAGTAGATAAATTTGTGGCCATTTTGTGTATGGTCTGCAGGCATTCCTTCAAGATCCTTAGGGCCTGCTCCTTGTATATGGTCCCATACATGCTCCCTCACACGTGGCGCTCATCAGTTGGCTCTGGCGTTGGCGGTGGCCCCGCAGGCTTTTCGATTGGTATCCTTGCTGCTTCGCCCCCTTCGCAGCCTTCAACTACAAAGCCACGTAGTGGATCCCCGGCGCGTTCTCGTCCTGCATGGGAGACGACTCGTGCTTCATGATCTTGATGATCCACCAACGTGCATCACCCGCTGAGCGTACGCCATCCCGCTTAGCATCAGCGCTCGAATAACCCGCAAAGCATCAGTCCGTGGACGCATCCCTGCCATCGTCACCTGCCGCGGCCGCGCCCGGCCCCTCTCCTCCGGCTACCGAAAGTATGGTGAGGAGCGCGCAAGGCCTCCGGACATCATCTGTGCTGAGGAGTGCGTTGGGTGATTCCCTGACTGCTAATCGCCATAGCTCGCTAGACGTGCTTGAGTAAACAATCAGCATCATGGGTAGATAAGCAGAAGTGGCAAATTTGCTTTGTTCTTGGATGGAATTTCTTTCCATCAGTTCCTCAATCTCCTCGTTGGGCTTGTTGTCCCTTATTCACATCCAGTTGAGAGAATGAGCGGAGAAGAACAATGAGCGCAATGGCTCCTCCATTTTCCTCCATGTTCTTCGCTAGTTGGACACCGAGAATCGTTTCTTCCGTGAAGATGGAAGGCATGTGGGACCCACCATGAATGCTAAAACCAATAGATGAGCGACACGTTAGAGCGAGCATGCATGGGAGCATATACCAGGAGCTGGCAAGCCACATCTACGATTGTATCTCTTATTGTATTCTAGACAAGCGGGTACATCAATTCACATCGCTATGCGAACCTTTGAAATAAGGAGTGAGACAGTCCCGCAAATCGCGTTTCGTAGATGCAATTGTTGCTCCAATTGATTGACAATACTAATTGATTCTAATTGTTGCTCCAAATCGCGAGTCAGTCGGAACTTGGAAGGCCAAATGATTAACAATATTTCGGACTATGGTCGTCGGATGGTGCAGAGCATAGACAATACTTTCCGTTTCTTAAGGCTGTTTTGATTTCGTGTAGTCAACTTTCTGTCTGTCAATTTGGTTTGTATCCGCGGACTCCTTTTTTTGACATTGTTTTTTATGGTGAAATTTCTGCAGAAGGGAGGAGGATTTACTTCTTGGCAGTGATATGATCCAGCAACAGCCCCCTTTCTGAAGCAATTATTGGCCGACCTCCGTGACACAGTTTGGCAGAAGGAGATTTGGGAGTTGCAGGCTTTTAACATGGACCACCAGAGGGAGAAATTTGAGTTGAAAGAGAGAAGTGCACGATATAGAGTAGTCAAGGAGGAGAGGCAGGGATATTCGGCAGAAGCTGACGCTCTGAAGATGAAGAGGAGTGGACGGTGTGGATGGGCGCAGATTCTTTGTTTCTTATGAAGGAGAGGAGAGAGAGGCGAGCGCCCACGACAAGGACAGCCCCTTCAGCCGCATCGGGCGATGATGCCTTGCTCGAGATCGCTGCCCGCCTGCCGTCGCCGTCCGCGCGTTCGCCTCTACTCCGTCGTCCGCCCGGCGTTGTTCCGCGCCAAATTCCTTGCCGCGCGGGCGAACGCTCCTCGGTGCCCGCCGGGCTTCTTCCTGTCCATCGGCAGCAAGCTCCACCGGTACAGCCCCGACGCCCCCGCCCCCGACACCATGTTCGTCCACGGCCCGCGCAGCCTCCTGGGGAGCCGCCACAACGTCGTCCACCCGGGGCCGTTCCGCGCCTTCCTCACCAACCTCAAGCGTAGGCGCGCCTACGTCGCGGTCTCGTGCGGCCGCCTCCTCCTCTGCGCGCCCAGAACCGGCGCCCGCTACTGGATCGTCGACCCAGCTGCCGACCAGTGGGTTCCGCTCCCACCCCCACCGCCGCTCGCGAGCGACGAGGACACGTCGTACCGTGAGAGCCCCGCCTTCCACTGCACGGCTGCACGAATCCTCACGGTGGCCTACCTCACTACATGTGTATTGGATATTTTGCACTGAACTTTATAGGTCGTTTCTTTTTTAATTTTAGAAACACGGCTGAGAGTAGAATTGGAACTGTTATGTTGACAATGGGATCGTCTGCTCCGATTTCCAATTTCAAGATCACGATGTAAAAGTATTTTATGGAACCGGAGAGCTTTGTTAATTCATATTTGTGCTAATTCTAACACATGAAAATTGATAGATCTCAACCGGTTTTACTCATGTTTGGATTTGTTTGGAGATTCATGCGCGGTAAGCCTGTCCCCCTATCCGATGCCTGGCTAGAGTTTGGGGTTCACCCGAGCCCCCCAAAGTTAAGAGATATAGGAGGCGGAGGGACATCAGCAGTGAGACGGTGGGCAATGGAACTGTGGGAGGTGGCAATGACAGAATGGTGATGATGCGAGATGATTTATGGTACGAAGGACTGGAGGGGCAGATGTGGTGGTGCCTCGGTTCTTCTCCTACATCGGCAACCCTCCCCATCCTGAAACCTAACCCTGAACCCCGAAACCCCCACCCTCCATGCAACCGAGGTATCTCTGCTCTGCTCCACCTCTGTCACCGCTGCGCATCTACGGCGGCTCTGTCTCGAGCTTCAGCGAGCTCGCCACCACCGGACATGAAGAAGAAGGGAAAGAAAAATGAGGATTCGGTGAGAAAATTTTGACTGTTGACGAAATCGAAAACAGTGTGCTGTAAATTAGCATATCCGTTTTCTTTCCGAAACTTATTAGAGTGGAACGTTGTTGTCAGTTGTCGCTGAAGTCCACTTCACCTCTACTGCATATGTGATTGATATGATCCTTCATCCTTTCCTTCACTAGTACACCACGGGAAAGTTTCCACGTACAGCACAACCAATTTCACTACTGCTGTCGCGCTGCAGTTTTGCTTGTCCCAGAGGTCGAACATATATCTTCCGTCAACAGAAAAGAATAAGTATTCATTTGATCTTGGTCCTTGTGCTCTCTCTATAGTTGTTGGCACTCGGTGGAAAAGCTCCCTCTGTCAAGATCCCTCCACTCTACGCTGCAAAACTGTGCGTGTGATCGAATCTAGGCAGGCTAGGCACCCTTTAGGCTAACCCATCACAGCCAGATGATGCCCCATTTCTGCAAGTGCACCTGCAAACACTCTGATCATGAAATCCCAAGGTAAGATGTCAAGAAAACTCCATTAACTCCATTCTTCGATAGGAACTGTGAGGCTTCATAAGGACCTAACAAGAACTGGGACAACTAGCTGAAGTGCTCTGTACCACTCTTCCTTCCTTCCTTTCTTTTTCGAGAGAAATGAGAGGTTCTGTACCCACTCTTGGATGTGAAGGATTGAACAGGCAGCAAAAAGGTCTACTGGCTAGCTTGTTTCTGTGTTTACTTCCTGCAAGCAGGTGCATTGACAAGTATGGCAAGTGATTTGGATGGATCAGACAGTGCATCAACTCCAAGGACAGAGGCAGAGCAGTACAAGTTTGAGACCTGCCCTGAGATTTATCTTGCTTTGCTAAGCAATTACTCCTTGTTTACAAATCTTTTTGGGTACCTGCCTTTAATAAGACACTCCCACCTTTTCTGAAATTTGTCTTGGAGCTTGGTTTTCGGTCTCTAGATTTACCGGAAACCTCCTTTCTGAAATTGAAATTTTGTATTTGGAATATCGAATTACAGATTTGAATTCTGTGAAACATTCATAGTTGAAACTTGTTGAAAATTCACGTTTCAGATTTCAAGATTCCCTAAAACTCGTGTTGAAACCTAGTTAAATCTGCAGCATACCACAGCTGCGGTTGTCGGACCTGTCATAATGTAAACATTTTGTCTTCCTTCTCTACCGAGTATGTTCAAAAGTTTCAACTTTTTAAACCAGAAGCCCTCTTAGGCTCCAAGTTTTCAGTTCTCAAACTTAGGAGATCCAATATGTGAAACTTGAAGCACCTCTGAAACCAGGAAGTTCTAAACTTGTTTGGAACTCAGAAATTTCATATTGTTCGTCTAGGCGGTATGCTGGTCTATTTCAAAGTTCCGATATAGCACAAACTACACGCTAGAAATTTCGCAGAAAAGAAAGCACATACAGTTTGGAGTAAGGATTCCATATTTCTATTAAATAGAAAGTTAACTAATTAAATATACAATATCATAGATCCACTTATATATTCAACAGAAACATCTACCTCGGGATAAGGAAATCACATAACACAGAAAGTGAAATTCATAATCCTTTAAGAAAAACTTGTCGTAGTATATATAACTCTGATACACGAATTTGTGTAGGCAAAAAAATTTTAGGAATAAAATGTACAAGTTATGTGCTGGCACTGTGACCGACGTTAACCGTGCCACATGTCACAGCCACAACTCTCCCCTCCTCTCCATGTCGCCCTGCATGGGCACTACGCAGCCTCATGCCCACGCACGCCCCAACCGAGCAACAAATCAGTGCAACAAGTACACCATGCAGCGAAGGTGTCGGCTTTACCGCTGTCACCGCATCACCCAATTTCATCCTAGAACTGCCTCGCACAAACCACTGGTGCACTCCCAACCGACCTCCACTGCCTATAAAGCCCCCCCCCCAAGGCGCTGACGGCCAACTCCGTGCTCTCTAGCTTCATCTACTCTCCCCAACCTCCCTGTACCATCGCAACATCATTCTAGGCCCCGTAGCACCGCCACCACCCCTCTCATCTCCGGCGAAGTAGAGCACCAAACACCCCCTCCATGGCCGATCATCCACTGCATAACACTGCCACCATCTCTGCCCCAAATGGGTTCCTCTCATCTTCTATAACCTTTCTAGAACCCTCCGTCATTGTCGGAAAGGCTCGCCGGCGTCGGCATCAACCTCATCAAGGCCGCTGGCCGCACTCCCCTGTTTTTTTTCCCAAAATCGAGCCGACGTAGCAAGCCAAGCCACCTTCTTTGCACAAAGTCGTACCCCTTCACCCAGCTAAAAACCTACACAAGCCAGCTCCCTTCCTTTTTGGGCCGACTAGAAATTAAATTGGGCCAAGCCCAATAACCGTAGGGATATAGCCTGAAAGAGCATTTTGGCCCCCAATTGGTTTTGATGGTTAATGGCAACTCAAACTGGAATCTAATGCTTACAATGAGTGTAAGCAGTTGAATAGGTTCCAGGAAGAAGAGTCATCCAGGAAAGGATGACCACCCAAAAGTACAAAGCTAGTTTCCAAGACAAGGAGATAGCTGTGTTAGACAGCTGTGCCACAGCTGTGATGAAGCCGGTGCTGTGCAAGGAGTTGCAAGCAAGGTGATGGTGGCTTGATGCGTCAAGAGCCGTGACTGCAGTTGGTGGTAGGTAAAGCCTAGGTTTACTAGTTTTCTTGAGCTCTTAGGAAACACCCGTACTATCAAGAGGGATGAAGCAGCAATAATCTGTGGAAGTTCCTTATGCTCAATGCTCAGAATGTTGGTCAGTGGCACTGATGTTTTGAGGTTAGTGGCCCAGTAACAACAGTGTTTAGTCTTTTGTGAATCTGGTTTGTGCTAGCACTGCAAAACCCTAGAGCCAAAGTCAGCTGTGTCACAGGTGACCTACCACTCTATGACTCAAGTACATCTCTGTACCAGGGGAGAACTTGTAAATGCTAAAGGATCTGCACTGCAATAGTTTGTCTGCCGAGTCAGAAGACTGTTGGAGGTTCTCTCCTTATTAGGGATCAGAGTTAGTTGCGCGCTGAGGGCATGTAATGTGCCAGGACCGGGCTGAGTAGTTAGGCTACGTCAGTTAAGGGTTCACCTGTGTGTGCCTCCGGTGACACAGGTATCGGTCTGCCTGAGCCGGTTATCGTTGTGCGTTGTGATTAGCTGTGTCACCGGTGTCTGTCACAGGTGATCCACTTAATCCTACGTGGCATGAGTGTAACGGTCGGGTACCTGTGAACCCTATAAATAGGGGACCAGGGAAGGTCTTCGACCTCAACCTTGCTCAATCCAGTGAATCATATTCGATCGTTGCAAGCCTCTCATCTCCTGAACAAAAGCTAAACTTCCTAAGAGTCAGTTCAAGAGAGTTAGAGCTTTGAGCAAAGAGCACTAGTTCCTCCAAGAGTTATTGCTACTGAATCTGTTACTCTTGGAGTGTCTACTCCTAGACGGGCGTAGGAGTTGCTAGTATCACCCAAGCTTGTGTGGGCTGAACAGTAGTTTGTGAAGGTGATCTGAGGTCTACCTGCTGCAAAGCTAAAGGACTTCCAGAAGCAAAACAAGAGGCCTGATCACTCAGGTACTCGGAGAACAAGCACGATTCAATGCTGGTGATCTCTTCGGAGTAGCCCTTCCAACGGAGTACCTCTCTCAAAAGAGTAGGGAACTTCGGTGAAAAACCACCTTGTCTCTCTGAGTACTTCTTACAGTGCTGTTATCTACTCATTAGAACTGCATGCTTATATGTTCTCTGATATATATTGTTTATCTGTGATAGATCTCTTTATGCCTATGTTAGCTTAGCTGTGTCTCAGTTATAGTATATCATATCCTATACCTGTGCTAGCTACCTGTTACACAGTTATCTATCTTACATATTTGATTAAGGTTGTTAACTCACATGTGTTACATACCTGTGTGACAGCTGCGTGTTAATTTACATAGCATATATTGCCTATGTTGATCACCTGTTACACTGCTAGCTATATCTTGTAATCTGCTAAGACATAAACTGATAAGCCAAGTAAAAAGAAGTGAATTTAGTTAGCCTCCTATTCACCCCCCCTCTAGTCGGCACATTCGGTCCTTTCATAGCCCATCTCGGTTAGAGCCCTCAAGCCCATCACTGATCCAACTCTAGCGCATTATTGTTCACCCAACCCGACCTGCAGTGAATAGTAACTGACCATACTATTCATCCAAAACCCTAAAACACATAATATGCCCATTTTGATCGTTTTGATGCCCGAATTCTATTTTCCATACCATTTAAGCTAAATCCAACTCCTAA
Source organism: Stipa capillata (assembly GCA_019208055.1). Classification (NCBI taxonomy): domain Eukaryota; kingdom Viridiplantae; phylum Streptophyta; class Magnoliopsida; order Poales; family Poaceae; genus Stipa; species Stipa capillata. Next base: position 622,789 of record JAGXJF010005755.1, on the reverse strand, counting down.
ATACCCTAAACCCCTAAAAACCTTCATATCTCTATTAATAATCAGATTTTTGAATAATTTACATTTTGCTACCAGCTCGCATTTGTTGAGCCCGGACTTATTGATATTCGAATCTTTTTGCAATTAGGACACGGTAGCAACGATCAGACTTTTAAGAGGATCCGGAAGGTAAGGATTTCCTAGAAGAGGAAGGTCCAATCAACCCCGAGACAGTAGACAAGTCACATTCCTTGTTCATGTCGAACCCACATGTCTGATACTTTATGTATTACTAGTTTAGTTAATTAATTCTTGCATGCTATTTAACTATTGCAATAATTTTTGAATGGCAGGTTACTTTTGATTCCTACGGCCGAAAAGCCCTTGTTAACTTTGCAAGTCGTATTCACGTTGAAAACCCTAGTATAAGTTATATCAGTATCCTTCACCGTCATAAAGACAAGGTTGGACTATTTCTATAAAATATTGATAACCCTAATCAAAATACAGGAGAATGTGATTTTATAAATAAATTGCCTGTGGTTGGGGATAGAGAAAATGAGGCCTTTCATCCATTGATTGTATATCCATACCCCTTCTATAGAGTAAGAGCAATAAGTCGGATTACCTTACTCAAGACATACAAGGACAAGACCATTGTGCTAAGTGATAAACACAGGACCGCTCAATCACATGTTTGACTTGTCAAACCTGGCTTAGTAGTCTGCTCTATCCGCCGGACAACTACATACTAGCTTAACATTTTGATCTTATGAATGGTCCACCGAAGCAATGAGGGTAGTAGACCACTTGGCTGAAAATCACAACAAGAATACACTTAAACCCTAGACTTGCTAGCTAACCCTGGCCTAGTTGAGCCATCAGGGAATGAGTGGTTTGGTTTTCCTGGGTGAAAACTTCAAAAGATAGAGCAGATAAAAAGCCATGTTACCTCATCTTTGTCAACACACCAATGAGAGTTTGTACAACTATAGTGACAATAGGAGGTTTAGGTATCTTGTGGGTAAAAGCTGAGCAACTCTATAGAGTCAAAGTAGATAATATTCGAATATGTCGTGCTCCGGGTTAATGAAGCTGTATTTAGAGATGATTCTCCATATAAGGCATAAGTAGAGATTTGATGATAGTTAACCAAATATGATGATCACCCAACAAGAATTGAAGTACAAATGCTTTACAGTCTAAATGTTTGAATAAATGATTCTTAAATATTAAGTTGGAGATTAGAGTTATGCATCCACCACATATAAAACCATATACTCCCTCCTTTGAAATCCAAGGCATATAGTTAAATAGCTCTTTTCCCAATGTGGCTTGTTGAGTACTACATGTACTCAGTATTGTACGAGCTTGCCTAGATGCAATAGAAGAAGGGGAAGAGCCGTTCGATGAGGAGTTCCTCAACGGCGACGACTATGAGTTCTAGGTCTCATCCATGCTCAAGGATGCCTGTGGCAAGTAGTATCTTTTGGTTGTAATATAAGCTTTGGGCTTGCATACCCTGTAAAATAAAATCTCTTGTTAAGCATAATTTACTGGTTTGTACTAAAGTTGGATGTTTAAGCGATGTGTTGGCAGTATATTCATTCTACGTCCACAATTGAGGAACTCCTAGAAAATTGCGGGGATTTAACGCTACTCTCAAAATCGGGGTTGTGACAACTACAAACTTCTCATCTCCTTACATATAACTAAGAAAGAAAAGCTAGAACACAGGATCCTTCAGATCCCCTCCCGCCGGAGCTCAAGCCGGAGGCCGTGGCACCAGTGAGGCCAGGCTCACGTCAACACAGAGGCGGCGGCGCTGGCAGAGGCGAGGCGGAGCCAGCAACGGCACGAAGGCTCGCTAGAGAATTAGGGGTTAGTGTGAAGGGTTCACTAGAGTGAAGGGAGGAGGAGGTGGGGACTAGAGGGATAGCTTGATCCATGACAACAGAGGCAGAAATCGAGGAAGAGAGAAGGATAGAGATGTGAGCTTGAAGAAGAGGTGATACCGTTGGGGCGACGGGACTCTGAAGCCATGGCATCAAACCAAATATCTTGAAGCTTCTTGGTGTAACCCATCGCGCTATCCACAGGCGGCACCACTTCCTTCACTCGCCTCGGTTTCCCCGAACCGCTTAGGGCATCTACAAAGACGTGACATCAGTTGACTCTTCGTCATGCAACCTATGATAATTGCTGACGTGGAGAAGAGTGAATAAAACTGACTCTTTGTGAAGAGTCAAACTCTAAAATAGAATAGAACTTCTAGAATCAACCATATTGTCTTTCTACGTAACTACATTTAATGCTGACTTTTCCTGTAGAGTCACATTATATGAGTTATTTGATAATCAACTTTATATCACGTGAACAGACAACTCAAGGCTCGTAGCTTGGCTCGGCCCTGGCAAGGCTCGACTCTGGCTCTGCTCGATTCGGAGGTGCAACGAGCCAAGCCCGAGCCTCCTCCTCGGCTCGTAAATCTCGGCGAGCCGCTCGTAGGCTCGTTTGGGCTCGTTGCATAAAAAAAATTTGGACATGACCTTTGCTAAAAAAAGACAATCCACGTATATATATTGAACAATTATATAATTCACAAGCATATATAACATAAAAAGTGATGCAATCAACACATCAATAAGTCTCAAGTTATCAACAATAACATTCAAACTTAGGCATAACCTGTGCTAAAAATTTGACAATCCACATACATATATCAATTAAGATCTTTGATTCTGAATATGACTCTTCTACACCCTGGAACTCAGATTTGTTCGCAGTTTTAGAAAATTTGCTAGTAATTACTGTGGAGTAACTATGTCATATATCTTTTTCTTTTATGCACAATAAAAGTGCGAGTGGAGTGAACAGAAGTGGAAATTATGTGAATTGAAGGAAGATTGCAAAGCCATTTGGCAATTAGAAAGATATAGTCATAGCTATCCTCTTATTCCCCTCCTCACATTTTAGCCCTCTCTTGGAAATTTCATAAAGGAAATTAATAGCAAGGTAGTTGCATGTGAACCGGATCCAACAGACTTCAATTAATTCCTTACATATCAAGCATAAAGCCGTCTTTACTCTTCGCATTTTCATCGGATTTCGATCTAGGAAACAAATTCTGCAATAACTCACTTCCCTACGCCGGGCTCGTACATGGGAAGGTCCTCCTCCTCCACGCGGCCCATCACCTGCCCTATTAGCTCGCTGCCACACGACATCGCGACAAGCATCGGGTCGAGCCACATCCTAGCGCCCTCACAGATTGAACTGCCTAGCGTCTCGCTGTGGTGGCACCGGAACCACCCGGCCCGCAGTGGCGTCCGCGGTGGAGGAACGGTGGCGGCATCCGTGGAGGAGGAGCAGCAAGTCTGTACGAGACTACGGGATAGAGATTGAATCGGATGGTTACAACACTTATTTGGAGAAACCGATCTGGCTCGCGAGCTGGTCCAAGCTCGTTGGTGCAACCGTGCCGAGTCAGCCTTGGCTCGTGATTTGCCAAGCCTAGCCAAGCCGAGCCACGAGCCGGCTCCGCCCGGCTCGTTTCCAGCCTTGTCCTCAGCCCATGCGGCCAAGAGTGGAGTCTTGCCGGCGTCAACGACCGTCACGCCGAACATCTCGTGCAGCGCCTCGAGCCAGAACAGATTGCATCCGACCGCGGGGTCGAGGTACCCGACGAAATCACCAGCAAAGAAGGCCTTCCCATGTGAGCACCTAACAAAAGCCTCCTCCAGTTGGCGGACCACCGCAAGCATCTCGTCAACATTCTCTGTCCTCTCTTCCTCGTTCGCCGCTCCAATGACGCTAACATACGCAGGGAACAACTGCAAGAAAGATGCCACGAGACACCGACACGGTCACCTGCAGCTCAAAATTGTAAGCACAGAATAGAGGTTCGGGAAGATAATATGCCTTGTCGTCGGCATAGGCTGTGACAGAACCGAAAATTTTCAAAATTTTGAAATTTCAAAACCCTGTTTTGGGACGTATCTCGTTTCCTCGGCCCATCTCTAATTCCCCTGGCCCACCTCCATCTCCTCCTACCTCCCGACGCCGTTTCCCTCCTGTTCCTCGCCTCTCTGTCACGCCGCCCGAGGAAATCAACGACGACACCGCACCGTTCGTCCTCGGCGCTGGAGCCAGGTGGGGCTGGCTCTGCCCCGTCGCCACGCCCGAGGACAGCCCACGCATCGTCGGCTTCCTTCCCCTCTGCTCCTCTTCTCGCTGCCGCACGTGCCACCTCGCCGATGCATGTCGCTCTTGAGCTCCTCGCGCGCCACCTCGCCCATCGCCTGCCCCGTCAAGCTTCCCCGCTTGCCACGCCAGCCCCGCCGTTGCCACCGGAGCAGCCTCCTCCTCAAGCGACGAGCTCTCGGCCATGCCACCTCGCTCCTCTATAAAAGCCGTACGCCGAGCGCCTCTCCTCTCCTCTTTCTTCAAGTCCGCCTCTTTCCCGAGCACCTCCCTCATTCTCGCGCGAGCTCCCGAGTGCTTCCCGGCCTCCCTCTCTCCGTTCCCGAGCCAGGCGACATCGCCACCGCCACCATCTCCACCTCCGGCAAGGTAACTCGAAGCCCCGCCGCCGCCAAGCTCCCCTTCTTCTCTCCCTCTGGCTCCCGAGCAACTCCTCCTTCCCTTGAACTCCTCCCCCACCTCTCTTCCCTCTCTGAACACCGGCGAACCCACCGTCTCCTTCCTCCTTCCCTTCCCATCTCCGTGAGCAACCCGAGCCACCTCCCCTCCGTTGCCAGCCCAATTCCCCATGGCACCGCCCCCTTTTCTTCGCGAAAATGGGATCACCACCACCGATAGAAGCTTCTGGACTCGCCAATTTGGTCCGGTGAGCACCGCCGTCGAGGAATTGCTCCCCGCCGCTGGCGGCCACCACCCTCCCCTGTTTCCCCCTCCCGGCCGGTGCCCGACCTCCCCTCCCCTCTAAGAGGCCTCGGCCTTTTTTCCCCGTAGGCCGGCCTGCTCCCCTTCTGGGCCAAGGCCAAATGCCAGCAAGCCAAATCGGCCGGCCCGTTTCCCTTTTTATTTTTTTTCTTTTCTTTTTCTTTTTCTTTTATTCTGTTGAGCCCAACCCTACCCAGCCCGAACCCAAGCCCTAACCCATGTCCAAACCAGCCCAGCCCACACCCAGTCCAGCCCAACCCGAGGGCCCTAATGGGCCCAGTACTTTTGCGGGCCCAAGTCCGACCCGTCGGGCCTGAAACCCTAAAAATCCTATTATATACCGTTTCGATCGTCTCGACGACGCGGTTCTATTTTTGCTATCCATAAATCCAAATTCTCACTTTTGATGCCTAAAACCCACAAAACCCTCCACCCCTCATGTTCCGACTCCCCGTCCGGAAACCCCAACTCCAGCCCTACCACTTCCTTCAACTCTTTGACATCCCGGTTCCAATCCCACGCACTCCACACCTTATTTTCAGCATTACTTTCAATTAATATGCATTTTGCTCCCAGTTCGCATTCGTCGAGCCCGGACTTATGTATGTGTGTTTGTTTGGATCTTTCTGCAAACTAGGGAACGATAGCAATGACCGACACTAGCACAGGATCCCGACGGTGAAGATCTTCACGAAGACATCGATTTGAACGACCTCGGTGCAGTAGGCAAGTCACATTTCTTGTCCATGTCGATCCCACATGCCATGTTATTTATTGTATTACTAGTTTAGTTATTATTTTTCGCATGTTAATTTCTTACGTATATTCTTGAATGACATGAATGCGTAGTTAATACCTACCATCCCCACAGCCTAGTTAATTCTTGTAGGCCATATTCACCTCGAAATCCTAGGATGAAAATAAGTTATATCAGTATCCTTCACCGGCATTAGAGGATAGACTAGATAAAGTTTAGGGATAATTGTTAACCCTAGCTAAACACGGAGGATGTGGTTTCTTAAAGAGAAATTACCGACGGTTGAGGACAGAGAAGATGGGGCCCTCATGTGTTGAGTGTGCAGCCATACCCCTTCCGGGGAGTAAAGGAAATCGGGAGGATTTCCTTACTCGGGGCACTTAAGGATACAACCCTTGTGCTTAGTGATGAACATAAGAACCGCTCAACCACATGTTCGACTCGTCGAACCTGGCCTAGTAAGTCTACTCTACTCGCTGGACAACTACAGACTGGCTTGCCGTCCCACTTTTCTGGGAGGCCCGCAGAAGCAAATATGGTGATAGGCTACTCGGTAGAGAATCACAACTGGAACTCACCCGACTCCCGAATCGCGTAGTTGACGTTGGCCCGTCGCTCTCGGGAGTTCGAGTGATGAAAGTTCCTGAGTAGAGACTTCAAAAGATAGAGCAGATCAAAAACCTTGATAGCCTACCTCTGTCGACACACCAAAGGGCGTGTGTATGACTGCAGTGACATTAGGAGGTACGACGATCATGTGGGTAAAGCTGAGCAAGTCTGCAGAGTCAAATCAAATGGTATTCTAATACGCCGTGTTCCCGGTCAATGGAATTGTGTTTAGAGGTGATTCTCGGTATGAGGCACAAGTAGAATTTGGTGATGATTATTTGAAATTGTCGTTAACCCCGGCAGGGTTACTTAAACTCAATACTTTGTCTTAAAACTGTTTTAATGAAGAGGATTTAAATTGCTAAGGCGAAGACTAGGGCTATGCATCCACCAAATATTAAACCCTATACCCCTCCTTTGAAATCCAGAGCATATAGTTAAATATAATATTTCTCAACTATTGCTTGCTGAGTACGCCGTGCACTCATTACTGCACCAACCCTCTCAGATGCGCAGGACTACGATGATGCACCATGCGAAGAAGAATGCTTCGACGGAGACGAATACGAATTTTAGGTCTTATCCGTGCTCGAGGCGCCTGTGGAGTAGGTCCATTTTTGTAATGTAAACTTTTAGGCTCAGAGGCCCTAGTCCGCTGTGTAAATTAAACTACTGTCAGACATATTTTATTGTTCTGTAATATAACTCGAATGTTATCGTTGTGCTGGTGTTATATCTGTTTCACTCCTATAACTGAGAAACTTCTGGGCGGTTGCGGCAACATGTCGTGGCTCCGAGAAATGGGGACGTGACATAGGCTGCCCGGAAGCAAGCGGTGGCGCGGTAGTAGGGGTCGGCGGGGAAGGTGGGAAGGGGCCACGGCCGTAGCGGTCCGGACCTCGTCGACGTATTGCAGGATGTGAGCGACTCGCAGATGGGCTTGCCGTGATGGATGAGCACGGGAACCTTCTTGTGCACCGGGTTGGAGTCGAGGTGCAGCTGGTTCTTGTGGGTTGGAGTCGAGGTGCGGCTGGCTCTTGTTGAAGAGGTCCTCTGCTCGATGTACTCGTGGCTCACCCCCTTCAGGTGCAGCGCCATGCGTATACGGACTGTGATTGAGCTCACCACCGTGCCCAGCAGCTTGAGGTCTCCTTCACCTGCCATTGTTTTCTCTGTCTCTCTCTTGCCTTTTTCCATTGAATGGCGAGATGATTACTAATTACATGTGTTCACAACATACGAGACGAAGAGGAATCGAACCTGGAGGGCATCTCATGATTGTTGGATCGGAGGAGAGAAAACAATTTTAAGCATGCAGGGAAACCAATCTGGTCCAGACAAATTAAAGGTCATTCGATACTATTCCCGGTCACCTATACTCACCTAATCCTGTGTAATGACAAGGACACATCCAATGATCCACGCATAGCCCCTCCGGTGCCGTTTGGATTGAGGCCGGAATGGGAAATGACTGACAGATTTAGTCTAATCCATTGTTTGAATTGAGGATAGGGATAAAAAGTAGGATACGTGTTGGGATATAAGGGTCTCGGTATCCCACCATTTCATCTCAATGGGGGTCTGGGTTATGCAGGAGGGGCTGAGATGTGAGAAGGAAAATTACATAATTATCTTTGATATGTAAACTCAAATAAAGTACTTCAAATGGCATTTTCGTCACTACACTTACATATCCCAAGCCATGTCCCATCACATACCTAATGGGGTTAATGGGTTTGAGATCTCATATCCCAATCCTTAGCCCTTCATCCCTATGTCCCATGTTTTTTCAAAATCGAGATACCCATTTTCCATTACTTTTTATAACAGAAACAAACAGTTGAAGAAAAGAGAGAAAACAGACATCTAGTCAGCGCATTATTAGAAAACCCACCGTGTGATCCCCCATGTCTCCTGTCAAAGCTCAGTCCCTGTCCCATCCCACCTCTCCCAGCCCATGGTCAGAACGGCGCCGGACAACTTGGCGTTTAGACACGATAACACACTGACGTCCAATTAAGCAACAACAAGAATAGCCCCTCTCCTCACAACTCCGAGGGCGTCGATACCTTTCCAATCTTCATCGCACTCATCCCGTCGGACTGAACAAACAACAACCTGCCTCGGAAGTCGCAAGCCCGCCGGCGACGGCCGCACATGGCGTCACGGACGCTCACCAGAGCCGCTCGAGAGCTTCCGCCGTTGTCACGTTTGGCCCTGAAGACCATCGAAGTCACTGAGGCGGGCAAATCCGGGCAAGCGGAGAGGGCCCTCGAGCTGTTCGACGCAATTCCCAGGAAGAACCAGGTGGCGTGGAACTCCGCGCTCGCCGCGTTCGTGGACGCCGGCCGCACCGAATGGGCGCTCGCCTGCTTCCAGGAGATGCCCAGGAAGAACGCCACCTCGTACACCACCATGATCGGGGGCCTCTCCCGTGCCGGGGCGGCCGCCAAGGCGCGTCGTCTCTTCGACGAGCTGCCACTTGATCGGCACAATGTGTTCACCTGGACAGCCATGATGTCATGCCATGTCCGGAACAATGAATCCGACAGGGCTGTTGAGCTATTCACGGTGCTCTATGGCGAGCTCTTTGCACGTGAGGTTCTGCCCAATGCCCACACGTTCAGCTCGTTACTCAAGGCCTGCGTCAGCCTCCGGTTGCTCTCCATGGCGTCGCAGCTCCATTCGTTCATCGTCAAGCTCTTGGATGAGGGGAGCAAAGATTGCATCTTTGTTTGGAATGCGTTGATTGACGTGCACGCAAAACTGGGTGCACTGTCTGACGCCGAGAAAGTGTTCCACGGGATGCGATATAAGGACATCTGTTCTTGGAACATCATGATGGATGGATACTCACGGCATAAGCTCAACAACAGGGCTTTTGACCTTTCCAAATCGATGATGAACAAGGACGCATTCTCATGGAACATCATAATGTCCTGCTTGCGGGAGAGCCGCCGTGGAGAAGACGTGCTCCGCATCTTCATCCATCTGGTGAGATTGGATAGCACCAGCAATGGCAATGCGAAGCTGAACGCGTCGACGTACACAACGGTTTTGAACGTCTGCTCTGTGCTTGCCTTGCTCATGTTTGGGAGGCAAGTCCATGCGCGCACTGTCAAGAACAGCCTTTGTCGCAGCAATGTCTTTGTCTGCAATTCTCTGATCAGCATGTACAGCAGTTGTGGCACGGCACTGGATATGGAGCAGGTGTTCGACGAAACGACGGTAAGAGACACTGTATCATGGAACTCAGTGATACAGGGGCTTGGCCAGAATGGTCTAGGCAGGCGAGCCCTGACGGTCGCAGAGCGTGCATTTGAACTGGAAATGTACAACGGCAACACCTTCATCGCCATACTGACATCCTGCAGCCACGCGGGGTTGGTCACCGAGGGACTGGGCTACTTCGACGCCATGACTGAAAAGTATGGAGTGGAACGGACGCTTGACCACCACATCAGCGCCATCGATCTCCTCGGTCGTGCAGGGAGGCTGGAAGAGGCGCATGCCCTGCTTCAGAACATGCCATTCGCACCAAATGCATTGGCGTGGTCTACCCTTTTGCATTCTTGCTTGGCTCATAAGGACAGCTTGGTGGGGAGCATTGCGGCACGGGAACTGAAAGCTCTGCAGCCGGATGGCGGTGGAAATTACGAGAGATTGGTGCATTGCTGCAGGGGAGGTGGCGAGGCTAATGAAACCCCATTTGGTGTGGCAGGGAACGAGAAGGGTGTTGCTCACATGCCCGGATGCAGCTGGGTCACCTGAGATCTGACTCTAAGGTGCCTTCAGTTCGTGCCCTGAACAAACTTGCTTCTGTAAATTTAGCTTTAGCCTTCCAAAAATCTGCACTGAACTTGGCTTCCACGGTGCGCGCCAAAAATCATGAGCTTAGGGCCTGTTTGGTTGGACTGTGGCTATTGACAAAGTTGCTGTTGGCTGGCTGTCTGGAAAAACTGCTGTAGCTGTGGGAAAGTGAACATATGTCTTTGGTTTATTCAAACCATCTATAGCATTTTGGATAATAAGTACAGAAGCTTCAACACATTACAAAAAGCTGACAGAAGACAGTTTTTCCAAACAGCTGAATTTACACTGCAAAGCCCACAGCTACTGTTGGCAAAAGCTGCTGAAAAGCTAGCCGTTTGGTTGGGCTGCAGCTTTTTTCAGTGAAAAGCTACTGAAAAGCCCAACCAAACACTCCCTTAGTGCGAGGCTTGGATCCATGATGCTGATCCGACAAGACAGAGACAATTTTAGGAAACTAAGTCGGGCCATCTTCCATGGTAAGGGGATTTCAGAACAATTCGGTGTCGATTGTTTGCAACCTACGGCATGGAAAGTACTACCTCCATCCGCCTTTACTTGCTTTTTCTGAATCTGACTCACTAAGATTTGATCAATGATATATTTCATATATAACATAAAAATAGTATAATAGATTTGCATGAAGTGGTATTCGACAGTAGCACTCATTGGACTTGAGACTGCCACTAATTGCAAAGATCAATTTCACAGTGCTGCAAAGTGCTGACCATTGGTTTCCTAAAAATTGATCTGCAACAACAACTACATATCACATATGCACTTACTTGAAACTGCAGGCCGTTGTGGGTACAATAAGCAGGGAAGCACTTGTTGGAGCACGATGTCCGTCTTTTTCTGACAAGTTGAGCTTTTGGGTAAACTGATTGGTGCATATAATTTAATATAGTTTCAGAATCAAGAAGTCTTAAATTTAAGACCCGGTCAACACACTTGTTGTGAAAATCGACGCTAGGTATGCTGATGAAAATTGCAGAATAGACAACGAGAGACACGACGTTTTTAACGTGGTTCAACCGCAAATCCTATATCCACGGGGCATGACTACGGGTGCTTCTCCCCTGATAACTCTCTTTCAAGTTACATATCATTGGTTACACAGGGCACCTCTATTTATAAGAGGTCCAGGTTACAGGAGTCCGACATCAACTCCACCCTATCCCTACTACAACTCCAAGTCCTACCTCGTAACCTAACATGAACACATATTCAACACAAACTCAACACACTATAAATAAAAATAGTTGCAGGCTACATCGACCCAGTGTTGAAATATATTACTCATCTTTCTTCATCAGCTTGAACTTTTGCGTGAACTGGTCGGTGCACTGGAGAAGTCTAGATGTAAGGAGGAGTGTTAGAGTATAATATCTGGCCCTCTCTCTTTAAACTTAGATTGATGGATGAATTTGTCAAATGCATATAACTTGCAACTAAGAGATTTTAGCTTTAAAACCCAATTAACATAATAAATAATTGCAGCGTTCCTCTATTTCTGTTGCGCACGTCACAGCCCAAAGGAGCATAAACGTGACAGAGAGTAGAGTATAATATTGGCCCTCTATATAGAAATAGCACCGAAAGCATTTCTGCTTGGATATATAACACCCCATACAACTATAGATGATGTATAATACAAAATATACTAGTCTGTTTTCTTTCAAAAGTAGTTCAAGTTATAAAGTGCAATGGTAAAGCCACTATAGCTGTAAACTTGCCCTATCACATGAGATTGGAGGCCGAGGTCCTGTGAGACTTGGAAGGAACTGCTGGCCTGCTTGTGAAACGCACGCAGTGTAGTAGTGGTAGGGTTTTGTAACGATAACCTCGAGTGAACGCGGGCTCACCCGAGCCTTGCTCAAAAAGATAATTCATCTATCTAAAAAATCTTCAAAAAATCACACATATAAATGACTTGAGTATTACGTGCATCTATAAACTTGTGCAAAAGTTTGTATTTTTGTGGGCCTGTGCAAAAGTAACAAAATTAGAGCATATAAAGATGTTTTTTTGCTTCTTTTAGTGTACATTATAAATCAACTCGTTCTTTTCGTGAACTTTGTGAATACATAGGTAAGTCTGATATCTACATGCAAGATTTTTTTAAAAGAATTTTGAAACTTCAAAACTTTTTTTTTGGACTTTAAAAAATAAAGAGAGGACATGTCCTCGGTGTACAAAATCCATGTCCGAGTAACTGGTAATGCTAGATCTTGAATCACAGCATTTTGTATTAGAATCACTAGATACATTCAAATGAACCGCCGGAAGGAACGGACAAGAGTAATATTTGGACGCAAAGCTGTGCAGAGTAAATTTCTTTTTTTTCTGCAAGAATAAATACTTCAAAAATTCAACTTAGAGAAATGATCACACCTGATTATCATTTGTGGGCAAATAATGATACAGTAGGTGCTTGACAATATACCCAACAAGAATGTGTTTCAAAAACGATGCAGAGGACACTAATCCACTACATCTATGAATTAGCCATAGCGCTAAACACTGCCATCAACTCATCATATCTAAGAATGTCTTATCACGGCGATTTGCGTCAATTAAGACAGCTCTTGCGACACATCTTTCCGCTACAATTCTATTTCATGACATCATTTGAACTGAAGGGGGAAAAGGCTAGGGTTTTAATTACAAATAAACACATATTGAGGAAAGGGAGAAAAATTGAATACTACTTTCCCCGTTCATTCCTGTTATTGCTTTGTTGATCCGCTAAGACAACACAGCATCAATTACATGATATATTATCTAGCTGGATGCTACTGGATGACATCAACTGAATTGGTGAGTCAGGGTTCAGGACCAGCAGCAAGATGTCGAAAACCCCTCCCCATCATTGAAACATCTTGATCTATAAGGCTATACAAGAAACTCATCTATCGACAAAAGCTTTTCAGCAGAACACCAGCATTGTCTCGACAAAGTTCTACGGCCTGAAGCCAAATGCACAGCATGGCTAGCGAGAAGATCAGCAAGCTCGAAGAATCTGCATTTATCAAGTGTAAGTTGCAGGATTCATGTAACAGCATAGAGTGCTCATCTCATAAAATATTCTAACAAAGAATCTGCTCAGGTTACCGCAGAGGCAGCATTTCTGTTTTGCATTGTCGACATGACAGCATCAAGAAAAGCCTTTGCAGCTTCAGCCTCGGCTTCTGCAGCTTCTGCAACCCTTGCTGCCTCTTCAGCTTCAGCATTGGCGACTTCTGCCTCGGCAACTGCCTTGGCAGCAAATGTTGCTGCCTCTTCCTTAGTCATGCTTGTCATCTTTTCCAGTTCAGCATCCACTTGAGGCTTAGTTAGCTCTTTAATAGTACTATTTTCTCTGTTGTCTTCAGTGGAATACACCTTGGTGCTCCTTCCACCTAACGAAATTGAACTTGGTGCAGTTCTGTATTTCTGGTTTACCTAAAAACCATGATTAAAATATTAGCAACTTATTAGTATTTTAGTACATGATAGACCAAACATACATGCACGAGTGCACACCTAAAGTACCTTTGTCAATTTCCCGTTAGCAACCAATGCCTTCAATTTTGTAGACAGTAACCGTTGAAAATCAGCAGGCGGCCAGTATTGCTCCTACATACACAGAAAAGTCTAGTTAGAGTCATCTGTGAAATCACTAAAGAAAATTGTGTCAGTGCATAAAAATCAGCAGAGATGCCTCAGGTTTCCACAGAATAAGATAAGCATCAATAATAGAAGGAAGGAAATAATTGACCTTCGGGACAAATTCGATGTACATCAGAACTCAAAACAACAGATAATATCAATCAAGGAAATAAAAAGACATTACGAGTGATGATCATTACAAATACCTCAATGTATGTAGCAATGCCGTTTTATTAGATCCAGAAGACTCATTAAGCTTCTTTATAGCTTCCAATATGAGGTCATCAAGCCTATGACCAAACATTATGGAATTAATGGAATTAGCAGCTGAATGCACTGAAGAGCTGGAGAATAATAAAGTACAATGAATAAAAAGCATTACTCAGTTCCATATTAACAAAATAAGCATTCGGGCACAATATTATGCTAAGAAACTATGTAACTAGTGCAAAGATATGGCTGCTTCATAGCAAGCCAACTTAAACAAGTAATGGATTGAGCAATGTACACATACTATCTGAGTTTGTGTGAATGAGGGGGATATATTTTGCTGTGCTGCCACCTTTTTTCATGTGGCATCAGATCCACCACATAGTTATCTCAACCATGCATTATTCCAGTTTCCAACTGGAGTTTATTTCAAAAAATGGTGAAGTGAGTTTCAAACATATGAGTTACAAAATATGAACAGCTACCACACCACCAGACTAACATCTCAAGTATAGCATAGAGAGGACATAAATATTTAAAATGCCCTGCAGCACTGAATATGCATCCACCACATAAACATACATCAAACAATGAACCTAAATATGGCTTTCATAAACATATTCAACTGCCATGCATTGCATGTTACAGGCAGTCACGTGTATATATAGAAAAACTATAGTTATATTACCTATGTTAGCAAAAGTATATATACTAGCACAATTCCCGTGCATTGCTACGGATTAAAGAAAATTATATTAAATGTTCAAGAAAATTATACAACTATATGTGCTAGATCAAACCATCCATACCCGCTCTCATCCCAACCATTTATGTGAGATCTAACATGTGGTGTGGCCCGAAGGTGAACAGACCGCCACCACCAATTGACATCTTTATAGGAGTAAAGGATACATATTTAACCTATATTAACATTCATTAATTTAAGTATGGACTTACAAAATCCACTGTCCCACTGGTAAACTGAGAGACAATTAATCTGACTTCCATGTAAGCATGGTTCAAGATCTGCATGGTCACTGGTTGTTATCATGCCAACCATTTAGATTCCCTTTCTTCTTATGCAATGTCATTTGTATAATTGTGCTAGTGTTACCATCAATTTGGTGGCAATAAAAGGACATTATATCCTTTTCATAATTAACCAATTCAAGAGAAATATCCTATAATTAAAGTGACAGGTCAAAGGAAAATCATGTGACACAAAAAATATATCTTGATTCTCTACGCGTGTTTACATGTGAAGCCCTAGAGTAGTTGTCTCAAAGACAGGTCAGGAACCCTAATATGGTATGCAAAGACTTTCCATTCCAATCAACTCGTGGACCTAAGTGCCTAACAACTTCTGAATCGTGTCAGAACACCCAGCAATGTACACTGATGGAGATCATCCTATCATGCCAACAGCAATCAGAATTCCAAGATATTCACAGAAAACATTCACCAGATCAGACATGGAAAACCAAAAATCATGCGGCTTAATTATAAAACCAATATGAAGCAAGTCTAAAACACACTTCTACTGAGTCCACTAACCTAGCAACTGACTTCTCTTGACTGCTCTCAAGCTGCATGGGTTCAACAGCCATTGCCAATGGTTTTGCATCAATGACTGTATTATGAGCATTGTCCAGATTATCAGTATCGACGTCCATTGGTCCAGTTAGGAACTTAGGCACACGCCTGCCTTGCTTCAATGCCATTCTTGCCTTCTCTCTTGATCCATATCCTCCAGCAGTGACACTCAAGTTGCGCCACTTGTCCTACACAATCAGATCATACGATCACAATAAGATTCATTTACACTCGATAATACACGTAGACATTCAAAGTTATTCTTGGAAACTCAAGACAAATGATGCATAATAATTAGCATTAAACTACAGAGCAACTCTAGATTAGGGCAAGGTCCAAGCTCCACGAAACTAGAGCAATAGACAGCTAGATGAATTTTGCAACTGTTTACTCAAACTAGTACGCCACTTAGTCCATAGTTAATGAAAACAATAAAATGTGACCCATTTTGATCATGATTGACATCCAAATAATTATTTTTTCCATCTAACGAAACAGAATCCAACAATGTAGCAAAACCAGTAACACCAAACGAGGAAAAACGCTGTACAACTTTTAAGCCAACTTGTTTTTTCATCAAAACTATCCCTTTCTTTTCTTAATAAAAGAAGATGATAAAATTAGTTCTAATGGGAGAGACTTCCAGAGTAATCATCGGATCCTAACACCAAGGTGAACAAGGTCTCTATCCGGAAATGTTAACTTCTGATATATCAAAGGACAATACGTTTCATCACTGCCCCAATTGAGCAAAAGAGATATTACTCTTGCCGATCCGTCAATACCGTGAAAACTGTCCCACGGTGAAATCCTTCCAATTGATTACCCAATATCAACACGACAACCGCCTAAATCCCGATCTGGAACAAAACCGTAACCTTTCGCCCAAATGGACGCGAGATTTCCCATTCTTCCCAACCGATCGCCAACACCCAGCGCCACAATTCACGCGCAATCCCCACCGGTCGATCCAATCGGCACGGGGGGAGCAAGAATCTCCGCGACCCACCTTGAGGTCAACATTGGATCGGAGGCGCAGGACGGCGCTGAAGTCCGGGTCGCGGAGGATGGTCCGCCACTTGCCGGGCCCGTGCTTGGCCACGCCGGCCTTGAGCGCGGCCTCCTCCTCCGCCGTCCACCTCTGCTTCGGCGCCCCCATCACGCGCGCTCACCGCACCGACGGTGGCGCGGCAAGAAACCGCGCCCCAAGAAAGAACCGAGCCCCCCGGGTCTCGCCTCCTCTAGGGCGTGCGGCGTTCTTGATCGGGGCAATTCGACCGATTCGGCAGGGAATTCGGTGGAAGATCTGGTCCGACGGGGGATCAGGGGACGATTGGGGCACGGGGAATTCGTGGAGGATTGCACCGGGGATCGGGAGGCGGAGGGGTTCTAGGCGAGGGTGGCATGAGACGAGGAGGAGGGGGGGTGGGAGGAAACCATCGTCAAGGCTTTTGGGGGTGGAGGTTATAAACGAAGGGGATTAATTGGTAGTAGTATTTGGTAGGCACGCAGCTGGTGCAGCCGGTTGCTCTCGACCGGGAGGGCCCACTTAATGTGGCCTCTTTGGGCTGATCTGGGCCGAAAACTCATTGCCCTCGCTCTATCGGGCTATTTTTTTCCCCTACATTTTCTGATTTAAAAAATATCCTATTTTCTCTAATTTTATGCTTTATTCTAAATGTCATGTCTTCTTTTGTTCCTGATATTTCTGCGTTTTATGCCTATATCTCTCGATTTCCCCTTTTTTATTCATTTTTCATTTTTTAAAATTTTCTAATTTCTAGACAATATTAATGGTTAAAGGTTAACTTATCCGGTTTTAGAGTTGCGAGGTGAAATATAGACTTCACCAAGAGGTTAGGAGTGAAAAGTAGACTTGTTATGTGTTCCGATTGCTTAAGTTGGTCTACAGTTGAGCCCTTGATGATTATTGTTGCCCATATGGTGACAATTGTTGCTGATTCACACTGATGATCGTTGACCTTCAACCACCAGCGATGCATTGTTGTGTTTCTGATATTGACCACTATACATAGCAGGCAATCAGTACCCGAGGCCAAAATGTTGTTTTATGAAAGAATGATTTGGCCGGCACGCGTAAGTGTTCAGAGCGCAAGCGTGAAGTAGAGAGACAGAGGTCGAGCATAACACAGGTGGGATGAAGGCAAGCCAGAGGTGGAGCCGATGGTGCGCCATGCCTACTAGATTAGGATCAGAGTTCCACCTCTCTGACGTTGTTAAAGAGTGGCCAAAGAGGGGTTAACAATTGCTCTCCGAGCTTAGTGAGATGATGGAGAGGATGACGGGAGAGGAAGTGCAACGATGAAGGTAGTTGAGACAAGTTGAGGTGGGCTGAGGGGGCGCGGCAGCACGAAGCGGTCGTCTAGCTGTGATTACGCGACATCAAAGATGGAGCGGGAGGATGGGTGACATGTTATGGTAACAACGTTGGAGATGGAGCAAGGGGCAGGGGCTACTGCAATGATGTGATGTGGTAACCGTGAGAGCAGGAGACTCCAGTTCAAGAGGAAGACATGTCAGGTAGGAGGAGGAAGAAAGTGAGTATTTTGTCGCATGGCATGTCAGAATCGAGTATTTTGTCACATGGCATGTCAGAATCGATCCACGTAAACGTTCATCAATAACCAAACCCTTGCCTGAGGTTGTTTAGAATGGTTTGTATTGTGCATTTCTCTAGTCATATGGCCATACAGAGGTGGTTCGGAGATTACTACTAGGTCCAACTAGTATATTTTGAGCTCAAATACATGACCTCTTAATGGAGAGTTGCCGTCTTGGAGCTGACCAATCAAATTTTCTTCGAGAAAACTAGGGATGGAGAGTTACCATTCAATTAAGAAGAAAATTAAATTGTCATTACAAACAAACTTCTTTTGTGAGAAACAAGTCAGAAAAATCCTAGTTTCTGCATCCGGATCACTACCTAAAGGTCATACTAGTCACGTTACGAAGGCTAATGTCCTAAAAGGTGACCGATGCAACCTCAAGATAGGTTAGCCTTTTGAGTTGAAGATGCGGTGGTTCTCCTTCCAAATGTTCCACATGACATATTAGATGTCTAATACAGGCTTGCTGGTTGAAATGCACTAATGCATGGAGAACCCCCTTCCACCATTCCTCCCTGGATGAGAAGCCAAAGGCCAAAGGGATTACCTAATCACCTAGCCAACGGTTGGACCAGGCTACCAAGGTGAATGTGTAGTCCCCTTGCACTAACTGGCTTTGCATTGGTGGAGGCATAGCTGGCACATGGGGTTATGTGGGCAACCCTAAGTGACAGAATCTTCGACGCTAATATGTGACCATGGAGCATCATCAATGAGAAACCTTACATTTTAGACTCTAAAGATGCCTTCCAAATCTTTGCCGGCTAGAACCTAGGGTGGTTACCAAGAATTTGGATCGCCTAAGCCAAATCGGCCGTGTAATCATTAAAAGCTCTCCACTTCTAGTGGATGGAATCCGAGCGAATTAGGGTCTAGGGCTGAGTCCTGAAGCAGAGTCCATACGTTAATGAACTCGTGGAGCCTCGATGGGGAGTTCAAACCGGCCACAATAGTAATCCATCTTTTATCTCGTGGCTATCATGATAGAGCAAGGTCTTGCTCCCATCGCTGATGGACATGGTCATGGAGACTTTGAAGAAAGCCATGCTCGTGGCATCACACAAGGGCTTCATCCCTACCCAATCCATTGGAACTAGGCCCAGCAAAGCCGTAGCGCTTGGCCAAATATCTCAAGTTCAGCTATGCCCAACCCACCTAAGTACTTTGAGCTATAGACTGTCTTCCAATTTACTAGTGAATGACCCCTAGTCACCAACTCGTTGCCATTGCCTTTCCATATGAAGCCATGCGAGATTCTATCTAGCCTACATCTCACCCACTTGGGCAACTAAAGGACTAACCTGTGGTACATGGCCATGGCAAAGAGCACAACCTTTGCAAGAGTTACCCTACCGGCGTGTGACATATTCTTCTCTTTTTCATCCCAACAGACGAGCCCCACCTTATCAATGAGCGGCTGAAAGTCAATTTTCCTGAGCCTTTGAATGTGAAGCGGCAAGCCTAGGTACTCCCCTCGGAAGCAAGGGATTTTGGTCAGGAATATGGTTAGGAGATCAGCAAGGTTGATCCTGTCGCCTTTGACAAGAAAATCTCTTTAAAAAATCCAAATTTGTCCTAATACCCGAAGCAAAGAATGGGGTGCCTGTGAGCGCCTGGAGCTCTTATTTGGCAGGATTCTCAACCAATCATTTGGCATTTGCTTATTACCATAAGATGGTAAAATTCTAACTAATTGATCACTTCGAGCCGGATGTGGATTTTATGAACTCAAGTACATACTCCGTACGGACGCATTTTGGTTTGTGTATTTCCACACCTTCGTTGCAGTTCTCTACGAGGTAATCGTAGTCCGTAGGCAACGTTTGAATACATACATACAAATTCCAGAAAATTTACTTTATAAGCAATTGCTCAATCATTCATTCGTATTTCTATCACTCCTATGAGATTAGCTCTCTGTGGAGGTGCATGCCAGTAGGAAAGCCTTGTAGGTCACCACGGACCAATGACGCCCCTCCCCACTCTTCCTCCAGCTTCTTCACCGAGCGCTCGTCCAACAGGTCCACACCCTGCTGCCTCGCCGTCATCACCGCGGAGCACGACCTGAGCATGCCAACAAGCCCTGTGAATGACATCTCGTGCTACATTTCAAGTTCCACCAGCTCGCCCTCTCTCCCAAGGGCGACTATCGGTGAAGGGGAATGGCAGGTTCCGTTACCCATCCATGAGTGTTACCTGCCAGAGTAACAAATGTTACCATCCACTTCCATGGAAGATATTGATGGATCCCAATCGGTTGGGAAATTTCCCTTCGCTGCAAATTGCAATTTGTCGTTAAATGTTGTACTGAGCTTTGGTGTCCCAGTAAGCCAGGGTGGTGTGGATGACGAGTGCCATCATGTCCTCGATGGGGCTAATTACGTAGTTGTAGCACTAGACCGCGATGACACCACCGGGCTTTACACAGGAAGCGGTTGTCGAGGCCGTAAAACACTGGGAGGTCGAACCAATGTACTGCCTCGGCCACCGTGATGAGGTCCACGCAGCCTTCACCGCCGAGCGGAGCAACAAGGTCTTCCCCGGGCATGGCATCAAGAGTCTAGAGTTATCGGACCTTCGGGTGCGGAACGGCATGCCGCAACTGCTCTGCACTCACGCCCATGGCCAGCAGGCCGTTGTAGTGCTCTGCAACCTGCAAGGCATGCCGATAGTGTTAGTGTGGTCACAAAAGGCACGTAAAGAGTAAAGAAAATTTGCGAACAAGGGGTTGGAGAGCTTACGCACCAATGACGGCATGGCCATTGCCAGTGCTGACATCCTAGCCGAGGCTACGGTGAGCAGTGAGTGCCGCAAGCTTGGCGAACAGATCCTTTGGGTAGACTGGTCGACCTGCAGCGTAGACAGCAGCCTGCTCGGTGAATAGCCTAGCCATCCGGTCTCGAGCTAGGAGGATTGTTGTCCCAACCGAGTTCTTATGGTTAGCTTCTGAGATGTGATAAGGAGCAGGGCTGGCGAATGTGAAGAGAATGAGACAACACCACCAGCCGCAACCAATAACATAAAGATGACTCTCATATGCTGCAGTTAGAATGACGACATTGCTTACTTCATTATGCTTTTCTTCACAGTTTCTTCCTTGCAAAATCCGTGCAATATACAGGGACTAGCGGAATGGTCTGTGCATTTGTATAGCTAGATTTACTATAGGTTATCATATTTAGTATTGTTTTTCTGTAGTTATTTGTCCTCTGTCATTAATTATCATCCGATTTTATTATCGCTACATTAGTTTTGATATGTTATTCAAAATACATAAACAATTGTGGCTAAAATCATATCTTAAGGAAATATGATTGGTTTTTGATATAAATAATTCTATTAAATGTATTAGTGTTGGAAATATGTCCTAGAGGCAATAATAAAGTTGTTATTATTCTATTTTCATGTTCATGATTAAGTTTATGTCCTATGCTAGAATTGCATTGGTTCTTGAATATGAGATTCAGAGAAAAACCTAATTGCATGTGTGGAATAATAAACACCATTCAGATCTCTAGTCAGGCCTCTAGACTAGCTCATGTATTGTTGATGGTCTTGTTTTCCTGTCATGGGCATTGTTAATGTAACAAGGATGCCGGCAATAATGGGAACACATTGTTAGGGTAACAATGGTGTTGGATAGACCCCCTTATGAGATACTGCGAGATCACTTCGTCAATATGTTGTCAGTATCTTCTCATTAAGTGTTAACGTTTACTTGCGTCCTTAGACCATGAGAATATCGTAGACCCGGATACCGGATGGTTGCTTTGGGGTCATCAAACGTTACTCCGTAACTGGGTAATTATAAAGGTGACTTTCAGGTACACCAGAAAGTATATCGTGGTTCTAGATATCTCAAGACTGGGATTTGCCCATCCGGCGATGGAGAGATCCACTCTGGGCCCACTCGGTATTATGGTGTCCAGCATCGCCTGGCCAGGTATTGTGACTAAAAGGTTAGTCACGGAGATACCGGAATACGGAAACGAGAAAAGAGTACAAACCGGTAACGAGGATAACTAGGTATGGTGATCAAGGAGTTGATCACAGGGATACCGTCAAAGTCTCGCATCGGGTTGTGTAACGTATCGTGAGGCAAAAGGATGATATGCGGTAATACGAGGTTCGCTCGATAAAGATCTTCGATGATATGTGGGAATCGTTATGGGTGTCCAGATCCCGCTGACGATTATTGACCGTAAGGTGTTCCAGACATGTCCACATATACTCGAACCTATAGGGTCACACGCTTAACGTTTTAGCGACATTTAGGAATGCTACGATTTATGGAGAACGGGAGAGAAGGGTTTCGAAACTGTTTCAGATGATCTCGAAAGTGTTCCGGGAGGTCCCGGATGGTTCCGGTGATGTCCGGAAGTGTTCCGGAAAGTTCTAGAAGGTTCTGGTGGAGTTGAACTCCAACTCCAACAAGGTGTCCCTGCTGGAGTAGGACTCCACCTGCCTAGGGAGAGCTGCCCCAACCCCTATAAATAGAGGGGCAGGGCACCTCAAAGGGTATCCCGAGCAGCCCCAGAGGCAGCCCCAGAAGCAGCCCTAAACCCTAGGCCGGCCATCTCTAGATTGGCCACAGCCTTCTTTTTCTCTCTCTTATAGATTGAATCTAGTACAGCTGCCAGCGCGCTGCTGCTTCTCCTTCTCGTAGATCCCCGCTGTTCTTGTGTGCTGGTCCACACATTACCGCGGTGTTGCTGATCCGGTACGCGTGGATACCTCGGAGACGTCGTATACTTCGGCATTCGATCGGGCGAACTATTCGCGAGGAGATCGCTCTCGCGGCTGGGAGGTATAACCTAACTGCGGGAGTCTGCGGACTTCATCGACATCGGTCAACTTCTCCGCTGCATTGACGTGATCGTCGAAGGTATAATCTCGTTGCCTGCACCTCGATAGTGATCTTGGGGTGGATTGTGCGCGATAAATTTTTGTTTTGCGTAGCACGTTCCCCAACAGTGGTATCAGAGCGGTACTATGCGTAGTTGTAGGTACGACTAGAGCATATGTGATGTGCGGTATTGCACATATGATGTGCGGGGTGTTAGATGAGATCTACCACCGGATTTTCTTGTTGTTTCCCTCTCATTGCAAAATTTTGATCTCGGCGGCATCGTGAAATTTTCAGAGGTCCGGCGAACCTTACGATCTTCGGATCGAGACATGCTAAGGATGACTTTGGTTTCACTTTAGTTGAGAAAGATAAATTTGCAATGGGCGGGCTTGTAGATGTGATCTACACGGGGGTCATGCGTATGACGAAGTTTAGTATGGGGTTCGAGATTTCCGAGTCTCCAATTCCATACACCCCGACAGTTAAATAACTGCAAGAGCAATCATGCTTATGGTAACGTAGGTAGTAAACGGTTTGCAACTTAGCCATAAAGCCACGTATTGTAGCATAAACGTTAGAGGCGTCTAACTTGTATTTGCAGGGTATGCATGTGATGTGGTATAGCCTATGTGATGCAATGTGATTGTATGAGATGCAAAGTATTTGTAATTTTAATTTTATCATGACCTGCGTGTCATGAGTACGGCAATCGGCAGGAGCCAATACGATTGTCATTGTTTATTATATTGACCTACGCGTCAACTAGAAAGCCATGTAATGCATTTATTTTATTAGCTATGTGATAGCAAATAGTTGTAATTGCAAGGACATGGTGGTGACAATCTTACATCGATGGATCTCGACGCTACGCCGTACGCGAAGAAGGAGTTCTCCGCCAAAAGATGTTGAAGAAGTCTTCTTCAACAAAAGGGGCTATACATATCACAATAATTTAATTGCATGTGATGTTAATCCCTTTTATGCACCTTGTTTGATGCGTGGTAGACGTTGTTAAATAGGGTGATCCCTCACACAAATATCAAAGTAGTTAGTGTTCTTCCAAGTGTAGCACCGTCTGGAGTATTTGCCATTCTGAGGTGCGCCATGTCACATGGGTACGATAGGTTTGACATATATGAGGCGGGCGCGAACCGTTCGCGCAGCAGAGCACTCGGTTGTCTTGACGAGCTTTGCAAGATCGTCTTGGGCTCGGAACACACCCATCGAAAGATGAACAAGAGTCATATGGGATATGATTGGCATGTTGACCTACCGGTCTCGTTATTCCATCATCAGTGATGTCACATCAATGGTGGAGTAAGTGAGTCGTGGATCTTGAATCACTAATAATCAATTATGAGGGATATTGGTTTTAGTGGGAGCTTACTCTAATTAAGTGTTAATTTGAGTTGCTTTAATCATGAACAATGTCTAAAGTGTATTTGTTTTTAAGTTGTAGATCTATGGCACCCGTAACCACCTTTCCACTATGCGCGTTGCTTGAGAAGGAAAAACTGAATTCATCTGGGAACAACTTTACGGACTGGTACCATAATGTGAGGATTGTCCTCAAGAGTGCCAAGAAGGACTATGTCCTATCGCAAACTCTCGGTGAACTCCCCGCTAACGCTACGGATGATGAGACTCGTATCTATCAATCTAAGAGCGATGATTCCATTGCAGTACAGTGTATCATGCTTGCCTCCATGAAACCTGATCTTCAAAAGCGTTTTGAGAATTGGGCTGCTTATGAGTTAATCCAGGAGCTGAAAGCTTTGTTTCAGAAGCAAGCAAGGACTGAAAGATATGAGATATCCAAAGCCTTGTTTGAATGCAAGATGGCTGAGGGCAGCTCAGTGAGTCAGCACGTACTTAGATTGTCTGGGTACGCGCAAAGGTTGGATGCGCTAGGTTTTCCAATCTCCCAAGAGTTGGGCACTGATCTTGTTCTTGCTTCCCTCCCTCCGAGCTATAGTAGCTTCATCATGAACTACAACATGAATGGGATGGAAAAGAGTATGGGTGAATTATTCACTATGCTTAAAACTGCTGAGAGTGGAATCCCGAAGGACGCCAATCATGTGATGATGGTGAATAAAACAACCAACTTCAAGAAGAAGGGCAAGTCTAAGAAAAAGGGCAAATCCAAGGGTGCTAGTATGACTGACACGCCTAAGAAGTCCAAGACTGGCGCCACTTCTGATGTTGAGTGCTTCTTCTGTAAAGAGAAGGGACACTGGAAGAGGAACTGCAAGAAATATCTAGCAGAAAAGAAGAAGTCTGGAAAGTCCAGCTCAGGAATGAGTGTCATACATGTTATTGATGTATTCCTTGCTGGTCCGCAATGTAATTCTTGGGTATTGGATACCGGATCGGTTGCTCATATTTGCAACTCGATGCAGGAACTACAGAGGCCTAAGCGACTGGCAAAGGATGAGGTGACGATGCGCGTCGGGAACGGAGTAAAAGTTGCTGTGCTCGCCGTCGGTGTCCTACCTCTACATTTATCTTCAGGATTTATATTAGAGCTTAGTAATTGTTACTATGTTCCGGCCTTGAGCAAAAACATTATTTCTGGATCATGTTTGTTGCAAGACGGTTATTCGTTTAAGTCTGAGAACAATGGTTGTTCGATTTATATGGATAATATGTTTTATGGCCATGCTCCCGTTGTGAATGGGTTATTTATTATGAATCTTGATGGTAATACACACATCCATAACACTGACGCTAAACGTCGCAAGATAATCGATTCGAATTCCACTTATTTGTGGCACTGCCGTTTGGGTCATATTGGAAAGAAGCGCATGAAGAAACTCCATTGTGATGGACTTTTGGAGTCATTTGATTATAAATCATTTGACACTTGCGAGCCTTGTCTAATGGGTAAAATGGCTAAAACGCCGTTCACAGGCCACGTAGAACGGGCGACTGACTTATTGGAGATCATACATACGGATGTATGTGGTCCAATGAGTATAGCTGCACGCGGTGGATTCCTCTACTTATTACCTTCACGGATGATTTGAGTAGATATGGGTATATCTATTTGATGAGACATAAGTCTGAAACCTTTGAAAAGTTCAAAGAATTTCAGCATGAAGTAGAAAATCATCGTAACAAGAAAATCAAGTTTCTGCGATCAGATCGCGGAGGGGAGTACTTGAGTTACGAGTTTAGCGAACATCTGAAGAGCTGCGGAATTGTTTCACAGCTTACGCCTCCCGGAACGCCACAGAGGAATGGAGTGTCCGAGAGACGTAATCGAACCTTGTTGGACATGATAAGATCGATGATGTCATTAACTAAACTGCCATTATCTTTTTGGGGTTATGCTTTAGAGACTGCCGCTTTTACACTAAATAGAGCGCCATCTAAATCCGTTAAAACGACACCATATGAGATATGGCATGGGAAGAAACCCAACTTGTCTTTTCTTAAAATTTGGGGATGCGATGCATATGTAAAGCGTTTACAACCAAATAAGCTCGATCCCAAATCGGATAAATGCTTCTTTGTTGGTTATCCCAAAGGAACTGTTGGGTATTCCTTCTATCACCGCACCGAAGGCAAAGTGTTTGTCGCAAAGAACGGTGTGTTTCTCGAGAAAGAGTTTCTTGCGAAAGGGGTGAGTGGGAGGATAGTGCAACTCGACGAGATTGGTGAATCTTCGTCATTAGGTCAAAGTGATGCAACGCCGGAAGTGGTTCCGGAGTTTCCCACAATGACTGATACGGAAGCCCCTACATGTGATGTAGAGACTTCAGTCGAGCCAGCAGCTGAACCACGAAGGTCTGGTAGGATTCGCACGAAACCACAGTGGTTTTCGGACGAGGTATTGTTGTTAGACAACGATGAGCCTGCGACCTATACGGAAGCAATGATGGGCCCTGACTCCGTTAAATGGCTAGACGCCATGAAATCCGAGATAGAATCTATGTACGAGAACCAAGTTTGGAGCTTGGTGGACCCTCCTGAAGGCGTGAGGCCTATCGAATGTAAATGGATCTATAAAAAGAAAACAGACGCGGATGGGAATGTATACATCTATAAAGCTTGACTTGTCGCAAAGGGTTTCCGGCAAGTTCAAGGAGTTGACTACGACGAGACATTCTCTCCCGTAGCGATGCTTAAGTCTGTTCGGATTCTTCTAGCGATTGCTGCATATTTCGATTACGAGATATGGCAAATGGATGTCAAAACAGCGTTCCTGAATGGGAAGCTAACCGAGGACGTGTATATGATGCAGCCCGAGGGTTTTGTCAATCCAAAGGATGCTGGAAAGGTATGCAAACTTCAGAGATCCATCTATGGACTGAAGCAAGCATCACGGAGTTGGAATCTTCGCTTTGATGAAGTGGTCAAAGGGTTTGGCTTCATCAGGAACTGCGAAGAGGCTTGTGTTTACAAGAAAGTAAGTGGGAGCGCAATAGCATTTCTAATACTCTATGTGGATGACATATTGTTGATTGGGAATGATGTATCTTTTCTTGACAATATTAAGACTTCGTTGAAAAATAGTTTTTCAATGAAAGATTTAGGCGAGGCAGCATACATATTAGGTATAAAGATCTATAGAGATAGATCAAAGCGCCTAATAGGGCTAAGCCAGAGTACATATATAGATAAAGTACTGAAGAAGTTCAGTATGGAAAACGCCAAGAAGGGGTTCTTGCCGATGTCGCATGGGAAAAGTTTGAGCAAGAATCAGTGTCCTTCGACAACTGATGAGCGAGAACGCATGAGTAAGATTCCATACGCATCCGCGATTGGGTCAATCATGTACGCCATGATATGTACACGACCAGATGTGTCCTATGCTCTAAGTGTTACGAGCAGATACCAGAGTGATCCAGGTCATGATCATTGGACAGCAGTGAAGAATATCCTAAAGTACCTGAAGAGGACTAAGGATATGTTTCTCGTATACGGTGGTGACAAAGAGCTCGTTGTAAAGGGTTACACCGACGCCAGCTTTGTCACAGATCCGGACGATTTTCGATCTCAATCAGGCTTAGTGTATACACTGAACGGTGGCGCAGTGAGCTGGAAGAGTTCCAAGCAGGACACTGTGGCGGATTCTACAACGGAGGCTGAGTATATCGCCGCTTCAGAAGCGGCAAAGGAGGGCGTTTGGATTAAGAAGTTCGTCACCGAGCTTGGTGTGGTTCCGAGCGCGCTGGATCCTATGGAGCTCTATTGTGACAATAGTGGCGCCATAGCTCAGGCCAAGGAGCCAAGGTCCCACCAGAAGTCCAAACATATACAACGCCGATTCCACATCATTCGTGAATTGGTAGAGCGTGGAGACGTAAAGATATGCAAAATACACACGGATCTGAATGTGTCAGATCCGCTGACGAAGCCTCTACCACAAGCAAAGCATGAGCAACACCGGAATGCCATAGGTGTTAGGAGCTTAAGCATTGGCTAGATTATTGACTCTAGTACAAGTGGGAGACTGTTGGAAATATGCCCTAGAGGCAATAATAAAGTTGTTATTATTCTATTTTCATGTTCATGATTAAGTTTATGTTCTATGCTAAAATTGCATTGGTTCTTGAATATGAGATTCAGAGGAAAACCTAATTGCATGTGTGGAATAATAAACACCATTCAGATCCCTAGTCAGGCCTCTGGACTAGCTCATGTATTGTTGATGATCTTGTTTTCCTGATCATGGGCATTGTTAATGTAACAAGGATGCCGGCGATAATGGGAACACATTGTTAGGGTAACAATGGTGTTGGATAGACCCCTTATGAGATACTGCGAGATCACTTCGTCAATATGTTGTCAGTATCTTCTCATGATGTGTTAACGTTTACTTGCGTCCTTAGACCATGAGAATACCATAGACCCGGATACCGGATGGTTGCTTTGGGGTCATCAAACGTTACGCCGTAACTGGGTAATTATAAAGGTGACTTCCAGGTACACCAGAAAGTATATAGTGGTTCTAGATATGTCAAGACTGGGAT
The DNA here is from genome assembly GCA_019208055.1 of Stipa capillata. NCBI lineage: Eukaryota > Viridiplantae > Streptophyta > Magnoliopsida > Poales > Poaceae > Stipa > Stipa capillata. The sequence goes on along the minus strand of JAGXJF010005755.1, from coordinate 593,818 downwards.
TTGCCCATCCGGCGATGGAGAGATACACTCTGGGCCCACTCGGTATTACGGTGTCCAGCATCGCCTGGCCAGGTATTGTGACTAAAAGGTTAGTCACGGGGATACCGGAATACAGAAACAAGAAAAGAGTACAAACCGGTAACGAGGATAACTAGGTATGGTGATCAAGGAGTTGATCACAGGGATACCGTCAAAGTCTCGCCTCGGGTTGTGTAATGTATCGTGAGGCAAAAGGAATTGTATGCGACAATACAAGGTTTGCTCGATAAAGATCTTCGATGATATGTGGGAGTCGTTATGGGTGTCCAGATCCCGCTGACGATTATTGACCGGAATGTATTCCGGACATGTCCACATATACTCGAACCTATAGGGTCACACGCTTAACGTTTTAGCGACATTTAGGAATGCTACGATTTATGGAGAACGAGAGAGAAGGGTTCCGAAAGTGTTTCGGATGATCTCGAAAGTGTTTCGGGAGGTCCCGGATGGTTCCGGTGATGTCCGGAAGTGTTCCGGAAAGTATTGGAAGGTTCTAGAAGGTTCTGGAAGGTTCTAGAAGGTTCTAGAAGGTTCTGGAAGGTTCTAGAAATTCTGGAAGGTTCTAGAAATTCTAGAAGGTTCTAGTGGAGTTGGACTCCAACTCCAACAGGGTGTCCCTGCTGGAGTAGGACTCCACCTGCCTAGGGAGAGCTGCCCCAACCCCTATAAATAGAGGGGCAGGGCACCTCAAAGGGGATCCCAAGCAGCCCCAGAGGCAGCCCTAGTCCCTTGGACTAAACCCTAGGCCGGCCATCTCTAGATTGGCCACAGCCTTCTTTTTCTCTCTCTTCTAGATTGGATCTAGTACAGCTGCCGGCGCGCTGCTGCTTCTCCTTCTCGTAGATCCCCGCTGTTCTTGTGTGCTGGTCCACACATTACCGCGGTGTCGCTGATCCGGTACGCGTGGATACCTCGGAGACGTCGTATACTTCGGCGTTTGATCGGGCGAACTATTCACGAGGAGATCGCTCTCGCGGCTGGGAGGTATAACCTAGCTGCGGGAGTCTGCGGACTTCATCGACATCGGTCAACTTCTCCGCTGCATTGACGTGATCGTCGAAGGTATGATATCGTTACCTACACCTCGATAGTGTTTCTTGGTTTGGTTCGTGCGCGGAAAAATTTTGTTTTTCGTAGCGCGTTACCCAACAGAAACCACAGTGGTTTTCGGACGAGGTATTGTTGTTAGACAACGATGAGCCTGCGACCTATACGGAAGCAATGATGGGCCCTGACTCCGTTAAATGGCTAGACGCCATGAAATCCGAGATAGAATCCATGTACGAGAACCAAGTTTGGAACTTGGTGGACCCTCCTAAAGGCGTAAGGCCTATCGAATGTAAATGGATCTATAAAAAGAAAACAGACGCGGATGGGAATATATACATCTAAAAATATCGACTTGTCGCAAAGGGTTTCCGACAAGTTCAAGGAGTTGACTACGACGAGACATTCTCTCCCGTAGCGATGCTTAAGTCTATTCGGATTCTTCTAGCGATTGCTGCATATTTCGATTACGAGATATGGCAAATGGATGTCAAAACAGCGTTCCTGAATGGGAAGCTAAGCGAGGACGTGTATATGATACAGCCTGAGAGTTTTGTCAATCCAAAGGATGCTGGAAAGGTATACAAACTTCAGAGATCCATCTATGGACTGAAGCAAGCATCACGGAGTTGGAATCTTCGCTTTGATGAAGTGGTCAAAGGGTTTGGCTTCATCAGGAACTGCGAAGAGGCTTGTATTTACAAGAAAGTAAGTGGGAGCGCAATAGCATTTCTAATACTCTATGTGGATGACATATTGTTGATTGGGAATGATGTATCATTTCTTGACAATATTAAGATTTCGTTGAAAAATAGTTTTTCAATGAAAAACTTAGGCGAGGCAGCATACATATTAGGTATAAAGATCTATAGAGATAGATCAAAGCGCCTAATAGGGCTAAGCCAGAGTACATATATAGATAAAGTACTGAAGAGGTTCAGTATGGAAAACGCCAAGAAGGGGTTCTTGCCGATGTCGCATGGGAAAAGTTTGAGCAAGAATCAGTGTCCTTCGACAACTGATGAGCGAGAACGCATGAGTAAGATTCCATACGCATCCGCGATTGGGTCAATCATGTACGCCATGATATGTACACGACCAGATGTGTCCTATGCTCTAAGTGTTACGAGCAGATACCAGAATGATCCAGGTCATGATCATTGGATAGCAGTGAAGAATATCCTAAAGTACCTGAAGAGGACTAAGAATATGTTTCTCGTATACGGTGGTGACGAAGAGCTAGTTGTAAAGGGTTACACCTACGCCAGCTTTGTCACAGATCTGGACGATTTTCGATCTCAATCAGGCTTGGTGTATACACTGAACGGTGGCGCAGTGAGCTGGAAGAGTCCCAAGCAGGACACTGTGGCGGATTCTACAACGGAGGCTGAGTATATCGCCGCTTCAGAAGCGGCAAAGGACGGCGTTTGAATTAAGAAGTTCGTCACCGAGCTTGGTGTGGTTCCGAGTGCGCTGGATCCTATGGAGCTCTATTGTGACAATTGTGGCGCCACAGCTCAGGCCAAGGAGCGAAGGTCCTACCCAGAAGTCCAAACATATACAACGCCGATTCCACATCATTCGTGAATTGGTGGAGCGTGGAGACGTAAAGATATGCAAAATACACACGGACCTGAATGTGTCAGATCCGTTGACGAAGCCTCTACCACAAACAAAGCATGAGCAACACCGGAATGCCATAGGTGTTAGGAGCTTAAGCATTGGCTAGATTATTGACTCTAGTACAAGTGGAAGACTGTTGGAAATATGCCCTAAAGGCAATAATAAAGTTGTTATTATTCTATTTTCATGTTCATGATTAAGTTTATGTTCTATGCTAGAATTGCATTGGTTCTTGAATATGAGATTCAGAGGAAAACCTAATTGCATGTGTGGAATAATAAACACCATTCAGATCTCTAGTCAAGCCTCTAGACTAGCTCATGTATTGTTGATGGTCTTGTTTTCCTGATCATGGGCATTGTTAATGTAACAAGGATATCGGCAATAATGGAAACACATTGTTAGGGTAACAATGGTGTTGGATAGACCCCCTTATGAGATACTGCGAGATCACTTCGTCAATATGTTGTCAGTATCTTCTCATTATGTGTTAACGTTTACTTGCGTCCTTAGACCATGAGAATATCGTAGACCCGGATACCGGATGGTTGCTTTGGGGCCATCAAACGTTACTCCGTAACTGGGTAATTATAAAGGTGACTTTCAGGTACACCAGAAAGTATATCGTGGTTCTAGATATCTCAAGACTGGGATTTGCCCATCCGGCGATGGAGAGATATACTCTGGGCCCACTCGGTATTACGGTGTCCAGCATCGCCTGGCCAGGTATTGTGACTAAAAGGTTAGTCACGGGGATACCGGAATACGGAAACGAGAAAAGAGTACAAACCGATAACGAGGATAACTAGGTATGGTGATCAAGGAGTTGATCACAGGGATACCGTCAAAGTCTCGCCTCGGGTTGTGTAACGTATCGTGAGGCAAAAGGATGATATGCGGTAATACGAGGTTCGCTCGATAAAGATCTTCGATGATATGTGGGAATCGTTATGGGTGTCCAGATCCCGCTGACGATTATTGACCGGAAGGTGTTCCAGCCATGTCCACATATACTCGAACCTATAGGGTCACACGCTTAACGTTTTAGCGACATTTAGGAATGCTACGATTTATGGAGAACGGGAGAGAAGGGTTTCGAAAGTGTTTCGGATGATCTCGAAAGTGTTTCGGGAGGTCCCGAATGGTTCCGGTGATGTCCGGAAGTGTTCCGGAAAGTTCTAGAAGGTTCTAGAAGGTTCTAGAAATTCTAGAAGGTTCTAGAAATTCTAGAAGGTTCCGGAAGTTCTAGAAGGTTCTGGTGGAGTTGGACTCCAACTCCAACAGGGTGTCCCTGCTGGAGTAGGACTCCACCTGGCTAGGGAGAGCTGCCCCAACCCCTATAAATAGAGGGGCAGGGCAACTCAAATGGTATCCCGAGCAGCCCCAGAGGCAGCCCCAGAAGCAGCCCTAAACCCTAGGCCGGCCATCTCTAGATTGGCCACAACCTTCTTTTTCTGTCTCTTATAGATTGGATCTAGTACAGTTGCCGGCGCGCTGCTGCTTCTCCTTCTCGTAGATCCCCGCTATTCTTGTGTGCTGGTCCACACATTACCGTGGTGTCGCTGATCCGGTACGCGTGGATACCTCGGAGACGTCGTATACTTCGGCATTCGATCGGGCGAACTATTCGCGAGGAGATCGCTCTCGCGGCTGGGAGGTATAACCTAGCTGCGGGAGTCTGCGGACTTCATCGACATCGGTCAACTTCTCCGCTGCATTGACGTGATCGTCGAAGGTATGATCTCGTTGCCTGCACCTCGATAGTGATCTTGGGGTGAATTGTGCGCGGTAAATTTTTGTTTTGCGTAGCACGTTCCCCAACAATTAGATTGTTAGCCTTTAGTTGAAAGTACTCTTTAAAAAGCAAACTCTCTTTCTCTCTCGGGGTCCTATTCTACCTTTAGTCTTTATTGAAAATAAGGCAGCATGGTAAGGATCTTCGTGTGTTACAGTGAAAACCGAAGGCACTTAGGTCCACGGTCTGTCATGCAAAACCATAGACTTTCGTACTAATCTTCAATTTTTCCCCTTCTTCCGCTGAGGGTGAATCTTTCGACCAATAATTTTTTGAGTTTCCTGCTTAAAATTAAATCTAAATAGCTTGTACCTAAACATTTTCTTGTCTTCCTTGACCGCCTTATCACTAGTTGTAATGTAGTTGTATTATTCGGTTTGTGCAACAAATGACTTGGGATGCACGCATGCTCCTCTTGCTTACTTTCCTCTATCATATGCCTATCTCGTCATTGGTAACAACAAAGCAGATATCCATGTCATCCTCAAGTCCACTCTAAACTAAACCCATCACGTCCTGACATCCTATAGGACCCAAGCACTATGTCCAATTTCTACTCTTGGACCTGCATGCATTAGAGTGACCCAGGTGACCATGCTACTAAGATCCTTTGTGAAAACCTAAAACTCAGTGGTTCTTTTACGGCCTCCTGATCAAACTGCTCTATCTCTCTAAAAAGCACCTCTAGGAGAGTATTACCGCACAGCCTTGCCTTGACCTATGTAAGGGTGCAATTGGTATGGATAGTATCCGGACTGTATTCGGACCGAAAGCTTTTGATAGATCTTTCGAATATCCGTTGACAGATACGGATAGTGTGTACCAGATACGGATACGAATATGATTTGAGCAATACCTGACAGTATCCGATACTATCCGTATTTATCTGGTTATTATCCGAATCAGGTTCTGAATAGTATCCTGTTGCACCCGGCCCAATAGGAACAGTCCATGGGCCACAGAGCTACTCCAGCCTAAACGTCACGGTCTCAAGTTAACAATTGTAGCCCACCGTTATCCCGCGGAATAAAAGGAAATATTGTGCTTGCAGCAAGATTCAAACACGTCACCCCTCGATAGCTTCCGAGCTCACATACCACTACGCTAGCATGCCCCTTATGCTTGAACATGTACGTAAATCCGCGTTAATAAGAAAACTCTACTGAGGATGAGGTGATGAGGTGATGAGTCAACCCATAGACAGGAGCGATTGAGTGGCTTGCAAAGAAGCGGTCATGTGAAAAACTATAACAATACCACTTATGTCTTAACTATATGATAATTTATCACGTCGTTGTCACTCATGGTCTCATGGAACTATTTTTGTGTAGTCATTCTGGGTGAAACAGTTATATATCATACTCCGTACTATCGTCTATTGTCGATGCACTTTTTGAACTTATCTTTTGATATTTTGTAGTATGTCAGCCCGTATGGTTGGTTATGCTACATTCTATGTGCATGTTATATGAATTCTATCTTTCGTGTGATATCCGACAAAATATTCGTTACCGTATCGAATTTGACAGATAGTCGTATCGTATTCGTTACCGCCATTATTCGTGTCTGCATTCGCATCCGACATTATCCGCTCTGTGTATTCGAGTAAAAAAATGAAAACAAATATGGTTTACGAAATATCTGATCATATTCGATCCGATTGCACCCTTAAACCTATGTCACCATCATTATCAGTTTGTTTGACAAACCTCCTTTGAAGCGTGATCCCTTGCTACCTTCTTACGTGCCTCATGACCTCCAAGGCAATGTGTTCGTCGACGTATATTTCAAAATCTGCTAAAACATTCTGTCTCGCATTGGCCCTCCGTCACTACATTATGTGCTATAAAATGAAAATCAAATTGGTAATATTAATTTTGTTTTATTTTTCATTCTACGTTTTATTTTTAGACTGAATTTCATATGTTAATCCAACCGCAAATTTTCATTGAAAATTAGTTCTGAAATTTAGTAATTTAGAAATTAGAGTTGCATTCTTTATCCAACTAATATATAAATCCAACCGTTAATTTTCATTTCAAATTAATTCTAAAATTTATTTTAGAGAAATGTAGTTGAATTTTATAAATAAATCCACGTGTTAATTTTATTTCAATTAATTCTGTAATTTATTAATTTAGAGAAATAGAATTGCATTCTTTATCCATTTAATATATAAATCCAACTGCTAATTTTTATTTAAAATTAACTTTTAAAATTTAATTTAGGAAAGTGGAGTCGAATTTCTTATATAAATCCAGTTGCTAATTTTTATTTAAAATCAATTTCGAAATTTAGGTATTTTGGAAGATACAGTTAGATTCTTTATGCACCTAATATATAAATCTAATTGTTAATTTTTATTTAAATTAATTTAAAAAATAGAGTTGAATTTCATATATCTAATTGCTAATTTTCAATAAAAATTAATTCCGAATTTAGCTATTTAAGGAAACAATGTTGTATTATTTGTCGAGACCTAATAAGAGTTGCATTGTTTATGGTCATTAAAAATAATGTAAAATTTTAATAGGGAAATAAAGTTTATAAATTCAACTACTATTTTTTATCTAAAATTAATTTGAAATTTTAATTCACGAATGTAGATTTCAATTCCGTATATAAATCCAAATTCTAATTTTTTATTTAAAATCAATTTCGAAATTTAGCTACTTAGAGAAATAGAGTTGTATTCTTTATCGACCTAGTATATAAATCCAACTGCTAACTTTTGACAAAAATTAATTCTAAATTTAGCTATTTAGGGAAACAAAGTCGTATTCTTTATCCACTTAATAACAGTTGTATCTTTTATGGATTTCTAAAATAAATTTTTACCTAATAAGAATTATATGCTCTATGGATTTCTATATCCGATCCATCTATACCGTTATAACCTATACCAACCATGATCAGCAGTGGAGATATTTTAAGCTATGTGGACAAACGTAATGGCTTCTTTTCCTATTGTTTTAATAATATAGTAGATTTCTTATTCTCTGTGTCTAAAGATGATTGAAAATTATGCCTTGGCATGGTGGATGATATTGGATTTCATAAATTAGTAGTAGTCAAACGCAATCCAAAGCTGATAAGGTAAGAAAATTGGGAGGCTTCTTTTCAACCTGTAAATGCAAGGGTACAGACTTCAGGTAGGTTTGCATTTTGGATGAACATACCGAGAGCATGAACATGAATCCTTTGCAGACGATGTGATAATGTCATCCTCCAAGAAGGCCATGAAGACCACTGCCATCCTTCAAAATGATCCGCGGATCTTCACCATCACGTCATGCCTTCAGAAACCAAATTCCTTCAGCAGCTACTGAAAAGTTGGAAGGTAAAACAGGTTTAGATAGTTATCAGAAACAGTGAGACATGACATCCTCTATATGACCTATAACCAAGACTTAGATATCAATCTCACCTGCCAGATCAAATACCATTTGCACAAGAAGTTCATGGCATCACCTCAGTACATGCTCACCAATCACCAATATTTGAATAAAATCCACAGGGAAACCGATGAAACCATCAAAAGCGACACACACACTAATAACTCTGTGTAATCTTGCTATAGCAAATGAGAAAATACAAATGGAAGACAGATCACACACATCTGAGAACATATAATAATGCGAAAGGCTGGCAGATTAGCCAAAAAAAATCTCTTTATTTGATCTTTGTCCATCTCATGGACATGACATGTTCAAAAGTGTAACACAACTCAAATTGAGGGTTCATAGCAATTTCACAACAAAATGGTACAGCTTAAATGCTGGAGTTATAGACATGCAGCAACCAACCATCACACACACCCAACTCGTAGAATTAATCTGATGCCTCTTTACTAACTCCTTATTCTTTTTTGTTTTCCAGTGCTGAGATCCGATGATTTAGGGCTTCATATTGCCTTTCAGAAATTCCCTTGACGTCCTCCACCTGGAAGCAAGCACATTAAACCTTAGCTATTATTCAGATGCAAGCCAAACAAGCAAGGTAGGTTCCATGTTCCTTTTTGTTACGCAAATTTTAAGATGTTCTATCATGAGCAGTACAGTACCCTCGTAATGGTCACTTTCTCGTTCCTTACAACTCACAAGCCACAGCATAGTTACAAATAGCTAATCCATCACGTGGTTGCAACATCATAATTCGCGAACAAAGCAGAAACATCACAACAATCAGAAATAACCCACGACAGAATCAAGTTCACAAATCATGAAGGAAGTAGTTAACTTATTTATACATTGATCCATGTAAGAAAAGTAAGTGGAAGAAAAGGACTAGGTTCAACTACCATTGCTGAAATCACAGGGCCTGCTTTTCATGAATCCTCGTTGAGAATTCATCGCACCCCATACCCGTAAAATAAGTTGGTAAGCAAACTAATGCAATGCACCAGGGCATAGAGAATGTGAAATTGTGAACAAGACCAATCGACCTTATTAGTTAGTTCAATGGTCTGATACAAGATATCTAGTGCCATAGTCAGCGCAAAATTATGCCGAGACTAGCACGCTATCTCTTACATTATGAGTGCTAAATGGATGGCACCAACAGTATCAAACATGTGACACCCCAACAACTAGGCTAACTTACGGGGAAAATATATGCACTTTGATGAGATCCAGAAAACAGAAAGGCTTACTGAGAAGTGGCAAGTATCTCAACATAAAAGTTTATTAACTGCATCGTAATGGGAAAGACATAACTCAATGCATATTATATCACACTGATCTCGATTAGATCATATATCTGAAAGCATCATGGAAAACTCTGGATATCACTCGGATTGCTTAAACAAGCTATGACAACCTTCCAGTAACCTCTCTCAGAGTAATTATCCCCGCGATCTACATCAGTGCGAACAACTCTAGCTCATAAATCGATACAACAAACCAGTCATGATCCACATCCATCATCATGGTAACGCGGTTCGTGATTCGTTCATTCATTTCAATTATTGGGAACCAAAATGACCTATTGATCAAGAAATACAACGAAAAGGCAAAACTTTTTTTGCGAGGGAACAAAAAGAAAAAAAACTTAGCAACTGCTAATTATTAATAAACCAGCAGGCCGCAGCAGGAGCAGATCACGATTCGTGACAATGCTACGGGGGAGCTAACCAGATTGGCTACATCGAATTGGATGCATAGCGAATTTGTGTGAATGAAATGGGGGTGATTAACTAGATTAGCCGCATACGCACCAAGAAAATTGCTAGACGGAGGAGGTCTGCCGGGGATCACCTGTCGGGCGATGGCGGCGCGGGCGAGGAGGTGGTCCTTGTAGAGGAGGAAGAATCCCGCCGCCGACGCCATCGTCGCGCCCGCCGCGAACGACGACAGCCTCACCCGCCACAGGTACCCCATCCTGCCCTCTCTCTCCCTCTCTCCCTCCCTCCCTCCCTCTCTCTCTCTCTCTTTCTCTCTCTCTCGCTCGCTCGCTCGCCCGCCGCTTTGCTCGCCGGATACGAAGACGACAGGAGGAGCCCCAGGATTAGCGATTCACCTGCTCCTTGATGGCAAAGAGCGCTTCCAGATGCCGCGGAACATTCGGCCCAGCCCACTCACGTATTTGAGACAAAGAAGATTTTTCGGCCTGAACTTCGGGCCTCCGGAATAATAAACCTCTAAGGCATCTCTAATAAGGTGATGTCAGCCTTCTCTTAGAGGTGTTACATAGGATTTTTAAGTTGGAGGAGAAAGAGAGAAGAAAGAGAAGGTTGCCTTCTCTTGTGAAAGGATGATCTCTTCACACCTAAGAGATCACTATTTTCTCTATTGTACAATATGTCTTCTCTTAAACCCATATTTTCTAGTTTAATTTTGATCATATATTTATGCATGCATTAATTGTTAGAGATAATATCAAGAGATAACCCATTGTATAACATATTTTTATTGTTATCTCTAGATGATGTAGAAGACATAAGAGAAGGCTACCTTCTCTACTATTGGAGATGCCCTAACTAAATTTTGATCTGATCTGTACCCCGAAGTTGTTCAATCTAGTTGAACAAGCCAGATTTGTTGACGTGGATATCGAGTAGATGGTTTTGTACACCTAAGTTGCTGATTACAATTTTGATTGAAATTTTGAGTGACAATGTTGAGGTGGATATCTAGTAGATGGTTTTGTACACCTAAGTTGCTGATTAGAATTTTGATTGAATTTTTGAGTGACGATGTTGACGTGGATATCTAGTAGATGGTTTTTGTACACCTAAGTTGCTGATTAGAATTTGAGAAAAGCAAATGTACATGTACATGTGGGTACATGAGTTAAGAATTTAGTTCAATTATCATATTTGTGCATCTCAAAAAATTCTCCAAAAATTCATAGATGTTCATCATATTATATTGTACAAACTCACAAAATTTCATGCAAAAATATAATCAAGAGTGCCCTACACAAAAAAGACAAAAAATTCAACTTATTTTTAAAACAATGTAGCAACAATTTTTTGTCTTTTTGTGTAGGGCACTCTTGATTATATTTTTGCATGAAATTTTGTGAGTTTGTACATTATAACATGATGAACATCTATGAATTTTTGGAGAATTTTTTGAGATGCATAAATATGAGAATTGACCTAAATCCTTAACTCATGTACCCACATGTACATGTACAAAATCCACTCTCTTAGAATTTTGATTGAATTTTTGAGTGACGATGATGAGGTTTCTTGACATCCCCGACACAAACATCTTCTCCTCTCATCTTCTTTCTCCACTTCTCACCATGGAATGCATGCGACCATAGGGCCGAGGATTCTGACGGCCATGGCAGCATGGTCCGGATGCCGGGAAGAGGAAGGGGGCCACACGAAGGAGGAGCTTGAATAGTAGGGTCGTAGCTGCTACCGGTGGTAGTTTGCTGACCGACACCGCAGCCGACGAGGCGGCTAGGTAGTGTCCTCTGGTGTCCATGCCCGCAGTACGCCCGCACTCCTCTTTGTCGTCATTCCTCCTTGCTCTCTGCACCAAAGTTGATGCTCATAACAGCTCACGAGGAGGCCGCGGCAATTTGCACATAGCTAAGTGACCACAGGAAGAACTCACCATGGAGAGACCTGATCAAATTGGTGGCGATCTGGGTTCATGGCTTGAGACTTCACAATTGAACATTTCTGACGCCTTGGCATTTCGTCGAACAGACAGCGAGCAGATGGGAGGTAGGAGATCGAGTTGGAGGCAGCGTGCATGAGGTTACTCCACGTGACGGTGATGGGACAAAGGATCTACCGAGGAGGCCATGCACAGAGGTAGGAGAAAGTGAGAGAGTTGGTAAGACGGAGGTCAGAGAGGATAGCAATAGGAGACACCGAGGGTGTGGGGGGCAGAGGAGGTGGGGAGGGAGTTGGCCTTGTGCTTAAGAGGAGAAGCGTGAGGTGGTCACAACTCCCGGTGAAGGAGATGGAGTGGTACCTAGAGGGAGCTGCGGGGCGGGTGGGGAGAAGAAGGGGAGGAGGAAAGGCCGGAGGTGAGAAGGAGGCGCCGTAGGGAACCTGGGCTAGCGGCAAGGCGGAGGCTCCAGGCAGTTGAGGGTATCAAGGAACGGAGCAGAGCGGGCCCTGTTCGATGGGGGCAATGTTTTCAAGTTTGTTTTCCAAAATTTTCGCTTGACGTGCGTGTAGGAACCTAACAGGCCCATGTGTCGAGAAAGTTCTGGAACAATAGAAATTCAACTATTTTTATACACGTCTGTATTATATTTTATGATTGTCACTTTGTAAAAGTTATAGAACAATAGAAATTCAACTATTTTTGTACACGCTTTCATACTTTAAAAAAGACAATATAAACATTATCAAGCTATTTAAAACCGAATTCATAGTACAAGCCGTCCACCACAGGACATGTGTGCCTTTCCAACACCTGAATTTTTGTTCAATTGATCTTCTAACCCCTTCTAAAGCATATTCAACTACTAAGATAATGAAAGAGTAGGAATTTTATCCGCAGCTGAGAAGTTGAGCGTATTGATCCTCCATATTGTTTGTCTTACCAAAGCAAAATATTTTGCTTTGAGTAAATAGCACTAGTAGTCCATGAACTAGTCCTGTACGAACATTTTAGTTCATTAACTCAACAAATGTACGTCCAGCACCCTAGATTGGTTTAAGTGACTCACTTTCATCCAAAAATACACAACGTGGCAAATTCGTGCCAACGTGGCGCTCTAACGTGGCTAGGCCGCACATTTTTTGCACGTTATCCTCTCCTCTTTCACTTCACGCATTACTATGTGGGACCAGATGTAAGTATCTTGTTTAGCCTTTGCTCTCATTTTCTCTCTAATTTCAACATCTCCCCTCCGGCTCCTCACCTCCTTCCCCCACCATCCCGAGGAGGCCAGCTCCTCACCTCCTTTTCCCCCATCCTCAACCTCACCGCCGTCCCCTCTCGCCGCCAACCAAATGCGTCCCCACGAGTGGCTGTCGGTGCCATCGTCAACTGCGAAAAACCCGGAGCCAAGGTAGCCAACGTGGCCGCCGGTGCTGCCGCCCATGGCACTGCACCATCAGCTTCTTGCAAAGATATTGTGCACTGCGCTCCACTGCCTCCGCCTAGACCCTCTCTAGCCCAACAAGCTCGACCTCAAGGTCTGGCAGCTCCAACCCCCGCACATCGCTGTAGATCTAGATGCTGGTCGCCTGCTCCTCCTTGTCGGGCTTCATCCCCCTGCACAGCATCTCCTTGGGGGTGGAGAAGAACTCATCAGTACAAAGCTTAGGACGTCAGCGCTGGTCTCCCCGCTGCTAGATCTAGCGCCTCGCCACCCAGAGCCGGTCTCCCTAGCTGTCACCCGGGATCCCAGCGATTGCCATTCACGAATCCATGCAGGAGCTCGGCCACGAGGAGAGTCGAGTAGGGTGGTGAGGTCATGCTGCAGCTCCCGCTCCCACACTTGCGTGATGACCTTGTCCAACTGCAGCAGCAGGCGCTTGCGCAGGCGGAGTGACGTAGAGGAAGAGGTAAAGGTGCGACCCGGGCTAGGTTTTTCCGGGCTAGCCCGAGGCCCGGCCAGCACGGCCCGGCGCACGGCCCGGCACGGCACGGCAGCTCAACGGGCTGGGCTGGCACGGCACGAACGCTCGGGACGGGCCGTGCCGTTGAGTTGTGCCCGATGGGTAGCACGGCCCGGCACGGAGCTTCGGCTCGGGTTCGTGCCGGCACGGCCCGGCTGGCACGGCGGAGCACGGCGGCACGGCGAGGCACGACGGGGCCACGGGGGCACGGCGAAGCATGCCGGGGGGTGGGGGCCGCGGGGCAGAGCGGGGAGGCGGGCCGGCGGTCTGGGGGAGGGGAGGGAGCGGGAGGCCGGCGCGGGGGAGGGGGCCCGGGCGGGTGGCGGCGGCCGGCGAGGGAGGGGGGCCCGGGGGGCTGCCGCAGTCGGCGGGGAGGGGGCCCGGCCGCCCGGGCGGTGTGGCGCGCCGGCTGGGGAGGGGCCCCGAGCGGGTGGCGGCGGCCGGCGGGAGAGGGGGGGCCCGGGCGTGGTGGCGGCGAGCGCAGCAGGCGACTGGGGGGAGGGGCGGGCGGGCGCCGGCAGGGAGGAAGGGGACCCGTGCGGGGGTGCGCCGTGCGCGGGGAGGGGGCGGGGGGCCTGGCCGCGGGAAGAATGAGGTGGGGGGCCGTGGAGCGCGTGGCGCGGGGGATGGGGGCGCGCCGTGCGCAACGCGCTTTAGTGGGGGAGGCAGGGGACTGGGGGCGGGGGCGCGTGGCGCCAAGTGAGCAGGGGGGCGGGGTCCGCGGGGATAGGGGAGGACAGCGCCGCCACGTGGCGCAATGGGAGTGGGGGAGCCGGGATGGGGGTGTCCGGTCAGCAGGGAGAGAGAAGCTGTGGAGGGAGAAGGTGGGGGCTCGGGAGAAATCAAAAATTAAAATTTTAGTACACGCAGAGAGCCTATATATATGCCTCCCTCAAGTCTCAATTCTCAACACAAAATCTCATACTCCCTCTCAAGTCTCAAGTTTCACAAATGTTCTCTCGTGGTAAGGAGAAGGCCGCCGAGGTGGCACGTCAACGTCGTCCTCCCATTCATCCTACGGTGTCACAGCGAGGCCGATCCTCGCATGGCGGGTTGACGTCGCCGCACCCTATTGAGGCCAATATGGAAGACGACGAAATCAATCCTCGTGTACTCTCCCCCGACATGAATGACTACGGTTATGGAAGATGATCATATGGATGGTACTACTGGTTTTGAAGATGCTGCTCATTTTTCAGGGGAACCGGGGTCAACGGACACCGACGTTGGATCATCGGTGCAAGGAACCAGGGGTGGAAGTAGCCGACGGGCATGGTGCTGGGAGCATATGAAGCACACCGTAGAAATGGGAAACAGCCGTCAGGTATCATATGCCACTTGTAAATATTGCAAAGCTAGATTAAAGGCATCTTCCAAAAATGGAACAGATAGTTTGAAGCGGCATGCTCAGGCATGCTTGCAAAAGATAGCCGCGGGACGGAGAGAAGGGGAAGCTGTCTAGACCCAGCTTAACTTTGGCTCCGACGGTTCGGTAAGTACATGGATGTACAACCCTCAGGCAGCAAGAGAGGAGATAGCTAAATACATAGTTAGCAAGAATCTTCCGATTAGTACGGGGGAAAGTGCTAGGTTTGAGAGATTGATCCAACAGGCTTTCTGCCCATAATACACTCACGTCACTAGAAAAACCACTACTAGAGCCATAGTAGCACTTTACAATCGTAAATTGGCTGAACTTAAAGAGCAGTACACGAAAGTGAGTTTTTCTTCGCTTTACCGTCGGACATTTGGACTTCCTCCCATCAAAGGTCTGCCTATCTTAGTGTTGTTGCACACTATTTGGATGAAGAATTTAATTTGAACAAACGAGTCATAGGCTTTAAGTTAATAGATGAGGCACACACTGGAGAGGCCATCGCGGAACGTATTCTTGAGGTTGTTAGAGATTTTAAAATAGAAAATAGAGTTTTCGCTATCACTCTTGACAATGCCTCGGCTAATACATCCGCTATGGAGATTATCTCACCTTGTTTGCAAGCCTACACTGGAGGTTACATCATCCACCAGAGATGCATATGCCACATCATTAATCTCATCGTGCAGCAGGTTTGAAGGTAATGAAGCCTAATTTAGATAATATACTTACTGCTATTATGTTTATTACATCTTCATCGACAAGGTACAAAGCGTACCGCAATTATTGTAAGGCCAATAATAAGGTTGCAAGAAAATTCAATGTGGACATAGGTGGAACTCCACATACACCATGCTAGAGTGGTGTGAGGGGTACGAGCATATTATATCTCTTTATGTAAACTATAATGCAGGTACGCAGATATTACTGATGGAGATTGGAGGTTGCTAGTCGTTTCATGATTTTTAAAAATATTTTACAACGCAACCACAGTTCATCTGGTATTTATTATCCTACTTCTTGCTTAGTCATCAAGTGGCTTTGGACAATGGTTGAAGCTATGAAAGAAAAACAGGGATGATAGGCTCCTAAAACCAATTATTGAACCAATGGAGGCTAAGTTCTTAAAATATTTGAAGCTATTCCACATCTTTATTGTTATGGTATTATTTTTTATTCTCGTAGAAAGTTAGAAGGACTGAAGGGGCCTTTGAGGCAATTGGTGAAGCGTTGGGTTTAGATTACTCTGATGCTTACACTCATGTTCATGATGAGCTTTTTGATGTTTTCGATTTGTATTATAAGAAATTTGGCAGTACAGGTCAATCAAGAACAAGTGCATCAGTAACCCCACAAGGACAATCACTTTGAGCGCTGCTAATATGTGGAAGAAGCTAAAAGGCAACAATTCCGGTGGATCATCTAGCAGAACGCAATGGAATCCAAGGTAGAGATCAACCACTACCTCGACACACCTATGCGGAACTGAATTTGACCTCGCAGATGGCCAAGATGTCAACCTACTCATGTCTTGGAAGAACCATCATAGGATATATCCCGTGCTATCACATTTTGCACGAGACATACTCATGGTTCCGGTGTCATCTGTCTCATCGGAAGCCACTTTCAGTACGGTAGGAAGGATAATCGAGCCAAGAAGTTCATCACTTGCACTAGCTATGGTTGAGGCACTTACATGTCTAACGACTGGGACAAAGCAGAGACTCGGCAACAACATCAACTCGAGGATCCGGAGATCATGAAGGCTATGGCCGACCTTGAGAATCTCGACATTGAGTAGTATCCATGTATGCATACAAAATTATTGTACTATTTTCCTTACTGGAGTGTAAGGTTTTTAATGAGGAAATAATTGCATCTCAATAAAATTTCGTTATTCTCCAATTAGAGTTTATCTTTATTTTTATTTTTATTTTTAATTCTTTATCTCTTGCAATTCCCCTAAACCCCTATTAAAATGCCTCTATATTTTTCTGCTCTATCTCTTTACTTTTTTCCCTCAAAAAACCCCCTAAATAGCTAAACCCTACTACCCTAATTCCCTAAAGCCATTTCAAAAAATCCCTAAAGCCCTCTGCCCCTCCACCCGGGCACCCCCCCACTGCGCCATGTGGCCTCCCCGTGACCCGGTCCCCCACCCACCCCCCACTGCCCCACGCGCCCACGCCCCCTGCCACCTGGCGCCTGCCAAAATACCCCCGGCCCCCAAATCCCCCCGCGTCCCTCACTCCCTCCCCTCCCGCGTCCCGCTCCGCCCCGGCCGCCCGGCCGCCCCAAATCCCCCGCCGCTCCCGTCCCGCCCGGCCGCCCCAAATCCCCCGCCGCTACCGCCCCCAAATCCTCCCCCGCTCCCGCCTGGTCGCCCCCAAATCCCCCCGCTGCCTCCTCCGCCTCCTCCGCCGTCCGAGCGGTCGCCCGAGCCGCCTTCGAGCGCCGTGCCGCCGCCTTGCCGAGCATCCGGACTCCGGAGCTCTAGTGTTGCACCCTCGTCGTCGCCCCGCTCGCCTCGGCGCCGCCCGAGCCGACGCCGCCCCCAAGTCCCCTTCTCCTCGCTGCTGGGCCCGCGCTCCACCGAGCTCGCCTCCGTCCTCGCCGCCGTGTGCGCCGCCCCCTCCCCGCGCTTGCTTCCCCTCGGCGGCTCGGCATGCCGGCAATTGGGGTTCCGTGGCGTGCTCGTGCTGGCACGGCACGGCGGCGGCACGGCGGGCCACCGTGCCGTGTTTGGGCCTCGGCCGCGCCGGCACGGCATGGTGTGGACGGCGGGCCCTGTCGGCAGGGTCAAGCGGCGACCGAGGCACGCCGGGCTCGTGCCGTGCCGGCACGGCACGGCCCGAGTCCCACCTTTAGGAAGAGGTAGATGGAGGGGGAGCGGAGGAGTCGTGAAAGAATTTTTTTTGTTACTCTATTACCCAAGCCATGCATGTGACGTAGCACGGATTTGCCACATGAGTCACTTAAACCGGTTTAGGGTGCCAGACGTGCATTTCTGAGTTACTAGACTAAAGTGTTCTCACACAACTAGTTCATAGACTACTAGTGCTATTTACTCTTTTGCTTTATAAAAAGTTGATCTTTAGACTGGAGAATTCCTCAAATGCATAAAGTAATATTGCGATACATAAATAATGTAATATCATCGATATATTGAAACATGGGTACATTGTCTTCGACTAAGTGAGGGCACACCTCTTGTTTCTATGGTCTTCTCTCCTTCAGGCAGATAATTCGGGAACCTGCACCACTCGTCTGGTGCAGTATCCTCTTGTCGAAGCATCATGTTTCCTGTAGGGGGCATAGAAACAAGAGGTGTGCCTTACCTCGTACTCCACTTACAAAAATAATTTGATATCTATTTGATATCTTTTTCTTCTATCAAGGAGTCCTCTGCTTTTATGTATATATATGCTACCCCTACGTCGCAATACAAATTGTCAAAATATGGCCAGTTCAGTGAACCAACTATAGCAACGAGAAAATTAAAAGTTAAAACACCTATAATGCTACCAAAAATCAAAGCCGAGTCCAACTAGCGAAGGCTAGACTAAAGGCATCCATAGAGCAAATCACCATCTTTCACAACAACGCCTTAAAGAAGGAGAGGGCGCACGTACACTTACGTTGTTGGATTCAATCAGTGAAGGCCAGATTGTCAGTATGAAAGACAATTTTTCAAGAAGGGATGACATAAGTACATCGTGTCGTTGTCGGATCCGACCGATGAAGGCCAGATCAATGGTTTTCACTTCAGAGTGCATGAGTTGGTGCAAGAAGATGCCCTAATATCCTCGTTAACATATCCAACCAATGAAGGTCAGATCACTATCAGCACACCAAGTCTCCTAGGCTGTTGTCAAAAACCACTAAGATTTCCTCTAGGATGTGTCGCCCATTGCCCAAGAGTGTCATGTAATCCCGAACATGTCGCCTTGCCACCCGATGACGCTGTGCCGCCTAACGCCACATCGCTTATCGAAACAATGAGAGGAAGGGAAGCCAACGAGCCAGGGCAAGGGAGGAGAGGCTCCACCGCTGTTGGTGGACGGCTAGTAACCGCCTTGACGGTAGCAAGGGAACGAGATGAGACGACGGGTCTCGAGGAGAAACCATAGTTTCGTCTCTTGAGCCTCACGTGGGAGCCAAGGAGACGTCACCTGTACTTTTATAGTATATATTTACTTTCATTTGAAAAGCATACTTTTATAAAAATTTATTATTAAAATGTAATCTTAAAGACTGTATCAAAATAACATATATTGTGACATAGATAAAGTATTTTTAGTAATGGTTTGTTTCTTTTTGACCGCCGTGTCCAATCCCCTGCTGCTACGATGCTAGTGCTATCCCATGACGAATGCTGCAGGCGTGTGGGATAACCGGCTAAGGCGATGGAAAAGGCAGGCTTGTTGCTTGCACACAGCTAATATCCGAGGGAAATAATTTACGTTGTCTCTTTCATGTTTCAAACAAATTAACGTTTGTGTGTGATTCTATTTTTTGCATTACTCGTTTTTGTTTCATAAAATGAATTTTTTAAATATTTTCATTGTATTAAATTTGTTATATATTGTCGGGACCCAGAATCCATAACAGAGAATCTTAAGTGAAATCACCCGCTAAGTCGAAACGTCAACCCCGACCTCAACCCCATGGGTATCAATTCCAAGAGGAGTGAAGTGATATGGCTTCGAATAGCCAGAGACATCAACCCCAAACTCACTCTGGCAAACTAATGCACAGATTAAGTAGGGTGATATGGTCTCCTCACTCTTTTCTCACTGAGCCGGAACCTCAATCCCAAACTCGTCCTGGAAAATGAATGCTCGGCTGCAGTAGGATGATATAGTTCCCAAACTCTCAGTGGAACAGTTACTTCACAGGGGTGATTAAACCTAATGACTCTATGGTGTAGACTCTAAAACCCTACCCGCACCATGTGCCTCAATAACATACACACAAGGCACATGAGGCAGGTGAGAACAAACAAGTATCACAACAGCAACTCTACGACTGAAACTGCAATAATACTAATTGATCTTTAAAACTTAACAACATAATTCACACAAAGAGTTGATTACACAGCGGAAGATCAAATATGGCTAAGAAGCCAAAAGGGTAAGGCCAAAAGATGGCAGCAAAACAAACCAAACTGTCGAACCCTGGGCAAGACCACTGTCTGGGATTCCTAGCGACTAATCGTCGTTGGCGTCGATTTTTATATAGAAACCATCTGTTGAGGGGATGATTTTCTCTGCATAAAAATTATCAATAACTGCAAGGTGAGTACAAAAATTTTACTCCGCAAGACTTACAAGGAAAATTAGTAATAGATGCAACGTGTTTCAATAAAGGGGTATTTGTAGACTATTTTGCGGAAAGCTGATTATCCATTTGAAAATATTGTTTAAGTAGAATGAAATCGACTACTGGATGACTTTTAAAGAAGATGAGTTGAACCTTCATATAGAAATCTATTGTAGAACACCGAACACTTAACCCTCGATTCTTCCTCAACCACCAGGGAGGAAGCAATCGCTAACACCTCAACCTTAGAATTGGCATGTTGTAGAGAAATGTTATAGTTGTCTAATTCGATGTGAATTCTTACCAAGTTGTCCATAACCGTGGACATGGCTATTCGAATAGTTCAAACCCTACAGGGGTGTACATCTTTACCTACACGTATCAATCGACTCTTAATGCTAGGCCAAAGACACACTTCACGAGGTGTGTTAGCAGAATGTGATTGAACACAACCTTTACAATGTTTTCTCGACTTAAGTATGAGCCGCCCTAATGGGCTAATCCGTGTGCACCAGTCCAGCCGATACCCCGACACGGTCCCAAAAGTTGTAGCAGGTGATACATTCCCGGTCCCGGACCGTGTGTAACCCTTACACCTATATTAAGGCACCACATCACATCCTTTTTTTACTCACCCAGCAAATGGAAACGGTAAACTATGCAGCTTATAACCCAAGTCTAGACAAATTATTCAGTCGTGGGTGGCCAATTATACCACCGGTGTAGAAGTACGCTATCGACGACTAAACGCCGGCGTCGGTGGTCCGGAAGGACCCCCTTTGGGATTCGGCCGGGGAGGAGCCGGAACAGGAGTTACGATCTGTCTAGGCCCGGTTTTACGATGGGAAAATAGAGACAAAGATTATCCAGGTTTAGACCACCGTGGAGGTGTAAAACCCTAGTCCTGGTTTGGTGTGTGTTCACGTTTAAGATATATAGAGCTTTGTTCTTACAAGGGCCGTTCTTCTCTAAAAGATCTAACCCCTTGCATGGCCTCGGTTCTCCTCTTATATACCTGGGGGTTTACCATAGTGACCGAATGGCATTAAATGTAAAAGATGCGCTGCTTACGCGGGGGGCGTGGGCACGCCATGCCGTCCGCCGAAGGCTGCTGCAGAAGAGACGTTCGTCTGACATACCATCCTCGGAAGCCGGATCTTCATGATGGGTTGAAATGTGCTGGAGAAGACTTAACGGGCAAGCTACCCGCCACGGTGACCATTGCCCGGGTCCCACGGACCCAAGGACGCACCTGGGCATGCCGTACCGTGCCCGAAAGTCATAAAGCATGTCAGATGATAACTGACAGGCCTTATCACGTCGGTGGACGGCCGCGTTGGGCCTGGAGTAGGCACGCCTGCTGACAGGCATTAAATGCACCGGACAGGCCTTAAATGCGCCTGATGGGACACGTGGAAAGGGCCCGCCGGGGCCCTTTGGAGGGCGCCGTGGATCCCCCGCCACGTGTACTGGTGGACCCACGAGGATTGCTCAGGGTCAAGGCCTCCGAGCGGTACTCGGGATGGAGCCCCCGAGGGGTTCTCGGGGCACCTCGCCACGTGGCACGGGGGAGGAACCTAAAGGTGCTCGGGGGACCCCCGAGCACGCATCCTCGACCACTTGCTGCACGTGGGCCACTTGGCTAAACCCGTAGGGGCCAAGCGGGCACAGTGCTCGCAAGCCCCCGAGCGCATACTCCTGATTCCCATGTCCTTTGGGTGACGTGACATCGAGTTTGGGCCTTTGCCGACGGTTAAGGGAACCCTAGTTCCCGTACCGCTAACATACGCCAATCTAGGTTCAAAAGAACACCGGGAACCGGTCCTTATGGGAAAAACGAGACAACCCACCATGCTCCCAGCCATGGCCTCTTGTCTAAACCCGGTCATTATTAATTAAATTCATTAGACACTTCCCGGTGAACACCCACCTACCACCTAACCTATCTAGAGTGTTGTAATTTATCTGTCATCCAAGGAATTACGACTTTTACATGACTAAGCATGTCTAAGCAACATTAACTATATAATTAACTTAGAAGCAACAACTATACTACTCTAAATAGGTTGGGCGGGGGTGGTGATGTTGGTTGAGCGACAAAGTAAGTTATGCAAGGAATAAAGCTAGCACTTAACATAAATTATAAGTTGAACGCATGCGATAGGGTTTTGGAAACAATTAATAACTTGCAAATAGTTGGATGATCATAAAATGTTCAAAGGGTTGCTTGCCTTGCGGTTCGGCTATTAAACCTTGTTCCTGCTCGGGATTATAGGCTTCGAGATCTTCCGGCTCTATCAGGAAAAACGAAAACACCGGAAAAAGGGGCGAGATAATAAACATCACAATGATGAACATCAGCATGATATAAAATGCATGACATGGCATAGATGATTCAAAATGAAGACTAACGCAAGTGGAATCAATTTAATCAGAGTCCGGACGCTCGAGACATCGCGATCCGATGACTTCCGGCTAACCGGAAAAACCCTAATTTGAGTTTTTAGTCATTTACATTTTTCCTAGCATGCAAACATGTATGAAATGATATATTTGAGTAGATCTCATTTTCTTGAACATTTTGATATATTATTTGTGTTTTTTGATTAAAAAAAGATTTTCTATGAATTTTCTAAGATTTAATCAATTAAAAAACCCTTTTTGTATTTTTCTCGGTAAATAAAAATAATATTAAATAATAATAATTTTTATTATTCAACTCATTTCTACCCTCAGAGACTGACATGTGGGCCACATGGTCAACTCTGGTCAAAGTTGACCGAGTCAATGACAGGTAGGACCCACTTGTCATAAATTTCTTATTTTCTTTATTCTTTTTATTAAATCTATCGTGTGGGTCCCACTTGTCATTGAGACAACTGAAATGAGTTCATTTATTACACTGCTTAGCCATTAATTATGGTCATTAATGTGTCGGATTAGCATTAATGACCAATCATTAGCATTTAATGTGTCAGTTAACACTAATTACTAATCATTAGCATTAATGATGCCCGAACAGTAATCATTAGCATTAATTACCGTATTAATCACAGTTTAGCAATTAATGCTTAATCATTAGCATTTAATGTGTCTTAGCGACACATTAATGGGCTATTAATGCCCTAATCAAAACCCGGTCGGGATTCGGCCGCGTGGCTCGGCCCCAACCAGTGGGTTGCCCAGCGCGGCGCCGCCGGCAGCGAGGGCCGGGGGAGGGGGCGGCGGCAGGGGGGAAAAGCGAGGCGGCGACGCTCGGCTTACCCGACGGCGATGGGAGGCGGGCGGTGCGGCGGCGGGGCGGCTCGGGTGGCAGGGAAGAGGCGGCGATCGAGGCGGCGAGGAGCGGCCGGGGCGGGGGCCGAGGGGCGGCGGGACGAGGTGAGAGGGACGGCGAGCTCGGCTCGGGCGACGGGGGTGGTGCGGCAAGGTGGAGCGGCACCGGAGGGGCGAAGGCGACGGGGCGGCGGGGAACCGAGGCAGGGAGGTGGCGGGGCGGCTCGGGTGGGCGACGGAGGAGGTGGAGGAGGTGGCGGTCGGGGCAGGCGGCAAGGCAGGGGCAAGGCTGAGGAGACGGCGGGCGCTCGGTGGGGACGGGGTGGTACGGTGAGAGAGTGAGAGGGGGCGAGTGAGAGAAGGGGAGAGAGGGAGGCAGTCGGGATTCGGTGGGAAAGAGATAGGTGAGAGGGGCGGTGTCCGAGGCAGGAGGCGGCGGCGAAGCCCTGGCTGCTTGCCCTCGGTGGCGGCGGCGGGGTGGATAGGGATGAGGGAAGCGACGGGGGCGAGCGGTGAAGCGGGCTAAGCGGGCCGAGGGCGAGGCAGGCCGAGCGGGCCAGGGAGGGAGGAGGCCCAGGCGGTGTGACAGAGATGCTGGGCCGCTCGGCCCAGCCGAGGAAGAGGCGGGGGCGGGCCAGCGGGAAGAGGGGAGAAAGAAACGGGCCGAGAAGGGGGGGAAGAAGATGGGCCGGGAAAAGGCCCATCCGGGGGGGAGAGGAAAGGGTTTTTAGTTTTTGAATTTTATTTTTATTTTTCTGTTTTTAATTAACCCCCTTTTCAAACAATTTTTAAACTAAAATATCTCAAACTTTCAAAATTCCTCAAATTTGGCTGATGCATATGCTATGATGCACAATAACATGGTAAAAACTTTGGGGATGTTACATATGTAAACATCGTATGAATTTTATGTTACATACATAAAAGACAATGTTGTGATAGTGTGATTTTTATGTTTACATGGTTATCGACCTTATACTAGGTCAGACTATCGACCCCTAGTTCTTTTCAATATCCCATGACTACTTGGATAGAATGCATTATAAGGGTATATTTTGTTGGTTCTCAAGCTAAAAAGTTGGCAGCCAGCTCTTGCTAAGTCGGTTGCCAAGATGTTGGCTAGCCGGCTATGAGAACTCACCAATCCTCTTATATTTTCTTTATAATTCTCGCCAAAATTTGTACCAACAAAAGGCTAAGAATTTCTAGCTAATTTTTTAGCTAGCCAATGCTCGATAAAGATTGATTGGATGTGGCTTACCCGGTTTTAAGGCCGGATAAATCCAATGCTCGATAAAGATTGACTGGATGTGGCTTACCCGGTTTTAAGACCGGATAAATCCTTGTATTTACTGTATTGGTCCCATGATCAGTGGCCAATACACACAAGATACTTGATAACGAGCTCATACATTACCGAGTTCATTACACGATAACCATTATGGTATTATTCATACAAACAGGCCGATTGGCCGAATAAAAACTGCAGCGGAAGAGATACACATGGTTGGTCGCCCATTAATATGCCAACCACAGGCAACTGATTGGGGTAACGCTCTAGCCCTCAAAATCACTGTAGTCGTCGGAGTGGTACTCCTCTTCGCCTGACCACATCAACAAGTCAGGTGAATACATTGAATGTACTCGCAAGCAAGTCCCACAGGAGAGTAATATGGGTATATTTCATGCAAGATGTGATTCAAAAGAGACAGCTCTATTCTAGGTCACATATTGTGTGGAAAAGTAAATTTTCAATTAAATACGAGAATAGTAGATTCTAGACAGTTTTGAAATTGAAAATAATTCAAATAATCATATCATCGCATGAGATAGTTTGCACTCTCTTTTTCTCATCTTAGCCCCATAGCTTCGCCTATCGCCAATTTAGGTCCCCGGTACCTGTCCGTACTACCCCTTGTAGTAGGACTAGGCATTTCTTCTGCAATTCCTCACTACTCGCCTTGTAGCATAAATTGCACTCTGTGGACACATCATGCCCATGTCCTTAGTCACTTCCTCAGGTTTTTGCAAACAAAACTCAGCCTAACCAATGTGTGGCCTTGTCAGTTCATGTCCATAACCGAGGATGCAGCTATTCAAATAGATTTTAACACTCAGCAGAGGTTGTACGACTTTACCCACAAGATATAAGTCCCCCTTGTTGCCAAGAGCTACGAATACATTTCACGAGGTGTATCGGCATGGTTACTACAACGAGACCTTTCACCCACTTTCATACCAGTGCTGGACCCGCTAGATAAGATCTACCTAGCTTCGCTTGTGCTCGGCGATTCCCGACCCACAACCCGAAGTGGACTTACCTTTGTGTTGAACGACTCCCTACGTAGTCACGCCGAGGTCCTCTAGGGATGCCAATCTACCTAGCACTCTCTTCCTACTGCCCATGGGTCTAGATACTAGCACTCGACGGGATAATCAGCCAAGTCCTTCCCACAAAGGTAATGTGTCCACATGGGGTGAATCTGGTTTAGCGGCACTTAGGCCCGGTCCTTGGTTGATTCGAGCAAGACTCCATATTACCACCTGACCACCTTGTTCCCACATGCTATATCAACATCCCCAAACTCCTCTAACCATTCTCACCCGAATCGAAATCATCTCCCCTTTTATTTTGGATTATTGGTAAACACATTTTCAACATCCGCCCTGGGTGGCTCACGTCACCCCAAGGGTTTTATTTCCCGAACCAAAAGAAAGTCCTGACCCATAAAAGTTTTGGAGTTTTGTTCTAAAGCTGGACTAAGCTTGGCTTACAGCCTATATATCTAGTACCTCACCGGAACTACAATGTCCAGCGTCTAATACTAGGGCTACAAAAGTATTTCAGGTCGGATCCTCGACAATGCATCTATAGGTCAATAACTACTCTTACTTAACATAGTATTGTTACGAACATAACATGCAGGTTCGCAAGCAAAATACTTAAGTTTATCACATATAGGTTTCAACATGGTCAATGTGAGAAATGCTTGCCTGACAGTTCCTAGTTCTTTTCCTAACACGGGGGTGATTCCGGATCCTCCTGGCGTACGTACCTCACTCCGTCAACTACACGTCGGGAGAGAATCAAATAAACAACCAAGCCAGAGAAACCCAAATAAGATTCAAACGATATGATATGGTAAGAGAAGAAGACGCAGATACCATGAGGTATTAGGTGTTATGGAAAAGATTGCATGTATATATATATACCCTAGCAAAGTAAAGGTTTTGAAGCATATCATGATTTTTGTTAGCTTTATCTAAAGGTATCAGAGTTTTAGAGTGCCACTGAGCCCATCATGCTAGATTTTTTAAGAAGATTTTTAGGTAAAAGAATTGATTTGTCAGGGGCTAATCTTGAGCAAGATGTATCAACATAGCATACATATTTGAAGTATTTTTAAATTGAAATTCCAAACCTTTCAAAAATTATTAAAGTTACCTTAATGGATAGTTCTGGAATTTATGAGATCATCGGAGAAAGAATTGATTCGATCGGAGTTACAACGGAGAAGACATAGACTTTTGAGGTTTCTGCCAGGAGAGGAAACTGGGTGAGAGGAAAAATGCAGCTCGAGTAGGGGCGAAGGAGAGGATAAGGAACAAGAGGGAGCTCTGGGCGACTTGCTTCAACTTGGAGCTTGGGAGAAGAAAGCGGGTAGAGCTCGGCCTTGGGAAAACATCTACAGAGGGAAGCTAATTTTATGGGAAGAAAGGGAGGGTAGTAGATGGAGAACAAATAGAGATATGAGCTTGGGCTGGTTGGGAATTGAGAGGGAGAGGAGTTGCTTGGCTTAAGTAGAGGAGAAGGAGGCAGGGGAGTTAATTATCGCACGTGCTGTGAAGTTGCAGCAAAGTTAGGCACCGGTTACTATTGAAGGTGAAGTTGCAGCAAAGTTAGGCACCGCTCACTATTGAAGGTGAAGTTGTAGCAAAGTTGGGCACCACTCACTCTTGAAGGTGAAGTTGTAGCAAAGTTAGGCACCGCTCACTATTGAAGGTGAAGTTGCAGCAAAGTTGGGCACTGCTCACTATTGAAGGGAAAAAGGTGTCCTGGTGCTGTGTATGTTGGTGTACGTTGAGTTGGACCTAGCAGGGAAGTGTGCCTAGGGTGCTGTGGAACATCACGAAGGAGTTTGCCTGTTTTTCATTGAATAGATTGGATGGAATCTTAGATTGCATGTTTTGGGCAGGAAATAGTTGTAGCATTTACTCTAATTTTGTGCACAGAAGGTAAGAGGGTTTTTAGGTATTGGAGCTCTGGATAGAGTGTAACTTGTCCAAGAATTTTCTCAAGTTTTTAGGGAAAATACTTTAGGTACTTGTAGTTTAAAGCTAAATCTGATCTGTTTTTGAAAACATGATATATTTGAGAATTTTTATACTATGCAGACTTTTATTTTTGGGTATCTGAGGTTTGGCATACATGGGAGGCCACACGATTTTTCTAGGGGTTTTTGGAGAGTTATTTTGGGTAGGTGTAGTTCAAAGGCTTATTTATCCCTGGTTGGAAAAATAATGACAATTGGGAATTTTTATATTGTACCAAGCCATTTTATTTTATATCTGGGCTTTTTATATTAGTGGGTATCTCTGAGAATTTTTGTGGATTTTCTAAGATGTATTTCTGGCACTTCCTATACAATGGTCAAATCTAGCTTTGATGGAAAAGAATTAATAACTAGCATTTCTTATACAGTACCACTATGAAAACTGTTCATGGCTATTGAGGAATCTTGCAAGAATCTTCAGAGTTGTTTGGAAATTTATGGTGGTATAAATCCACACGTGATATGGATTTTACATTATTGATCCAGCAGAACAACTACATAGCAAATAATAGTTTCTACGGTTTTGTGTGGTCAAACGTCAATAAGAATGAAGAGATGGGATGCTTGACTACTGCTATGGCAGGGGAGCACTACAGGCTGCTGTGCTTAAAGAAAGAAGATGATCAAAGAGAGAAGACAAGAGAATGGATCCGCAGAGAAAAGACAGAGACAATAGTGCATAAACTGTGATCTCCTTGACTGAATTTTCATGGTCAAAATTTGAGTAGAAGATAAGCTATTTCTAAATAGGTTGTATACAAGGAGAGGAGGTCCTCCAAAAATTATGAAATTTTTGGGTGTTTAAATTAGTGAAATTTGGGCCAAATTCAAATGGTCTTAAATGAAATTTTAAATTTTTTTAAATTTTTGAAAAGATAAAAATTTCTGGGATTGGTTTTGAGATATATGAGATAAAATATACCCTCCATGATTTTTGGTGATTTTTCTGAAGCCTCAGACTTAGGGTTTTGCTAATTTTTAAAAAATAACTCAAAACGGTATTTAAATTATTTTAATATTTTTAAATTGAAGGTCCTCATATTTTTGCATATTTGGTCTAGTATAGTTACAATTAATCTTAGAAAATTTATTAGGATTTTTACGAATATTATTTCATGTGAGGTGTCGTGCATGATTTAGATTTGGTCAGCTTAATGCAATGTCATACTTTACAGGGTTTGAAAAACCGGAGTGTGACACTGGACATGCTACAACATCAACCAAATTTATCCTAAGTCCATCCGAAAAATTAATTAAGTAGCACATATTTTAATTTAAGGCTCTCATTGGATTGTAGTATTTTCATAGGAATTTCAAGACCCTTTGATTCAAAGGAAATTTGTAGGATTTCAATTTCAATTTTTAGGAAATTTTTCTATAGAGGTCGTTTGATTCATAGGGTTAGAAATTTTAGGAATTTTTCCTACGAGCCACTTTGTACTCAAAGAAAATTTTCCATTCAGTCCATCCTCTTGAAAAATTTTTCTTTGTGTCTATAACTACACCTAATCTACTCTATAGAAAGCAACTAGGAATGCTGCTCTCTCATGAGGCCACGCCATTCTTGATGATGTGGTCAATTGGGAGCCACTGGGTCTAGCGTGGACAATCGAGATCTAGTGGTAACTAATGGTTTAATCACTGTTCACCTAGCCAATCCACAGTGAATAGTAACCCAACTCGATATTGTTCATACTAGATTTGGTACTGTTGACTCAACCCGTGTAAAGATTCTTTGTGAGTTTGGAACTGTTCACAACCCAACCTGCACTAAATAGTACCCTATTACTATTTATCTAAAACCCTAAAAACACTATATATACCCATTTTGATCATTTCGACGTCCCAAATCTATTTCTCCACTCGGTTTAACCTAAGTCATACTCCTTAATACCCTAAACCCACAAAATCCTTTCTTTCTCTTTTGCAACCCTACATCTGGATTTAATTTCGTTTTCTCCTAACTCGCATCTGTTGAGCCTTGACTTATCTGTATTTAGTTCTTTATAAATATGAAATGAAAGTAACAAGCCAACGACTGAAGCAGGACCAAAAAGAGAAGGATACCCCGAGAATGAAGACCTAACTATATACGGGGCAGTAGGCAAGTCACATTCTGTTGTTCATATTGATCCTACATCCCGTATACCTATTAATATTTGTTATTCTAGTTACTACTTCTTACATGCTATTTAGTTAGGGTTATACTTTTAAAATTATTGTATGTACTACGCATGGTGCAGGTTACAAGACAACGCGCTTTCACACGTTACTTTAGCCAGTCCCTAAAGAAAGTTCATACATTTTTCTTGTGGTGCAACTAAATAACTTATATTCATGTGTTTCAATTCTCATATGATACAACATGTCATGAAATCTAATTTATACGTTTTTTATATATTTTTTAATTCCTGCATTTCAAAGAGCCCTTGAAAGATTCAGTCCTTATGAAATTTTCCTACAAGAGCCATTTGGATCATATGATTGTGATCCTTAAATTTCTGTGGGATGCATTCTTATGTCCTTAATTTTATAAGAAAACCAACACGAGCTTAAACCTTATTTTATTTTTGCTTTGAGAAGTCCGAAGTATTCTATCTCTATCTCTCTCCACTCTCCCTCTTCATTCTTTCAAAATAAGATCATGTGAACCATCCAAAGACATGTTTTTCTTATTTCTAGGTTTTCTAATTCGTGCCATCTAAAGGCCCTTAAAACAATAGCACATGCTTTAGCTTGTAATAATGCTTGTATGCTGGAATCTGGTTTAGTTCGAATAGATGTCCGGCCTGTTTTTTTTTCTTTTGAAACCGCCTGAATTTTTGTACAACATCTTGTGAACGATGCTGTTATCTTCTCATAAATAAAGGTAGCTTTTTATGGGAAAGTAAGAACTCTTTTCTTCTTGCCCCTTTCGCTTTCCGTGTCGGAATCGGAGTGATCGCCGGTAAAGTATAAAAACAGGCAGACACACGCACTGTGCAGCAATGGTGGAAGAAATATTTCTACCTTTTTGGCTTGTGCCGCGAAGGCACCTCAGTCCCATCAGAGGTGGTACGAGTATTTACTTGTGCTGTCAAGGTGCCGGATTCCCATTTGTTACTTCCACGAGATCTAGCTTCTCCTGGGCATGGTGATGAAGATGCACACTTGGGGCAGCTGCACTTGACTTGGCCTCGGGCCCTGTGTCCTCATCTCTGCTCAAGGTATGTCCTGCCCGAGCATCCTCTATGGATTTTCGTTTCCCTTTATGACCAGTTGATTGTTTATATGGTTGCTGCTTCTTGCAGCGTTCTATCCGTATATACACTGATCTCCTCGATCCTGGTGCCCCTGTCCCTTAAGATATTGCTGCCTTCTGCGTTTCTAATCTCCATTCCTCAGCGTGCAAGGTATATTGTACGTGCATGCTTGCCCATTGCCCCGCTCTGTTTGTCTTAATTTCCTGACATATTCCGGTTTAGCTAACTTTTTACCAACTATAACCGGCACGGTGAAAAGATTTGGGGGCGTTTGGATCTCTTGCAATAGGTGAGATCTAGCTTGGCTGGGCAAACTAGCCTGTTGGAGCTAAGCCACCCTTGCTCATAGCGTGTGTTCGCTTATCCTATTCCGTTGAGTGGAGAACGCGGGAAGAGGGAAGATGGCTCTGGAAGCCCTCTACAGACTCGAGCGGCAGCGATTTCTTTGCCCTGCGTCCCTAGCTTGCCGTAAAAAGTTAATAGAAAAATCAGCGAATACCAAATGCCTCACCGCTAGGCTTGGTTAGGAAATTTTTGCCTGAAATTCAACCTCCTCGTCACCGTCCACTCAATTCTATGTCAGATAAAATTTTAGCAATTGATTGGAGAGATTGAACTCGATTCAGGCTGAAAATTGCAGTAAAAGAGTTAAAAGTTACAATAACATTTTGTTAAAATTACATATTTCATAGACTCAATTTCAAGATTAGTGATGTGCAGTTTAAAAATGATTAAAGGTCTTTCCCGCGCAACTACACTGGGATGTCTCTAGCCATCTTAATTTTTTTAGACTTCTACATAATATTAGAACAGTATGAAAAATAAAAGTTCAGATCGCGAGTTGGCTGGCTAGTTGTTGTACTGAACCGGTAAGTTGTTATACATGATATTAGAGCACATGGAATTAAAGTTCAGACCGTGACTAGCTGGTCATTTATATGTAATATTAGATCGTACGTGGAGTTAAGGTGCTCCTTATTCAATAGTATGTGGAGCTAAGGTGGTCATTATTCAATCGGTACGCAAACTTAAGGCTTGGCTAGCTCTTTATAAGGTGTAAATGGATGTGGATTATTATTAATTAAGGCACACCAGATCAATACCGGTAATTTTTAGATACAGTTATGACGATTTGTCAGTTGTGGCCTATTAATAAGGATCTACCTTAGAGAGATTTTGACTTGATCTATACTTTCTTAAATTGTTTTGTTGCTGATTTCGTCTTACAATGCTTCTAATCTTCGGCTAATAATCCATCACTTACTCTTATTCTCTTTGGTCCCTCTGTATGAGTCTGGAGCAATGCTTCTAATCTTCGGCTAATAATCCATCTCTTACTCTTATTCTCTTTGGTCCCTCTGTATGAGCAGCAACATGGAGAGAGTCTGGAGGGGAGGGGCTGGAACACGACACGTTAAATAGAGTTAGAGGGAATCTCGTCTGCATTGCCCCTGCCGGCTCGAGGGACAGCAAAAGCACGGTCTAGTCTAATCGAAGACAGCAACGCAGTCCAAAGGCACGTGCGCAGACCCACAGCGTCCAATAGCTGCACGGAATTCCATGAGGGAAAAATGGAGCATAGTTTAAAATGAGAGAAAAAAAAGAAATGGAACCCCTAATGCGTGGGCACAAAAAAAATCAGGGCAAAAAAGCATAGCGGCCACCCCTAAGCACAGGGCGCGCGATGTTGCCCTGTCGCGGCCTTGGCCCGCAAGGTGGTTGTCCAGTCAAATCCAAGAGTAGCTTGTTGGTGCACGGGCAGGAGGATCGAGGCGGGAGGTGCGTGGGCGGGATGCATGAGGGAGGGATCGGCTGTAGGCAGCTGGACCGAGGTAACCATGTGCGGTAGACGTGGCGCAGCACGGGCCGTGGCAGGCCCCAAGTGTGCCGCCACTTGTGACGGCCTGAGGGTGCTATACCCTCGTCCGCTGCGTGGGCCTTCATGAATCACGATCCGAACGGGTTATTCCTCCCCATCGCGGTTTCACCGTGCAATTCGTCCATGTGTCGGTTGTCCGAGGATTTGCGGTGATATTTTTGGCGTAGATTTTCGCAAGGGCTACATCTGGCATTGGCACTCAACATGGCGTAGATTTGCTTTTTTTTTCCCCATTCGTAAGCGCTTGACGGGAAGATTAATAAAAAAAGAAGAAGAGAACATTAGACGTTGTATCTTTTATACATTATTATCCTTGTATATATGTGTGCTTATCCATATTATTCATCGACTACGTAGTGATCATTGGACTACAGTGGTAACGATTATACAACAATTAACAGCACACATTATTATTCTTGTAATATATGTGCTTATTCATATTATTTATGAAACATTGGCGATTGTCGGTTATATACAAACAATTACAGCGCGCCGCAGCCGGACCAGATCACGGTTCGTGACAATGCTATCGCCTATCGGAGGACTGAAGCAACCAAATTGTCTGCATCGAATCGGATTGGTGGGGTGTCTCTGTAGATAAAAGGAAAAAAAAATGACTAGACCGGATAAAGTAACCGCCTCGACCCGACGCGACGGCCACACCACCACGCGCCACTGACAAGATGCCGCCGCCGTCGTCTTGCCGCCTCCTCCCCCGCGTCTCGCCTCCTCCTCCTTCGCTCTCCAAGCCGCTGCCCTTCCTCCACGTCTCCAAAGCCCACGCCCCGAGGCAGGCCCATCCCCATGCCCGTGCCCATGCCCGGGCCCGGCTCGTTGCGCCCGCCAGGTCCGCTCAGGTCGACGCCGCCCTTTCCGCCGGCTTTGTGCGCCTCCTCAACACCGGCCAGGGGGACGCGGACCGCGCCGGCGGGCATTACGACCCGAAGCCGGGGGACTTCGCTGTCGGGGTCGTGGTGTCCGGCACCGAGGCCCGCCTCGACGTCGCCGTCGGCGCTGACCGCCTCGCCACGCTCCTCGCCAAGGAGCTCCTCCCGCTCTGCCGCACCGAGCTCCCCGCCGGCAGTGCTGAAGCAGCTCCGCCGAGGCCGGGGAGCGTGGGCGTCGTGGGGGCTCCTGCCTTGGATGGTGAGGAGGCTCAGAAGCAGAAGCGCGGGGGCAGGATGCTGGTGGCGCCCGGCACGGTGGTGTTCGCGGAGGTGCTCGGGCGCACGCTCAGCGGCCGACCGCTGCTGTCGGCGAGGCGGCTCTTCCGACGCCTCGCGTGGCACCGGGCCAGGCAGGTTTTGTCCTCCTCACATCTGATACTGTTGAGTTCATGTTTCTTGCAAACACGAGACACTGATGCAATTATTCATGTTTTTTGTTAGACAGATTATGCAACTTGACGAGCCAATCGAGGTCCAAATTTACGAGTGGAACACTGGTGGACTTCTTACAAGAATTGAGGTAAGAGAGAACTTACTTCCTTTCATTCTTATTTTCTCCCATCATCAATAGTTCTAGACTTTGTAATGTTTCAGTTCTAATCTAACAACATTCATATCGACTCCATTTCAGGGGCTGAGAGCATTCCTTCCCAAATTTGAGCTCGTGGACAGGGTAAATACATTTACAGACTTGAAAAACAACGTAAGGAATATTCAATGATTAGTGCTCGAAACGCCATTCCTTTTTTGTTCGAACTACGTAGCTATGATGCTTGAAAGTTTTACTTTTTCTTCATTGAAGTAATTGGTTGCTTCTGCACACAGGTTGGTCGCAGCATCCGTGTGTGTGTTACAAGGCTAGATGAACAAACTAATGACCTCATAATTAGCGAAAAGAAAGCATGGGTTTGTACACTGACTTGTCTTCATTGTAGCTATTATTGTGGAAGTGCATATTTAGAACTATGTTCTGTTTGTGATTTCACAAATTTCATATATTTGCAAATTGTAGCAATCAAGTACCAAATTCCCTTCAGTTTAAAAAGTACCAAAATTCGAAAGGTTAAATTTGGCACAATCAAAATGTGGTGGCACCCATTTGAATCTGAGAGAATGCAAAGTATGTCATGTATTTCGTTGCCCTTGATCCGTTTGAGAATCTGTACCCAATGCCATCAGGCTCGCACCAATTGTCAATGTCAAATCAGTTGCATGCATTTTGCATTTTCTGGATCTTCTTGTCCCCCAAAATCTTGATTAGTTATCCTTTATAAGGTCTCGCATGTGATGCACAAGTAGATATAGGAAGTTTTTTACCGTTTCACTGCAAAGACTATTAACACTGTTGGACATGTACCAGCAACGAATATAGCAATATACTGAACTCCCAATCATCAGGAATTGACATATCTTAAAGAAGGAACTCTTCTACAAGGGAATGTTCGCAAGATTTTTTCATATGGCGCACAAATTAGGATAACTGGAACCAACAGAAGGTACGGGATGAATATTTGCAAAGCATTTTGCGATTCCTGTTTGTTGATTATTTAGATTAAGGAGCTAAAGTGTGCAGCAGTTTTTTAAACAGCCTGTTGTAGGTTTTTCGGACATGAAACGCTATACCATTGGATAAAATTCTAAAGTCACAGGCTAAAACCGCTATAGCTGCTATACTGACCGTTTTATCCACTGTTCTTGTTGCCACTATAGCTCAACTTTGCTACATATATCAATTACAATTGATGTTAAACATTAATTGTGTGTGTTCTTTCTACTCTTCTTCGTTATCATATCTGTTTTACTCAATTTTAACTAATGTCTCTCCTACAAAAGGAAATATTAATTAAACTCCAAGTTCTGCCCTAAATATATAGTGATATTGATTTTTTTTCCTTCCACATTATTGACTAATATATATTGATCTCAACGTGTATGCTAATTTTAAGTGAAAATTATTAAGTGCAATCGCAAAGATGCGAAATTAGTGAAATACCATCCCAGATGTTCCCTCCTTGCTCAGTGCCATTCCAAACGCTGAAAATTCTGGAAAATACATTTCTGTCCAATTTTCTATCCATGGCTCCTTATGGGTTGCGAGATGTCCATTCTACCCTCCTTCCCTTCCCCCTCTCTCTACGATGAGCTGTAGATTTTTGCAGCGAATAGAATGTTCTGAAGATAGAGGAGAAACATGACGTGTTTCTTTGTGATGGCACTAACGTAATTTTGTCAAATTTAATATAGCTCATTACATATTGATTACATATACCTCATACTTGAAATGGTAAAAAGTACATGTTTTACAGTAAACCATGACGTGTATCATAGCTTCTGCGATAGCCCACTATAACCGCGGAGGACGTCTCCTTCCTCTCACCGCGACTGGCTGGGAAGCACAATTTAAAACCTTGCTTTGCAGTCGACCCTAAGCTAAATTTTTGTCTTGTTTTCTTATTCTGCCAACCAAAGCAAATAATAGTGTATTCATCTACTCTTATTCAGTGGATTATTGCACATCTCCAACATTAGTCGAGGCCGTGTCTTGTCGGTAAGTGACATCCTAAAGTTAGATGATGAGGTGAAAGTTCTGGTGATCAAGTCAAATGTTCCAGACAAAATTGCACTCAGGTATACCTTCACCTCACAATCCATTGGATCTGTTCAGTTGTCAATTAACAGTTTGAAAACAATTTAGTGGTACCAGCTTTCTAATCCTTTGTTTGTAGTGAGCTTTTGACATCAGACATGATACCAATGAAATTTGTTTTGCTACTTAATTAACAGCATAGCAGATCTTGAGAGTGTTCCTGGTTTATTTCTCTCAGACAAAGCGGTGAGATGCTGATTTGCACTTTATTTTCTTTGACAAATTTCTCTCCTATGTATCTTTTCTTAGTACCATTTGTCTTGTGCTGCTGCAGAGGGTGTTTTCCGAAGCTGAGGAAATGGCAAAGAGGTATCGGGAGCAGCTTCCAGTTGCCTCTCAGAATACTAAATTAGATTATGACCTTCCAGGTGAAACTATTCCGTTTGATGACGAAGCTACACTGTATGCAAACTGGAAATGGTTCAAATTTCTAAGGCATGGCAAACCTGGTGACAATAATGATGGAACATAGTTGCTGCTGCTGTACAATTCACCCACTGCATATTGTGAGGAGAATTTGGCTCCGATGAAGAGCAGAACATATGTAAGCACCTTAGACTCAAAACATATCAAGCTGAACCTTCATTTGATGACCTGAAGTAAAAATGGATTAGAGCGCAGCACCTCCCATAATGAAGCAAGGATTTAGAGAAGTTTATTTAGCAGGAACATGCAGCTTCATCAGACGATGACAACAACAAGAATCCTTGTTGGTTGAGAGCGAAGAGAAATTTCTTTGTGAGGCGGTTGCACAGCAAAATTGCGCTGCGCTGTGCTGCAAAATATTGATCTACTTGTTGATTGCTCCTTTCTCCTTAGAGAGCAAAATATTGATCTCCTGATTGCATTGCTCCTATCTCTCTGGAGAAAATGTCAAATTTGATTTTTTTTTCTGTTTGAAACCTAGAAACAAGTCAACAACACAGAACTGTAAAAGTAGTTCCTGAATTTTTGTTGACTATCGTCCCTGTTTAGACCTCCCATTTGGAATATAAAGGAACTCGGTGGAAAATGAATTGATACAGTTCGGAGTTCCTGTGTTTCAAGCATGGGTGTTAAATTTTGTCGATATTCATTCACCGTGCATCTCTCTCTGATCCACCGCTAGAATGTAGTGATGCTTCACAAGTTATATTTGCACAGAGATGATTTATGGCAACACAGGTATACTAAAATGGTGGCAACAATACTAGTAGAAGTGCTACCTCAGAAGACAAAACTAATGCTCCTAGTATGAATCGTCTATCTGAATCTTGAGAAACTCGAGTGACCAATTATTCCATTTTCTGTGTTTGGATAGGCTAGACAGACGGCTGCCGCACAGACCTGACCTAAGGCCTGACGGCCTTGGTGCCTCTACCCCATATCTGTCAGTCATATGGACCTGGACACGAGCGATCTGAATCGTGGGGATGTTCATCCGTCGGTAACCGTTGCCTTAGGTTTCGTCGCATCGCATCTTCCCTGGATTTTTCTGCGCGGCTATAACCAGCTAGGGAATTCAATCGAGCTGCAGCTGATGTGAGTTAATTATATGTACGTACCAGTAGACTAGGAGTACAGAGTACTGGTACTACGCTACTGACTACTGGTTTGCATATTATTATTTTGAACCGGAGAGTACAACTCGTCTCAAATAGGGTACCACCAGTTGACCTGGCCACCTACACAAACTCAACACATGCCGCCGAGAAGACCAGCTCATGAAAGTCCCCACAAACGTCATCGTCGTCACCCGTTGCTCCTGATCTGACAACTCCGACTTCACCATAGACGTTCACGAACATAGCGATCAACACAACGGT
Source organism: Stipa capillata (assembly GCA_019208055.1). Classification (NCBI taxonomy): domain Eukaryota; kingdom Viridiplantae; phylum Streptophyta; class Magnoliopsida; order Poales; family Poaceae; genus Stipa; species Stipa capillata. Next base: position 555,444 of record JAGXJF010005755.1, on the reverse strand, counting down.
CATCCTAAGACCGGGTCGGCCCCACCAAACAGTCGGCCAACATGTCGAGAATAAGGCAGTTCTGATTTCGGTGACGAGTCTCGCAAGAGAAAATTGCAAGCCTAGCATTGACAAGCTCATTGTAGCAATTGGACAGTGCTGCCCATTAAGGCCACCCTTCACGAGTCATAGTTGCTGCCATATCATCCCACGACACTACAGTTTAGACTTCCTAGCACCACAGAGGAACGATGCATAGAGAAACCTAGCTACCCCACCCTATGGTCGACGACGAAGGCCATCCTATGACCCAACTCCACTCACCTCCATCGTCGTTGCTGCACAGATCGCAATGCCAAAGGATCCGGGGCAGCCGCCTCGGCATCCACGGGGACAAGGAGCCAAAGGATCCGGGGCGGCCGCCCCAGCATGCAGTTAGATCTGCCTATAAGAGGCTAGGCATCAAGATAAAATTTCACTAAAATGAGATTTTTTTTTATTTTGGTGAGGCTAAGAAGTATGAGGACATGTATATTTAAATATTTAGTTGTAGGATAGGTTCTCTGCCAGTCCGTTATCTAGGTATCCCAATCCACTATCGAAAACTTTTGAATAGTGAATAGAGGGCCCTCGAGGAACGAGTTGAGAAGAAACTTGGGAGTTGGAAGGGGCAGCAGCTCTCACTAGGTGGGCGTTTGGTTCTTTTAAATTCGGTTCTGAGTTCCTTATCAACATTTATGATGTTCTTTTTTGAAGTACCAATTGGATTATTATCGTTCACGTTTTTATTGGCAAAGTGATTAGCATAAATGCAAATATAGATTGGCTCACTGAGATGTAGTATGCCAGCCTAGGGACCAAGGGGATTTAGGTGTTCAAAATCTTGTTCCGAAGAATGCATGTTTACTAAGCAAGTGGCTTTTTCAATTATTAAATGACAATGGTACATGGTAGCAACCGCTTCCAAACAAATATTTAAGCAAACTTTGGGTCCAGTAATGAGTAAGCCAGGTGACTCTCACTTCTGGATTGGCTTAATGAAAGTCAAGTACCATTTTTGGTGTTTTGGTGTCCATAAGGTTCAGCATGGGAGACAAATCAGATTCTGGGAGGATAAGTGGCTTGATAGTGAGCCATTTTGTGTTCACTATCCTCTCTTGTATAATATATTGTGGCAGGGACATACCACGGTGGCAGAAGTCCTGAGTTCGATGCCACTTAATGTCTCATTTCGTCATGCTCTAGTTGGTCCCAAGCTGCCCAATGGCATGAGATTACAAAAGGTCGCTTATGTGTGACTCTGTTTTGAACAAGATTCTTTCAATTGGAGTCTGCATAGCTCGGGCTTTTTCTCAACACAATCAATGTATAGAGCTTTGAAAAATTTCATATGTGTACAAACTTCCAACTGTGGAAATCCAAATTGCCATTGAAGATAAAGATCTTCTGATGCTATTTATGTGAAGGGGTTATACTCACTAAAGGTAATACGTACAAAAGAAATTGGAATGGTAGCCAATTGTGTTGCTTTTGTTCTAATAACGAAACAATTCAGCATTTGTTTTTTTGTTTGGCTCCTTGCTCAGTCTATTTGGTGGTTAGTTCACTGGGTAATAGGGTACAACCTTCCGACCAATGTTGCCAATATGTTGGGGAGCTAGTTGAATGGAATTGGTGGGGATAAAATATATGTTTTGCTTGTTGGGGCTATGGCCATTTGTTGGTCTATCTGGCTCTATAGTAATTATATTGCTTTCGACAAAAGAGAACATCTAGTTCTTTGCAGGTTATCTATATGGTTATCCATTGGTTTTATACATGGTCACTACTATAACGCTGTCAGGGAGCATGGGATATATTTGGTGCGGTCTCGCTCATGCTGGAGTAGGGAGTGCGAGATATACACCATTCTCATAGGTGGTGACTTAGTCGTAGGCTTTGTTTTATTTTATTTCTGTTTGAGCTAGCCTGCATATGAGTATTTTTTTATGTTTTATGGTCCTAACGCTAGTGGGTAGAATTACTTGTTTAAACTTCGTATAAAGATCAAAAGTAATCTTCTATTAGGTATAAAGATCAAAAGTAATCTTCTATTATTAAAAAGAATAAGAGGCTGTTCCGTGCACTTGGCACAGGCGCGTCGTGAGAACATGACAGAACAGTTGTGAGATTAGATCCCGCATCAACGTACGTACGCACAGCGTCCAACTTAATACTAATCCAAGTAATACAACATTGGCATGTCATCGCACGGTTTACCCTTATTACATTGTCATCTCACTTCGTTGTTGTTACTGCCTGCTAGGAGTAGGTTGCTGTTAGGCTGGTCATAGTGGGTAGTATCATATACTAGTATCATGCATATGATACTAGTGTATGATACTATCTCTATAATGCATGGTATCATGTAGTAGTACCATAGTCTCATTATATTTATTGATTTGTAGAATCTCAATGCAAAATTGTGTACAAGATCTATTTGACATTAAATTTTCTAGTTCTATGTGCTATGATACGGTATCCAGATATGATACCACTATCATCTCTCTCATCATTAACTGCAGTGACACATCAGCTTTTTGCATGCATGGAATGCATGATACTATCTATGATACCTACTATGACCAGCCTTAGGGCGAGTCGCCTTTTACTCTACTTATTACTCCAAGAAGCGTGCATCTTTTCTCTGGCAAGGCGATTCGTTTCGTACGGTTCATAGTTCGGAAGACAAGTGGAGTAAATTAAACAAGTTTCAGTCGACGGTTCCCGAAGCAAATCTAGTGATTACAGCTTTGGTCTGACCTCTAGCCTTTTGGCGTGCATGCGCCCCATCTTCTTGGAAACACGCACGCCCCCAGCGGCCCAGCCACCTGCACCAGCCCGGATTCAATGAAGAGAAGATCGAAAGGGTAATCCATTCTTCTTTGATGCAGAAAGACCAAAAGAGTGTTCCTCTTTTATCCCTCCTGTGAGACGCCCTACCATCCAATCCGTCGTCGAACTGCTAGCTATCTGCACGACACCTCCTTTTTGCGTTTCGCCGGAGAGAAAGATTGACTCCTTTCTTTTTCTTGTATATACTTCCCGCAATTCATGAAATTTTTAATTTTGTACTATCTCTAATATAAAATTTGGCTATTACTTTTTAACGAGTATATAATTAAAATATTTATAAAAGTTCATATGGTGAAATGATTTTTTAACGAAAAATCTAATATTATCATTTGCATATAGCTACCCTAAGTTGTTTTTAATTAATAGTGATTAAATATACACTACTATTAAAAGCACGAGTTTTTCTTTTCTAAAGCCACCCCCGTTTACTGTACACAAAACAACTCGATCCGTCGGATCAACTCCATCCAACGGACCACAGCCTCGTCGTGTTTCGCTCCCGATCTTTCCGCTATGATCGTCGTGTTTCGCTCCCGATCTTTCCGTATGATCGATCTGATCACCGATCGCTCGCCCCGCACGTCTCCACCGCCGCGCGCCCCGCGAGCCTCGCCCCGTCCCTCCTTCCTCGCAACAAAAAACAACCCAGCAGCCGCCGCCTCTCCCGATCGCTCGCGCCCGTGCTCCCCCGTGCGTCCGTCCTCCCCGCCGCCCCCTCCTCCCCTCCGGCGCCCCACCACCCCCCTCCCCCTCCTCCCTCCTCCCTCGCCGCCCCCCTCCACCGCCGCACCCTCCTCCCCGCCGTGTCCTCCTCCCCTCGGCGCCGCCCCTCCCCCGACGCCACCCCGCCGCCACCCCGACCCCGACGCCACCCCGCCGGCACCCCGCCGCCATCGCGGCCTCCTCCCCGCCGCGCCCTCCTCCCCGCCTCCCCCCCGCCGCCCCCTCCTCCCCTCCGGCGCCGCCCCTCCCCCGACCCCGACCCGGATCCGCACGCCGACGCGCCCCAGTACCCGCACGGCGGACTCGGCGGCCGCCGGCGCCGCAGGGGGTGCCGCTCGCGCCGCCAGCTCGACGCCGCCGCCTCCACGCCCCAGGCTCGCCGGCCTCCTCCGCCGGCGCCGTCCCCGAGCGCGCCCCGTCCTCACCCTCCGCTCTAGGTCTTCCCCAAAAACCTTGAATCATTGAACTCTTGAATCATTTAGCTCATCATTTAACTCTTGAATCATTTAAAATGTATCAATTCTAGCATGTGATTAGAAAGCGTCGTGCTTGTATAGTTATGTTTGTATGATGTGTGTACGACTATGTGTGGCTAATCTGTTAGCAGTTATCTTAGATATCAGTTTCAGAGTAGATAAAATCAGCATGGTTCTAGCTTTCCCTCAGAGTGAATTGGTTCTTGTGCTTCTTTCATAGTGAGAGCATATGAGTATATATTTATTTTTTACCGTAAAGCATTAGAGTATATTGGGCTTAATGTTGCTTACTCCATGCTGTGCTTGTAGATGGACAATTGTCTGATTGATGGCCGGAGGATCCATGTTGATTTTAGTCAAAGTGTTTCAAAACTATGGGGTCAGTTCAGACAAAGCATACGAAATGCCAATAAAGGTAAGGCTCTTCACCATATGTTCTTTGGGTTCTCTTAGGAAAAGATCATCTTTGCATTAGAAGTTCATAAAAATTTCTTAGGAAAAGATCATCTTTGCATTAGAAGTTCATAAAAATTTCTTGCTTGAAGCTATGCAATAGTCTATGCAACACTTGTTAACACAGCTTAGAGTTTGTGCATGGCTTGAGTGTGCTTTTTTAGTCTTTTCAATCTGATATGGCTTCTCTTGTTCTTCTTTGTTTGGCGGATGGCTATTCTGATTGCAGATAGAGGAATGTGGTATTCAAATTCAACTATTTATCAATTATATGTTTACAAGCTAATATTTTTGCTTGATTCTGAATTCCTCCTGGATTCTTACCCTCTCAGATGATTGTTGGTCCTATGTGAAAAGAGGAAAGAAGGTAATGCATTTAATATACTTTAGGCCATGATTTTCCTAACTGCATTGTCCTTTTACATTTTGATACATGTTCTGTATTGTGTTATGAAGTCTAAATCTGTAATTTTGTGTTTTTGGTTATGTATAATGTTAAAACCTTAAATGAAAGATCAGAACATTCCTTTTCTCTGCAGTCGTTGATGTTTTGTTTGGCGTCGTTGATGTTTTGTTTGGCATACTCCCATAAAAGTTATAATTATTTGTTAGACTTTTCATGTTTCACCTTCAAATCAAAGTTGCCAAAATACATCCTTTTTGTAGGAAGCAAATAGTTAAAATCATTCATTCAAGCAACAGAGCCGGATAATTGCGGAATGACATGCAATTATGTAACCTGCCAAATGAGTACATTTTTGTGTGTGTTCTGTTCTATTGCTAATTCACTTCCGTTTATTATGTAGCTTGTTGAGTTGATCTCCAACATTTGTTTTACCACTCTCTGTATTTGTTTCTTGCTTAAATGCTGTCTAGGAGCTGTATCACACTTACTGCTTTGAGTAGATATATATTTATTCTTTCTAGCAATATCATGGCTCTGCTGCTATTGATTTACTAATTTCGTAATGTTTATCTCTGTAGACTAACCTCCCACCACCACCTCACCAGAGCGCCGCCGCTCCTCCCTGCGCCGTGCCCGCCGGCACCCTTTCACCACCGCAGCCACCACAACATCCTTTGCCTCTTTGATTTTTGATATCTAAAAGGTAATAATGTTGTACATTATATATACTTTGACTTTGATTTGGTACATTGATTTGATGATTTGATGATCTACTACACCTGCCAAGCTCGATTCCTCTTCGGATTCATCTTGCATTAAATGTTCCCCAGTTACCTATCATCTTGAGCTGACATTTTTCTCAGATTATGCCAGACATGTTATTTCTAATTCTTTATAGAAAATGCATACTATGTTTGAATTGATGACTATTGAAATGTAGGTGTTTAAAAGAACAAGATACCACAATTTGAGGAATAACTGAATAAGAATAAAAATCAAGGAGAGAAAGATCCAAACACTACATCACTGGAGCAAAGGTCCTTTGTACTCTTCAGTTTTGGAACTTTAAGCCCCGACATGTTATTTTTGGAAACTTTAACCCTCTTCTTGGTGCATCTGCACTGCACCATTGTTAATCATGTTCAGGTCTTTGGTGCTCTACGAATGTCTGTAAAGATGCTCCTTATGTGGAACTCTAGAATGTTGATTGACGGTGGCAGAGATTCAGGAGTTGCAACTTCTTTACTGGAAGGTAGCAATTTGATAGTTTTGAAGGTATGCTATTGACCTACCATCGTAAGGTGTACACCCCCCCCTACTCCACCTTTATTTTCTGTATGATATTTTGTTTACATGCTTGTCAGGAATCATCAGTGATACATTCTAATGCTAATCTTAGAATTCATGGTCAAGGCGTTCTGAATCTATCTGGAAATGGAGACACAATTGAGGCACAACGTCTTATTTTATCACTGTTCTACAATATACAGGTACATTAAGTGCCTTTTGGTTTGTTCGACCTGTCCAAAGTTTTCCCATTCTTATTGCCCTTTATGCCTTTCTTGGCACAATTTTATGGGCTCAAGTTGCATCCAGAGGTTTGGTAGTGTTTCTTGTATTCGATGTTATCTTAATTTTGATATATTATAAAGCTGTTGTTTGGGAGCTTGATCACTGGTTTGCATGTTCTATCCATAGTGTTCTTCATTCTGTTATTCACTTATTCATTTCTCTTGGAACTCAAGATGCTGAATTTGATTGTTGGAACTTATCTCTTGCGATGATTATGTTGCTTTTCAGAATCAAATCGATCAATGTTTTCTCCAACTCTTATTCTTCAGGGTACAATCCTTGAAGTATTCCTTTTTCCCCTCTGCCTTGTACTGTACATGTTTTTTGAGTAAAATTGTATGGTATATATTGGCATAGCAGTTTTGCAGATGTGATACATTCAGCTTTACTTGTTCGATTTCATACTTCGTTTTTGCAACCAGATGCTTCTGATCTTTTGTAGTCATTCAAAGAATAGAGTATGTTAATTGATACATAACTCATTTTTAGGTTGGACCTGGAGCTGTTCTACGGGGCCCACTTATAAATACGAGCCGTGATGATGTGTAAATACTACCACTTTCAGCTTTTGTGTTAAATACTTTTCTTCTGCTAATTTCCTTAGTGATGGAAAGGTTCAAATGGTTAATGGCTTTTGTGGCTATACTAGGGCCCCAAAGCTGAATTGCGAAGACGAGAGTTGTCCTATTGAAATTTTTCATCCGCCTGAGGATTGCAACCTGAATTCTTCATTGTCTTTTACTCTACAGGTACTCTTAATTTCTGAACTATCCATATACAGTGATGCTTCACATATTTTTTATTTCTTAGATTACTTTTTAATTTAACATGTAAGCCATGGTGGATATTGGCATGCAGATATGCCGTGTTGAAGATATTGATTTTGCTAAGTGTGCAGTAAATGGGTTAGGATGAACAAAGTGCGGAATGAAATAGAGCCATACTTTTTTGAGCATGCTGCTATTGTAGATGAAGAAAACCGAAAGCTTCCAAAACTGCCAGAGCATGAAGGCGCTACGGCAGCCAAATATGTCCGGACAGGCCTGACTGTAAGTTTTGCATACACATACAAGATTGCAAGTCTATTCGACATCATGTTAAATATATTAGCTGGATCCTTGAGATAAAAGACAAAGTTTTTCCTGTTAAGTGCATCTTTATTGATTGTTAAGACATAGAAATTTGCTTCTTGATCTGAAGTTGAGTATGTTACTTTTAAAGCATTATTGATTTACTCATATCTGTAAACACTCCATGGAGGTTGCCTAATGCTTTCTGCTGTTAAGCATTCTTTCACATAATATTTTCACTGCAGATAAGTTGTCATGTGGTGGAACATATTCTTGTGTGGTCATACTCACCTTTTGCTCTTGGGTGTACATAAAGTACTGTTGATGCACAACACTTTTTAAATTAAATCATTTCTCACCTTGTATTTCCGACGTGTTTGTTGCCTACAACTTTAGGAGCCAACGGTTTTCCAGAAGTTAAAAACACTGGAACTGTAGATGCTTGAGGGGCTCAGAGTCATGCCGTCTAACTATGATTAGATGTTACTGTAGGAAGTATAAAAAAACACCTAGCTAAATATCCCAAACTAATGTGCTTACCGTGTCCACCTACCTATTCCTTACATAAGCAAATACTATTCGCCAGCTATCATGGTAATTTTTGGCAGGAACAATTTGTGGTAAAGCTGAGAATGGCTACTTGTATTCTCTATTGGAAAGCACACATGGGCAGGGCATACATGGATGATGCTATAATCCCATAACACTGGGAGACCTAAATTATTTACATAGCGAGTGTGTGTGAAGGTGGAGATGATAAAGGGAACAAGATTGGAAGAGATCAAAAGCAGAGAAGATGAAGAAGGCTGCTTGTGCATGCTTTGTTGTTTCAGTTTTCGCTTCTCCTTCCCTTTTCTTTCTTTTGAGAAGATCTTGAGTTACAGGAATTGGTGTTGTAATTATTGAAATTGTAGAATGCTTCTCACACTTGTTCTGTCTGAGGCTGTGTCTATATGTATTACGAGCCCTTGAAGGCACATTTGAACGAACTTTAATCTCATGTATTGTATTAATTGATTGTTCATTTGAGGTTTCCTTAAAAGACTATCCCCAGCAAATATGAGGAGACAACCAAGGATGCATGTGCAAATACCCCTAAGAATACACATAAAAATTCTTGTAACTTCACATTGTTCAGCACAGTTCTTTTCCTTTGCAAATGCTGAAGGACAACCCTTCTCCAATGACACGACTAAATGGCCAGTGACTAGAACCTATTTTTGTTTCAGAAGGATATACTAATTTGAGGTTTCTGAGTTCAAATATAGAAGAAAGGAAGGATTTATAGTAAGGCAATATGGAAAGTTCTTGGAATCTTCTATCGATTTCTGATCTTTGTTAGAGACTCAAAAGAGGAGGAACGAGTTTGGCTTCATTGTTTTTTACAGAAACTAGAAATTAATTAGCTATGTGACCCTCCTGCAGCTTCCCTATATATTGATACAGAGTAGTGTGCTACAGAGTTAAACGGGATATTTACTGACCTAACATATATTTTCGATTATTATTTAGAGCTCTCACCAATGAGTCTCAATTTAGAATTCTTAAGCACAATACAATCTGTAAGTCACCTTTTCGTCCTTTAGTGATCTAACTTTGCATGTGCAACATTGTTTTATTTTAACAGATATAGTTTGAAAAATGTTGTTGTCTACTCTGGCCATATTCAAATTATTGAGGACGATTAAGAAAAACTTTGCATTATGTGAGTTTTGACTCGACATTGGTTAGAAATATTTGTCTAAGTATTATTTTTAAACAATATATTTGTCTGAGAAGATAATTTTAAAATTTGTTAGGATTATACTAGAGTATATATGAATTTAAAATTTAGAAAGGAGTTCGTATTTGCTGTGGTATATATTGGGCAATATGATTGCATTGTGTGTGCTTGATTACTATTTTTCAAAAAAATTGGTGAATGTGATTTATAATTTTTTTATAGTTATAATTTACATCGGTTGAAACGTGCGTTGCACGTGCATATTTTTTTGCTTGTAATACGAACCGTGCAGTGTAATTGCATGGTTGCGGGTTCCTTCATGTAGTGATGTGACTTCCTGCAATATTTTAAAACATCTTTTGATTGTATCATAAGTTATGAGCAACTGTCTTATTGCAATGGATTAATCTTTCAATTCAATCCTCATACACATCAACTTAAGCTTTGCGATTTCGGGAGTGCTAAAAATTGGTATGCTTGTGTCATTTATTTTGTCGCTATTGTATTTTTACATGTATTTGACAGTGCAAGACTCCATTCCAGGTCCCTGGAGAGCCGAACATATCATACGTTTGCTCACGGTACTATAGGGCTCCTGAACTAATATTTGGAGCTAGGGAGTATACCACAGCAATTGATACCTGGTCTGTTGGTTGTGTACTACTGAGCTTCTGATTGGTCAGGTATAGAATCTCATTCTAGAAGCTCAGTTTTACTTCAGCAAAGTTCATGACTTGAGGATATGCTTATTTGAACAATATCACTTGCTATAATCTAATCAAGCCCCCCAGACACGGAGAGAAAGATGCAGAGATGGGATTTATCTCTATGCTGTTGAAAATGATTGTGAGATATCACTTTATAAATTTTTTATTTCTGGTTTCAATCATGTGTATCTAAATCTGGGAAAATTCAGAGGCTAGATATATAATTTATTTTGGATTTATTCTTATTTGGAGCATGTTTCTACATGTTGTGAAAACGTGCGTTGCACGTGCTCGGTTACTAGTTAAATATAAAAAGTTGACTACATATTTTTTTAAAGACTTCTATTTTAAAACGAAAGCCGTATAAGACTAGTATTACTATATATCATGATCAGGGTAAGAGCTAACATATGGTTAATTGTTCTGGTAGTTGCTTGTGTGGGAGTGTGATAGTTGTACGCAACCGGGCTCGTCTAATGGTCTGTTCTTTCGAGTTTCAAACCTCATTTGGTCGTTTCCACACTGTTAATTAACTTACACCTTTTTACAGGCAACCTATTCAATTAGAAAATGGGTGTTTAGTTTTCAAAAAAAAATTGGGTGTTTAGGATCAGGCAGGAGGGGCCTGTGGTGAAGCACGCAGGCTTTCACTACGTTTGATCAGGTCGTAGCTGAGTAGAGAGGACATTATCCGCTCATTGGTCGCCGGCTCGCCGGCGCATCATCGACGGTACCAACCTCGTCATGCGGTCCAGATTCGTGCACCTCGCCTCCGGTCGACACATCCGGCGGTCCCGCGACGCCGTGGCGTCGATGGTCACGATCACAGATCGATCGAGTGTCCCAGCGCGACGCGTGTACCGGCCGGGGTGACATTGGGAGGCCTCACCGACCACGACGTGGAGATGTGATGTGAAAGGAATGGACTCACTCGTCGCCCTGCCGGCGTTTGGTCGGGGGACGTCACCCATGCTGAAGCGGACCAGGCACGTTATCAGGGCATCTACAGTTCAACGCTCCGACGTGTACTCTCCCTGGTCTTTCAAGGAGAAGAATTAGAGGTGCAATTCGGCGCCAAGCGATCACTGGTTAGATTTAGAATCCACGGTTTCTTTTAGGAGGGGGATTATTTGAGACAGATTTAAAGCGGTGTAAACGGAGCTGAGATGAGTTTTACGATCGCCAATATTTATTAATGATGGCATCTGGAAGCCTCCAAATCTGGATCACACGGTGTGAAAAGACTGCTACGAGAAACATGCAATTGTGACTTCGGTATACTTCTAAGCCGGGGGGATCATTTGGAACAATTTTTTTATAGAAATTTCATAGGATTCAAATCTTGTAGAAAATTTTTCCACGAGGGCCTCTCTAATATTCAAAGGATCTTTATAGAAATTTAGAGAATTAGAATTCTTAGGAATTTCTTATGTCTGTGTTGTTTGATTTGCAGGATTGTATCTCATAGCAACTTTTTCTAAGGATTTCATTGCATTACATTTCATAAGAACAAGAAAAACGTAGGATTCTCAAAACACATGAATAGGAAAAATACATGAATTAGTATCATCACATGTTGTATCCCATGAAAATTGAAAACACAAAAATAAATACTAGAAGTTGTTTGGTTGCACCGCAGGAAAAGCGCATGAATTTTCTTTAGAGGTTTGATGCATGTCATAGTTGTCATAGAACAAAGGAAGATTTCCAAGAGATTGGACTCAATAAAAAATTTTCTTTAGAATTGGATGCGAAGTAGCCCATAGAAAAAATTCATATATTTTTTAATCCTACAAACCAAACAAGCTCTATAGGAAAAATTCCTACGGAATAGAATCCTCTAGAATAATTCCTATGGAATAGAATCCTCTAAAAGTCCTATGAAATTCTTTTGAACCAAAGAGGCTCGAACTTTTGAATTGACTCAGGGCATCTTTGATTCACATGATTCTCAAAACGTAGGAATTAGATGTCATGACATGTTTTATCTCACAAAAATTAAAACACAAGAATAAATACTAGAAGTTGGTTAGTTGCACTGTAGGAAAAACACATAAATTTTCTTTAGGGGTTTGGTGCAATTTGTTATTGTCATTAAAACAAAGAATTCTTTTTAAGAGGTTGGACTCAATGGATTTTCCTTTTGAAATTGTATGCAAAGTAGTCCATAGGAAAAATTGCTATGGTTTTCAATCCTACAAATCAAACAAGCTCTATAGGAAAATTTTCTAAGAAATAAAATCTTCCAAAGCTTCTTGTGTTTCCAAGCTCTATGGGGTATTCCAAACCACTACTTGTAAAATTCCTGTATTTTTAATTTCTATAAGAATCCACAAGACATGATATTCGGTTCTATGTTTTCACTATTTCTGTGTTTAAACAAGGCCTTATTTCTCTCGAACAAAGCGGTGCGATATTGATTTGCACTTTAGTTTGCTTTGACAAATTTCCCTCCTATGTATCTTTTCTTAGTACCATTTGTCATCTTGTGGAGTTGTCTCTCCGAACACTAAATTAGATTATGACCATTAGGGAGAGGCTATTCCATTTCATAACGAAGCTACACTGTATGCAAACCAGGAATGGTTCAAACTTCTGAGGCATTGCAAACCCGGTGAAAACAATGATGGAACATAGTTGCAGTTGCTGTACATTTCACTCGGTCCATATTGTGTGGAGAATTTGGTCCGTGTCGAAGAATAGCACATATGTAAGCACCTCAGGCTCAGTTTATGGTGGATGTCTTGGATAAGTTGAACTTATTTTATAAACTGTTATCCAAAGGTAGCTGTAGAAAAATTGGCACTATGTTCGTCAAACCAGATTATAATCTAATCAATTTCTACATAAACCATAATTAAAATATTACATTTACCATAAAGACTGGTATATCTCTTCTATTTTTCTGTTTAGCTAAGAAGCGAGTTTAAACTTATTTTCTGCACATTTTCGTAAAAGCAACTAATCAAACACAAAGCACGTAAAAACAATATAATCAAACAAAATCATCAGAATCCACCGCAATACCAAAAACAGATTAGTTTCAGACATATCGAGCGGAGCCTTCATTTGACGGCCTGGAGTAAAAACGGATTAACGGTTCTCAGTGACAGCACAGCACCTTCCATAACCGAGCAAGGATTTCAGAGAAGTCTGCTGAGAAGGAACAGGCAGCTTCATCCGATGATGACAGCGATAAAAAATCCCTCTTGGTTGACAGCAAAGAGAATTGTGATCCAGTTGCATTCTTGGCAAATTGTGACCCACCGCGGTTGCAAAAATATTGATCTCGTATGGTTGCATTGCTCATATCTCCCTGATTGATTGTATCTGTTTGAATAACCTAGCTTCACTGCACTTGCAAAACGGACAAGTCAACAACACAAGTGTAAAAATACTCCCTGAATTTTGGAATTTTTTTAATTCGGCTCATGTAGATCCATCTTGTCGATTTTGGTCCTTCAACCATTTCATTTCGTTGACACGCACGGACCGCCATCTGGATTGAGGGAACTTCATAGTAAATGAACATTTGTGTAATTCTACAGAGGTCATGTGTAGTACTAATGCTTTGCAAGTTAGATTTGTACAGAAGATGACTTTTGAGTTTTGACAACACAGATATTGGAATACAAGGATTCTTCTGCTCGTGGTTACTCCCAGTGGAGTAGTATAAACTAGTATTGTGGTTGCTGCTGCTCGCATTACTTGCAGTATCAACGTCCATTCCGACTTCTGAAGGGGTGATGAGAAAACTGGAGTGACCAATTACTGCTAGCTCCATTTTGCAGGGTTTGGATGAAATGTCTACATGGATTAAACACTGTGCTCCTGCCCGGTCAATTAGAGAGCATCTACTCCATATCACTCGGTCGAACAGTAGTTGAATCTAAAGCGTGGAATGTTCATTCGCTCGCACGAGCGTTGGTAATTGTTGCCTTGAGTCGCATCGCATCTTCCCTGATTTTCCTGCTCGGCGTAGGGAAATCAGATCGAGTGGTTGCAGCAGATGCCGTTTAACCCTACGTACTTAGGCATACTGGTATCTTTGGACTTGGGAGTAGTGGTAGTACTAACTACTGCACTACCACTCTACTGTACTTCGCCCCTGATGAGTTTTTTTTTCGACTACAAGGTAGACACAACACACTCACACACGTCATATACACACACTCACACAAATAGGTCTCCGATTCACACATTTGAATTGATGAAAACTAACGATAAATTCGTAAATTTCATTAAATTCCTACCAAACGTACCTGCGCGTGTATACATGTGAGCACTAGGATTTAAAACTTTGGACAGAGTTATGTCTCGCCCCAGTAAGAGATTGATGGTTGATAGTACGCAAAATCATGGAGTAATTTCCATCGGCACCAGGACATGCTTTGAGGCCGGAAAAGTTTGACTTCGTGAATGAATCAACCAAATTTATCTCTAAGAGTACTCTACGGGCAACCGACGCGAAAAATTTCCCGGTAGGATCGGGACACACGGGTAGACTGGTGGATTGCAAGGAACCCCAGCAGCAAGCTACTGGAGTAGATCTAAGAGAAAGATCGCTGCAGAGCAGAGTGCTAGTGGACCGGCACTGTTGGAGTCAGTCAGCTAGCTCGAGATTTTTCTTTTCTTTTGAGACGTCAACTCGAGAAATTACTCAAGCTGCACTGCATTGCAGTCGAATACACCTACACTACTGCCAAGCTAACGCTACGCCTACTCTGCTCATCACACTTCCATGCATGTGTGTAAGTTTGTAAGTTTGTGCTGGCACCAGAGTAGTAGTATTACAACAAATGCTCCGTGGAACCGTGGATCTTTTTCTCTGCCAACACGGTTCACTTTGGTACTGTACTCCTACTTCGTAGGGTTCAGGAGACTAGCGGAGTAAAACAAGTTCTGGAAACTTACATGCATGTTTCCCAAAGCAAATCTAATGATTACAGCTTTGGCCACCTCTCGCTCGCTCGCCTTTGGCCTGGCTCCCGTCTTCTTGGAAACACGCACACGCCCCCGGCTACGTACGTGACTGCGCGTGCTGGCCGGATTCAAATGCAGGGAACGTCAAAAGAGTATTTTCTTCTTTATGCAGAAACGACCAAAAGAGTATTCCTCCTTAATTCCTCAGGCACGCGAGAGACCTTCAGATCCAATCTGTCGTAGAGCTACTGGTAGTACATTAGACGGCACCTTCTTTCACCTTACGCAGGAGAGAAAGATTGGTTGCATGCTTTCTTTTCTGACGAACGCACGGTCAGAATAACCATATTCGTTTTGACTGGCAGGAGCGTGATTTGTTCTAGACCAGGCTCATCTAATGGTTTCAAACCCCGTCTGGTCATCTTCACACTGAGGTTAATTTACACTTCAACAGTCAACATGTTCAATAAGAAAACGGGTGTTTAGGATGGTTAGGAAAGGCTTGTGGTCAAGCACGCAGGTTTTCACTGCGTTTGGTCCTCTGTTTGATCAGGTCCTCAGATAGATCATGCCGCTTAATTAATTGGATTGGAAGGTGTTGGCAGGCTATGACTTTTGTCGATCGCTGTACTGTAGAAGCTAGATCACCCAAGTGTCAAGGACTCGAGGTGATGGCTACGACGCTGGATCAGCCGTTAAGAAGCTCAGTACTACAGTAGTATTAGCTAGCTTCCGATCCAATAATCCGAGAGAGAAAAAGTGAAACACAACTTCAGAAGAAAAAAAAATCCACAAAAGAAAGATGAACAACTACTAGGGACTAGGGAGCATACATATATCAATCAATTCAACAAAAATAAAAGGAAATAAATGTAGTACATCATGCTTCGTCTCTCGATCGCGGGCGCCATCACCAGCGGTTCGCAGGGCGGCGACGAGGCGACAGCCCATCTGCCCAACCGACGTGGCGGCCGCCTGCTCGGGCCTCGAGATCCGTGCGGCTCGTGTCCGGTCGACACATCCGGCGGCTCCACGTCAACTGGGCATCGTCGTTGGTCGTCACGATCTCAGAATAGAGAAAACCCACGGTGGGCCGACGCTGCTACGACGTATCGCGGCGCGACTCGTGTACCGGGGTGACGTCGAGAGGGCCTCACCGACCACGACGTGTGTGAAAGGAATGGACTCGCTCGTCGGCGTCCTCGCCATGACGGCGTTTGGTCGGGCACGTCAGCCACGCCGAAACGATCATACCTGTCTATTTCTTTTTCTTTTTGAGTTGCAATATCTGAGCGCATTATTAATGTTCGATTTTTGCTTCCGTAAAACGAACTTATCTCCTTCATTGTATTATACTCGCACCATGCAGGGGGAGGACACATGTTGAGCCACGTATCACCAGGTGAAAGCCAGAGGCCGAGAACCGACTTGCATGGCTCATCGTCGTCGTGGAAATGCCACCCGCTGTCGTGAATGAAGAAGAACATCGGTGAAAAATCACCGAGCTACGAGGCGACCTTGCGTTAGTGTCTCCGTTGGTGCCCAGGCCTGAGCCAGGGGAAGAACAAGCTTGAAGCCGCTGTTGAAGATGGTGCTGGTGCTCATCAGCTGCCACCAAAACAAAGATGACCGTGGGAGAGGAGTCAGCGCGTGGCCATCAAGACCGCCGTAAGCCCACCGAGCCCAAAGACCATAAGCTGAGCCGTACGCCCACCGGGAGGTTGAGAATTCGTCGATGCGCCAGCAACAGAGGGTCCTTCGATGGCCGGTTTGTACGAGGATAAACATGATTTGGGGAAAGAACACAGGAACATTATTAAGTAGGAGTAGTTGTAGAGGAGAAGGGACTGGAGAGTGGAGGCGGCGTGGAACAACCGTCAACGCACCGCCACGTGTGTAAGACGCACAGATCCATCACCCTGTGCGCTCCTCCAGGCATTGGTCATCTCACCACCACCGCCACGATTTAGGGCAGGGAAGGAAGCGGGCCAAGCAAATCTGGGCGGAGAATGCTCCAGAGCAACGACGGTGAGCAAATGCAGGGCGAACCAAAGCACCACCGAGGATCGAGGAGGCTAGATCTAGCACCGAGACAACCACCTTGCTCGCCTCGGCTCCAACCACCATGGATAGAGCGGGGGGAGGGGGGGAGGGGAGGGTAAAAAAGAGGACGGCGGCACGTATATCAAGTTGAACGGGGTAAAACCCATAATATACATATTAGAGAGCAACCGAGCCTCTCTGTCGGGGAAAGGAGGGAGAGAGGCTGGAGCAAGGGACAGAAGGGGAGGGGGCCACGGTGGAGAAGAAGGAAGGGAGGAGAGCCTCAGAGGAGGAAAACCTGTTTGAACTCAAGATTTGCGATGAACAAATGGATCAAGTGTCGTTCTTTATTCATAAATGAAGTGTTTATATAGATTTACAAGGAATGCAACGTTTGGAAAAGACGTGAGCAACCGTCGGCAGTTGCTATGTTAGCAACTGCACGTCGGTTTCCTAAGCAGGGATTCATCGATTCCTAACACTCCCCCTAATCCATGCTTATCCTTGTTAACAACTTCATCTTGAATAATGACTCCTCCAAAAAAAAACCTATGGGAAAAATATGAGGAATATAGAGTTTGATATGCTGTTAAAACTCCTGTAAGCCCAATGGGAAAATAAGGAGAAAATGCTACAGCATATAATGATTATTGTCTCTTCTAACTCAATATGAGAAAACCCATGGAGCTTTGAGAACAATAAATATGTCGTATATACTTTCCTAAAAACCCTGGTGGGGAAAACAGAAAATATGACATATGATCTTATGTTGATATTACCTCATTAAAAACCTTAATGCGAATCTGAAAAGTAAACTCATAAAGGAAAAGAGTGTAATATGATGCTTTGAACAGGAATAATTCAGAAAGATGCTTCCCCTGATTCTTGCAAATCCCGAAGTCGTCGCATACCAATTTCATGAACATATTTTTGGAATGTAGAAGTTGGTAGAGACTTTGTGAATAAATTAGCGAGGTTGTCGCATGATTTGACTTGCAAGATGTCTATTTTCCCACTTTTCTGGAGCTCATGGGGGAAAAACAACTTGGGGGCAATATGCTTAGTGATATTGTTCTTGATGTATCCTGTTTGCATCTGTGCAACACAAGCCGCATTATCTTCGTAGATAATGGTAGGTGATTCGATAGAACCAATTCCACATGACTGTTGTATGTGGTTTATCATTCTGCGAAGCCATACGCATTCGCGTGATGCCTCATATAATGAAATTATTTCAGAATGATTGGTAGATGTTGCCACAAGAGTCTGTTTCGAAGACTTCCATGATATGACAGTTCCACCATGTAGGAACACAAAGCTGGTTTGCGATCTGGCATTATGGGGATCAGATAAATAGCCAGCATCTGTGTATCCAATCATATTGAAGTCCTGATTTCTCTGGAATTGAAAGAATAGGCCAAGATCCTTTGTGCCTTGGAGATATCGAAGGATATTTTTGATTCCCGACCAATGGCATTTGGTGGGAGCTGCGCTGTGTCTAGCAAGTAGATTCACTGCAAAAGCAAGATCAGGTCTTGTGCAATTTGCAAGATACATGAGCGCTCCAACGGCACTGAGATATGGAACCTCGGGTCCCAACATGTCATCTCCATCTTCCCTAGGTCTGAATGGATCTTTCTCTACATCTAGAGAACGAACAACTATGGGAGTTTTAGATGGGTAGGATTTGTCCATATTGAACTTCTCCAATATTTCTGGATATAGGCAGCTTGGTGTACCATGATTCCTGAAGGAAGATGCTCAAGTTGAAGACCTAAGCAAAATTTAGTTTTACCCAAATCCTTCATCTCAAATTTTGTCTTTAGGTGATTGTGTGCTTCATCAATATCTTATGTGTTGCCAATGATGTTGAGATCATCGATGTACACAGAAATGATGCAAAATCCTGTAGAGGACTTCTTGATGAAGACACATGGGCAATCATCGCTGTTGGAGTAACCCTTTCGGAGAAGGAACTCACTGAGTCGGTTGTACCACATCCGTCCCGACTGCTTTAAGTCATATAATGACTTATTCAGTTTTACACAGTACATGTTGCGTTTTGCGCTTGCATTCGGGACAGGGATTCCGTCAGGAACCTTGATGTAAATGTCCGAATCTAGTGACCCGTAAAGATATGCGGTCACGACGTCCATCAACTGCATAGATAGACTGTTTTGCACTGCAAAGGATATGAGATATCGAAAAGTGATTCCACTCATTACCGGAGAATATGTCTCATTGTAATCAATGCCGGGTCTCTGCGTAAACCCTTGTGCTACGAGCCTTGCTTTGTATCTCACCACCTCATTGTTCTCATTCCGTTTCCGGACAAAAACCCATTTGAATCCCACAGGGAATACTTTGGGAGGTATCGGTATTGCTTCAGTGAATACCTTTCTTTTATTAAGCGAGGCAATTTCTGCTTGTATTGCATCCTTCCATTGAGGCCAGTCGGAGCGCTTTTGACACTCGACGATACTCCTTGGATCATGATCATTGAGAAGGGTATTTGCAATTGTAGCAGAAAAATAAGTGTCGACAATCGTAGACTTACGGTTGAATGATTCTCCAGAATCGATATAGTTGGCGGAAATCTCCTGGACCCTTGATGACTCTTCGTGATTTCCCAATACGCGTGAGTCCGGGTGTTCCGATGGCCCAGCCAGTGTGTGCAAACTGGAGCTGAGTTGTGGAGGTTGCCCATCCAATGGGTGTGCACTACCCATTAGGTGTTTATCAACGTTGAGTTGACTTGCATTTACTGACTTTGAGGTTTTTCTCCTCGATTTCCTTTGTTGCTTGCGAGAAGCTTGTTCTGGGTCAGAGGCCGTACTACTCCCCCTCTTTTTAGGAACAGGGAGTTGAGTGGTTTTTATTGGTACCTCCACTCTTTCGGGCATGTTTCTGGCCGGATTTAATGATTTGGTAACACCTTTTAGATCAGTAAATGAATCTGGTAGATTATTTACAAGATGTTGCAAATTGATAATTTTCTGAACTTAGAGTTCAGTCTCTTGAGTACGTGGATCAGAGGATGAAATGGCTATAGCATTCCAATCGATTTCCGGGCATTCTTTCTGGTACTTAAAATCTCCCACTAATGCCGGGAAATGTTCCTCATCGAATATGCAATCAGCGTGACGGGCTGTGAATAGATCCCCAGTAAGGGGTTCCAGGTACTTGATAATCGACGGCGATTTGTACCCCACATAGATCCCCAGTTTCCTGTGTGGGCCCATGGATGTCCGCTGCGGTGGTGAGATCGGGATGTACGTAGCACATCCGAACTTACGCAGATGAGAAATGCTAGGAAGATTTCCACGTACCAATTGCAGAGGGGAAGTACTGTGATATGCAGTAGGTCGCAATTGTATTAAGTCAGCAGCGTGTAAAACTGCGTGACCCCAACAAGAGGTTGGCAAGCTGCAATTCATCAACAAAGGTCTTGCAATGAGTTTAATTCTCTTAATCAGTGATTCAGCCAAATCATTTTGTGTATGGACATATAGGACAGAGTGCTGAACTTCAATCCCCAAGGCCATGCAATAATCATTGAAAGCACGTGAGGAAAATTCTGCAGCATTGTCCATGCGAATTGTCTTAATTCGACTTTCTGGATAATGGGCTTGTAACTTAATGACTTGCCGCATTATCTTAGCAAATGCATGGTTTCGTGTGGACAGAAGACACACGTGTGACCATCGTGTAGATGCGTCGATGAGAACCATGAAATACCTAAAAGGTCCGAAAAATGGTTGGATGGGACCACAAATGTCTCCTTGAATGCGTTCGAGGAACTGAAGTGGTTCAGCTTGTATTTTGAGGTGCGAGGGCCTCAAAATTAGCTTCCCCGTTGCACAAGATGTGCACACGAAATCTGATGATTGAGAGAATTTTGACTCAGGCAAATTGTGACCAATGGAATTGCGAGTAATTTTTCTCATCATCCCGATACAGGGATGGCCCAAGCGATCGTGTCAGGTTTGGAATGTGTTAACATTCTGAAAAATTACCTTGTAGGCAACATGTTCTACGGGCTTGATGTACGTATAGTACAATCCAGACGATAGAGAAGGAATTCTTTTAAGTACTTGCTTGCCATATCCGTAATCTTTGGTGAAGAGTAGATACTCCTCTTTGTTGTCTTCATGGGTTTCGATGTGAAAATCATTTTTACGGATATCTCGATAACTGATGAGGGTATGTGACGAGTCAGGATATAGTAAAGCATCCTCAATTGTCACTTGTGTACCCCCTGGGAGAGTAAATAGGGCACGTCCAGTGCCAACAATTACCGTATCGCGTCCAGCGATAGTTAAAATATCTTCATTCATCTTTTTCAGAGTTTGGAAATATTTTAACTCCCTTAGTATGGAGTTTGTGGTAGCACTGTCCACAAGGCATAATTCCTCTTCCATCAGATTGTCCCCGTAGATAACTATATATAAAAGAATTTTCAGTAAGAAAACCTCATGTAAATATATAGTAGACAATCTTATTATATCAAATGTGCTGATACAATATAAAAGCGACAACAATACTTATGTTCTTAGTACAGCATCACAAATGGACATAATTAAAATAGATCATAAAGGAGATTGAGAGACTAATCGAAGTCTCCAAACATGTCGGTTGAGGCAAACTCAATCATCATGTTCTCCGTGTCGGCAGGGTTCTCTGGCTGATGGAAAGGCATGATGTTGCTCAGACCGGGAGGAACATCGAGCGAACTGCAATCTCCATTGACGCTGTCTAGATGAAGGTTGAAGTTAGCTTCAAACCTTTTCCCTTGAGGTGCCATGTGTCCCTGAGATTGTTGGTACAGAACAGCCAGATGCTTTGGGGTCTTGCACTTGTTAGTGGGATGCGTGTAGCATCCACATTTGTCGCAAAGCTTAGTTTTGTCATACTTAGGCTTTGCGGTGCCTTTCCCCCTGTTGAAGTTTCTAGGCTTCTTGTTCCTACTGCGCTTTCGCTTACCCTTGAAGTTTGATGGTTTGCCCTTGAAGGCACCGTCAAACCTCTGTCCATTCGCGATATTCATATGAACCTCAGGTAAAGGCTGTGCCCCAACTGGGCGCTGAGAGCCATTCTTAGCGAGTAGCTCATCATGCTTTTCAGCCTGAAGTAAGATATGAATGAGGTCGGAATAGACTTCGTAGTTGCGAGCATGGTACTGCTGCTGGAGGATCCTATCTGCAGGGAGCATAGTGGATAGAGTCTTTTCTATCTTCTCCGCATCAGTAGGTTCCTTCCCGCAAAAGCGTAGTTTGGAACTAATCTTATGAACCTCGTGATTGTACTCTCCGATGGACTTGAAGTCCTGAAGATGGAGATGAGTCCAATCGTGGAGTGCTTCGGGCAGGACAACTGCCTTCTGCTATTCATACCTCGTTTTGAGGGCCAGAAACAGAGTATGAGGATATTCTTCCTCTAAGTACTCAGACTTTAGATCTGGGTGAATATGGTGTCTTATGATGTATAAGCCAACATATTTTTGCTGTTCTGTCAGTGGCGTGGCTCCATCCGGTAGAGGAAGAGCCGGATCCTGGATAGCATGCGCGATCCCACGGGACGCAAGACCGATCTTGATGTCCATGGTCCATGTAGGGTAGTTGTGACCATTGAAGGCAAGCTCCTCAAATTCTTTTGCGGTCATTGTTAATTAATTTACATTCAGTAAATTAAGAACCATCATGGTTAATGTTGTAATGAACTTTGCAAAATTAATGAAAATTCTAAGAAGTTGGCTTGAAATCATTAGTGTGAATCTCAAATTTGCTAAATATGACATATCGTGGAGAGTAAATCTCGCAGCATTAGGGAGTATAATCTGATGAAATCAGTAGATACTCAAGTATAATCTGATAAAAATCAGTAGATACTTGTATACCTAATGCTATATAGCGCTTAGGGAGTATAATCTGATAAAAATAGGTAGATACTCGAGTGTAGTATGATAAAATCAGTAGACACTCATATACCTAACGCCGTATGTCATTACTTGATTTGAGAAAAATCACTTTGAATTTTGCAAATTGATTCCTGCTCGTATTAAGTCAAAAAGACTTTAATTAAGGTGAATCAATTTTTATTTGCAAGAAATTGAAAATCTCGGTTGCAAATATTGGACGCAATTAATCTCGACATGTAGGAAACATGGAAATATATTGCATCACACTTGTTCTGGAATACAGAGTATTCGACAGAAAATACAGTACTAACGATGAAATACTGTAAATAATAGGGTCTAAACATAATTAAAACACTGCTAGACTTAAAAGAAAAAGAGAGAAAAAATAGATTAAACTGCACTATGGGCTGTTTTGCAATTTCCTAAAAATACAGGATTAATTTGCAAAAACAGCAGTGCTGAAAACCTTTTTTTTCTTTCTCTTTTTTTCTTTACCCGGGTGGGCCAAGAAAACCTGGGCCGAAGCCCAGGCGGCCTTTCGGCCCGCTTAGGGGCGCGCAAGGGAGGAGGGCCGGCGGGTTGGCCTTAAGGCCCACGCAGGGGGGCGCAAAAAGGGCAGGCGGGTGGGGCGGTGCGGTTAGGGTTTTCAAACCCTAACCACACCCGGCGGCGGCGACGGCGGTGATCCGGAGGCCGGTGGCTGCACCCGCGGGGGCGGGCGCGGCAGCGGCGGCCACGCGCGGCGACGGCGGCAGCGAGCGCCATAGCGGCAGCAGGTGCGGCGGTGGCCGTGGCGGCGGCCACGCGCGGCAACTGTGGCGGCGAGGCGGCGGCCACACGCCGGCCACGCGCCGGCAGGCTCGCTCACCGGCGAGGCACGGCGGAGGCGTCCCCTCCTTCCTCGTCGGTTGAGGACCCTCCCGGGGTAGAGGAGCTTGGGACGGCGCCGTTGGGGAGCCCGAGGTCGGCCGGCCTCCAGGAGCCGGCGCGGGCGACGCGGCTTGGGATGGTGGCCGGGAACGGAGCGACGAACCGGCGGCGGGGACCGGCCGTGCGCGGAGGCGACGAGGAGCGGCGAAGGTGAGCCGAGCCGGAGGGCAAGGCCGGGCTCGGCCATGGCCTCCATGGCGAAGCGGTGGCAACCGGCGGCGAAGCGGGCGCGACGTCGGCCACCGGCGGAGGAGCAGGCGCTCCCTCAGCGGCCGGTGGGCCGTCGACGGCGGGCTCCGGCGGGGGTGAGGGGCACGGCTCCCACCCGTGCACGGGGCACCATCCCGGCGGCGGCGGCATTGCGAGCTCCGGTTTGAAGGCGACGTCCAGCGGCACGTAGGGCTCCTCATGCACGCCCAGAGGCACGGGAAGCGCTGCGTACTCGTCGGCGTAGAGTGGCGGAGCGGCCGGGCCCGCGAGAAACCAGGCGGGCAGCGCCGGCGCCGGGGCGCCGTGGCGCTGCCACTGACAACAATGGGGTGGTCAGCGCATGCCACGACGACGGCGAGAACCGAAGCGGCGACGAGCATCGACTCCAGGATGGCGGCGAAAGAAGAAGCGGCGATGATCCTCGCGGAGAAGGCGACGGATCAAGCGAAACATGGAGAAGAATCCCCGAGGCATGGTGAAGGACTCACCAATTCTGGTTCTCTGATCTTCTTGCTCAGGGTAGAACAACGCGTGCTGATAACGTGTTTGAACTCAAGATTTGCGATGAACAAATGGATCAAGTGTCGTTCTTTATTCATAAATGAAGTGCTTATATAGATTTATAAGGGATGCAACGTTTGGAAAAGACGTGAGCAACCATCGGCATTTGCTATGTTAGCAACTGCACGTCGGTTCCCTAAGCAGGGATTCATCGATTCCTAACAAAACCCATGAGCAAGTCAGGGTCAGTCCTTTTCGTTCCTACCTTTTCTCCGTATGAATGCTTCGAAACCTCTTTTTACATAATTAGCACGGTGTTCCGTGCAAGCATGCAGGAAACGTCCTTAATCATCTTTAGTTTTTGGACATATTAGATTAGTACAGAAAATAAAAGTTCAGATCACGAGCCAGTTGGCCAATTGTTATATTAAGTCGGTAAGTTGTTTGTACATAATATTAGACCAAGCAGAAATAAAATTCATATCGTGTTTAGCTCATCTTTTGTATGTGATACTAGATCAGTCGTGGAGTTAAGGTTCATGTGGCTGGTCATTGATACTAGATCTATAAGTAGACTTAAACCTCAGATAGCCTTTTATGAGGTGTAAAGTTATGGATATCTATTTGTTGTGGGCTATTAATAATTAAGATATACCAGATCAATATTGAAACACTATATATTGTGGTCTATTAATAATAAGTATCCATCGGATCAATGATCGAATGGTGATGAAAATTTATCAGTTGTGATCTGTTCAGGTATAATTATGAAGATCTATCGGGTGTGATATGTTTGGTAAAATTATGAAGATATTTTGATGGTGATATATTTATGTACAGTTATGATGATCTATCAGATATGATCTACTCTATCTGTACACATTTATGTGACGTTTTAGGATTTGGCACAACAACTAAGAGGAGAGGTAAAAAGACAATACTAGCCTCATAATACTACCTTGGGAATGCATGACCATTTACAATTAATTCATGTACATACTCATTAAGCAGAGGCAAGGGCATAATAGGTACAATCACTAAACATTTGTCTTGAAATTATAAAACGTTATGTATTCTCGATTTACACAGGAAGTCTAAAATGTCACCTAATTCCGAACGAGAGAGTATTTAGGTATAGTTATGATGATTTATTGGGTATGATATTTTTAGATACAGTTATGATGATTTATCAGATCCGACCAGATTAGGTATAGTTATAATGATGTAACGACTATGATCTGTTTAGGTACAATTATGATGATCTAACGACTATGATCTATTTAGATACAATTATGACGATCTATGGGCCATGGTATTTATGGTATACTAATAATAAGAGGGCACTAGATTAATGGTCAAATGTATTTTTTATGAGAATTTCTAACATATCTCTCTTTTTTTCGTCATACCATGCTTTTAATATATAATATAAAATTGATTTTACATGAATTCTAGCCTTGAGGGCTTGGTATTTGGTAACCTTTGTGAGCCCTTCGTATTTGGTAAGCAGAAATGCTTGCAAAACTGAATTATTTCATATCAAATTTCTATGAAATGCTTATTTGAGAATATAGCAAGAAATGTTATGACTCTCCTATAATATTAACGTGTAGCAAACTGAGGTTGACATATGTGATGGTCTTGCTTCAATTTAAAATTGTGGATTATACATTGTGGTAAAAAAGAAAGGCCTCGAGAACAAATAAACAAATCCTCAAACGTTAGTAGCGATGGTGAGTCGATGAGAGAGGGCGACCAGTTCATCCACTCGCTGGTGACCGGCACAGCCAGGGAGGCGGCACTGGAACACAATGAGCGTACGGAGGGTCGCGACGGCCATGACGCTGTGTGCTGCACCGGCAGGATCTAGGAGGCCGTTGTTGGGCAATAATCGGTGAGGCTGATTTTGACTCGGAGGAGGACATGAACGTCAGGAGCACTCCTCCCTACTGGACACTTGAACCTGTGTCTATTCCTATGCGCTGGCCGGCGAGGACAAAGGTGCGTAAATGGTGGTCGGATCTGCAAAGAAGGGTCGACGGTGTCGATCGGTACAGGGCAGGTCAATGGGCCGCACATAGACTTGTTGATACGGAGGGATCCCGATCTTCACAGTTGGAACGATTACTAGGGATGCCTAGACAGAAACCAACTCCAACAACACACCACCAATGTGATAATATTTGGAGACTTGGAACCAAATCAACAACCCTCTTGATGAATGACACAAATTCCGCTCGGAGGCATGCGCCGATCCTTACAAATCAAAGGAAAAGTAAGGTCTAAGGTTGGTTCCTTAGCCTAGAGGGATGAAACCCTAGGTTAAGGAGCAAAGCTCTAGTTAGTTTTATCACATCAAGTCTAACCCTAAGAAAAGGAGGTGGAGAGGTATTTATGATCTAACCCCCATCACTTGAGTTACCTAGGACCACTTGAGTTACCTAGGCCGAAGCCCTTAGATGGGCTAGGGGCCCAACTTAACCGTTTATAGATAGTCCACTCGGAACATCCGGACGGGAGTTGCTCGAATGTTCCAGGCAGTTCACTTGGCATTGATCAGTGGAAATCCAGAGGGTTCGAGTTAGTTTAGTTGGAGGCTTCAGTTGTCTTCAAGCTTCTATTTGTGCTCTGAGGGTTCGAGCTAGGTGAGGGCTTCTGTCCAGTACCGTTGACTTCACTCAGAGTCTTTGGACATGGCTGGCTCGAATGCTCCAGGTGGGACTTGTGCTTCTATTCGAGGGGTCAAGGTTGATTGGAACCTCTGTGCATGGCTCAGTTGGATGCCCTAACTAGAGCTTATTCTTTTGTCCCGCGGTACTTGAGTCGCTAGGAACCTCCAGGCTGGAGGTGTCTTGGATGTTCCGACTAGAGCATGTCTTTGTGCGGTCTCCCTCCCTGTTTTCTCACTTGTTCATCCTCTTGTCAATTGACATGAAAAACATAAGAGTGCAGCATATAGGCATGTCATTCTTAGTAGGATTAGATGAACACGTGTAAAGAAAAAGATTTACCTTTTCATGGCATGTTTTGGCAACATATAGAACGATACGCATGTCACTTGGAGTTGAATAGTTTTATGGACTGTGGTCCATGGGGAGATCCACATCATTCCTCATTGAAAAGGAGTCATCCTCGACTCTTTCCTTTAAATCCAAAGAGGGGTGATCTCTATGCTTCCTTCCGTTGATCCCTCTCACCTTCTTCATCCTTGGTGTTGGTACTCCGTGGTGCTCCTTCTCTTCCCATGAGGTACACCAAGCCGACAATGATGAAGAAACAACACTCCAAGAGTAGCCAATTCTTGAAGCTTGTGTTATGGTTGTTCAAAGAGAAGGAATTCACCTTGGTGAAGTTCCTTCATGCTCTCCTTGATAGGTCTTGAGTCTAGATGTGCATAGCTCTAATAATTCATTGAGGCTTAAGCTTAAATAGTTTTCTTGAGCTCTTTTGGTGAACTCATGTTGTTTGGAAGTTGATATATGGATCTTGTTTCCTGCACCAACAGTAGGCAAAGCAAGCAACGTGTATGCATGGTAGATGAACACGTCATCCGTCATGACCATTCTTCTTGGTATCCACTCCATAGCCGCTCCTAAACGTGGTTAGTGATGCAGGAACAATGGATATGTATGTGGAAACTACTCTCTCTACCTCACCTCACTTACCACCAAAGATCTTACTTCTCCTTGGATGTAGGATCGGTGAGATGCCGGGAAAACCATGGCCCTCAAGAGGTGTTGAAACAGTCCTGAGGCCAAAGTACTTGCACGTTGAAAGCTTTGGTGGAGCTTGGAGGGGAAACACAACACAATCTAAAGCAATTGAAATTCTAGATTTTGCAATGTTAGATAATAAGCCAACTAGAATCAATGTTCAAATGGCAAGATAGCAGGATTTGTGCAACCAAAAGAAAATGAGCTAGTATACAAGATGTTCCTAGAGAAGACTATAAGCTCGTGTTGCACAAATACAAGGAAAGATGCTAGCTCAATTGCAAATTATTGGCGGGCTACGGATTGACACACTTGTACCACTCGACTATTTGAAGCCTACTCAAGATTTGGGCTTTCCTACAAGAGTTAAGGCACTTTTGCTTTTTTCTTTCTTTTCTCTTTCTTTCATCTTTTTTTGATTATTTTTCTTCCTCTTTCTCTTTGTGAGAAGACCTTACAAAAATAACGCCTGCTAATTGCTTGGGATTGGATATTCTAGATAGAAAATGTGTATAAGGCTCTAGAAATCATCAAATATCTAGTCCTCGTAGGTTTAAAGTATTCACAAAGATATGTAAGGAGGAAAAGCTTTCTCAAAGAATTTTACCTTTCTCCGAAGTCTTTTACCCTTCTTGTGGAGTTTTGGCCTTTATTCTGAAACTATTATGAATTATATGATGGAGACTCCATTTTAATGACCTAGAGCTCTTCGATAGCTTCAAAACGAGTCCAAGTTTATCGAAAATGGAGTTCGCATGAGAAAGTTATGGCTGAAATGGTGTCGATGTTGCAACCTGAAATTGCCCAATCGGAAGCTCCAAACTAAGTCAATCCAAGGTTCCAGATGGATCAGAAACCTTGGGTCCAAAAGGCCCAAGCATCTCATAAGTTCTGGACAGTGCCTCGGGTTTCGAGCAGAACTGGAGCCTTGTGTCTGAAATGTCCAACCCGCTCGAAGGTTCCAAACGGGGAGCTTTTGGAGCTTCCGGCTAGGAATAGAGGAGGCGGTAGATTTGCTCAAGATCCCAAATCTGACGGGGAAGATTTGATATTAGTCAAAAGCAATGCGACACGTGGTTAGGTAAAAATTATAGTAACGTTCTAGTGGATCAAAACATATCAAAGCACAGCCAGAACTCCTAATTGCATCTAGTTCTCAAATCGAGCTCTTTTGTGGGGTTTTAAAAATAGAGAAGAAAAACCAAAGAAAATCTAGACATTCGAGTGGGGGTTTAGAGGGCATACAAGTTTCAAGCTATGGCAACATTGAGCTCTGATACTATTTGATACGAAGGGATCCTGATCTTCACGTTTGGAATGATAACTAGGGATGCCTAGATGAAAACCAACTCCAACAACTCACACCAATGTGATACCTTTGGAGACTTGCACCCAAATCAACAACCCACTTGATAAATGCTACGAATTTCACTCGGTGGTTTACTGATGACCCACAAGTGTAGGGGATCGACTGTAGCGTTTTCGATGAGAACTATTGTCGAACCCATAGGGAAATGGTGATTGATCTCACTTACTCCAAATCTGAAATCACACTTACAAATAATAAAAGTGAAGGCTGAGATGCCCAACTACCTTTCTCAAATAGCTGTGAACATCGAGGATTCAATAGATAATTAAAATATACAACTACTTAAGCTATGATGCAATTTATATTTTCAGAATAAATAAAAACAAAAATTTAACTATTATTAAAAGTGCTAGGAAGGTGTTGTAATGGTGGAAAATGAGGCATGGGGTATATAGGTTCACTAGTATTAATTCTTAAAAGGATACTGAAATTCTAGATGTAAGTGAAGTGCATAAAATAAATGTCTAACTAGTGGAGAAACCATTTCATCGTAATAAATACTATGCACCTCTACCATTAATCCAAGTTTGTGCATTGTCACTTGCATCGGTTATGCAATAAATTATTAGTCTTCATACTTTCTCCTAATAGATTGGATCTTATAGCTCTCAATTGCGGATTTCTATCACTCATCCACCAAGTATCATCTCCTCTCCACCAATGTCACCATGTTTAGCAAAGGGGGTCGACAAGATAAAGAACAACTACTATGATCCCTTTTAGGGTGTTAGACAAATATTTGTAATCAATCCCAATGAATAAATTTACTGCGCCAAAGATGGATAGCAATCATAATAACACAACTGATGGTGCCAAAGATGGATGGCAATCATAATAACACAACTGATGGTGCCAAAGATGGATGACCATCGTAAACATTGAGAAATTGCTACATACCCCCTCCCTTTCAGTTTGTTAGGCCCATCTTCAAAAAATTTATTTATCGATTTGTTAGGCCCTTCTTAGAAGTAGCATTAAAAATGCACATCTCGCAAGCTGGCTTCCCCTCGGGTGACTCGGGATGTCGCTTCAGATTTCGCGCGAGTTAATGTAGCCTGCATGATGCATGCATGGGCCATACACATGAGAACTAACAGGGAGAGGACGCGTGTGGAGGCGAGCGAGAGCGCAAGATTGCGAGATGGGCGCGAGCGTTGTTTTCTCGGGAGGCCGAACAACTTCGTCATTAATCCACCACATAACGAGGAAGTTACCAATTTTTAAGGACTACAAAAGAGATTAATGAGAGAGAGAAAAGAGCACGCTAATTGGTCAGTTTTCAACCCAAAAAATTTGGACTCCCGTTGTATATCTTCCTTGGTTACGGCGTTTTTGAAGATGGGCCTAACAAACTGAAAGAGAGGGAGTAGCTTCTATTATACACCTCATAGCCTCGATGGACTACTCATAAATCATGAGCAACATCAAGAACGAATAGTAGATTGAATCCATAACTTGAGAAAATAGCAAGATACAAACCAATCTAATGTTGCCGGTGATGTAGATGAAGTGCAAAGAGACATAATCTATCGGTGGTGATGGTGGCTTTTGATCTATCCCAAAGCCTTCTATCTTCTCTGCAACGCTCCGTTCCTCCTCTGTTCGTGAAACTCCACAGGGTGTATATGAGGGATGAAATGGATCTACTTGAGAAGATGTGGTAGCGAACAAGGCCTGTGGGCCCCAGGTAGCAAGGGGTGCCGCCTCCTCCTGCCGTCTAGGCCTAGGGGACCTTCCCTCGTTGCTTCCTTTCGCACAAAGATATCCCCTCTGGAAGGTTGTCGAATACGCTCGATTTTTTATTTTTACAGTGTTTTTCCTACATATAGAAAATATAGAGAGAATAGACAACTCAAAGTCTATTTAATAATCTAGAAAAATGATTAAATATATAATAGAATTTTAATGGAAAGGCATCATTAAACTCATAGTTATTGCTATGCGAGGAATAGAATTCTTCGTGACATGGCGAAATTTTTTCCCTAAAAGACACTTATGTTTTTTACGTTGTGATGCTTACAAATCCAGGGAAACATTAGGTCTAAGATAGCTTCCCTAGTCTAGAGGGATGAAATCCTAGGTTAAGGAGCAAAGCTCTAGTTAGTTCTGTCACATCAAATCTAACCCTAAGAGAAGGAGGTGGAGGGGTATTTATAGTCTAACCCCCACCATTTGAGTGATCTAGGCCGAACTTACAGAAGCCCTTACATGGGTTGCGGGCCCAACTTAACCATTCGTAAAATAGTTTGCTCGGAACATCCGGACGGGAGTCACTAGGGTGTTCTGGAAAATTCTCTTGGTGTTGATCAGTGGATGTCCGGAGGATTCGAGGCCCTCTGATCAGAAGATCCGGTTGTCTTCAAGCTTCTATTTTTGCTCTGAGGGTCCAAGCTTTTTGTCTACAACATCCGAGCTGGGTGAGGGCTTCTGTCCGGTAGTGTTGGCTTCACTCGGAGTCTACAAATATGGCCGGCTCGGATTCTCTAGATAGGACTTGTGCTTTTGTCCAAAGTGTCAAGGTTGATTGGAACCTATGTGCAGGGCCCGGTCGGATACCTCGGCTAGAGGTTCTTCTTGTGTCCCACGGTACTTGAGTTGCTTGAAACGTCTAGGCTCGTGGTGGTTCGGATGTTTCGGCTAGAGCATGTCTTTACACGATCTCCCTTCTTGTTTGCTCCCTCGTCCGTCTTCATGTCAATTGACTTGACAAACCTAAGAATGCAGCATATAGGAGCATGAAGTAGCATGCCGTTCTTAGTACGATTAGATGGACACGTGTAAAGGAGAAGATTCACCTTTTCAGCCATGTGTTGGAAACATAAAGGCCAATACATGTGTCACTTGGAGTTGAATAGCTTGATGGAGTGTTGTCCATGGGGAGATCTGCATCACTTGCTTACCATGGCGAGGGCCGCTACCTCCGGCGCGGCACTCACTAGTGTGCTTCAGAGATGTGCTCGCTGGAGCTGTTAGGGATCCAAAATTTCAGCAGATTCAAAATCTGAATCAATGAACATTGACTAGGGCATCGATTGTGGGCCCACGAAGCCCCAGAGCCCGCCCATCACGCATGCAAAGTTGCCAACGATGAATCCTGGGGCCACCGGTCCAACCCATTTAGAATTCACGATCCTTACTTGGAATTTTTGCATCAATTTGGCAGAGGCACCTAAACCCTAGGCACCACCGATCTTAGGCTGCGATAGTCAGGGACCCAGATGGTGGCGGCATGCTCTGTGTAAGCTCAGGCTCTTGCGGTGGTGCTGGAGGTGGGGCTGTCGGTGGAGCGGGTGGTAGAGCCGGAGGCAGTGCTAGTGGTGGCAGTGGGTTTAGGGATGTGTGGACGCTCGAGTGGTGGAGTTGGCGGCAGCGCGGTCTGTTGACATGTGGAAGATAAGAGGAAGAACTCGATCCCTTGGCATCAATGACGACAATGGATCTTGGCAGGTAGCGTGACGTGTCTCTACCGGTAGGCGATGCATCCAGGCAGCCGGGTGGGCTTCTCCAGGCTGCAGAGTGATCGGCCCAGTTGGGCGTGTTCCTGCACCTGGTGTGGGCCTGGGGATGCCTGCCGCTCAAGGAGCGAATCATGCGCACATGCATTTGGCGAACGTTGCAGCCACGACAAACTCTTTCGTGCCAGACCAGAACAGGCAGTATCAAGTGGCACATGTCATGACTAAAGTAACAGGCAAAACGGAGCACACTAAAAAATGCTTCCGCTGCAAGGACAAAGGGCACAAGGTTGCATATTGCCTGATCAACATTATGTGCGTTGTATGCATGAGTGTCGAACATCTAGTGCCAAACTACCTGATTTTGCAGTTGCCTAAACTGGTGCCGAGCCTCTGCGGTTACAACACTAATGGATTGGGTTTTTTTTATTCTCCCATTTGAAGCGCCTTGTATAGCACGAATTATGGCAAGATGGGTGTCGTGCAGATAGTCCACAGTGAAATGAACCTTGACCACGTAGATTTGAAACTTCGACGAGTTATCCCTATTTTGTTTACTTGAGATATCAGCGAGCATGGGCCAGGGATGTCCATTGCTCAATTTCCATCAGAGGCACAGCTTCATTGGCTACAAACGATTGGTGAGATTCAAGCCAAGGCATATTGTGCGGCATGGCAAGTTGAGGAGCTGGTTTGCACAGTGAAGGCCAAAGCTGATTATGAGAAGGTATGGGTGGATGTGTACGAGGTGTTGTTTGATGTCTGGGATTACCTAAGTCTTTATATCAGTTGCATACAGACAATTCCTTGCTCATGGTGTCTACCCGCCACCGGGGAATTGTTTAATGCAGCTGGCGGTATTGAATGTGGAGCTCGTTCCTTCTCACAGAGTAGAAATTGTGGTTGGGCATAAAGTTTACGACATATATTTCAATGTATAGAACTGTGAAGGTGGCCGACGTGGCAATGGCGAAGGCCACCATGGCAGCCGCAGAAAGTCCTCAACGAAGGCTCTGTGGAGGAGGTGGACTTTGCCACAGACATGGCACAGTTCATTGCAATGCTAGGGCTAGGGCCGTTGCAGGGGTGACACCTACTCCAACACCACCATGTTGGGAGTGATCGGCTGCGTGGATAGCCGGATGCTGATCTCGACAAATGGAGGGCTAAGTTGAGGGCCAAAATCAAGAACATGGAGTAAACGCCCATTTCATGGAGTACAAATATATTAAATTTTTTGGATGAACACAATTCTTCCACTGCTTTTGACATGGGGGTTTCCATGGGTAGCTTGAGTGTCCAAACTAAACAGTCCATTAATCACCTCAAATATGTAGAAATAGATCGGATGGCTAAGATGACAATCAAGAAGAGCAAGGTAGTTCCTAAGTCTAACGCCCTTGATAAGCCTCAGGAGTGACTCCAAGTAGCAAGCTCAATAATTTGTGCAGTGATCTGCAAGATGATTTTGATAACAAGGATCATCAGACAGATATACCAGCCATCAAAATTAAACCTAAATCCCTCAGGAAACAACAATCAATTATTTGAAGAAACCATGGGCTCAAAAACAACCCCCAAATTTAAATAATGAAGGAAATTTTTTGGAATATTCGAGGCATGGGGGATGTAGCTAAACACATACATTGTTGGGTAGTGAACACCATCTTAATTTTGTTGCTATTTTGGAGATGGTTAGACGGACCTTTACGCCTACGAGTCCTCAATGCTTATGCGGCGTAACTAATTTTAACTGGTGTTGCAAACCACCTAATGAGAGATTTGGAGGGGGAGATGTCCCGCTAGGAGTTAACAACAATATCATTGACGTTGTGGGTATTTAGGAGGCATGTTTTTAGTTAAAATCTGTCTAAAAATTCAAGAGCACAACTTCTAGTGATGTATGCTTGTGGTTCATGGGAGTAGCTCAGTCAAAACTTAGGGAATCCTTTCTGACCGAATTAGCACAAACCTATCAAGCCAAAGACCACCCAAGGTTGCTTGGCGGGGATTTTAATATAATTCGGCGACAGGAGGAGAAGAACAATCATAACTACAATGCCAGATGGCCTTTTCCTTTTAACACCGTCACGGAGAGCCTTGACTTACAAGAGATCTCGCTCTCGTATTGAGCCAACCTTTTAAAAACTAGCAGGGTGCTTATGACCATAGAGTGGGACATGAGGTACCCCTGGTCACAATAACAATGCTTGAGTAGTTCTTATCGGATCACACACCCCTACTTCTAGATACAAGGGCTACTAGCTTTAACGGTAATCAACATCTTTTTAGGTTTGAGCTAGGTTGGCTACACCAGGAGGGTTTCTTTGACATGGTTTCCTCTAAGTGGTGGCAACCGGTGAGAGCCTCATCTGCCATGGTGGGATGGCAGGAAAAAACTAGGGCCCTACGACAATTTCTTCATGGATGGGCTTAACCATACAAGTGGTGTTAATAGAAAGGAAAAGGAAAAGCTACTAGCATTAGTTGATAATTTGGGTAAGCACGCAAAGTCACGAAGGCTGTCAACTACTGAGCTTAATTCCAAGCATAATGCTAGTGATAAATTAAGGCACCCTTTGAGAGAGGAGAAGATCAAATGGTATCAACGTTCTAAGTCAAAATAAATGCTGCAGGGTGATGATAACACATGTTACTTTCATTTCTTGGCTAATGATAGCCACCGCAAATAACTTATCTACAATTAGAGCAAGATGAGGGAGTGACCCACGGGCATGTATAATTAAAATGATACACAACGGATTATTATCATGCGCTATTCAGACCTCCTGACAAAATAATTCTCACTGTTGGAGACTGCTGGTGATGACATTCCACAAGTTTCTGATGTTGAGAATGAAATCCTAACAACACCATTTACGGAAAAGGAGGTCCGGGAGGCAATATTCTAGATGGAACACAACAAGGTGCCTGGTCTAGATGGCTTCCTGACAAAATTCCACTAGGTGTTCTGAGTCATCAAGGAGGATGATCTAATGGTGCTATTTCATGACTTCCATAGAGGGGTGCTAATGTTGTTTAGTCTCAATTTCGGCATCATCACATTGCTATCACAGAAGGAGGACGCTCAGCAAATTCAATAATATAGGCTGATATGTCTATTAAATGTCAACTATAAATTTTTATTAAAGTTGCCATGAATTGCATAATGCGGGTTGTATAGATAGTGGTGAGACCCACCCAAGCCACCTTTATGCTAGGATAAGGCGTTGCATGAGATGCATCGAACGAAAATGGATGGGGTTATTTTCAAAGTCAACTTCGAGAAAGCATACAAAAAATTAAAGTGGCCTTTCTTGCAACAGACCCTACGTTTGAAAGTGTTCTAGCAGACATGGTGTAATTGGATTTCTCAATTCTTACAGGGCGAAGCGTGGGTGTTAAGGTGAATGATGACATAGAACCTTATTTCCAAACAAAGAAAGGCTTGCGGCAGGGCGACCCCATGTCTCCAATACTATTTAACATAATTGTGGACATGCTCACGACTATTCTAAATAGGGCCAAGGATGTAAATCATCTGGGGTGATACCTCACTTGGTCAAGTATGGGCTGTTCATTCTTCAATATGCTGACGATATGATCATTTTTATGGATCATGATATCAAGCAAGCCAATTCAAGGTTAAAGATTAACTTTCATAAGAGTAAATTATTTTGCTTTGGCAAAGCCGATGATCATGAAGTGCAATATACACAACTTTTCGGATGCGGACAGGGCACATTTCCTTTTTGATACCTTGGAATACTGATGTACTATAGAAAGCTGAGGAAGAATGACTAGAAAGTAATCGAGGATTGTTTTGAAAAACGTCTTAGCAGTTAGAACTATAAAACTGAATCCTCTGGCAGCCGTTTGGTCCTAATAAACACGGCTCTCTCTAGTTTACCGATGTTTATGCTATCCTTTTTTGAGATTCCTAAAGGCGTACAGAAGTGACTGAACTTTTACAATCCCGCTTCTTTTGGCAAACTGATAGCCATAAACAAAAATATAGACTTACAAACTGAAACATCTATGCAGACCAAAGGACCGGGGTGGCTTAGGAATTTAGAACATTGTATAGAAAAATAAATGTTTGCTTAGCAAGTGGTTTTTTAAGTTGTTCAATGAGGATGGAGTATGGCAGCGTTTTCTAAGGAATAAGTACCTTCGATTCAGAATATTGGCTAATGAGGCGGGCCTTGGAAAGTCTTTGAATAGACAGTAGGAATTCATAGATCCTCGGTAAGGTAGGTATTCAATAAATATTCATGTACCCTAATTTTATGATATATTCAGGTGTTCTTTGCAACAGAGGCTTGCAACAACAGTTCTCACTTCTAGGCCAACCTTATGAAGGTGAAACCTTTTTTTTAGTTAGGAAGGTTTAACCTTTATGATGGAAATCAAATTCTTTTCTGAGAAGATACATGGCTTGGTAATGTGCCACGGAGGTCAAAATACCCCATACTCTATAATGTGGTAAGAAAGAAGAATTCTATGGTAGCAAATTTGTTATCTATCAACCCACAAAATTTGAATTTTTGCAGGGCTATTATTGGCCTAAGCTAGATGAATGGAATGACCTGGTCAGTCATGTGTCAACAACTGTCCTACAGCCCACTGAATACACTTTTTTCTTGTCTTTGCACTACAATGGGCAATTTTCAATCCAAGCTATGTATCAACTTCTAAAGAACTCTCGCTACCACTTTCGACATAAGCATTTATGGAAACTCAAACTCCCACTTAAGACCAAAATTTTCATGTGGTTTTTGGAAAGAGGAGTTATCCTAACCAAAATAACCTCATTTGAAGGAAATGGCATGGGAACAAATCTTGTTGTTCCTGTGATAAGGAAAAGTCAATCCAAAATTTATTTTTTAAATGTCCTACAGCCTGTGTCGCTTGGCACGTAGCTCATATTGCTTTTAGTTTATCTCCACTTTTCAGTTTTTTATGTTTGGTAGGAAATTAGCTTTATGGGATGGGATGGGGGATACAATCATAAATTCTTGTAGGGGTAGAAGCAATGTGTGGTCTATTTGGCTGTGAAGAAATGATGTAATTGCTCTATCATCCGAATCAAGTGATCTTTAGGTGTGGAAATTTACTATGATCTTGAGCATTCTTGTATGGACTTCAAAAAAAACATGATATAAGGGAGCAAATGCTCAGAAATAGTGGCACTAGTTTTGGGAAAGTCAGGGGTGCACACGGGGGCATGTGCACCCCTTATTTCAAAATTTTCAAATTCACACATTTAAGTTTCAAAAAAATCTGAAAAAATCCATACATGTATATTACGGATTGAGGTATGCATGGTTAAATTTTCGTAAAATAATATATCCATTTGTGATCTGTGCAAAAAAAAGAAGAGAACACCTTAGGGGGTTGTGCACAGTAGTGAACAGTACAAAACTATGAACAGTATGCATATTTGTTTTTTTCACACAGGTCACAAACGGGCATATTATTTTACGAGAATTTACCTGTGTGTACTTCATTCCATCACAAACCGGTATGAATTTTTTCAAATTTTTCTGAAACTTATACGTGCTTCAAAAAATTCGAGCAAACTCTAATGGGTGTAGGTGCACCCGTGAGCCAAAAATCCTCACCCCACTAGTTTTATTCTCTACTAGCGGTTGGAGCATCGAGAGACGGTCGAGCGACACTTGAGCAGCCACATGCTTTTATTTCTGCACTTGATGTCTGTTTGTTTTGGACTTCAGCCTGAGAGCTCTCTTTTGTTCTGATTTAAACGGTGTAATGATGAAACTTTTTTTTTGCGGGTTAATGATGAAATTTTGATGCATAGATCGGAAGCAATAAAGCCTTAAAGAAAAACATTGTGAAAAAGGACTATTGTAAAACGGATACGGTGGAAGCCATTTGAGAGTAGTTGGTACTCGGCAAGTTCGACAGGAATCAATCCCGTGTAGTCAGACGAAGCCGCATATAATACCCTTTTTATCCACTTCGTAGTTCTCCATTCCCGTCTCCGGAACGGGAAGATTCGCGCCGCGCAGAGAGAAGAGAAAAAAGGAGAATTAATTCGGGAGCCGTCGAAGCTAGCGCCGGACGCATACAAAATTGTTATAGTACACGACAGGTAGATCGTGTCGGCACAGCGACACGTACAACTCGCTCGCAACCTGCACGTAACTGCCCTAGCTATCATCTACAGCGAACAAGAACGCCTCGTTTCGTCAACACGCTGCGAGGGCATGTCGCGCGCTATGGCGTGCAGAGAGGAAGGGAGGTTCATGGTTCACCTGATCTCAGCAAACTGGCGGAAATCAATCACGTCACTGGACGGACAATAATCTTGTGCAGAGGCATATTCCGAGCCACGGCCAAGCAGCAATTCTAAAACGAGAGTTGATAGCCCTGTTTTTTCTTTTTCCATTTCTTTATAGCGCTGTTTCCGGAACGATGCAATTTCATTCGATACTTTCAGTAACAAGCCCTTTTTCCCCTAAAGAATCAACTTGAGGCAAGTTGCCCACCTGAACATATGTTATTCCACTTCAAACTGGTATTACAAGATCAGGTTGGGGAGGAGTGAAGCGACGCTTCAATTATAATTCAATATATAAAGTCGCTTGCTTGCTGATCTATAGCCGCTCTATGTAGTGATCGGCCTTCATAATAGTCGGCTCTCTAGACGCGACTTGTCCTACAAGCTTTGTTTCTCCCCAGAATGGCTTCGCTTCTAGGGACCCATGTTGCTAACAGACCTTATTGCAACCGAATGTATGATTATACAGTAGTAGTAGTAATGTTATGCCGAACGGGTGCTCAGGCTCGTGTCCTCGCTTTCACGAAGCCATATTGATTG
Organism: Stipa capillata; assembly: GCA_019208055.1. Taxonomy (NCBI): domain Eukaryota; kingdom Viridiplantae; phylum Streptophyta; class Magnoliopsida; order Poales; family Poaceae; genus Stipa; species Stipa capillata. The sequence goes on along the minus strand of JAGXJF010005755.1, from coordinate 515,532 downwards.
CAACTGAATCTGAACGTTACGATTATATAGCGATAATAATGTTATGCCGAGTGGAACAGAGCTGGTAAACACGGGTGATTAGCTTAGCTGAACCGATGAGCACCGGTCAAACTCCGACGCACGCACCATTTTTTTCCTTTCACAAAAGGAAGTGAATTACAGGGGGTGCATGATTAGGATGAAAACGATCGATACTCGCACAAAAGAAAAAGGGAAGTGAGAAAACGATCGATATATCGTGCGATTTCATTTGCATAAAAGCATCGCCTCTTTCTTTTCTCCTTGGCCTAAATCGTTCAGGGACACATGACCTCGTGCGTGTTGTTTACAATTTCAGGTTACGCGTAGGAACCGTTGTTATTGTAGGATTAACAACTGGCTAGCTCAGCACCAACTAATCAGGGGGAGAAGAAGGCTAGCTAGCTGCCGTATCTTTACTTCTTTCCTCACTTGATGACTTGGACTTGCATAGAGTCATATATCTGGGTCATGCTGATGCGTCTCGCACTTTCTGCTGGAGAAATAAGGCGATGATCGATAACAATTTCACAAAACCCTCGCCTATACAGAACGTTAGTGTTTGTTCGATGCGTGAAAGATTTTTTTGGCTTGAGAATTAATTGTTTTATGTAAATTTTCCGTAAGATTTCTATGAAAATCTCATGCTCCGTCCGCCCTAGAGCGTGAGAGTTTCGCAGCATTCGTCTAGAATCATACCTTTTGTTCCTGCAAAATGCATGTTGTTTCAAACAGAGCCGTTTAAACTATTAACTGAACACGATTAGTTAATTGCGCGGACTGGTTCTAGAGAAGATTTGCTCCTATCCATATATAGGCTCCCAATAATCCACAGAATCCCTTGGATGTAAATATTGGAGACCTATTCATGCCACAATGTTCTTTTGACTAACGGAGAAGATCGAGGGGGGCGTATTTTCAGATCTCTCCATGGATTTAGTCGGTGCAGTTGGACGGTAGCCTCCAAACTGCCACCACAGGAATCTTTGCCTCAAATGGAGAAGCAAACGATCTTGTAGAGTTAAATAAAGGAGCACTCTAAATGAAGAGAGAATAATAAGAAGATGATGTGCAGTGGAGTTGAAATCTTGCCATGCTACCAACTCAAAGATAAAAGCCATGACCAATTCATTAAACACACTATGAGACTAATATAATCTATGCAAGTTCAGATTGGTAGTACTAGTAGTAGTAGACAAGTAGTACATGCCTTTGTATAGTGTGCACATGCTTGGGGTGCCAGGCCTACCCAACTGTCTCCACAATGTTAGTACTAGTACATGTTTCTTGGATTCAATCGTAATGGATGATGTGCATCGTGTGCCCCATTTGCTCTGTATTTTATTTCTGATGTTGTACACAAGTAGAAAACTGCACAAGAAAGATTCAGAGGAGTTTTTTGTCATATAATGCAGCAACCGGCCAAGTGTTCATCGGTGCTGATCTCATCAACCAATAGGCAAAGTAGCTGATGTACATATATTTTAATTCTGGTTGATCCTTCTTAGTTAGAGAAACCTGAGCAATTAAGGAATAATGACAAGATGGGAGAGTATCTATGGCGCCATGTGAGATGTTTATTCTCCGGTGACAGATGGTGGGGGGGCAGAAGAATATTTGAGCGGGTGCTCCTCGCGGGAGATTAACAAATTTTACATAGAGATCGAACATATACAATTCGTAAGTAAACTCTGGATGAACAGTGTGAGTATATGTATTTAGGCGACACGTAAGCCAGCTGCAGGTCCTGCCACTTGATAAATTATGGGTAAAATTATGTTCATATTGTCTGGTGACAGCTCGATTTGAGTTTAGATAAGACTATGGATCTGGCATTCGGCGTATCAAATGGAAGAAGAAGGAGCAATGGGGTGGACAGCTCACTAATATATTGAGGTTAGATAAGACTGACGCGGTGAAGTAGGAGTGTTAACCAATTTGAGTAGTATGTTAATTGTGTGGGTTAATTAGATAATCCCTTTAGGGGGTTGGTGGGATGAAAGGATTTTGCAGAAAAAATTGGAGCAATTCAATTCAAAAGATAATTTCGTCAGGGAGGTGTTTAAATGGATACTAGTATGTTTGCTTTTGCATGGAAGGAAATTTACGATAGAAAACATTCTCATCCTTCTTTTACATCCGTTTTGAACGGGACAACGATAGAAAACATTCTCATCCTTCTTTTACATCCGTTGTGAACGGGATAATTTTACGGATCCGTTTATTGGTTCTCTGATTTGAATTGGTTAGATTGCGAAATTGTTCAACAAGAAGATACGACTTGACCGGGCTGGGACAGGAGAGATCGAGCAGCACTCTGATCCTATCCATGCATGCGTCGCAAGCAATGAATGCTCGCCTGAAGCACACATCACGAACGTGCGCAAATCTCAACCGTAATTTCGCCATCAATTCGCATCAACAAGCGGTGGAGCACCTGCATGCGGACGACACCATAAATCTGGGCTTTGACCGGCCGTAGGGTTGGAGTATTTACCGAGGATGGATGGATTGGAAGCCCAACAAATTAAAGTCCGAATTTCTTGGAGTGAATTTTGATTGTTCGAGTACTTCATTTGTTTGGCTATACAAGGGCATAAGGAGATCTCTGATATTGAAAACCAAAACTTCACCTCTTACTCTATGAATGAAATGTGGGAATTCTCTCTTGCTCTACCGAGAAATGAAATGACTCCTACGGATTCCTACATTTTGCATATGCCTTTGTACATGAACAAGTAGTAATTAAGCTCAGTCATGACAAAAGGCACATGTGTGCGATCTCGCTGAGAGTTGAGTGGATTACGATAGGGAAACACTATACGCCGGCCTGCCTATTGAGAAAAGAAATCCTCCTAGCATCTGGCCATTCATTCCCATACCACTCATTCAACCATCCATTTTTTCTCTATAAAATCCCCCAACGCAATTAGGGTTTTCCATTTCATCTTCCCCACCCTTGGCCGCCTCCTCACCTCCCTCCGCTCGCCGGCAACCGGCTCCCCGCGCCACCCATGGTGGCGTTCCTCGCCGCCGCCGTGGTGTCGGTCTCCGCCGTCGGGCCAAGGCTCGGCGCCGTGGTCTCCTTCTTCTGGCCGCTGCTCGTCTCCACTGGCTTCCTCGTGGCCATCACCGTGCTGCTCCGGATCTCGCCGACGGCGACGAGTTCGGCAAGGACCTCATCCCGGAGCACCTCCTCCCGGAGACGGCCGCCGCGGTGGATGTGCCGCCGGAGCCGGAGTTCTAGAGGAGGCGGAGGAGGACGCGTGCGGCGGAGCACCGGCGAGACAACTTCTTGCAGACGCCGCCGCTGCCGGGTGACGAGGACATGGAAGAGAGTGGCCATGGCGCAAGCGCTTCTTGCCACTTTGTTTAATTAGCAGATGTTTGTTGCAATAGTGTATCGTTTTTGTTACGATTCTAGTTGTATGATGTTGTCATCATATAAAACATTTGTTTTCATGGTCATTCAAAACATTTTGTTCCACAAGTGTACATATGACGTTATGAAACAGATCATTGTTGTACATGAAACAAAATACTCGGATGAATGAAACATAAATAAATTAGCCTGGATGAACAAATATTAGTTGTTGTATTTGGTTTGACAAATCCGTTGCGCAAGTCTGAGTAAAATGTTCCCCTATCACTACTCAAATGTTTCCACATTCAATCGTTAATTAAACCAATTAAATTCGCAGTTTATTCCCTAAAATTTCGGGATCAGTTTCCTTAAAAACCGGATCTACAACATGTGTTTCCATTGTTGTATTGGTTCGAAAATTTTGTTGCGCAAGGTTTAGTAAAATGTTTCCCTCTCGTTGTACAAATGTTTCCATGTTGCATTAACAGAAGGAGCCCACGATGTTTCATATTATCAGTACATTTGTTTCCTACAGTCACTAAAAATGTTTCCCGTAAATTTAGCTAATCATGTTTATTGCTAATCTTAGCGTCTAATCCGACGGATGTGCACTGTGCCTATGAAATACACAAATAGGCATGCCGATTTGTAGTGGTTCCCATTACGATAACTAGATCTATGTTTTGTTCAGATAATTAAATTAGTTAACTTTAATTTGGATAGGTTAACTTAACTCTAATTTTCTGTTTGGCAACTATCCTAATTACTCCGTAACGTACATAATTTAAGAGAGTCAATTGTGTTAGATCAAGTCATTTCACCTTTCTAGTAGGTTAGTTTATTTCTAGATTAAGAAGATTGAATGAATTAAATGGCTTTAGTCAAGTTAACTTAAGCTCGCCTAATCTATTTGATGGGTTAAATCTTCAACCCGTCTTAGAGCATCTCCAAGAGATGGTCTAAATGTGATAGTCTATATCTCCATATAGACTATCATCTAAAAAGATTCATCCTCTAAATTATACAATTTTCTAACAGATAGTCTATATTCACATCCTCTAAATTCTCTCTCCTATATTTTAATAATTTCTTATAACTACCAAATCAACTACCATTTCAACGGCTATAATTCCAACGGCTGTAATTCCAACGGCTACTTTTCTAACGGCTATAATTCCAACGGCTACTTTTCTACCGGCTATAATTCCAACGGCTATAATTCCAACGGCTATAATTCCAACGGCTACGCGACCAATTTTTCCCTTTCGTGAACTTTGCTTTCACAGGCGCCGATGATTCTTGAGTTCGCGGCATCTCTTGCTCCCCAACCGGACTATATGACTGTTCTTGTGAGACACCAAAATTCATCATGTTCAAGAAACCTTCGTCCCCTTCCATCTACAAATAATCAGTAGCACCAATTCATATATTAGCAACCAGTAGCAAAGCACAGCAGCATCAATATTCAGTAATCAGTACCACAGCACTGGCATCTAAAACAAACTAAAACCAGTAGCACAGCAGCATATCAAATAATCCATCTCTCTCTCAGCAAAATCCCCACCTATCTCTAATTTCTCACCAAATCTCCACTCCTCCCCTACCTCTCCTCTCCTCCACGGCTCCATCACCCGAGCGAGCGGCTTCTCCACGGCCGCCTCCCGCCGGGGCCACCCCGTGCTCCTCCCCGAGCCCTCCACCCCGTGCTCCTCCCCGAGCCGCTCCTGCCCTCCACCCCGAGCCGCTCCTCCACCCTACTGAGCGAGCGGCGGCGCCCGGATCCGGCGAGAGGCGACGCCACCCCGCTGCCCTCCACCCCATCGCCCTCCACCCTATGCCATCCACCCCGCTGCCCTCCATCCCAGTGCCTGGATCCAGCGAGCGGCGGCCATCTTCTCCACCGGAGCGAGCGGCGGCGCTTGGATCCGGCACCAGCCGAGCGGCGGCGCCCGGATCCGGCACCAGCCGACCGACGGCGGCCAGATCCACGACCATGCGAGCAGCCGCGGCCATCTCCTCTCGCCGAGCCCGTCTCCCAACCCGTTTCCCAACCCCCCTCTCTCAAAACAGAGCCGTACCTTGCCCCGGCGGACGACGGCGACGGCGACCTTGCCCCAGTGTGCGGCGGCGAGTAGTCCGGATGGTGGCGGGAGGAAGCCTCGGCTCGGGCGGTTCTGATTTGGACGTCGTCCAAGCGTGGACGATGTGGAGCATTATTTGGACGATGTCCACATGTGGACCATGCGATAGACCATCTGTTGGAGCGTGTTTTTTTGCTTTCGTGGTCTATATCGGGTTTGGACGATGGTATCGACCATCTCTTGGAGATGCTCTTAGAAGTACATGTCATTTCTACGGTCAAAGCTTGAATGGTCGGAACAACTACCACGTGGTGAAACAAAATGTGTACTTGTACCAACATGCAAATACACAAAAACAATTGCTAATAACTTATCATGCAATGACCTATGTAATTAGGATAGTTTTGTTAAGGAGTTTCCTCCTGCAAAAATGACCTCTTACTGTAAAAACCCAAATCACCAACTCCAATTCAAAGAAAACCAAAGGAGAAAACTTAGCAAAGCCTCTAATTACCAAAAGAGAAAAAGCATCTAAAAAAAAGAGAGAAAACAGACAGAAAAAGAAACTCGCATGAAGTTGGAAAACCTTTGGAAGAAACCACAGAAAGAGATAAAGGGCATTCTTGTAGGCTCCACAGACCCAACATTGTTGGACCCACTAACCTACTCTCTCCCATAGTCCCCAGCACTCTATAAATTGACGCTTCCCCCCACAACATCCGGCTCAACTCAAGTCTCTCCGCACTCCCTCCCAAGTCCCAACCTCGCCCCGCCAACCCCGCTTCTCCTTCTCGGACCTACGTCCACGCGCTCACCTACCCAAAGAACCACTACCTCCTCCGGGCGCACCACCTCGTCGGCGAGAACCACCAGCCTTACGTAGACCTCACCACCGGACGCGGACGGAGGCGATGGCAGTGGATGCCGCAGCGGAGAAGAGCGCCGGCGCTGCTGGCGCCGGAGTAGCCCCGGAGAGCGGCGGTATCGGGGAGATCAGGCGGTCCCGGTTCCGGCGGATCTGCGTCTACTGCGGCAGCGCCAAGGGCCGGAAGGCCATCTACCAGGACGCTGCCGTCGAGCTCGGCAAGGAGCTGGTACGTGATGAATTAACCCCCACAAGAGCCAAGATCCCGCCTTTTTTACGCGCCAAACCACCGTAAAAATCCTACCCTTTTCTGCTTCCGGATCAAATTTTACCACACAAAAAAAGAAATAGTCTTTCTGCTACAACCCCCTTTTGTGTTTGGGACGTCGCGGATGCGAGTTTTTGGGGATGACAAGGCACGAGCTGCTACTGCTGCTTGCTGCTGTTTATGAGCTGTAGTACCGTGGACTCGTGGTGCAAGCTGCATCAATCACAAGCGCTCTTGCACCATCATTTGACATAACATATGGCGCACAGCTAGCTAGCGCACACATGCACGCGCGGCAAGAGGTTGCTCACCGTCCATTTTCTGCTACAAAGTTTGCCGCATTCCTTTGCCATTTCCGCTCTTGTGGTTCGGGTCCATGGTCGCGGGTGACAATGATGGCTGTCGTGCTCATGGCGCGCGCCCTGACCTCACTTGTTGCTTCCCTAAAGGAACAATCTTTCGTTTTTGCCTCTTGCGTGTATTTCAGAATTAATCCCATCTGTACTTCTTTTTATTTTTCTTGATGTTTTTTTTCTTCTTCTCTCTCTGTCGCAGGTGGAGAGGGGCATAGACCTGGTCTACGGGGGAGGCTCCATTGGCCTCATGGGGCTGGTCTCCCATGCAGTTCATGATGGAGGTCGCCATGTGATTGGGTGAGTACAGGCAGCCTACTACCGTTGCATTGCCATCCATCCCTCCTCTCTCTCTCTCTCTCTCTCCCCCTCGGGGCCATATCTCATCTCTCAGTGGGGGGCATATTGAATGCATCTGGCTGGGTTTCACAGGAGTGGAGCCACCTTTTGCCCTCGCTTCCGAAAGACTACTAGCTTGCATCCTCCAAATCGGCTCTTGGAGTGCTAGGTGCAAAGGGCTAGTGCTTCTCTTCTTTGGTCTAATTATTGTGCAGCCTTTATTTGGTCCAGCTCTCTCTCTCTCTCTCTCTCTCTCCCTGGAGTGTAGCTGTGTGTCTAACCTGCGCCTTGGCATGCCAGTTTCTTGCCATGGGAAAAAGCTGTGGCCCTGTTGTTCTACCATTTGTTTGACTGCTTTATGCTAGAAACTGATGTGCCTTTCTGTTTGCCCTCTGTTCTTTTGGCAGGGTCATCCCAAAGTCCTTGATGCCCAGAGAGGTGAGCGATCTACTCCTGGTCCTGGAAACTCCCCATTTGATAATATTGATGTTGTAGGACTACTACTTTATTAATTAGTCCTCCATTTTGTTTGGAATGCATGCCCATGACATCCCCTTTAATCCGCTGTGCCTTGTGTTCCGTAGAGAGACACAACGCATTTATATTCTTCATATGAATCTAATGCACCTGTCCAACAGCAGTGCATGCATCTTCTTAAATATATTTAGATAGGGTGCATGGTAGTATATGTCTTGCCTTGGTAGTAGCTGCATCATTTACTTTTGCACTACACCTGTACTTATATGTATGTTAAAAATGGATATTTAGTCACGTGTAAAATGTAAATGTTGTCGTGGTCATTGACTAATGCATTATGTAGAACTGGCCTTTCTTGTATTCTAATACGGAGTATAAGACGAGCTATACATTACGTCCAAAATGGTCATACATAACTTCCCGATGACTTTAGAGATTGCTAGTTTCAGTTGAGAGGATCTAAAAGATTTTATAGGATGTACTTAAACGATTTTGAAGCGTGTCAGATGCTTAATACTGATCAAGTTACTGCTTCGATTTTCAGGTAACTGGAGAGCCTGTTGGGGAAGTTAGAGCCGTCTCTGGCATGCATGAGAGGAAGGCCGAGATGGTTCGGTTCGCTGACGCTTTCATTGCGTTACCTGGTATGATAAATTTAGTTGCTCCCAACATTTTCCTGTGACACAGATGATTCTACGATGAAAATTTTGACACTCTCCCTTTGCGCGACAGGCGGCTACGGGACTTTGGATGAATTACTCGAGGTCCTCACCTGGGCACAACTAGGAATCCATAAGAAGCCGGTAATTAACAACTAATTCTGCTTCCTGTCAAAGCCTACTCATTATTGCGCAATAATTTAAAGATCATGTGTGGTGCCTGCATGTTTCCGAATCCATTTCTTGTCGTGGAAACTATATATATATAAAGGCAATTAGTTTATCACAAAGTCGTTAGAGCCACTGTGATCTTATGCTAACATCTTGCCTAGCTTGATGGTGCTCCCATGTGATTGGCTGAAGTTTTCGCCATCCAGAGACAAATTATTGATCAATAGTATAGTTTAAGAAGCGTACCATCTCAGATGTTGCATTTGAACATAGTTTGGGGAGCATGCGATCTGCAATCTCTGTTGTTTATGGTCTGTGTTAGTAAGATAGAGTTAATCCTTTATGAATATTCAAACACAGCTAATAGAATGATGTTTGGAGGATCTCGTACCAGTCAAATTTACATTGAAAAAGCAATGTATGGTTGGCATCTATGGTAGTAGACTAATTGCTCGACGAATCAGAAGTTGTAGAGAAGTGGAAGATTTGAATAATCAATTTAATATTTCTCCACTTCGATTCATCATATCTGTCACTATTATTTGTGTTTGATGGGCCCCACCAAATGTTGTGCTCCTCATCTAGGATTGTGATTCTACGTGGATCCATATTATTTTTTGAAGGAATTTGTTAATCTTTAATACTTGGATTTCCTTTGTGATATTCTCAGTATGCATGTTAGCACTCCTCCATCATATTGTTGTTTTTTTTTGTGAAGACTCCATCATATTGTTGTTAACCACCGATCTCGTGAATATTTACCAGATTGGCCTTCTGAATGTCGATGGGTTCTACAATTTCTTCCTATCCTTCATCGACATGGCTGTCAGTGAAGGATTCATAAAAGAGGACGCGCGGCGCCTCGTCATCTCAGCTCCTACCGCCAAGGAGCTAGTTCTGAAACTTGAGGTATAAAAATCCCAACTTTCATTTGGACCTTCAATTGCATTGCTCTAGAACCAGGGCAAGCCTAGTTTCACCCATTGGCAGCCTGTCATAGCACAAGTTACATTACATGACACAACCATATGAATTTGCAGGAGTACGTTCCCGAGTATGAGATCGGTTTGGTCTGGGAGGATCAGAATCAGATGCCGCACGGCTTTGCACCGGAGCTGGAGCCCGGGATCGCGTCGTCCTGACCGATCTTCCGGTTCGCCTATCCTTACTGGATTCTAACCGATGATTGATTACCTCCGCACCGAAGCCGAATTCATTCTGGAAGCGTTTGTCAACCAGGCGAAGTAGTAACCTGATCTAACCGAAGCCAAAAAGAGAAAAAAGAGAGTGAAAAAAAAAGATGTAGTGTGCTGGAACCTGTCAATTAGTTGTTGCTTTTGGCATTATCATGACACTACTATTAGCAGTGCCTGCCTTTGTCATGCCGTTCTTTTGGTCGTAGCTTTAGCTAGAAGGAATGTATAAATGTGTTATTTAGTAGCAGCAGCTGTTGTTAATTGTCTCCCTGTTCCTATCAAGAAAACAAAAAAGATCCTCTCCCTGTTGGCACCTGTTTGTTCACCCTGTTTTCTTTGCTTCCTTGCACGTGTGGATTCAGGATTCAGGATCCCTGGCCCTGGGCGTGTACGGCTTGTGCAATTGTTTCAACCCCCTAACGGATTGTAACATGCTCAATTCAGAAAGGGAAAAGAGGCCATCATGCCTGTGCTTTCTGGGAGAGACGTGGTTCGGGTATCGCCGTCGAAGTCCAAGGCACGTCGGGGATGGAAACTGTCCCTCCCGGTGCGCTCAGGCCGTGCTGGATCGTCTGTCGGCAAAGGGACAGGACGACACCGGTGGGCCTCGCCGCGGCGACGAAGTGGCGCCCTGGATTTGCCTTCTCCGATCTTGTGCCTCCCTGCCGCGGATTCCCTTTCGGTTGGCACTCCGTTTTCTCCCGAAAGCTGAGCCTGACGTTGTGATCCGATCCCGGTGCTCCCCGGCTCGAGGGGAACGCAGGACGAATCTGCTGCTGATAGAAAGGAATCCTGGCGACTTTGGATGGATTTTTCAGCGTTAGTCTATGCAGTGATGTGAAAGGAAAAGAGTGTGGGGTGGCGTCGCACGGGTGGACGGCGACATTGTTTGGTGCGGCAGGGCCCTGCCGCACTGGGTGTCAGCGAAGTCGTGACGTTCAGCATAGGATATGCATGTTAGTGTGGTTTCTTTTGTTCGAAAATATCATGTTTTAGCGTGGTTTTGGTGATGCTTTTTCGTCCTTTGGAGGGTTCAAGGCCGTTTTCAGTTTGCTTTTCATCGTCGTCAATAAATGTTGATGCCCATTTTTTTCCATCTTTACCGACGTCCTCTCCGTCTCGTCGACGATGGATTCCGACGGTTGTTGGTTGAACAGATCAACTATGGCTACTGGTCATGTGTCTTTGGGAGTCCGTACGCTACTAGTGGTTGACTGATCAGGTGGCAATAGAAGAAGTTGCAATGGCGATCGAAGTCTTTGGGAATCTTATTCTACAGAAGCTTTTGTGTTAGGATGTTAAAAGAGCGTAATAGTTGGTATCCAATAAATACTAACTTGACTCTGAAAGTAGAGACAGACTGAAGGTGAATGCATACGTATTCGACTTGAATTGGTTGGTGGTATACATGGATAGGCTGCTGAACAAAACCACAACAGGAATGCAACAGGAGAGTGGTAAAATCATACGACGGCCGGTTATGAGGTTAACAATCACCGTAATATAAGAAATCAATCCAATAAATTTCTTTGCATTCAACCAAGCAGTACACATTTTAATGAATTTTTGTGATTACAAAAAAAGAGTAGGCCCAAATCAGCCTCGTCTGTACTGAACAGTATCTATTATCAATTCCTCAGTAGTATAACAGGAGTTACAAACGGGCTTGTTATTTTCTCACTGGTAGATAGATTACACAAGGAAAGCTACTATTCCTGCTTTTCACTCGAATGGAACAGGACTGCCCTGCTTCTTGTTGACAATGGCCATGGCCAAGTACCTGGTACCCATGCCAATGGGCGTCTGGTCATCAGGACCTTCCCAGAATGGGGCTTCCCCATCTCCGACTAGACGCCAGTAGCCTGTTCTCAGAGACTCGGCCTGTTCCTCATTGCAGTTCTGCATAAGGGCTTCCACCCGGAAGTTGATACCAAGAGAACCCAAGAATTGGGACTGAGTCATCGGCCCATGTACAGAAATATCATCTGCAGAAATCGCAACATAACCCTAGTAAGAAAATGCTTATCTTACCATGAAAAGTACAAGCAAGCAATATGAGTTAATAGTATCTGTGCATACCTGAAACTTCCTCGGCAGAGTGCCTGATTGAAGCAAAATCAACATAGGCGCTCAGATCAGCTGAGCCAGGGTCATCCAATATGTGGACAAACTTGTGTTTGCGGATAGCCTGCATATATTATTGTTTCCTTAATGCCTAGGTCATTCATTCACGATAATAGCCTATTGGTTACAAAGTAGATATTGTAAAAGAAACCCTCAGTGATAGCCCATGTAAGCACATCATGCGAAAAGCAAATAACGTACAAATTCAGGAATAGAGTTTAGGTATTATACTATTATGTGGCATCAAAGACCAACTAGTGCAGTTTCAAGGATTTTGTGTAAGAGGCACTGAACGAGCAGTAGCCAGAGCTTGGTACACTAGACATTCAATAACATCTTGAGTTCATCTCAGTTGTAGTAAAACAATTTAAAATACAAACCTGAAGACTATCAGAGACTATTCCATTTTTGCCATAGTCAATGATAAGAGCACCTCCGCCATCCGAGCTAATTCTATCTGCGATCTGTTCGGTGATCTCCATTGCTTTCGGGCAGACTTCAATTTGCTCAACCTTCTCAAGTTCCTCAGAACTAGCCCATTGACAACGGTTGGAGAGGAAAATTAAAGAGGCTGTAGGCTGTGGAGATAGAACAAAGCGAAACCTGCTACAAAGTAAGAATTACACATTTCCTTAAGGTTAATAACATTTCACTACAATTCGTAAAAACCTACGATGAGTCTTCTGCGAGATCCACCATCTTCTCGCACCAGCCACGTGATGCTTTCTGCGGTTAAAAATTGATTGTTTAATGGAATCAATGCACATTAATTAATCAGTAAGAGCGATAAAACCTTAAGTAGACTTGCTCATGTAACCAACCTGAAATTGATGGATCGGTAAGGCATCAAAGAATTCATGCGCAACAATTATGGTGGGCACTGCAGAGAAGACAATTACAAATAAGGCAAAGATAAGAAACCCCAATCAAGATGTTCGAAAGAAAACAAATTGAAGAAAGCCAAATAAGCGAAGGCAACCCAGTTCCATAATAAACCATACAACTTATGGAAGAACATTAGAAACAGTCTAACAAGGAGATTAGAAGCATCAGCAGGTTAAATATTATGCATTTCCATACATAAATTAAGTAAACTAGCAAATAAACAATGGCAGCGTAGGTGCTTGGAGATCATCAAGCTAAGTGGCAGAATCATAGCAAGTTGACAACAGTAACTATTGTGGCTCTTTGTTCCAAAGGAAGTCAACCATAGATCCACATACTCTTGCTCCATGTAATATACAATGAAACATTCTGTACCACAATAAGAAAAATCAGATTGTACCATTTCCCCTAATCTCATGCAGTTAATGGCCCCAGAGGTTTTTCCTGGTATACTTTATGATGAATGGCAATGTGAAAGTTTATTACAAGTGCCTATGATAATATCCACTGTTCTATTATAAAGGTTAACTACTTAGAAACATGAAATCCATAAATGAAAGAGCTCCATACATCCTGAAGGAACCTGTTCGAGGGAGGAATGCCAATAAACAGGGGCTCCACAAAGCTTGCTAACTGTCCTTTTCTCATCACCAACAGGTTCATCTTCACACTTCAGAGTATTGTACTGCACCTTTTGCAATGTAGGGCTACATTCTACCAAGTTAATGTTGAGTGCCTTAGTGAAATTAACAAACTTTGCTGAGCCCTGTTGAAATGGACACATCCATTAAGAAACAGGACAATGAAAGTTCAACAGAGGAGAGATGCAAGCAAGAAGCCATACACGAAGTAAATCTGCCAAGAGAGTTCCTCGTCCTGGGCCAAGCTCGATCAAATTCACCTTCTCTGGTTGCCCCATTTGCTCCCATAGGCACATCGCCCACACACCAATCATCTGAGGCAAAGTAGCACAACATTACTTGCTCCTATCTAATACTCCATAGCCCAAGATCAACCAACCAAGTGCATGAATTATTGGTCATATAAGATTCACCATAGAAGTGTAAAAGCAGTCCATGAGCTTCTGAATGCCATTTGTTCAAATAATACTACAGTGTGCAACAGAAATGATATGCAACTGTGATGCAATTAGTTCAAAAAAATACAATTTACCATTCATAAAATATCATGCGGTGTATAATCGCATAGTTGTATGCGAAATACATGGTACATCACTGCGTCCTCACTGAATTACCAGGTGTGGCCACTATATGACATTCTCCTAATAATGTTGGTAGACCAATCAACTATTGAGCACCAGTTACCTCTCCAAACATCTGGCTGACCTCCGGTGAGGTGACGAAATCCCCAGACTCCCCGAACACGTCGCGGTTCATGTAGTACCCAGATCGCGGGTTTGTAAGCACCTCCTCCATGTACTCGGCTACGCTGATTGGTCCACTCCGGAACTAACCTCCCAATGACAATACACAAAGTTAATCACGTTTCCACATTGCAGGTAATAGAGGTTAGAGACTAGTGATAGAAGGGGGAAAACATCTACACCTTTATGATGCTCTTAAGGTGCTTGACAAGCTCAGAGTCCGACGACGGTTTGTGCGAGTGCTCTGCCGCATAAACCCAACGCGCACCGTTAGAAACCCTACAACCAGACACTGCGTGCGCGTATTTCTGCGTGTGTGAGAGAGAGGGGGGCGCGACCTGGGGGACAGTAGAGACCGGAGCGGTCGACGGAGATGCTGAGCCTGGCGCCGGTATCGCCGGATGCTCCCTGAAGCTCGTCATTCTCCGCCTCGTCATCGCGGGCGGCGGCGGAGGACGGTGGCGGCGAGGAGGTTGGCGTGGACGAGAAGCTAGCGAGGACGGAGGGGGAGATGGGACGAGGGAGGGGCCGACGAGCGGCTGAGGTGGCGCCGACGCTGCCGCCCGAGATGCGAGGGCCGGCGCGGCGGAGCAGAACAGCGGCCGTGCTCCGAAGCATCTCGACGGCGAGAGAGAGGGAGAGGGAGGAGCTGAAGTGAGGGTGATTGGGCCGGAGAGGGAGGAGGTGCGGGTTTTGCTGGAAAACCCAATGGGCCTGGCCTGGCAGATGAAGGTGAGTTTCTTGACGCATATCGCTGGGCTCGAACCCGTCGCAGGCATGGCGAGCTATCATCGATGGCAAACAAGTCCGATCAAGTCGAGCCCTTCACTGGCAAAACAGGATGCTGCTGTTCCATCTGGTGTACATAGAACATCACTGCCCAACACTCCCAACTGTGATAGCTTATGCTTAAAATTATGAAACTTCTGACAAAACTCAAATTCCAGAGAAGGATGTCGTATCTGAGTGCGGTGTTTATGATGGAACTCCTACAAAATCTTGCTCTACTCCAATAAGGCTAACGGTAGCTACACCTGAACTTCATACACTAAAACAACCTATCTCAGCTATAATCTATGAGGCAGCACCAGAGAAGGAGAGCAAGCAATCCGTTCGCACTAAGTTGTTTGCTACTCTAGCAGCTATAATAAGAAAGTTCTGAAGTAGAGAATCAATGTAGAAGTATGTCGACTGTTGTTGATTACAACGACAATTCACTCGGCTTTCTTCCAAAGTCCCTCTTGCAATCTGTGAGTCTGTTTCTAGCAACAGTGATTCTGCCTGTCTGCTCTGTCAAATTAGGTATCTAACATGTTGGCTCTTTGCAGGTAAAGCAGAAGGAGAAGAGAGCTTTGCAGGAAAAGGAAGCAGGCTTTGCAGATTCTCTCAGAAGACAGAAGCTCATGATGTGCTTGCCTCGCACTTTTGATGTTATCTTTCTTATCTATCAGTCAAGGCAACATACTGTAATGACAAAGAAGGAGCTCATTCAAAAGATAATCACAAGTAACCCTAAGATAGTTGACAGAGGTATGCGTGAGCAGTATTGCTTTATGTCTCTGAATTCCTCATCCCTGCATTGAGCATCATGATTCCAAATTACCATGGCTCCAGTTGAAGTGGAAGAACAGTTGAGGTTGCTGCAAGAGCTCATTCCAGACTGGATCTCTGAGAAGACCGCGCGAACTGGTGATATTCTCTGCTGGTCAGCACTCCTGTCCTACCTTCCAATCTGACTGTAGTGGTGGCATCTATACGTTAAACTTTCTAGATTAATCTCAACAAATCCTAATATGTTCTTTTGCACTCCGTTTTTCTTTCAGCATCAACACAGCACTGAGCAAAGCAGAGATTCGGCAGAGATGCTGTCCACTGAATGAATGCCATGTATAGTGAAACCGATTTTATAAAGCGATTTCTACTTTCGAGAAGCGTAAATCAACCAATATTTGCTCTGAGTACAAAAATAGCCGTAGAATGCAGTCCTATTGCCAATGAATCACCATAGAATCCAGAAAGTCCTACTACACTTATCCCTTGAGATCAACTAAATGAATCGTTTGACACAGAAAATCCATATCGTATGCTGCTAAAATAGAGAATCCCTTGATTCCTAATTTTTTACTCGAAAACTTTCATCCTTATAAGAATTGTGGGGTCGCTCCTAAGGAGAATCCCCTCAAAAAATTAGTCGTATGCTGCTATTTGCGGCGTGCACACGGTATTCTTTAGTAAAAGGCGAAAGAATAGTTCGCTTTGTGCTCACCGCGCAGCTGCGTGGCTCTCAATGTTCGCCCTGGCGCTCCTTATATAGATCTCCCTCGATAGGCAGCGCTAACGAAGCAGCGATGTGGTACTAATCAGTCCTACGAGCGGCTGCCGTTAACCAAATTGGACCAGGCCCATGAGGGAGAGCTCGCACGGACAAACTGTTTTGGGCCTAAGTCTGCACCATTCTGTTCCTGTGTTACGTTTGGGATTCGAGTTCAGCCCAACCGAAGATTCATAGTTCCCTCAAAAACGGGGGAAATATATTCAGTGTGAGAGGAATAAGCTCCGCCATCTCCTTGCGATGATTTTCAGATCACCATTGGTTGTTAGCACAATGTGCAATCCAAAAGCACAAAAAGAAAAAATTATATCCGAAAAAAACCATGAAACAATATTACATGATATATTGCAAAAGGAAAATAATTTCTGGGAATCTGGGACATTAAAAGAGGTTGGTCTTATCCATGGTTATCATGTCAGGTGACATGTTTACACTTGCTATGACATTCAGTAACATCTATTGATTGCATGGAGCGAATAAGTCGCCATGATATGTGTGATCAGTGCTAATGCATGCCAGGTATACATTGTAAGTTTGTACTGCATTAGCCTTGGACTTCCGTTTCCTCTCTAATCTCTTGGATGAGCTCATCCTTGTAGTACTCGAACGTGCCGTGACACGTCTTCACGGTCCCGTCCTGTACGACCCACACCTCGCTGCTCTCCTCGTCCTCGCACACCGGGCGATGAGCCTCGAGTCATGGCTGACAGCACGACGCCCCCGTCTCCCTTCGTGTCTCAGTTTAAGACCTTCCATTGAGTTCTTCTGGCCAGAGTGCATGACAACATATGACAGGGTATTCAGGCTACATATTGCGAATTTGTGAAACAGATGAGCAACAGAAACTACAAAAGGAACAAATGCTCCATGATTAATTTACACAAATCCATGATTAATTTACAAAAGGAAACACACATGCTCCATGATTAATTTACACAAGTCCATGATTAATTTACACAATAAACATCGATTCACAGGATGAAGACATCAACAAAGATGGGAACTGATGCCTAGACAGCTCTTAACAAGCAGTAATTTCATCATAAGATGTACAGTTACCATCCATAATTTAAGTGCTGCTGCAAGGGAACCAAGCCCTTTTTATTTAAAAAAAAATTGGCCCTAGGCACCCAACACAATTCTTTAATTACTATCTGAAATTTCCAATTTTACAATATTTTATCTCAAATACAACTCTATCTGGACTGTTAACTGCCATATATTTGCAACAGTACTGACTTACAGTTGATAGCCAGAGATTTCGTGAGAGCGGACAATTACAGATTGAGTTATGCAATGCTAGCACAACATTTTTCTTAGGGGATTGTCCTCCAGTGCAGTCATGATACAACATTGGCGAGTCGCACTTATATCTCCAAGCAGAGCTGTCTTTTAGTCATCACTTTCATCGCTATCGTACTGGCAGAGAGACTGAAGAACATTTGTCTTCTCTGAAGCTTCACTCTTTATCTCTGCAACTGATGCTTTCCCGTTATCTTGTGCAGGTGTGTCTTCAGTCTTCTGTTTCTTATCAGGATATATAGCTGTTTGCTTTGGTTTTACTATAAATTTGGGCATCTTAGATGCCCAGCTCTTATTCCCTGCAGGGCGATGTTTATTGGTAAGTAACACATGGTAATACTTCACAAAGCTATATTGATAAAAGAACATGAACAGGTTATCTGTTTTCAAAACAGAACACTATTTTATCAGCAAAAGAAAAATACACAGGTAATACTAGTCGTAGATTGCAAAATAAACAGGGTTCATGTTGAGAATTCATGATAATGATTGGCATAGCCAAATTAAGCTGCCTCAGTGCATGATATGATACTAGAAGTTGAGCATACGTGGAATAGGATCAGGCTCAGCACATACTAAAATAGCTATTCTGAAATATGGGGCTCTGTATGTGCACTCATGAACCTTAACTATGTTACTGATACAGTAAAAGAATGATTAATGCCACTGAGTGCCTACCTTCTTTAATGGCACTCTCAGGTTCATTAGTTTTGGTCAAGACATCTGTTGGATTTAACACTGATTCAGAAGATCCATTGATCTGCAGGAAAAGTAGACTGTTAGCCGATCAAACAAACAAATTCAAGAGATATCAAATTGGAACTTTGAAATATAAGAAAATAACTTCATTATAAGACAGAAAAGCAAACACTATACACTTCACGGCAAAACTACAGAATATCTTCAACAGAAATTGCTACAATGATGGCTACTCCACAATGCCACTAGTTTTATGCCAACAACCAACATTGCTCAACGACCAACATTTACTCTTATCAGGGGATTTAGGTTCAAAAGGCCTTCCTCTTTTTTAGCTCCAACTGTTTGCTACATCTAATACAAACAAGGAATTATTCCAAATACTTTAGAAAGGATAATGTTTTTTCAGTATTAAAACTGTAGTTATTAGCTACTTTTATATCCAATAAATCTACATAGAAAAGCTGCATATTTTACAGGTTACATATCAAGAAGGGGAATGCTTAAATGCTGCAAATAGAGCAAGCATTAGCAAATGATAAGATGGCATATTTTGATGTTGTAACTTATGGCTCGCTTATTAGGTCAATTAATTTGAGAAGATGTAACTACAAGCAAGCTAATGGTATACAATGATCTTACTGTAATTGATGATTAAGAACATAGAATCCACAAAATGAAATCGGAACAGAAAAGGAAAGGAAGAATACAATGAGACAAGTACCTTCGATATGACACTTGACTGCCCTGGTATAGCAAAATCTTCATCATCGTCATCATCGTCTTCTATCCGTTTAACATAATCTTTAGAGTTCTGCATTAACCAATAGTATCAAAGGTTTAAAAAAAATCTCTAGAAACATTTTAAAAAGGTAGTTAAAACAGTGCGATGTAACTCCCGCCTCCATGCACAAGTTTGCACATGCAGGTATATATGAGAAATGAGATAGAGGATTACTCGAAAAGTGATTGATTTGATAAGTTCTTCGTCTTCTTCATCTAGTTCTGCTACTGTTTTTTCCTCCTGTCAGTGTATAAAAATTACCAATGTCAGAGAGAGAGCGAGAGATTTTCAGTAAGAAAATGACACCATGGCAACCCATGGCCGTAAGCAAGCTACTCTAAATAATACCCAAAAATGAAGTGTTATATGTAAAATATTTATTAAATATAAAGAAAACAAAGTTTGCGAGATCTTGCCTTCTGATGAGCGGAATGCTTCAAAATTTCAAGCATCTGGTCAACGGAGACTCCAGCATGCCTAGACTGTAAATAGCACAAGTAAACAATGTCAGCAGTCAGCAAGTTAAAACTCCACGAGCATATACAACTTAACTGAACTAAAAGAATGGCCAGATGCCCAGATCATACCTTCATGGACCGCATCTCGTCTAAAGCAGCAAGTATGTCCATGTCCTGCTTTGAATCCATTGCTCTGTTCTCCAGTGCTCTCATTGCATCACCCATTTCCTCTTCTTCTCGTTTCCTCTTTTCTTTGTCCACAACCTGAACAAAAGAATATACATCATCGTGACTAAATTCCAGCTCACATTGACGGAGACATAGAAGCTGTGCTTCAAATATGCCCCATACAACTTACCTCATCCTCTTCACGCCAAGGTTCAAAATTGCGACTAGCCCCAGACTCCACCGTGTAGTCAGAATTCTGAGGGTCTGTTTTGAAGGTAATCTCAGCTGAGCACCTAGTACACTTGAAGTAAAACCTAAATATTTGTATTCCCAAGTATGTCTGCACCCAAGAGAAAAGAATCACATCAGCATGGATTAGCATCAAAATCAGTAACCAAAATACACACTAGTTAATACGGATATACAATTCTACAATCCCAAGACAAGAGATACACATAATGATGAACACCGGATGGCAATCATGGTTGTAAATTCGACTCAACAGTCTTCCAATTAGGAGTAAAACTGCATTAACAGGCAAGCATCACGGCAAAATTGGCACTATTCGTCCCTAATCGGAGGGCCAATCAACTCAATTTGATAGTCGCGTCTACCGTGGCGACAGGGTTGAATAACTAGGTCTAGCATAGCGAAAGGCGAGCGGGCGGGCGCGCGCACGGCGGCGCGTGCTTACCTCGCCGACGCAGTCCTCCTTGCGCGAGTTGAACTTGGTGCCCTTGTAGATGTAGGTCCCGCAGGTGCCGCAGCGGATGCTCATGGGAAGCATCATGCGCACCTTGATCTGCTGGTTCTTGGGCTGCCGCCGCCGCGGGATCTTCGACGGGTCGAAGTCCGGCGGGTAGTACTTGTTCAGCACCTTCCGCTCACCCATCTCGACGCCGCCGGAGAGCTGGCCGGAGCGCTAGGTTTGGACGCGCCGGTGACGCCGGGTGACAGGTCGGGAGGCGGCGCGTTCGAGTCGCAGAGGCGGTCGTGGTTGGGATTTGGGTGGGACGGGGGGGCTCGTTGGGCTCGTGTTCTGCTGTTCCGGAGTGATGGATTGGTGGCAATTCGGGTCGGGCTCGGGCTCGAACTGGGTGGGCCCCGTCGTACAGTCGGTTATCAGCTGCTTGGTGGGCCGGCCGCCTCTGTTTCTGACTAATTTTCTCATGCGAAACAGCACAGCCTGAGAACCGAGCTCTGCTTGAATGGCTGGCTGGACGGTGGCCGTACAGCCTGCTCGTCACGGATTATTATCTTTAATTATTTTCCAAATGGAATTTTTGTATTTGCTTGCTTTCTTTCGTCGTCACTTACCAGAGTACACTCATAACGAATATAGAAGTACTAGCGCAATTCTACGTATTAAAGAAAATTATATTATATATTTAAAAAATTATACAACTATCTATACTAGATTAAACCATTCATACCCACTCTCATCTCAACTATTTTTGTGAGATCCAACACGTAATGTAGCAAATAGATCGTCATCACCGATTGACATCTTTATAGGAGGAAAGGATAAGTCATCATCATTAATTTTAAGCATATTGGCGGTATAACAGCAACCTCCTCTAGGTTACAGATACCTTCATCCAGAATGTCAGCTGCCTACGTCAGAGGATGGAGACGCGGCAGTTTCACACCGGTCACTTCTGTGATTGCAGACCAAAACCTCAAGAGCATGTGAGCATTCGAAGAGGGCATGGTAGGTTGTTTCTTTCCCATTTCTACACGGACTACAGTGCCCACTTCTATGGACATGCCACAGCCTCATTTTCTCTTGGGTAGGAATGGAATCATGTAAAACTCTCCACCAGAAATTACGGACATTTGGTAGCACTTCTAAGCTTCCACGCCTTTTTCCATTCAGGTAGCTTAGGGGGTGTTTGGTTGGGCTTTTCAGCAGCTTTTCACTGGAAAAAGCTGCAGCCTAACCAAACGGCCAGCTTTTCAGCAGCTTTTGCCAACGGTAGCTGTGGGCTTTGCAGTGCAAATTCAGCTGTTTAGAAAAGCTGCCTTTTGTTAGCTTTTTGCAATGTGCTGATGCTTCAGAGCTCATTTTTCGAAATGTTGTAGGTGGTTTGGATCAACCAAAAGCCATATG
Organism: Stipa capillata; assembly: GCA_019208055.1. Taxonomy (NCBI): domain Eukaryota; kingdom Viridiplantae; phylum Streptophyta; class Magnoliopsida; order Poales; family Poaceae; genus Stipa; species Stipa capillata. The sequence goes on along the minus strand of JAGXJF010005755.1, from coordinate 493,495 downwards.
TCCACTTTCCCACAACCACAGCAGCTTTTTCAGACAGCCACCCAACAGCAGTTTTGTCAACAACCATAGCCCAACCAAACAGACCCTTACTCCCACTAGAGCAAGTTGCACGAGTCATTCTCAGGTTTCTTATCCGGTCAGCGTCATCGGAAAGGACATGATAAGCCGACCTGACAGAGTATGAGCCATGTTTCTCAAAAGCCCATGCATTCACATCTTAAACTAGCAAACCAACAGGAATCTTCAGGACTGCCGCTGCATCAGGAGGCCAAAACACAGAATTAATCAACTCTATATTCCATTGAGTACCTCCTCTAGCAATTCAGATGCATAGTGAAATTCACTTCATCAGGTTTAACAAGGGGTCTGAAGCTGCTAGTAGATGGGATCCAATTATCCTCCCAGATTTTGATGGCCTTGCCCTTCCCAACTCTCTTGAGCAGACCTCGTTCTAGCACTTTCCTACCATCAATTATAGCTCTCCAAGTATGGGAAGAATGCCTCTTCTTCTTGGCCATCATAAAGTCACAATAAGGAAAATATTTGCCTTTTAGCACTCTAGCACATAGGGAATCTGGCCTCATCACTAGCCTCCAGCCTTGCTTCCTCAACATTGCCAGATTAAAATTCCTCAAATCTCTGAAGCCCATTCCCCCGAGGAGCTTAGATCTTGTCAGGTATGGCCAGTTAAGCCAATGAATTTTCTTACTATCGAAGTTACCACCCCAGAAGTAATTTGAGACATAGGTTGTTGTCTTCTTGCATGTGAGAGGGCTCAATTTGAAGCAGCTCATTGAGTAGGTCGGCCCGGCTTGTGCCACTGATTTTGTAAGGACTTCTCTCCCCGCGCTACTGAGACGTTTCTCACCCCATCCCGAAACAATGCTTCTTATCCTCTCCGGACTCCGGGATAATTTCGAAGGCTTCCTTGGTAGATCTCCCAATCGCAGTCGGGAGTCCTACATATTTCTCTCCCAACGACTCAGTCTCGATTCCAAGAATATGATGCGCATCCTTCTTTGTCTCAGCTTGCAATTTGGAGAGAAAAAATTGCAGATTTTTGTTTATTAAGTAATTGTCCTGAACCTCTGTTGTATACTTCCAAGACCTGCTGAATGCGTTCGGCACCACGAGTAGACGTTTCAGAAAACACCATGCAATCGTCGGCGAAAAGCAAATGAGAACAAGGGACGTGAACTCTAACCCGTATGCCTTTAGCCAAGAATTGAGGACCATAATTCTTCAAAAGTCAAGATAAACCATCAGCATATAAGAGAAAGAGGCATGGAGATATGATCACCTTGTCTAATGCCCCGAGTTGGAGAGAAGAACTCTGACAACTTTCCAGTCACTCGAACAGAAAAGGAAACCATGCGGACACACATGATCCGCCTAATCCACCCCAAGGAGAAGGCCATGGAATGCATAAGTCCTTCAAGATAGTCCCATTCCACACGGTCGTATGTTTTCGCCATATCAAGTTTAATAGCACAAGACCTACCTTGCCTTTCTTCCTCTTCAAATAGTAGACGCATTCATACGAGGTGAGGACATTGTCGGTGACGAGCCTCCCCAATACAAAGGCACTTTGTTCCTCTGCAATAATCTCATCAAGCACAAGACATAATCTATTTGCTAGAACTTCAGAGCAAAGCTTGTAAATAGCATTGCATAAAGATATAGGGCGATACTGAGTCAAGGATTGCGGGTGCTTCACCTTTGGAATCAAAACGGTAAGTGTTTCATTTACCTCCCGACGCATTTCTCCTCTATTTGGAAAATTCAAGACCGCCAAAGTAACCGGCTCTCTAAGGATGTCCCACTGTCTTTAATAGAACCCCGCTGTGAAGCCATCCACGCCTGGAGATTTGTTGGGATTCATCATGAACAAGGCATTCCAGACCTCCTCAGCTGAGAACGGAGCATCAAGGATCTGGTTCGTATCGTCAGTCACCTTTCCTCGGCACAAAATTCAGGATCTCTTTCGGCGACAAGTGCTCCTGCACCGAAAATAATCTGCAATAGAAATCAATAGCATAATCTTCGAGCTCCTTTTGAGATGAGGCGAGATAGCCGGCTTCCCTAGTTAGCGTCCCAATCCGATTCTGACGTGCTCGCTTGAAGCTTTTGCTTGGAAAAAGGATGTACTTTCTATCTCCCTCCCTTAACCAGTGGATTCTGGACCTCTGTCTCATCATTGTTTCTTCACGAGCTAGCATGTCATCAATCTGACGTACCAACTGACGTTCATGAGGTCTCGGTCCCATGTGCAATGAATGACTGCATAGCTTTTCCAATTCCTCCTCAAGGATTTTAATTTTTTCCGCACCGAACCAAAATTTTCATAGCTCCACTTACAGAGTTTACCTCTAACATGTTGTAAGGCTGATTGTGCTTCTTTCAAATTAGAAACTGGAGCAGCTGAGAACCAAGCTTCAGTGATTACACTTCCATACTATTCGTTGACTTCTCCACATATTTGAAGGGATACGGCTAGAGCACAACATAAAAATTTCTACCGCGTAAATTAGGAATTGTTGTAGTAATAGATCATGATATTACCTCTAAACACGTAGACCCATAGCGGAAGTAAAGTTGATGCAGCGTCGGTGCAACTGCAGTCGTACTACCTTCTCCTCCATACGGTTCCCTCGAACAGTTCGTCTCCTCCTCGTGGTTCCCTCGAACAGTTCATCCAAGCGTCGCAGCTGCAACGTCTCCAAGGTATCCACACGTTCAGGGAGAAACGTCACTCGTCCGAATTGCTAGATCCGAGCGGGCGACTTTGGGTGTGGAAGGAGTGACGACCAGGTTTCAGGAATTCTAAATTGGCTTAATCCTAACACGTCCACCCCCTCTCCTTATATAGATGTTCCCATAATGGGCTTCTATGTTAGAGGCTCATTAGGACTCAATGCTTAGTCTAACTCGGATCCTAATCCGAATTAGGCTCCAGCCCCTTAAGTGTGCGACTCTATAGGTTCACGCACGTTTAAACATGACCCGAGTACTCCTACTCGGTCACTAATTAGTAGCGCCCCCTAGCAGGACGTGTCAACTCCAAAATGCACATAAAGATCGTATCGGACGAACCTTCATAATGTTATATATGCTCAAGCTCGAGCTCAATCGCTCTTTCTCGATCACATGTCTCGGAATCCTTTATTAAGTTAACACTTTAACCTTAAGTAGCACGGTTATGCATTTCTGGATCCGATCACTCAAGGGGCCCTGAGATATCTTTCTCGTTACAGAGAGGGGTAAATCCCATCTCGATTGACCATGCATTGCAGCATACTTCATGACAAACAAGAAAACAACATTTATAACTACCCAGTTACAGCGTAGCGTTTGACAACCCCTAAGTAAGTCATTACACATCTCAAGCACATACAACAATCTCAGGTCAAAGGACATAGCATATACATTGCATGTGATCTACTGATGATAACTACAGTGTCTCAAGTTGGGTCAGTCCAAACCCTACGTTCCCTAAAATGTGCTCATATAATTGGTTCGACATCTCTATGTCCATGACCGTGAAACATGGTCATCAACCAATATATATGCTAGTCTATTATTCATATATGTCCTCACATGAATTTCGCCTAGGGACCAATTTAGAATAATCATTCAAAGTTAGTACGGAATTTCACAAACAAGTCACATACTTGTTAATCAATACAAATGATATTATTTAAGAAACATTTAATGAATCATGGATACAATTCAATATGATTATCCCTACGATTGCCACTAGGGCACATTTCTAACAATATTCTCATATCTAAAAGGCTTTGTAAGGTAGATATTCTCCACAATCTTCCTGACCTCTCCACATATTCTTCACATATTCTCATATCTTTTAATATCTACCAGTAGAGTGCAGTGGTCTGAAGAGGTAGTTTGAGTATGTCTTACCTTAGAGCCACCCAAAGCTTCAGGAATTTTCCATCAGCAAGCCCGTGGTCAAGACGAATCTTCACATTTTGTTCCCCATCCTGCCGATTATCCCAAGTATAAGGTGTGCCGATGTAGCCGAGATCTGAGAAATTGCAGAAATCCACTGCATCTCGGGATTATCCAAAACCTCATTAAAGTCTCTCACACATAACCAAGGCCGCCGAATGTACTTCAAGAGATACTAGCTACGATGGCGATGCTCACGCCTGGTTCTCCATAGAAACCCGTGAGCCACCACACCCTAGTATCAAAATCTTCCACTTTAACCAAAACGTCAATTTGCGAGTTAGAGAATGTTTGCAACTGCACATCAACATCCCTTTTCCAAAACATAGCCAGCCCACCACTTCTAGCCTTGGCCTTCACCGACAAGCCATGGGAGAAACCACGAGTCCACTTCAAATTTTTAGCTTTCACATTACTCATCTTCGTCTCCATTAAGAAGACAATTGCGGGATGAAACGTCTCCACCATGTTGTGGAGATCAGGAACTATCTCGGGCTTCCCGCAGCCCCAGCAGTTCATGCTTAAGAGTTTCATTTTTCCCGGCGGGGCTGCGCTGCAGCCTCCACTGATCCTGCATTAAAGGTGAAAAAGACCTATCTTTTGCTTCTTAGTGCCCTCTTTGGTTTCACCTTCCAACTCCTCTGGGAAAATGGAGTGGACGTCTCATCATCATCTTCTGGAACTGAGATGTCATTCCTACTCACTAGCTGTCCTCCCTCAATCATAAGAACTCTAGCTGCCACTGAACCAGTCTTGCCAGCAGCATTTGCACTCCCTCTTGGGGTTTTCCTCTTCATTTCAACTGGAAAAAGCTCCTTGCCTATCTTAGTATTCACCATCTCCGTACTAGCATCCACCGGCGCAGCTTTCACGGGAGAGGTTACCTCATCTTCTGGTGAATTCTCATGCATATCCGGGGTTGCTCGAGAGCTTCCACCACCTAACGTACCGCTTCATGAAGGAGACTGAGAATTTTGCTTACTTGAGCCCCCTCCACTCCAATCCGTTGCGGCTGCTACCTGCACAAAGCTCTGAAGTTTCGTCTTATTTTCTTCAGGAGCCCTAATTTTGTTGTCATATGGCCTATTTCCATCTACATCCCTATCCACCTGGCTCTTGAGAACTAGCACCTGACATGTGGGCCCTTGTCTCTCCTCCGCTCACTCCCTCACGTAACAACGTGTGTCTATCTTCCTCCGAAAAATCGCTGCCTACTCTCCCTCGCACGACTGCAACCGAAAATGCCGCCTTCTCTTTCCCGAAGCCATTGCCTCGCTCCTCTCCTGTTCTCTCTTAAAATTCTTATCATCCCTATCTTGGAGTTACCGTCGTAGTTTCGCCACCCACCTCTCCTTTGGCCATGATTTATTCGCTGGCCTGTGCCTCCTTCTTCATCATCGATCTCTCTGCTCATGCCGCCGCCCTCGTGCTCGTCATCCCGCGTCCATGTCCACCTTGCCAAGTTTAGCGGCTAGCCACCACCACACCAATGTCGAGGTGTCGGATGAGGCTACCATGGTCGCCTCCTGGAGACGCAGCGTGCGCAGCCTCCTAAGCCATCTTGGTTGCCACATCTCTAACCATGAGTCTGACCGATGCTACGAGTAGCAGTTTGATCGCTCCACCGTGCCCTCGAGCAGCCATCCACAACCCCGTCGCAGCAGCATAGGGAGATGGTGTGAGAGGAGATCAGGAATGGAGCACCCCAGAGTGGGCGCTAGACTGCTACTCATTGCCTGCCTCCTCAGGCTTGCCATTAGCATCTGCATCGCCGCTTTCAGCCTGGATAATCGGCTACAATTTAAGTGGGTTTGCTCGCTGCATAATTATGTTACCAATTTGCTATTACTCATCATCTAAGAAATTGTTATTATTTCTCGATCAATCAAGTTATATATTATCGAACTTACAGTTGCAAAAAATTTATGCAACTGTAAGTCTAAAAATGTGTAAATGCTCAGTTGCACATCTATAGAACTAAAATTGCAGTTCAATGCTCAATTCTGCTCCATATCTAATTATATTGACATTTGAATATTGTTGAAGTGGACCTTCCAATATTATTTTATATTTTGGTTGGATGTAGTTTTAGAATGTCTATAGAATTTTCTCAGAATTTTTAGGGAGTTGGAGGTACATATGATGATGCTATTAGGTCTTCTAACCTAAAAGAAATTATTATAGAAAATGAGGGTTGAGGTGTAGGGTTAGGGTTTTGAGTGATGTATATGGTGTATATATATAGGTGGGAGACATTCATGCACACTAAGTTGGGAAAGATTTTCTTGTGGATTGATCTTAGGGTTTTCGTTTAGTTGCTGAGGGAAGAAAATAGGGTTAGCCTATATATGTGTATACAGTGTATGCGTTGGGTTGTGGTTTTGTATGCATATGTGTTGTGGTTTTAATGCAACCTATGACATGACATGCTTCAAGAACATTGAAGAAAGCTGAATGATGAAAAAGAGAGCATGATCATGACACATATACGTGTATATATGACCAGGCTAGGGTTTTACCGATGCGTAAACTATTTAAGAAAAACAAGGTGTGGCACTGAAATAAGAAATGAAATGTTGTGACTCAGTTCTCAGATACAAGTCAATTGGATGCAAGGTATTTAAAACCTTGGAAGCATAAAAAAGGGAGGGAGAACTTTATGAGACCTCTTATAAGCTGCAAGCATCGCAGAGCTATCTTCCATGCAGAAGTAAGCTTGACAACACATGTAATTAAATTATAAAGCAACATCCCTACACTAGTAGTGAGGCACATGGTAGGAATGAATTATCCATGCATATAGAGATGTTGCACTAGTGCAGTACGTGGATAATGCAATCACTAGCATCTGTCCAGAAATGGAGTACCTTTGGGTTTTCGGACGTATGGTTAAAGGATTACTCGTAGCAATATAGAGAAATCCAAATTTGAAGCATATGAATGGTCTATGTATACATAGATTGTAAGTAAAAATCCAAGAATTTATATGGCCCTGTTGGATACATAGCCCTGGAAGTGGAGTTAGACCCAATATGCATCAACAAGAATGTTGAAAAGTGCTTGATCCAATTCGAAGAAGTCAAATGGTATCCATTGGCCAGAATTGCTCAAAGGTAGTAGCATATCTCATGACCAACTCACGAGTTTTGTAGAGAAGCAGTACAAAACGTCGTGACCAAGCTTTATGCTTGGCAAACCGAATAACGAGCCATGTAGCTCATGAAGAATTGTAATTTCGGTTATGAAGACACGTATCATATGGAGATACTACATTTTTGTCTACATGATTGGTGGGAGGACAACCCAAATCATAATTAACAATTCAAGAAACCAATGGTTCATAGGTAATCAATTGGCCTAGGCAAGAGCATAAAGCTTATGATGCACTCATCTACTTTAACCCCTAAAATTAGCCTAGCAGATAATGAAGCTAATATTGCACAATTAAGTATGGTTGTATTTGTACATTGATGGAATGTATTGCTCAATAATATATGACTCACATTATTCTTGAATGAATTTAATAAAGTGAGATGGATATTGGAAACATCAAGATATAGCTTATCACAATTTATAGAAATAATTGTAAAGAGCATTAGTTAAATTGGATGTTATGTGTTACCAGGATGTTATTCACACAATATTGCCCACAATGTTTCATCCAGAAACATAAAAGTTAGAATATGAAAGTTCAAGCAAAAGCTATCTTGGAAGAGAGAAAATACCTATAAACATTAGTTATCACATTTTGGACTATGCAAGTTCATGGAATTGATTTATCTTGAAGAATCAAATGCTCATAATTATAATGTCAAATTCTTTTTACTCTCGTTCTTGAAAGAATGTGGTTGGAACATCAAGTCCAGAAGAGGTTAGCTTGACAAGGAATTTCAGTTATATATGTGTAGTATTCAGGGGGAGCAAATCGCTAATTAGAAATATAACTAGAATAATGCATAGTAATGCGGAACCTTACAAAGGGCATCATTCACAATTGATAAATACTAGATTAATTGACTCAACAGTTGTACTCTTTTTCCCTTCAATGAGTTTTCTTTGAGTTTCTCATATGTAAGGTTTTTAATAAGGCAACTAGAAATATGAAACAATGTACAGAACCTAGGGGGAGTTGTGATTGTGGATATGCTTCTTCCTAGGTCTCAGATGATTAATATTTTGTCATAGAGTGTGTTTGTTGGAATTGAATTTTAGGTTGCATGGATTCAATGTTTAATTGCTGGAAGTTGTGAATTGGACGTTCTAGTATTTTGGTCGAAACTTCTGATGTGGTCTGAAAGATCTGAAATCAACTGTGTTTTTGGTGCTCTGGAAAAACTGGAGGTTCCGGTAGAGTGATCGGAGTTTTCGATATGGCTCAAACGGTCAGAACTTCCGATCAAGGAACCAGATGTTCCGATGTGAAAAGTTTGTGACCATATGCTAATTGATGGATTTGAGTTTGGTCAATTTTTCTCATGAAAATTGATTGGAAAGTCCAAGTTTTTAGGTTTAAAGTTTTCATCGACTTGGTAAAAATGATAGGGTAAGAAAGTTTTTATCATTATGTCCTGGTAAAAAATGAGAGGATAAATTGTTGGACTAACTTAGGTCAAGGTGAAAATCGTGCAGCTTACAAGCATTTATATGGAGGACAAAGAAGCTATTGGAGCCAAGTCGTGAAGACCAAGTTGAGTCTTGGGGGCGTTTTGGGAGAGCACCAAATCCACCAAGAAGCTTTTCAAGAAATCACGACGGAGACGCTAGATGATGCGGTTTGGGAATTGCTTAGCGTGGAAGGCAAAAGGATAGTGGCTAAGCTAGTTAGATGCTTTGAGATGCGTGCTAGTTAGTTTAGGCTCATAGGGAATTAAGGCCCAAGTGGCGAGGGGGTTTGTCCCTCCCACTATAAATAGGTGTCAAGAGGGTGCTTACCACCTTGAACCCCTTGTTATCACTTTGTAAACCCTAAGAGAGAGAGAGAGAGAGAGCTACACTAGAGAGTGCTTTGTTCTAAGATGAGAGGCTTTTAAACATTAAGAAAATCAACACAAAAAGAGTTCCAAGAAAAGCCTATGTGTCCTTGAGATTTTTCCTTCTCTTTTAGGATTTTTGTTTTCTTGCCTTCTCCATTGACCTCTCTTGGGTATGGCAAGTTAACGATGGAAAGATCATCTCTACTTTGATTCCATCCTAGCATACCGAAAGAATCTCTCGTCCACATCTCGATTTTGAATTCCTATTGGAGGAAAGACAAGCTTTTGGGTTTTCAAGTTTAGTTCCCTTAGAGGCTTCAATCTTGTGTTTTGTGACTTGGAATTGATTGCTAGGATATGTGAGGTGATGCCATATTGATTTCATATCAAAATTCCTCACGAGCACTTATGAATCAATGTTTTGATTCTCGTCCAACTTTTAGTGTTGGTCTTTGGGGTTAGAAAACAACTAATAGTAAATCAAATATTACTCTTAGCACAAACATGCTTTTGACATGATTCTAATTGGAATAGCTCCATAATCTCCTTGTTAACCACTGTGCAAAGTTTAATTCAATTCCACCAAGTAGATCAAAATCTGCACGCGTTTCTTCGAGCTATTTTTTTGCCAGTATTAGAAGTTCTGATTTTCCTACTTCGGAAGTTCCAGTTTACATCGGAAGTTCCAACCCACGAATCAAATATTCTAATTTTTCCAGAGTGTTCAAAATTGGGGTCACTTCAGAACTTTCGATATTTTTACTCCGGAACTTCGATCTGTCCAATTTTGGCTCCTCTGATTTTGATTCAGTTGCATTCTCTGACTTGGATACATTGCTTTGTGTTCTTGTTTTGAGAAGAAAAATTTAAAATCGACATTCACCCGCCCTCTGTCGAAAGCCACTGATCCAACACAATGAATGTAATGCACTCTTTCTGTAATTTTTTTCACTGCGTTTTTCGGAGTTTTGATGAGTCCAAGGGGAAGTGTTGGGAAACTATCAACCCCACCTAGGAGGTGGCCCCTCCTTTAGGAGAGGTGGTTTCCCCACTTAAGTTACTTTTGTGGGCTCTTATCTAAATCCTTTGAAGAGGATTCTTAGTCTATAAATAGGGGATCATTCACCACTTGTATGGACTGTTGAAAGAGAAAGAGTCCTACCCTATATCATATGCGTCTCTATTTTACTTACTGTATGTATGTATGTAAATGGCGGTCAATAATTATTTTCGACTAATTTCTTCTTCTATATTTATGATATTTTTAGATAATCTTCGGACTATACTCGATAGTGAAGGTTGTCTAACAAGATCGTCCATCGGTATTCAGCTTTAGGACATCATTCGGTGGTGCAGCGCAAACTCCAATTCTCCAAAGAACTCCTTCAGGGTCGCATCAGTTCCCTGCCGAGGCATCTATGTATGGTGACCATGAAAATAATTTCATCGACGCAACATCTTGTGCAGATACTTTTTTTTTGAGGAAATCTTGTGCAGATACTTATTGCAGATACCTGAATGAATACCTCGGGAAAGTCTATGAAACGGTGAGAGAGAAAAAAGCTGTACATGTATCAAGTAACACATCAGGATGTTCAATTAGGAGTTTAGGACGCCGCTGCCGGCCCTAGAAATTCAAATATTGCTGGCTTCCTTAAAATGGTGAATGTTATTCTATGGATAGTTCTTTCCACCCTTCTCTAGAAAAAGTAAGTATCTGTGAAAACCTGAAAGTATTGGAGTTAGAAGCACCATCTCTAGCATCGCTTGTAATCTCATCTGCAAAAGAAAGGTATAAACATGTACGCCATTTCACATGCAGTGATCACTACTGTATATATGAGAGAGATGTCACCAGCGCAGGCAAGACATTCGGTAGAAACTTCACAAACATTCATGTTTGAGCAAGCCAAAGTGCAGGCAACAACTTTTGTTCATAATGAAATGTATAATTTGTTTTGAGAATATCACTGCGCTATATTTTTCGTGCAGAAATCACAGCTAAAATAAGAATATATATACTAGATACCCTGAAGAGAGCTGGCCGTCAAGCTAAGCTCAGACTCAGCTGTTTCAGCTGTCTTAGGGGGTGTTTAGTTAGGCTTTTTAGTAGTTTTTCACTGAAAAAAGCTGCACCCCAACCAAACGGCCAGCTTTTCAGTAACTTTTGCTAACGATAACTGTGGGCTTTGTAGTGCAAATTCAACTGTTTGGAAAAGCTGCCTTCTGCCAGCTTTTTGTAATGTGCTGATATTTCTGTACTCATATTCCAAAATGCTGTAGATTGTTTGAATAAACCAAAAGCTACACGTTCACTTTCTCACAGCCACAGCAGTTTTTTCAGACAGCTAGCCAACAGCAGCTTTGTCAACAGCCACAGCCCAACCAAATAGGTCCTTAGTCCGCTCCACTTTTAGTCCGCTCCACTTTATAACCCCTGTTTCAACTATGGCATTCGGCACATGTGGAGAGTACGAAAGAAACTACATTTTAGTACTGATGGATGTATAATATTTTATGATTTGTCAATTTGGGGTCCCATGTTCGCTGATGCTACTGTCACTACCATGCAGGTTCATAATACTGCGCTACATAATTTCTAGCGCCACTGAGCGAGAGATTCCCTATGATACAAAGTGCACTCCATTTTGCGGTTATCTAACTTTGTTACCCATCATTGACAATCTCCTAAAGAACAGATAAACAAACCAGACGAGAAGGAAACTATTCGCTGACCATTCTGAAACACCACAACTCTTGATTGTTTAGTGATAAAGCACGGGGACAAAGCTTCCACGCCCACATATTTTTCTCAAAGCTAACCGATCAGTTAGACATTCTTAACCGTGTTCAGACCGACGTATTCTAAAGCTACGGTCTGTCATCGTGTCCGGACAATTATTTTAAGGGAGCTGCTAGTCGAGTGATCCCATCGAAGAATGCTTCTTCCTCGCCTCCCGTGCCTAATCATCGTCGTGCCATCCTCTCCCACCTCTCAATCTAAACCCACAGCCGACGACGCGATCGCCGCTCACCATTAGGCTGTTTCTCCTAGCTTTCCGCTACGTTCACTAGTTAAAAAAACTCATTCGAGACAATTGTAATAGATGATCTGAAATGGTTATCGCCTCTACCTCTAAGTAGTAATTATGAACATGAGGCACGTACCAGAAGTAATTATATAACTATCTTAAATAATTCATTATCAAGACAACTGCATCGGATTATCATTATACGAGGCGGATGCCATAAGACAACCGCTTGGATTATCATTATGTGAGGCGGTTGCCACGAGACCCTCGGATAATATATTATCCCAAAAAAGGTACCCTACCACCAAAATAGTTGTAACTTTTGCATACGGTGTCTGTTTTGGCTCCACGACTACTCAGAATCACCGTATCGACGAGGCGCATCTAAGACATACTTTTGTCCCTCTGAACAAAAAACAACCTCTTGCGACTCTCCATTGAACTTCTCCCGAGCTCGAAATGCAATAATTTTTGCGGATTCCAAGCTGTGAAGGAGTAGAGTTGCTAGAAAAAATATGAGAAAATTTTTGCAAAATAAAATTTTTAGGCACTAGTAGGAATCCTTCGAAAATAAGCCAAAAAAGACACAAATCTTGACTCAGGAGGACCTTCCTTACCTCGAAACCAAGCAAAACTCCCGTGTAGCCTCCGCAATGTTCCTTCAAGGATGGTGACGTGAAGAGAAGATACTCATTGCGGTGGATTTGGATAAGAAGGATGAGAGAAGGAGAAGGGTGGAAGGAAGGAGAAGAGGGTGGAAGAGAGAAGAAGAAAGTTTGGATCTAGATCTAAGTGGAGAGATGCACTGAGGTGATGAATTATATACCCTGCGGGATTATGAAATTTTGGGTTTTAAAATTCCGGAGTTGGCGGAATTATGAAATTTTAGGTTTTGAACACCGAGGCGGTGGTAAATATATAACAGCCTCGGATATGTGCCTTATCCGAGGCAGTTGTATTTAGCCCCGCACCTCCGATATATATTCGAGGCGGTTGCGGTAGAACAACTACCTTAGATGACTTTATTATCCGAGATTGTTGCTCCTGAAGTCCTTATCCGAGGTGGTTGAACTATGGTACTCGCCTCAAATATCAGTTATTAGAGGCGCTTTAGCCCAATCACCTCGGATAACGCGCTTGGATGAATGATTATGTACTAGTGACTCTAGAGGGGGAAGGGGGAGGGGGTTTGAACCCATCGTCTAGTGTGTGGCGCCATCGCTCCCTGTCGCGGTTTCCACTGCCACCTCACTACCCAAGACACAAGTAAGAAGAGAGGGGGAAGAGGGAGAAAGATGAGAAGGATGTTGTGTTTGACACTATCGCCGTTAGATCAAACAATCAATGGTGGTGTCGAATCTCGTCAATACGGGATCCAACGGAATTCCGCTGGCTAACTTTTTTGTTATTTTAATTTGATCTTTTGGAGCTTATAAAAAAACATACAATGAATAGATTTCATATACTATCTTCGTATCACAATACATGTCGTTTTAAAATTTGTAACGATCAAATATTTTAAAGTTGGACCATTGATAAGAAAAAGTTACCAATATGTACAACACCGAATTAATAATATCAGATCCACCATAATATACATTTTTATAATATATACTTCTTTTATTTAAAAAAATATAGTTTTACATAAAGTAATGGTCACGTTGTAACTTATAGACCGTGTCTATGTTGAGAATGACATGTTAAAATTTGGTGGTTACAATACACTCACTCCGACAGCTATAGTCTATTACTCCTACTATATACTACCTAGTAACAGCTACAGAGTTTCGGAAGCCACCGGTGAATTAATGACCCCGCGCAAACATTTTTGTATAGTATAAAATTGTCAACTTGACATAATTTGCTTGTGTTTCAACCACCAAAACGAGGTTCATTAGAATCTGCCTATTCAATCCAAACCATACTCCTCTTTTCTTTGTGTGGATATATGCAACATGCGGTAACCAACAATCGAATCACTAATTAGGTAGCTAACTGCTCATGCCTAACTCCAACCAACAACCCATCCGAACCTCAACAGTCCAACACCCCTTTGCTTGCCTTGCATGCAAGTATGATGCTCCAACTCCCCGAGCAAAGCTACAAGTCATCTCTGATTCTCTGCTTCAAAGCCCAAGTGCATTTTTATATAAAAATAAAAGGACCAATAGCCGTGCAGTAGTAGACGCCGCCCAGCACGCACACCGATAACTGCTCATGGGGACCCCTTTCTGGGACCCACATGTCAACGATAGCGATCTTAGTGGTGCGTTGTCGCTGTGTCCTGTGAGAAATGTTCTCTTTTTTCGGGTTTCAGGAGTCAAGGCCGCACGGCGGGTACAAGAATTGACGACAGCGCTTTGTTTGCCCGACGGGCGCATAGAAGATTGATTTTATGCGTGGTCAGATGTGTCCGTTGGATTGAAAATGGACGGTAGACCTAAGGTTATGCCATCAAGAGTGACTGCTCGGTGTTAATTTGCAGCAGGAACCTCGACACTTTGATAAACTACGCATTGGGTTTTTTTTGTGTGGGCAGTGGAGGCCTATCTGTTCTCACTGGACTTTCTCTTTTGTTATATTTTAGGGCAGCTCCTTCACTGTTCAATGATTTCTTTTTGTTTTGCTATACATAGAAACAGTATTGCAATATGAGTTTTACTTGTTAGCACATCTCCAATAATAAAGAAGGCATTTTTTTTACCCTTCATGTCATCTAGCAATGACGATAAGACACGTTAGGATATCTCCTAACAGTGTGATGTCAGCTTTCCTTTAGTCACGCCTCATAGGATTTTTCTTGATGCAGAGGAAAGAGAGAGAAGCTTGTGTCCCAAAAATTAAGGACGCTTCTCTAGCGCCAACATTCTCTAATATTGTATTGCATATTTCTACTATCATCTCTAGATGACATGGATGAGCATAAAAGAAAATTGTCTTCTCTACTATTAGAGATGTCCGTATATGATAAGATGTCCCTTATTGCTATCCCTAAAAATTAATTTCTCCATGAATGTATGATTAAAATTAACTAGAAAACGTGTGATCAAGGATGATACCGATCTAGCAAGAGGACTAGATTGGTTGTAATAAGCTTTCTTTTGGAAGTATTCTGAGATTTATCGATTCGAAGGAAGCAAGATTTCGTGGAAACAGTCACGACGTTGAAATCATTATTGAAAATTCCAGAAAGTGCTGACGATTTTTTCGGTTGTCAGATCGAAGATGGCAGTGTTCCTGAAATCGATTGTGGAGACAAAAACTATGCAAGTAATATTAAAGACAAAATAAAACGTAAAGAAATGGTGGTTGCTGCTATGATGGGGAATAAGCCTAGAAGTGAGTTTCACCTACAGATTGGAGTACTTGTACATGGATCATAAATATCAATATTATTGCACTGATAGATATGAGATAAATAATCAAGTGAGCTATATATCCATAAGCTATCTATGTTGATATCCGTCGTGTCATATGATCCATTGTTTAACCCCGGTGCCGAGGAAAAACTGGGCATCACCCGAATTATTAAGGTGTAAACCAGACCAATGCTTAAAGCATTGTGACCATGTCAAGTCTCCCTAGAGTCTCCTTGTGACTACCTCCTCTTCGCCTCGCTGTCAATTTTGCTTCAAAGTTCACCACGAGTCCTACATAATGTTCACCTCGGGAGCCTGTATCAAGATGATCATACGAGATAAATATTGAAGGTCGAGATATAACATAAACATGATCCGATACAGATAATATTTAAACTACAAGACTAATCCTCCTCCCGAAACCTATGGTGGACTACACACAATCTATAGATATTACCAAGATCAAACCAATGAAAGACATTGCAACAAGGAGATAAAGGGAAAAAAATACTTGATTGAAATACTTAAACCGTCTTACAACCTTGTTTCTTGGCAAAAGTAATGGAGAGAAAGTACAAGATCTAGATGAACATGGTGGCTAGAGTTTTTGGAGTGGAGGATTTTTTTTCTCTTCTTTTCTATTTGGCCTCCCCCACTTCTTCTCTCCTTCTCTCCTCTTTATAGATCTCAGGTGTTGTTTAGGATTTCATGGAATAGCCGTTATGATTCTCCTATCAAAGCCTTTACTGAAAATGTTTGACTTGACGTGGCGGCGCCGTACGACCTTGGTACGACCGTGCGGTACGGACGACCACAGTTGTACCACTAGTCGGCAAACCTTTTGGATACTCTGGCTTTTATTTCTTTGTGGGTGCTCTCCTTGACGAGTAGTTTCCAAATATATCCATATTAGCCCCTTTTCCAGCGATCTTACACACTGTAAGTCCAAAAGAAGAGATTCGCACAATCCGACAGTTAATTAGTCAGTAGTAGCAATAATCAGGAATTGATCTAGTCAAAATTTATTAAATAAAGATCAAACTTAAGGAAAGTAATGTGTACAAAATGGACTCATCAAAGGGATGATAGTGCAATGGAAAAAAGATATCTCTTAGGTGTAGAGAGATCATCCCTTTACTAAAAGAAGACCATATTCTCTTTCTTATTTCTCTCTCTTTCAACTCAATAAAAATCTAACATGACATCTCTAAGAAAAGGCTGACGTCACATCATGAGATGCCCCTTGTAGTTTTGGATTCGATATAGCATGTAAAGAAAACAAAAGGTAGTTCTCTAACATACACAAATACCATTCCAAAGACCATATAATTGTAGACACCTAACATACACAAATAGTGACAGTGCATCATGGACTTGTTCTAGTGATTAAAAAACATATTGTTGGTTGACTCACATGTTCATTGGTAGAATATATTTGTCATGTCCTAATTACAGACACTTATTAGGGCACTTCGAATGTTTATATCTAGGAAAGCTAGGAAATAAAAAATTCAGAAACATTGTGAGATCTAAAAAATATATAAGTTTATGATTTGGAAAACAAAACCATAAGTTTCAAAATAAAAAACCCAACCATTTTTTAAATTTTGAAAATTTCAAGAAAATTTGGGAAAAAGAGTTGAGAGGAAATTTCAGGGAAATCAAAATTTCAAAACTAAAAAAATTTGGTTGGATTTTTTATTTTGATATTGTTAAAAAAATTGACTTTTCTTTCGCATTTCCAAAATTAGGGGAAAATACTTTTATTAATTTTGAATTTTTATAATATCTAACTCTTCTGTTTTGTAGCTTTTTAGATGATATGGAGGTGATGTGGCCAATATGTTAGCATCACATCATCTAAAACCAATTTGAAATGGTCAAAGTTACTTTGGAACAGTGTTATGGAAGAGATATTCTATCAGGTTTTTAGAGTTGAGGGTTAGATTTGTCCAGTTTTAGATTTCAAGGATGTAATGTGCTCAAACAATAGTTGAGGGATAAAAATACACTTTTTCTTAATTTTATTCTCTTATGTGGCAAAGTCAGAGTGGTGGGAGGTCCACAAAAGTATTAACTCTACCTTGGTTTTCACAATTTGGTGGTATCTTATATGAGATACAACCGCCACCTAGCTCTTCCTTAACTCTCCCTACACCTCAACTTTAATCCTAATTGGCAAGCTATACTGATATGGGTTAATGGACCATTGGAGTTGCCCCTATACCCTACATGAATAGTTAAGATCCTAACAATGCACAGGATTATAAGTGCTACTAGTAATTATCACTATGTATGAACCATATTAAAATTGAAACACATTACTCCTACTGTCCATATTTATAATGGTATCTTAATGTCTAAGTTCAAGTTTTGACCAATAATTAATCCAATAATATGTATTCAAAAGCATTTTCTTATGATTATAATTTTGTAATTGTTAACAAAATATTATAGAAGAATTTATGATCAAAGCTTGAACTTCAACAGTGAGAATAAGCCTTATATATCCGGATGGAGGGAGTAATAAACTGGCCAAGCTTTAACATAACACTATTTGTTCAACCCTAGACATCATCTTAATTCATTATCTTTACCCAAACAAGGAAAATGCAATAACATCCACTACTGCAGAATACATCTCTACTGACGGGCGCTTAAACCCCTCCACTAACGGGTTTAGCGCCCGTCACTCCGAGAATGTCAGTGGAGGGGTCCGTCTCCACTGACAGGCGCCTGCTCGTCAGCAGAAGTTGAACATCACTGACGGGCAAGATTTTCTGCCCGTTAGTGATTCTTTTTTGGGGATTAAAAAAAACAACAGAATATTGCAAGGCTTTCTTCGGTTAGGCCAGTAGCTTCGATGCCCTTCTTCTGTAAACAATTGCACAGATGAAAGTTCAAAGCTGATTGATTCTCTTATTTGTGTTCTACCCATACGAATTTCCTATTTGAATTGGCTTCGTGTTTCGTTTGGCACTTGAGTATACTTCAGAGTTCAGACCTTCTACTTTGCCTTTTGCGCCTCTACAAAGATTACAGTTTCAAAAAGACAAAGATCACCGTCCAGGAACTGTGAAAGATGCAGAGAAATTGCAGATATCAGTAGATCAGCATACACCTTCATCTGAAGAATCAAAGACTAAAAGATGATAAAACAACACGATTTGCTTCCACTTTCTACCACTTGGGCCAACAAAAGCAATCATCTAAACTGTGTTTTAGTGAATTCTTACCTTCCCGTGCTTCCCTTCCATGACGTTCTGGGATTCCTCCTCGCTGGCGTAAGACAGGAACGCGAAGCCTCTGGGCCGCTCCCGCGACTCTATCCATCACAAGGTTTACTGCAACAACACACGGGAGCCCCAGCCTCAAATATTTTTCTGAAGCAAAAACAGAGCACAAGAGTGATCTACTCCCATCAGTTTTATGGCCTAACATAAGCTGACCGAACCTCTCGAATGCAATTCCGAAGATTCTCCTCCATTGTACGGAATGGAAGACCTGCTCGAGGGAGGAAGCAATCAATGTCTCGAGGAGATTAGAAACAAGACGGCGGTGAGTGTTTCAAGATTCATGCTGAAGAACACATACTCATGGCCGTGGGGAATCCAAAAAAATCACCTCGATTCCGACGCTCCTCGAGGGATCCGACGCTCTCGTCGACCTTGGATCGATCCTCCTCGGTGGGTCGGAGGCGCTCCTGCGCGGCGATGAACTCCTCCTCCATCCAATCCACGAGTCTCGCCTTGAACCCTTGACCCACACCTACTCCTCTCCCCCGCACCACCGCCGTATTCCCCAAAACCCAAGGACGCGTTCCTCACCTCCGCGCCGCCACACGCCGTGCCGCTCCACTCGCTGCCCTCCACCATCCCGTTCCCGTCCCGCCCGCTCCGCTTCCTCCGCCTCTATGGCTCCGCCTTTGTGCTCTCGCCGCACCCCGTCGTTGTCTCCCCGACCCCCACGCTCGCCGCGCTCCACGCCGACGAGGCGCAGGTCGTCGACTCCACGTGCGCGGATGCCGCTAACCGCCTGCTCCGTCTCCTCATGCTCGCGCCGTCCCGGGCGCTCCCGCTCCGCCTCGACCTCGGCCTCCCTATGACTTCCCACGCTCCCTCCTCCCGGACTACCCGAACAACTCCTTCTCCTCGGTGGGCGGTGCCATTGTCGGAGGAGGAGAAGGAGAGGGGGAACGGAGCACGGATCCGGTGGCCTGGGCCACGGATCCGGCGACGGCTGGCAGCTCGGCGGGCGCAAAAGTGAGAGGAGGAAGAGAGAGGTGGAGGCCGTTTGGGAGAAAGAGAGAGATGAGGGAGGCCAGTTCGGGAGAAAGGAGGAGGAAGGAGTGTGGGGAATAGAGTTAGGTTAGTGGGGAGATGGCTTATGTAGTTTGGGCCAAAACATCACTGACGGGCATCACTTTGTGCCTGTCAGTGGTCTGGGCTATACTATCACCGACGGGCCATAATACGGGCCCGTCAATGATGTAATACACTCTACTGACGGGCTATAATAATAGGCCCGTCAGTGGTACTTCCCGTTAGTAGAAATACACAACTACTGACGGGCAATGTTTTTGACCCGTCAGTAATTATTTTTCTTCTGAATTTGGACCAGTTACTGAAAATAATCACTGACGGGTACATGTTCGCCTGTCAGTGGTAAACGGTACCACTGACGGGGATGTTCGGTCCGTCAGTGAAGACTGTGCAGGAGAAGTGTTTTCTGAGGTAGTGATCATAGTAATATGAAATATTTATTAACATTTTTAACTTTGCAATGCCATTTCATGGAGACGTTCATCGTCCTTGATTCATCTTAACAAAATTTATCATAAAAGACACTCATAATCATTCAAATCAATATCTCATCCTAATGTATTTACCGGAACAAGTGAAATATCACCTCATTGATACAAGATACACTATCACAAAAGACACTCATAGACATTCATATCAATATCGCATCCTAATGTATTTACCAGAACAGCTGCAATATCACCTCAGTGATACAAGATACACTATCATAGATAGTAGATAACCATGTGAAATACATTATTAGGCTATATATAAAATTATAATAAGTTTTTGGAAGTACTAATTTCAATAAATACGAACCAATAAGTAATAATCAGTGATAAATACCATCATAGGATGAAATTATTGGATGATTATACACTTTTGAAGAAATAAATGTATGGATTCAAAGATAAGTGTATATTATGCTTTCAAAAGGAAAGAGATGTCTAAAAAGATTATCAGGGTGGATGTACAAGACTAAAATTAAAAATCCACTTTTATAAACAAATCTCCCATCACTAAACATTGTACGCACAATATGCAAATGGTGAGTTTAGGTTGTAGACTACAAAATCTTGTTCTGGAAAACATTTGTGTAGTAAATTACTTATCACAAGGCGACTTTCATAGATAACCATTCCTATACTATAGTGATTTTCATGCATACATATTAATATGATACCATATTGATCACTTTCCTTTTGATCAACTCAGGAAGTCCATACATATCATGGTCATGTATGCTACACCCTCCAAAGTTTTATTGAATTATGTTTGGGTTAGTTTTAGAGATGAGAAGATCGAGCTCAAAAACCAAAAACTTCGAAACTGTATAGTGCCATACCCCTAACTTGTCTCATAAGGTAACTGTCACTTGTAGGTTCCCACAACTTCCAACCGTGTTTGGAACATATTAAAGATCTACAAATATTCAAGCTTTAACATCCATGTTGAATAAGAATACATAGAATTGATGTTAGCAGGGCTAGAGCCTAGAGCCGCTCTATGCATTCTGCCTCATGTCTGCGTCAACATGCTAATTTCATATTTTGTCACATTGTCAATCAGTTGAACCAACATTGCATGTCACCATACAATGCATATTGCTTTATTATCATCACTACCCAAAAACATATGTCATCTGAGTTTTTTTTCATATTGATGTCCCTGATACTAGCATGAACTAGTGGTTAAACTTTCAGAATTGTGCAGTTCTTACTCTTAAGGAGAGTAGTGCTAGTATCACCTTAGCTGAACGTGAATCAAATCTATCAAAGATCTTTGATAACAAGTGGCCATGGCAAATTAGGCAACTGGATGAGCATAATTTTCTAGTCAGGCTCCCTCCCAATAAAACTGTTGCAGCCTATCATACTCCGCCTACTATTGAACTCAAGAAAAATGATGTTTTTTTCTACATTTCTATCTGGGAGGGTGATATGGAACCATTTAGTGAGTTAGTTGATACTTGGATTCAAATTAGAGGCATACCACCAAATTGGTATGTGTGGCAAGTAATTGCCCAAGTAGCAGCCTGCTTTGGGATTCTTCAGGAAGTGGACTAGTCAGGAGAGTTCAAAATTTTATATGAGGTTGTGAGAGTTAAAGTGACAGTTAAAGACCCAGATAAAATTCCAGGTGAGAGGTTGGTTGAGATGTAGAAGGCCCTCTATTTGCTAAACTTTACTGTGGAAGGTTTACCAACACCAATAGTCCCAGCCATTAAACCACAGGATGATCATCCTGATGATGATCAAGATGATTTATATGATGATGCAACAGAGAAAGAGGACAGGGATCATATCGATATATATTCTGGATAGATAAATGCTTTATAGAATACTCTCAATACCCCTTAACACTAGCAAGACAAGTTCCACTACTCAGCTTGGTGCCAAGACATGCCATGGTCCTTATACCAAGTGTGAATCTCTTGTACAGCATGGGGTAGATAACCAAATTCAGCTGTGGATGTGTAACAAATTATTATCTGATATGGGTTTAGTGATAAAATAGTGGATGATGACAATCTGAAGCTAATTGTAAGATGAATCAAGAAGTTTTGGCAGAGATGAACCAACCTAGATATCCTAAAGCTGTTCAGTACCTATAACACATGGTGCTTGGCTGACCAAGTGTAAGTGGGGCCCTATCTTGGCGTAGAGGAATTGCTCAAGATTACTACCGGTACCAAGGTGAACACTCTGGATACTGGGAAGATAATGTTAGAAAGGGCACCGAACCTTAAAGCCAAGCAAAATTTGAAGCTGAAGATCTTTCGAAGTAAGAATAATGCAAAAACTTTCCAATTCCTTTACTGTTTTAGACAATGATTTTCTCAATGACATGGCTCATATATTAGGCATTCATATAGATGATGATATGTGCCAGAATGGAAAATTTGATTTCATAAAGTTGTTGACGATCGGGTAAACCACCGATCTTACGGAGTTCGTGGAAGAGAGGGAAAAAACATAGGGGGATCGTTCCGAGTAAGATAACCCACAAATCAGGCCACCGGCAAGATAAATTATACTGGTTCAGGCCTCCCTTAGGATAATCCTGTTGGTATATATTGATCTCGAGACAATGTACAAGAGGGTGTCTAGTCCTAGATGAGATCTACAACTAATCGGAGGTGGTTATCGAGGATGATCTTTTCTTCTACTTGCTCGGAAGGTGATTGATCTTCAAAGATTTATGTAATCCAAAGCAGGGTTGTCTATTCAATGAAGCTTGTCTTCTCCAGGATCCTTTTATAGAGGGTACACCATATTTTAAGGTATATGGACACATCTCCGAGTAGGATTCCACTTTCCTTAAACGTCAGGATTGGCTGTCTAGTTTAAGGAGTCCCGGATACCTACGGGTAGTTCCTTATCGATGTAGAATCCCTCTGCGGGATACACTTCTTCACGGGTAGGTACGATACTCCATAGTCGTGGTGTATTTGTATACGAATACGATCGTCGCATACAGTAGTTGTCTACTAGTCATCGTCAAGCCTCCATCAGTACGCGAAATGAGGCCAGGACAGATCAAAGGAATCAACCTAGTTGGGGAAATCATCCGACAAGATGTATCTCTATGTTGTCGTAAGAACTCTCGAGTAGGATGAGCCATCTACTCGGGCTCTCGGTCATCCGAAGCTTCCTAGTCAGGAAGCAAACATCCTCGAGTAGCTTTCAGGAAGCTCCTGATTTGTCTCACGTCCGAATAGGTAGTCAGGGGAGTCTAACGGACGTAAGGGTCATGCCTGTGACTCTTGCAATCATGCTTATCTGAACCGGCTGGTTTTCCAAAAATTGAACCGTCATGGAGGAGAGTTCACTTGGTGGTGAGAATCATTCCCTCTTTTTCTGCAACTACTGTGATGACGTGGAAAACCTAGGGCACAT
The DNA here is from genome assembly GCA_019208055.1 of Stipa capillata. NCBI lineage: Eukaryota > Viridiplantae > Streptophyta > Magnoliopsida > Poales > Poaceae > Stipa > Stipa capillata. The sequence goes on along the minus strand of JAGXJF010005755.1, from coordinate 469,962 downwards.
CCGATGGGTAGTGTGCCTGTAGCTCCTATTTTCCCGTGCCGTTGGCGGATCGTGCACATAAAGCTACTGCACTCATTAACTATGATGGGACATGATCTCGAGGTCGTGGTCTAGGATGTCGTTGGATCTCTTGCACGAGTAGTCGAGATCCTATGAGTTTTAACCTTATAAGCCTACTGGAGGACCTAAGGGTTTTCACCACGCCTTGTTCTTGACTTCTTTCATCTTCATCTTCCTCCCGCCCATTCTTGCGCTTTTCCTGCTCGTGCATTCCATCGTCGGAGATGGGCAAGAAGAAGGTCTCCAAGATCCCAACTAGTGCCCCAAAGATCGCCGATGATCCTGAGATGTCATCGGAGGACCCGGCGCCGGTGGTGGCGATCCTGGCTTTCTCTAAGTCGGATGTCAATGCCGCTGTGCTTGAGAAGCTCAAGCGGGGTGAATACATCCTCCCTCAGATTATGGTCCCATGTCGACCGGCGTTCGAGGAGGTGACCCCGAGCCTAGACACCACCTAGGCTGTCATCTTCTCAGACTTCTTCAAGTGTGGATTCCAGCTTCTGCACCTTCTTCCTCCTCATCCTCAACTTCTAAGGTATTGAGCCGATTCATCTTAACCCTAACTCAATGCTTATGTTGAGCATCTTCGCACACCTGTGCGAGGCGTATCTCGGCATTTGCCTGAGCCTCGACACTTGGCGCTACTACTACAACCTCCGTAGGATGCGGGGGATTGTCGGCGCCCCCAAGTTCCAGCTAAGGGAAGAGAAGAAGGAACACTACATCCCCTTCGCTACCAAGTCCTCGTGGTCAGGCTGGAGGTTGAAGTGGTTCTACTGCTAGCCTCCACTATCGTCCGAGATCGGGTACCGTGGTCTGGCGCCCTACCAGACAAATGCCTGGACAGACATGCCGTTGCAGACCGAGTAGATCAAGTCTCTCACTGGTGAGATCGCCGATCTTGGTTGGAGAGGCTTGTCGGTGTGGGATGTAGTAGAGGACTTCTTTCGGCGACGGCTGAGTCCTCTTCGATCGAGGATCTCGGCGGCTTGGGAATTCCCAGATGGCAAGGACCCCACAAGGGACTTCGACACAGGTAACCCCTTATGCTTGCTATCTTTTCCTCCGAGTAGGTTGTCGGCTTTCTCATCTACTCGGGAATTTGCTTTTTTGTAGAACTTACTCCCGACGAGCTCCAGTCGAGGGTCAAGTACCTTTTTGACATGTCCCCTCTGGGAGGAAGGACCACAGTGCCTCTTCCGCTCGTGAAGCTCAACCCCGAAGAGAGGAACAAGATACTCTCGGTAAGTCTAGACTTCTTGATGGGTTAACTCTTTCGAGTAGTGCTAGGTGAACTTTAGCTTAATGCAAGTACGCTTTCTTGTGCAACGGCTGGTCAGGATGGACTTGACTTGGAGGCCAAGCGAGCTGGAGCCCGAGTAGAGGATGATGACCCAGTCGAAGTCCTGAACATGCCGGTCTCAGCCCCCGAGTTTAGTGTTGTTCGGGTTGCGCTAAAGAAGGATCAACCGGAGAAGACTCCCTTGGTGGCTCCCTAGACTCCGACTCCTCCTTCGCTTCTTCCTTCTTCTCTTCCTTCTTCCCAGGTAACCCTTTGATCTTGTTGTGGATTCTATTCCTCTTGTCTTGAAGTGGTGGACTCTCCTTTTTGATGTTATCGTTGGCACAGGGAGAAGAAAGGATCCCTCCCAAGGAATCAGTTCCCCTTATCATGAAGGAGCCTACTGTGAAGAAGCTCCGAGAAGAGGTCTTTCCTCCACAGACGACTTCCCTCAAGAGAGGAGTAGCCCTCCCGGAACACAAGGTTCCTCTGTAGCTAAAGCGGTCATGGTAAGTACTTTTCTACGAGTACTTCTTCCCAAGTAGGGGTTGTGTGATTTTTCACGACTTGTTCGTTTTTTCTAGTAGGGTGATCCTTTGCTCACCCAAGGTCGCCAGTCCGGAGAAGCAATCCCGTCCTTCGATGGAGAAGGCTCCTCTGACTGACACGATGCCAGAGGTGGTCGGGATGCCCCCAACTTCGAAGTTCGACCCTCCTCTGGTCCACGTACCTGTTCCACCTTCTCCAAAGGCGACAACTCCTTTGGTCTTGTCAACTGAAGAATCTTCCGAGTCTCTACTAATGGCAGTGCTGGTGAAACTTATCGAGGATGGCCTCGACTTGTCTACATGCCTCGGTCCCCTGTTCAAGGTAACAAGAAAACAAGAGAAGTTATCTTATTGACTTGGTTTTGTCGGAGCCTAACCTTGTCATTCTTAGCTGGCTCTGTCCCGGGTAGCCCCTTTGCAGTTGGAGGTTCAGGAGCTAAAGAAGTGTCTGGATGAGTCCGAGGCTGCACTGAAGGCGGAGAAGTCCCACACGGCTAAGCTAGAGGCCGAGAAGGTCTAGTTGGACCAAGACAAGGTCCTGTTGGCGAAGGAGCTTGACGAAGTTTGGTCAACGTTGTCTCGAAGCGAGTCCAAGGTAGGCACTTTGAAGGAAGAACTCTAGTACACAATGGGCCTAATCAAGGCAGCATTGATGGATGTCAAAATAGTCGACCTGGCGGCGGAGAGCCATGCTTGGCGTTTTGCCGAGTTGATGGCGGCGATCTCCCACTTGAAGCCCACCATGCAGGCCCACATCAGCACCCAACTCTGCCAAGGAGTTCGAGATTCTCTGTCCATGGCCCTGGCTTTGCTGAAGGCTTGGCATCCCAAGTTGGATGTGGGTGCTCTCTGTGACGACTTGCCTGGAGCCGAGGCTGAGAAGCTAGTGGAGGCTATGCACGAGGCCGCCGATGTCTTCACCAAAAGGCTTAATATATAAAAACCTATGACTAAGGACTTGGCAAACTTTTATTACTTGTGTTGTGCCTTGTGTGTATTTTTTCATTTAACTTAGAGTTAGAAATCTTATCAGGAACCTGGCACTTGAGGGCTTATCAAGAACTCTGGACACTTAACATTCTTTGGCCTCCTCCACAAGTCTAAGTTGGAGACTTTCCCACTAATCGGAGACTTCGGTTAGTCAGGCCTTAGGTCTAAGTCGGGTGAAAGGTTTGGGATCTCTTGTCACTTGTAGACACGGCAAGGGACCTTCCTCTGCCTGTTTCGAGAGTGGAGAGGCGTAGGATCGTGTGTCCTTTGTGATCGATAACTTGCCTAAGTGTCACGTTGACCCGAGTCATGATAAATAATCGGGGTGCCCTATCGTTTTTACTAAATACTGATTGGCTTTGTCGAACCCGTTGTACTTCGCACTCTCCAGCTCCTCCCCGATCCAAGTTAGAAGAATTTACTACTAATCAGGGATCTTAATCGATCAGGCCTTAATTCAAAGTCGATATGTTTAGGAAGGTTCTGGGACCTCCTGTCACTCGTCGATATGTTTAGGGATCTTCCTCCTTCTCGCGGGGCTAGAGTTCAAACTTCCTTCTCTTTTCGAGTACTAAACTTTCAAGCGTTCCATAAAACAAATTGTCAAAAACTTCTTAGTCCCGTTGTACCTATCCAGCCCCCAACTGCTTATCGAAAAAGAAAATATTTTCTGATAGACAGTTAAGAATAGAAAACTTTATTTAACTGAGCATTCGTGTACAGGTTGAAAGAAAATAAACTTAAGCTATCATTTGGTCTTCCCGTAGTCCGCTGATCTTCCTGGGGCGCCTTAACTCCTTGCTGACTCCGTGTTAGCTTTTGCCAAGTGCTCGTGCTAGGTAGAGGTACCTGTTGAGGCTCATCTTGGCGTACCTGACGGAGGGGTGCTGTCTGGAGGAAGGGAGGCTTTGTCATGGGATGATGCTGGCAGTTGTCGGGGATGACTTGGATGTCATACATGTACTAGGTAGAGTACTTACAGATAAACTACTGGAGGTGGTCGACGTTCCAGGATTTGAAGGGCTGACCATCGTTGGCGGCTAACCTATTCATTTTGGGTCAGCCCTCTCGCGAGAATACTTGTCGTGACCGTGTTTTGGGTCAGACATTCTTGGATGTCGGACAGGCACTTAGCAGCCCTTGATCTGAATAGATCAGCATCTTTTGGAATTGGATCTTTTCCCGAGGACCCGTGTTACTTGTCTGAGAAGGCGTTGGGTTTGGCGGAGGAGTCTTCCTGGCTAGAGGCGGATCATCTTCGCCGTCTCGTGTGGCCTGTTTCCCGTTGCAAGTACCTCTCGGGGGTATTGCTTGCTGAGGGTGTACTCTAGATCCATCATGGATCTGCCATCAGAAGAGGCTTCCGACGTGTTTTGTCGACCATCTATGTGGTCAGAGCGCACGAATGATAGACCAAACATAGGACTCATACCATTCGCATGCTCACTTTGGTAGTCTTGGGATTGAAGATCAATCCTGTAAGCCTTGGCGTATTCTTCCACGAACGGGTTTATGCTGTTGTCAGACTCGTCATCGAGCGATAAATCATCAAAGTTGACTTGGTCCAGACTTGGCTCCTGATCAGTTGGAGGGGTAAAGTTGTCATAGAATCTCTCGTCTAGGAAGCCAGCTTATGCCACCACTTGTGGTGAAACTACTAATGGTGATCTGTTGGAATCATGAGACCCGATCCCCATGGTCGGCGCCATCTGTTGACGATCGGCAAACCGCCGATCTTACGAAGTTCGTGGAGGAGAGAGAAAAGAGATAGGGGGATCGTTCCTAGTAAGATAACGCACAAATCAGGCCATCGGCAAGAAGATTTATACAGGCTCAGGTCTCCCTTAGGATAATAGCCCTACATCCTATTGGTATATATTGATCTCGAGACAATGTACAAGAGGGGGTGTCTAGTCCTAGATGGGATCTACAACTAGTCGGAGGTGGTTGTCGAGGATAATCTTCTCTTCTACTTGCTCGGAAGGTGACTGATTTCAAAGGTTTATGTAATCTAAAGCAGGTTGTCTATTCAATGAAGCTTGTCTTCTCCAGAGGCCTTCGAGATCCTTTTATAGAGGGTATACAATATTGTAAGGGATATGGACACATCTCCAAGTATGATTCCACTTTCCTTAAACGTCGGGATTGACTGTCTAGTTTAAGGGAGTTCCGGATACCTACGGGTGGTTTCCTTATGGGCGTAGAGTCCCCCTCCGGGATACACTCCTTCGTGGGTAGGTAGGATACTCCATAGTCATGGTGTATTTATATACGGGTACGGTCATCGCATACAGTAGTTGTCTACTAGTCATCGTCAAAAGTGTATTGAGGAGGAAATATTAGAATCCTTTGCCAAAGATAACCTGACATGTTTCTCCCGCACTCGATTGATATGTCTATAGTAGATATAGGAGTTCCTAAGGATGGTTTTGTGAATAATAATAGTGATGATGAAGATCTTCTTATGGATTATCCTTCTATCACTACAGAAGAAGACTTCTAGACCAAAGTCTATATTAAAAATAAATGGAAATCTAGAGGTCACCATATTCCCAATAAAAGGTCTCCTTTGGAATGTTAGAGGTCTTAAAAGTCCTGCTAAAGTTAAATGATTACATGATATTATTCATAATTATGGTCCTGATTCTGTTTTTTTTAGACAAAGAAAGAATATATTAGTCAATATTTTATTAAGTCTATTGGTGGCTCTAAACATTATGAATGTGAGTATCTTCCTGCTAGGGGCACTGCTGGTGGAATCCTATCGAGGTATAACACGGATATGATTTATTTACTTTCCAGTAAGATTTAGACGTATGCTGTAGCCCTCACCTTGAAAAACATTTCGGATGAGTTTGTGTGGAGAGTAGTGGTCATTTATGGTTCCTCCTATGAGGACTTTAAGCAAGAGTTCTTAGATGAGATATCTCTTGTTATGAATGAATGGCCTTGTCGGTGTAATGATCCGGCAATAATGAATATGGGGCTACGCAAGCATAGAAGATCTAGATGGGTACACACGGGAGACGATATTTAGATAGGTTCAGGCCCTCGAGAAGAGGTAATACCCTACGTCTTGTGTTTACTGGCTGGTATTGCTTGAATCCCGTATGGGAATATGAGAGCTAGAGAGCTTATGAAAGACCTTGATGACCTTGCCGATCATGGGATCCCTACCGGGCCTTATATAGACGACCGTGGTAGGGTTACAAGAGTCCTGATCGGCTTACAGATTGGTTTCCTAATTAGTTACAACAGAATCCGGGATTGCCGGATGCATGTCTATCCTTGTCTTGTACTCCAAGTTGATGAGGCGCCCCCGTGTAGAAGTCGGACTCCGAGTAGTCGGCCCGGCCCACCCTATCTCCTTAGGGCCAGTTCTGTCCTCCTTGATGATACCCAGGTGCCATGTCATCGTCAGTAGCCCCCGAGTCCTTCATGATCTGGCTGCAGCTAGATACGGCAATATCTTAGCCGAGTGCCACAGCCTTCTTCCTTCTCCTGAGTGACATTCACCCAGGCGCGCCTTTTTATTGCCTGTAGGAAGATCGTGAAGGGCTCATAGAACTCTTGTAGAGTAAAGGTAATTAGCTGAGTGATATTCACCCGTAAGGTAGGAATATCATGGCAGATGAGTTAATAGCAGCTAAATTCTGGTGGTATCCGATCCATCCTGAAGGACAGGGACCGGTTGATAGCCCAGCGTGGGACATACCAAGAATCCCGACTAAATTTTCGAGTAGCACCTGGTTCCCGAGTGCCTCGGGCCCAGCTAGCGTCCCTCGAGGGAGTGCCTCCAAGATTCATGTCAGAACCAGAATACAAGTTGTGGCGCATAGATTCCCGAGTGACTCCCGAGTGACAGAGCCTGATACCCAGACGTTCCATTGAATCCGGAAATTCCGGATCCGAAAATCCTGGAGCGAAATTCACGGGAAGTTTGGGTGGAGAACCGGTGGCTCTGAGCTGCTCGGCATCCGACTAGTGGCCTGTTGGAGGCGCACCATAACTGCCCTTCACTCGGGTATATTCAAGTGATTGTGTTCCTGCGGGAGGCCAATCCTTGAAACCCTTCAAAACCGTAACGTTCGGTTCCAGGTTAAACGGTAACCAATTAGTAGCCCGTTTGAGGCACGTTACAGTCGCTATTTATGGGGGTAAATTCCAAACGGCTACTTGACCCCGGAAGGCCAACCGTCGGATCCCCTCTGTTAAATAGCGCAAACCATGCCGTTGCCACGTCGCGGACGCTGAATAATCACGATGTGGGCCGTTTAATCCGCGCTGTGGAAGCTGAAGAGGCGCGTTGTAGGCACGAAAAACCCGCGCGCGTGCGGAAGCGGAGGAGTCGCAACGTCCCATCCGTCCCCTTTTTATAAGACTAGGGAAGCAACGGGGTCCACTCACGCCTTCCAGAGCACGCTTCGCCTTCTTTGTGCCCAAAACCCCCTTTGTCTTCCTCGCGTCCCACCGATTCGAGAGCGCAGCCACACCAAAAAACCCTAACTCTGCGCCGTCGGCCGTGAATGCAAGCCCACGATTGGGAAGCCGATCCGACCGAAGCAGAGGAGGATGCTTTGATGTGGAAGTTATTGAGTGAGAAGGATTCCTCCGCCGACCCGATGGCCCCCTGGATTAAATCGACGGTGACTGAATTGCGGTTGATGGCCATGGTGAGGTTAGGAGTGTTGCCACCGAAGGAGTTGATCGAGTGGCGCGCCGCCAAGGGTGAGACAACCCCCACTCCGAACACGGACGAACTCGTCGTCCACGGCTCCTTCTTCGAGCGGGGCTTCTCCGTGCCCGTCCATCCCTTCCTCCGAGGACTGCTGTACTACTACGGGTTAGAGCTCCACAATCTCAACCCTAACAGTATGCTCCACGTCTCGTGCTTCATCACATTGTGCGAATGCTTCCTTGGAATCGAGCCGCATTTTGCACTTTGAAAGCACCTCTTCGTCGTGAAGCCACAGCCGAGCAGGGACAACCCAGCCGTGGTGGGAGGCACTGGATTCCAGCTGAGATCCGGAGCGGCGAAGAGCTATCTGAACCTGCCAATGTAGACCTCCAAACAGGGGTGGCACACGCATTGGTTCTACTGCGCCAATCCCGCGCCGTCGCTCCCGGTGTTCGTGGGTCAGCTGCCGGTGGTCAAGCAAAGCTGGTTCGAGCCGCCGCTGGACCGGGAGCGAGATGGAATCGCGGTCCTCATGGCGCAGCTGGCTGAAGCGATTCAGGCCAGGTCACCGGAGTCGTCGTTGTGTCGACCTTCATCCGGTGGCGGGTGCAGCCCGCGAAGATGAGGGCTCACCCAATGTTCGAGTACGTGGGAAAACAAGACACGACCCGAGAGTCCTCCGAGGAGCTCCCGGATGATGCCGTCCAACACCGGGTCGAGAGGCTCATGGCGCAGGGGACAGATTTGGACATCTCCGGACGGCCGCCGCCCTTCAGCAGATCGAACCCCCCGAGTCAGGTAGGCGACTAATTCCCCAATTTCTTTTGTTGGTCGTGACGCCAAGGCTAACTCGGGCAATTCTTATGTTTTCCGAATTTGCAGATTCTTTTCAGCTTCAGTTCCGACGTCCCTCTCCCGGAGAAGGAGGTCTAGAACCAGCCACAATACACCGACGTCCCTAGCGGCGGGGCGCCGTTGCAGGGGACGGTCGGTGCGTCCTCCTCGGGAGCCGGGCCCTCGAAGGGGAAGGCACCCACCGCAGCAGCACCTAGCGCCCCTCCGCCAAGTGTGCCGGCCCCGAAGGAGGAAGAGGAAGATGAAGACGACATCCCACTACACTTTCGGAGGAGTCGGGCGCCGCCTGCAAGTGCTGCCCCGGGGGGACAAGGCGGCTCCTCCGCCCGTCCTGCCCCGGTGGCGCCGACTGCCGCCCCGACGGGGGCTCCTCAGGTAGCCGGGGAGGAAGTCCCCCCCCAGCCGGGGGGAAAATGGATGGCCGACGCCGCCTTTGGGGAGCAGAGCAGCTCCACGGCGTCGCCGGCCCTGGCAGCTGGTTCTTCAAAGTAGCCGGCCCCGAGGCCCAAGAAACGTGTTCCTGCCCCTGATCCACGAAGTAAGTCATTCTAGCGGATATTATCTTGCTTGTCTTCTGTCTTCTGAGCTTGATGTGTCCGAATGCTGTTCACAGGACGCGGAGGACGGGAGATGTCCCGACGGCGTCGTCAAGCGCCCCAGGGTCCGACCAAGGCGGGAACCCGTCGGGGGCGGATGCTCGAGCCTCGTCTCCTTCGAGGGTGGCCACGGCTGCGTTCCCCCAGCCGTCTCCTGGGGGAGATGGTGCATCCTCGCAAGCTGCTGCTCCCCAGCCGGAGGCGCTCCCCGCCGAGGCACCGGCCCCGACTACGTCCGGGAACGTGGGTCCGAGTGCGGGGGCGTCCGAGGGAGTGGGCCTGAGCTCGTCGGGAGACGCGCCGGCCGATAGCCGAGGCAATCTCAAGCTGCCGCCTACGATGGAGGAGGTTCCTCCAGCCCCGCCTTCGGAACCGGAATCCGTGCTAGCCATCCGGCCGTTGCGGATTCGGCAGGCGGACCCTGGACGGCCGAGCCTGACGATCCGGGAGATCGACGATGTCCAGGAGCACGACGAGTGGACCGATGTGATGGGCATCATCACTCAACTCGGCGAGATGCTCCCGGCGTTGATGCAGATGGTGAAGGAAGGTGCCAACCTGCTAAACGGCAGGTTGCACCCGCTGATGCAAGTAAAACTTTCCATTCGCTTTTTGCTTTTCGCCTGTAGGTGTTTCGGTGATACACCCACTGGGGAGCAGCCCCCGGGCCTCTGGTCGACTGGCTTAGTCGGGTGGAGGGTCCCTTACGTATTTTATAGACTTCCCTTTGGGTGCACGATCAGTGCACCCAGAGGGTGTAGCCCCCGAGCCTTCAGTCGACTAGAATAGTCGGGCGGAGGGTCTTTTTGCCTTTTCTGTAGATTTTACTCTGGGTGCATGATCAGTGCACCCACAGGGTGTAGCCCTCGAGCCTCCGCTGGGTCCAAGGGACTGAGTGGAGGGTCTTGACGATTTTCCCGAGTGACTAACCCTTCCTGTTGTTTTTTGCAGAAACTGAACCGTCGGTCCCAGGATAAGACCACCTTCCTCCAGGATCGACTGGAGATGTTTGACCGGCTCAGCCTTCGCAAGGAGGAGTGGGACAAGCTGACAAGGAGCCTTCAGGCGGCGGAGGCCGTGGCTCGCAAGCGAGGGGTTGAGATCGCCGGCCTTAAGGCCGAGCTTTCTTAGGAGGGTGCCCGGGCCAGAGGTAAGGATCCCGAGTCCCTTTGGTTATTCTTTGTTTGTTGCCGTGCCTGACTCGTCCTCTGCAGCTGCTGAGGAGAAGGCTTCTAAGCTCGAGACAGAGCTTGTGTCGCTGAGGCTCCGCATCCAAGAACTGAGTTCCGTCGAGGACCGAGCCTCCAAGCTTCAGGAGCTGCTCAAAGCGGAGAAGGCCCGCGTCCAGCACCTGGAGGAGAAGGCAGCTATCACATATGGGAGCCTGAGGCGGGCTCTAGAGGCTGTTGAGGTGATGAAAAAGAAGGCCGCCGACTCCGAGGCTGGTAAGTCTTCTGACTCGGGTGCCAGTTGGTCGGGGTCCGCTGGTCATTTTTCTTATGCCTCTGCTTTGCCTCTTTAGCTCTCCAATTCCACCTCAAGAAGGTCTCCGACTCGGTCGAGTCCCTGCAAGCGGCGGGCCGCTTGGCCTGCAATGCCTTGTGAGAGGAGCAGCCGGTGTCGGACCATGCAGACACGGTGGCGGAGCGTCTTCGGCAGGTGCCGGATGAAGTGAAGCATCAGCTATCGGACGCGACACGATCCGTGGCAAAGTCCCACTATCCGTTCCTGGATATGAAAGCAATCGGAGAGGGATACGCTGCCGACGTCCCTGACGATGACATCCCGGAGTTGATGAATACTGTCGAGGGTACGGCGAACTCCCTCATTGACTGTGCCGGCCTATAAAGAATAGTTTACATATGTAGGTCAACTGTCCGTGTGGATGTTGAATTATGTATGTTTTTGTAACAGGCTTGGCTTTTAAGCTTATCAATTTCTTTCCTTTGTTTAGTACTTGTGCCCGTTGGTGCGTGGGTGTGCGACCGCGGTGAAGTTGAGGCCAATGTTGTAATCATCGCAGAACTCGAGGAAGGCGGCACCGGTGAACTGAGTGTCGTTATCCGTGATGATGCTGTTGGGGACACCGAAGCGAAAAACGATATCCCGAAAGAACTCGGCGGCTCGCTCTGAGGTGAGAGTGGCCACCAGCTTGGCTTCAATCCATTTGGTGAACTTGTCGACGGCGACGAAGAGGTGTGTATAGCCCCCGGGAGCTTTCTTGAGAGGACCGACCATGTCCAGACCCTAAACGGCGAAAGGCCAGACGATCGGGATAGGCTGGAGTGCTTGAGCCGGCAAGTGTGTTTGTCGGGCAAAATATTGACATCCCTTGCAGGTACGGACAATATGCTCGGCGTCGGAGACGGCAGTTGGCCAGTAGAAGCCTTGCCGAAAGGCTTTATCGACCAAAGACTTTGGCACCGCGTGATGCCCGCAAACGCCCGAGTGAATGTCCTGTAGTAGTTGCTTGCCTTGATCTTGGGATATACACCGCTGGAGGATGCCTGAGGCGCTCTTTTTATATAGTTGCCCCTCGACTACGACGTATGCTTTGGCTCTCCTAGTAATGCACCATGCCTCGATCTGGTCTGGCGGGAGGATGTCTCGCAGGAGATGGTCGAGGAAGGGCGTTGTCCAGTCGGGAATAACAGCGAGGACCGCTGGTGACGCTTGCCGAGTGCTATCAGATTCTTCGGGCTGTGGCTCTTCGGTGTCGGGTGTTGTCCCTGCCTTGATGGAGGGGGTGTGCTTCTCTTGGAGGAATACTCCAGCTGGGACGATGTCCCGACTGGACCCCAATTTGGCGAGTGCATCAGCCGCCTCGTTGTCTTGGTGGAGAACACGCGTGATCTCGAGTCCGTCAAACCTGGCTTCGAGCTTGCATACCTCCTGGCAGTAGGCTTCCATGGTAGGGTCGCGGCATGACCATTCCTTCATGACCTGCCAAACCACCAGTTCAAAATCTCCCCGAGCGAGGAGTCGGCGAATCCCGAGTGACGTGGCGATGCGCAGTCCATGCAACAAAGCCTCATACTCGGCGACGTTGTTGGACGCTGGGAAGTGGATATGGAGCACATACCTGAAGCGTTCCCCTTTCGGAGAGATGAGCACGATGCCAGCCCCCATGCCCTGGAGCATCAGCGATCCGTCGAAGTAGAGAGTCCAGTGTTCGAGGTCGACGACAGAGGCCGGGGACTGGATTTTAGTCCACTCGGCCACGAAGTCAGCCAGAGCTTGAGACTTGATGGCCGTGCGGGGGGTATAAATTATGTCGAATACGAGCAATTCCATTGCCCACTTGGCGATCCGACCTGTGGCGTCCTGATTGTTGATGACATCGACGATCGGGAAAGAGCTGGCCACCGAGATCGGATGCCCCTGGAAGTAGTGAACCACCTTCCGAGACGTGATGAATACCGCGTAGATAATCTTTTGGATCTGCGGGTAACATGCCTTGGATTCGGAAAGTACTTCACTGATGAAGTACACTGGTCGTTGAACCTTCTGAATGTGACCCATCTCAGATCGTTCAATGACCAGGACCGTACTGACTACCTGAGTGGTTGCTGCGATGTAGAGTATCAGCGGCTCATTAGGCATTGGTGGGGCAAAACACCGGGGCGGTGGTCAGCAGCTTTTTCAAACCATCAATGGCGTCTTGAGCCTCGGGGGTCCAGGTGAAGTTGTCAGCCTTCTTCATGAGCTTGTAGAGGGGCAGGGCTCTTTCACCGAGTCGAGAGGTGAACCGGCTAAGAGCTGCCACGCAGCCGGTGAGTCTCTGGACGTCTTTGAGGCTTCTTGGCGGCCCAATTTTGATGATGGCGTCAATCTTCTCCGGGTTAGCCTCGATTCCTCATTCGAAAATAATGAATCCGAGTAGCTTTCCCGAAGGAACCCCGAAGACGCATTTCTCCGGGTTGAGCTTCATACTGAATTGCCTGAGGCTGGCGAAGGTTTCTGCCAGGTCGGTCAGGAGATCTTTTTTCTTTTCCGATTTAACCACTACGTTGTCAACATAGGCCTGTACGTTCCTGCCAATCTGCCCATGGAGGCAGCACTGTATGCACCATTGGTACGTAGCGCCAGCATTTTTTAAGCCAAACGGCATGGAGACGTAGCAGAAGGCCCCGAACGGTGTGATGAAAGAGGTCTTGATTTGGTCCTCCTCTTTCATCTTGATCTGATGGTAGCCCGATTAGGCGTCGAGGAAGCACAAAATTTCACAGCCGGCCGTAGAGTCAATCACTTGGTCGATGCAAGGCAAAGTGAAAGGATCTTTGGGACATGTCTTGTTAAGGCTAGTGTAATCAACGCACATCCTCCATTTTCCATTCTTTTTGCGAACAAGAACTGGGTTCGCTAACTAGTCGGGATGATACACTTCTTTTATAAAGCCAGCTGATAAGAGCTTGGCTATCTCTTCTCCTATTGCTACTCGTCTATCTTCAGCACAGCGGCGTAAGCGCTGTTTGACCGGCTTGGCATCCGGCCGAACGTTCAGAGAGTGCTCGGCAACCTCCCGTGGAACTTCGGGCATGTCGGAGGATGTCCACGTGAAGACATCCTGGTTGTCACGGAGGAAGCTGACGAGCGCGCTTTCCTATTTGTAGCTGAGCGCAGTCCCGATCTGCGTCGTCTTGGAAGAATCTTCCGGGTCGATTGGATTGCCTTGGTATCCTTCGCTGACTGGAACGACGTCGATGCTGAAGCTTTCTTTGTCGGGGGTGCTTCCTCGATCGTGGCCAACTTGATGTTGTCAAGCTCGGCTGCGGTGATTTGGGCCACGGCGAGGTTGCAATTTTCCAGGTCGCACGCGTAGGCGTGCTGAAAACTGCTCTGCGCCGTTATAATCCCGTTGGGACCCGGCATTTTAAGCTTCAGGTAGATATAGCTTGGGACGGCCATGAACTTGGCGTAGCAAGGACGTCCCAGAATGGTGTGATAGGAGCCCGAGAAGTCGACGACCTCGAAGGTGAGGTTCTCAGTCCGAAAGTTTTCGGGGGTGCCAAAAGTGACGGGCAGGCTGATCTGCCTGAGTGGACTTGCCATCTTGCCGGGGACGACTCCGTGAAAGGGTGCCCCGGTGGGCTTGATGTCCGAGCGGGGAACCTTCATGTCGTCAAGTGTTTTGACGTAGAGGATGTTCAAACCGCTCTCTCCATCCATGAGGACCTTGGTGAGGCGGACGCCGCTAACAATTGGGTCCACCACCAAGGGGAACATGCCCAGATGGGGTATGTAGTCGGGATGGTCCGAGCGGCCAAAGGAGATTATGGACTCGGATCATCGAAGGTATTGAGGTACGGCAGGCTCGACTGCGTTAACCTCTCGGCTTGTGATCTTCTGGCGGCATTTAGATTCGTAGCTGTCAGGGCCACCAAAGATCATCAAGCAGGCGGTTTCCTTCGGGAACTCGTCTCGTCTCCTTCGTCCGGAGGAGAATCCTTCTTGTCTTGACTGCGGACAGAAGGCTTGTTCAAGTTCTTCAGGAGATTGTAGTCGCGCGTGACGTGGTTCGATTTTGGCCCATGAAAGTGACATGGCCAACTCATCATTTCCTCAAAAGTAGCGTTGCCGTGCGGAGGACGCCGCTGCGGGGCACGCTCGGCCGCAACAACGAGATCTTCGTCCTTACGCTTCTTGTGCTTCTTCCGGGACGACTCGGGACAGTCCTTGCCCCTGGGGAACTCAGCAGTTTTGCCCCTTCCCTTGTCGCCCTTGCTTGCGCTACGGACGGCTTTTTCGCCAGTGGCGAAGTTGTTGGCGATGTCGAAAAGCTCACGCGTAGTTTGAGGATTCTTACGCGTGATTTTGTGGATGAGGTCAGTGCCTCGGACACATTTGGAGAAGGCGGTGATGACATCTCCTTCTCGAACCTCAGGGAGAGAGTTCTTCTTCTTGGAAAAGCGTTGAATGTACTCTCTAAGAGTTTCACCCTCCTCTTGGGTACAACTGTGGAGATCCCACGCGTTCCCGGGTCTGTTGTAAGTTCCCTGGAAGTTGTTGACGAAGAGGGTCTCAAGGTTGGCCCATGACTGGATGCAACCTTGAGACAAGCTGGTAAGCCAGGCTCGAGCTGAGTCGGCTAAAAACAAGGGCATGTAGTGAATCGCGACGTAATCGTCGCCACCAATGGTCCTGCATGCTGTGTGGTAGTCAGCCAGCCAGATGTCTGGCCGAGTTTCTCCCGTATACTTGTCGATCCCGGTAACCCGGAATCGTGACGGGAAGATGGCATTGCGGATGCAAGATCCGAATGCCTTTGGGCCTACATAAGCCATGCTGGAAGGAGCTAGAGAGCTGCGCCGGCTTGTGGCGCTACGGTCGTTGTCAGCATCATAACGACTGCTGCGATTGTCCCTCCTTGCGTCTCGGCGGGCATCACGTTTATCATTTAGGATGTCCCGTGCGTCGTGGTTCATCCCGAGTTGATCGCGCGCCGATCCGGCAGGGCATACGTCTCTGTTCGCACCTTGTCGGGCGCGGACTCTTGCGAGAATAGTCCCCCGCGTGTCACGATTTGGTCCGAGTCGGTTGTGAACCAACTCGACAGAGTGACGATGCTCGGGGTCGGCGCGATGACGCGTAGTGGCTTGTGATGGGTTCTCGGAGGAGAAGCTCGTCGACTCCTAGCGTTCGCCGATGAACCCACACGGTTCTCGGAGATCTCGGCTTGTTGGAGGGCCGCTTCTTCCACCAAGATCTAGAGCTTTCGAAGTTCGTCATGGCCTGGGGTGCCCTCAGAGATGTGAATGGCACGTGCTGCCACCGAGGCTGTGACGATGTTGTGACTGGGAAGCGGGAAGATCGGGACGCCATCCCTTTCACACATACGGAACGCATCGTGAACCTAGAGCCCTCGACCCTGCATGTCGATGTAATGTTCTTTCTCTTCACGCTGGCGAGCCAGCGCGGCCTGCTGCTCGGCCAGTTCCATCTCCTGTGCACGGAGACGAAGCCGAGTGTCAGTTAGCTGCTCAGGAGTCTGGTCTTCGATGGGAATAGGCTAGTCGTTGTTGTTAGGCAACGTGCCCAGGTTTGCCATGAAGACTTTCCGAGACGGGTGGTGGCTTCTCGAGCTCTCAAAATCGTCCGAGTCATACTCGAGGACGGGTAGGAGAGAGTCGATTGCCCCAACCAATTGAAACCTCCGCCCGACGAACGGGTATCCTCGTTCGAGCGGTAGATCCATCTTCGAAGTGACCTCGTCTTTAGGAAGAGGATCCGAGGGCGCGGACTCGATGACGAGTCTGAGTGGGTTTGCTGATGACACCTTCGTTGGTTGGCGAGATGCCGAGTCGCAAAGGTGAAGCTTGCCGATCTGGTCGGCGATGAAGTCCAACTTTCCAAATCGGAAGAGCTGGCCTGGATCAGGGACAGCGTTCGCGAAGGCAAATCGTATGATGGTGCCCGAAACGAAGCTATCGTTGTTGATGAAGAAACCCATCTGAATTTGGCAGATTAATCTATGTGCGCTCCCCTACCTGGCGTGCCAACTGTCGGTGTAATGATCCGACAATAATGAATGTGAGGCTGCGCAAGCACAGAAGATCTAGATGGGTGCACACGGGAGACGATATTTAGACAGGTTCAGGCCCTCGAGAAGAGGTAATACCCTACGTCCTGTGTTTAGTGGCTGGTATTGCTTGAATCCCGTATGAGAATATGAGAGCTAGAGAGCTTATGAAAGACCTTGAGGACCTTGCCGATCATGGGATCCCTACCAGGCCTTATATAGACGACCGGGGTAGGGTTACAAGAGTCCTGATCGGCTTACAGATTGGTTTCCTAATTAGTTACAACAGAATCCGGGACTGCCGGATGGATGCCTATTCTTGTCTTGTACTCCAAGTTGATGAGGCGCCCTTGTGTAGAAGTCAGACTCCGAGTAGTCGGCCCAGCCCACCCTATCTCCTTAGGGCCGGTTCTATCCTCTTTGATGATACTCAGGTGCCATGTCATCGTCAGGCCTGGTCGTACCCTTATTGGTGGGGACTTTAATTTAGTTAGATCCAATAGAGATAAGAGTAATGGTGTAGTTAGTTAACCAACGTTGGGTTGATCCATTTAAAGACCGGATCAACTCTAATGTTCTTATGGAACTGCATACTACTAATAGGATGTTTACCTGGGCTAATAACCAAGAAAATCTTATTCAAGCAACAACAGATCGAATTTTTGTCAGAACTTCTTGGGATAATCATTTTCCTTGCTCGTCTTTAAGAGCTCTTCCCAGGCCTGGTAGTCATGACACTCCTCCTTTCCTAGACTCTGGGGAAAGAAAGTGTTTCAAGAAGAAGACTTTTAGATTTGAGAAATGGTGGCTCCAACATGAGGATTGTAAGGAATTAATTAAGACCGTTTGGACCTTCCATGTAGATGCACAGCTGCCATTGATACATCCAGTATAAGATTCAGCTGTCGAAGAAAAATATTTTGGGCTGGTTGATCAACCGTGAGTCTACTATTCGCAAGGAGAAAGATGACTTGATCAGAGAATATGATGAACTTGACATCCTCTGTGAATCTGGCAGTCTTTCCCCTAATCAAAGGGAATGCATGAAAACTATTCAAATTCAATTAGAGAAGATTTGGGAGGAAGTGGAAATGAAAGCAAGACAATGTTCAAAGGATCGCAATGTTTTGGAGGGAGATAGGAATACTAGTTATTTCATGCTATAGCTAATCAACGTCGTAGAAAAAACATTGTTGTTCTTAATGGGCCTAAGGATCCTGTCCAAGATACACAAGATATGTTAAAGATACCTGTTGACTACTATAACAACTTATTTGGTGTTGAACCTACCCTTGCCCTCTCTCTTGATCCTACTTTTTGGTCTGATCAAGATAGAGTGTCTAGTGATGAAAATATTTTAGAAGGGGCTTTTACTGAAGAAGAGATTAGAGGCGCTGCTTTTGGATCCTATGTGGAGGGGGCCCTCTGGACCAGATGGTTTCTCCTTTTAATTTTATCAGTATTTTTGGGATCTTATTAGAATAGATTTGATTGCCTTGTTTTCAGATTTGGAGAAGGGAGAGCTTGATATGTATAGACTTAACCTTGCTATGGTGACTCTCATCCCTAAGAAGAATGATGCTAGGGAGATGAGGAAATTTTGACCTATTAGCCTCCATAACTGTAGCTATAGGATAATTATTAAAGTCCTGACTAATAGGCTTGCTTTAATTTGTGATAGATTAATTTCCATAAATTAAACTGCCTTCATTAAAGGTTTGATTCATTCTAGAAAGTGTAGTGTGTGCACATGAGATTGTGCATGACATTATTCATAAGGCCCAATCTGGTATTCTTCTCAAGCTAGATTACAAGAAGGCTTACGATAGAGTTAGTTGGAATTTTTGGATCAAAATTTTCTGCTAAGGGGTTTCGGTCCCAAGTGGAGATCTTGGATGAAGGATATTTTAATTGGGGATCTTTTGGAATTAGATTGAACAATGAGGAAAGTGGCTTTTACATTTCAGTAGATGCTGCTGAAAAAAAATTATGTCATGTGACGGAAGACGAGGATAGGAAAAGAAAAATCGCTACCCTGAGGGGCCATTCTGCTAAATCCCGTCCCGGAGACGGGCGCTCCCCGTGCGGACGGCGCCCGTAATAAAGAAGCCTCCGTGCCGCAGCAGCTTCCTCCTTCGTCCTCGCCCTCGGTCTTATGCCAAATTCCTACTACCCTGCCCGCACTGCCCGAATCCTCCCCCGCAGGCCTGCCCTTTCCCCTGCCCGCCCTGCCCCCGACACCCCCCCCCCACCCCTCTTCACACTCAACCTAGTTCCTTGCTCCTCCGTTCCACTCGCCACGCCCCCATGCCCGCCTCCACGCTCGCCGGAGGCCGCGCGCGGCGGCTTCCAGTCCCGCCGCGCTGAGGAGCGGTGAGTGACGTTGCTGCGGAAGGTGTTGCGTCGGTCGGTGCGCAGTGCGCAGGGTGGTGGACCTGGTGGTGGCGGGTGGGTTTGGGGAGGAAATGGGGAAGGAGGGGAAGCCACGCGGGGAGGAGGGGAGGCGGCGAAGGGGGAAGGAGGCAGCGATTAAGGAGGACGACGCGGTGCCGGCGACGGGGTGCTGGATCCGACTCCCGCGCCTGGGCGGCGGATGCATGTCGTCGGGCTCCAAGGTCGACTCCTCCACCAGCGGAGCCAGCGCGAACGGCGGCGGTAAAAATGCTCTCACTCTCTCTCTCTCACAGCTCGCATGTACTTCCCTGTCTACTTCGTTGCGCTTCGGCGGCAGCCTACGCCTTCGTGTTGATGCACGCTTAATGCTTGTCTATACGCTCGATTGCTTGCATGATGTGTCTCTGCGTGGACACTAGTGCACGGGCGTGAGAGAATTGTGTTTGAGCGCCCGAGATGGCAGAAGCTTGAACTTTTCTTTTTCTATATCTTTTGAAGTTTAAGTTAATGGTGATGGGAGCATTGCATGATGAAATTGGATGTGTGTTGGCGTGCTCTGAGGTCTCTGGTGGGTGGCATGACTTAAGAGTGGTTGGTGTGGTGTGGGGTGGCATGGGATGAGATGGTTCTGTTTTATTTATGTACGTTGGTATATGAGTTGATGTGAGATACGTGCTGTTGTCTATGAGTTGGATGATTGGAGTGCTGCCATTGGTGTGCAAGGGCGTGTGCCTCGCACTTGTGGGAGTGAGTTTGTGGATTGCTGATGATAGGGGATTATGTTGTGGTTGAAGCATAAGTACCTCAGGTAAAATATAGTATGATGTTTTAGCTGCTGGAAGATGGGTGCTGATTGGTGGGAGCGGGAGGGATGCCCGGATATTGTTAAATTCGATGCTTGGCCGTTTTTGGTTCGTGTGTTTTTAGATGCATAGAAGTGATTGCTGTCTGGCTTTGCGGCGTTATGCATATTTGTCTGTAACTAAGTAGATAAGGCACCTTTTTGTAGGATTTAATGGTTCTGGTTACAGTTGTGCATTATTGGATATGAACAAACGAATACATTAGAGTGGAATTTCAAGTGAAATGCACGAAATGCTCAAGCAGGAAACTCTAGTTATGGACAAAAACTAAAATATAAAAGGTGCTTGCATTGGAACCTTAGGCCATAATCTTAGTACCGAGTCACTTCAAATTGCATCTCATGGTGTGTTTGCAGAATATGCATTCAAAATATCTGACTTTAACATTGCATAACATCCAATGAACAATGTGGATAGGTTGGAGCTTTGATTGATGACATGCACATATAGCTTCATAAGGATCAAAGAATGATCATTTCCCACCCTGTTCATGAATGCGTTAAAATTTCCATGAATTTCAATTTTAATCTGAATATAATTCAGAAGCTCACTTGTCCGTTACTTCATTTTTTCCATTTCTCACGTACCAAAATTGGATAAGTTTTTCCCTGAAAATTTACTCACCTTTTCATGCTGTGAGCTAGCTGCCTTTGTTTTGAAAGAAACCTGAGATGCTATTTTCTTATAAAGCAATCTGTGTGCTATTAATGTTATACCTTCTAGCGTAAAAACTTGTACATTTTGATGAGAAAAGATTGTATCTCATGTTCAATTTTCCAAGTAGGTTTACAGTTTGATTATGTTGAATTGCACCTAAAATGTTCCATTTGTCTAAAATGTATGACTTCATGATGCTGGAAATACATTTAGAAATCTACCTGGAGCAGTTAAGCCTATGGAATCATCGCACCCGAGTTGAGGATAAACTCTGGACATGTTGTCATGTTTGGTGCAGAATTGGAATCTAATTCCTTAGACTTACACCTTGAATTAACTCCTTTCAGATCCACTTGTTTCATTAAAAGAGTAGAATACATAAGTCATGTTGACCACCTTGCAGTCTTATTGTTTAATGTCATTAAATTTTCTGCTATCTCATTAGTTATTTGTTCCCAGCTTGTGATCTTGTGCTCAGAAACAAGGATATGCTTTTATTGCTATAAAAAAGCTACTTCAATTTCAGAACTGTCATTTTTGAGTTATGTCAGGAATTTATCACCTAATGGATAATGTCTACATGTGCAGAAAGCAAAAAAGCAAGTCATAATTGTCAGGATCAACTAGCTCCACCAGCCGCATCTGGTTCCACAACATCCAGTAACACCGGAAGTATCTCGCCTTCTTCCATAGTTGGAGAAGAACTTAAACTGGCTGCCCAACTCCGTAGATTTACATTCAATGAACTTAAGTGTGCCACCAGAAACTTTCGACCTGAGAGTCTTCTTGGCGAGGGAGGTTTTGGTTGTGTCTTTAAAGGTTGGATTGAAGAGAATGGAACTGCTCCCGTGAAACCTGGCACAGGATTAACTGTTGCTGTCAAGACACTCAACCATGATGGGCTTCAGGGGCATAAAGAGTGGATGGTATGTTTTGACTTTCTTTGGTGCACAGCACACAAAAGATTATTGAATTGCCTTTAACTGCTTCATTAAGTAAACTATCATTATTTGTTCTCAGGCAGAAGTTGATTTTCTTGGAAACCTTCAACATCCACATCTAGTGAAATTGGTCGGTTACTGCATTGAAGATGACCAACGGTTGCTAGCATATGAATTTATGCCCCGTGGAAGTTTGGAGAACCATCTATTTAGGAGTAAGTATCTTTTGTTTTACTCTTATTCAAATTTACCATACGATGCTGACTGTCAAGACTTCTACTCTATTTTTTTCGTGAGTATCTTTTACTCCTATTGAAATAGTAAACAAGTAGCATTTTCTTGAACATAACGAGTAGCACCGGCATATAGATAGCCAGGGGTTTATATTTTAATATTTTTGTATGTTGTGTAAGGGATTTAGTTAACCAGTGGTTCTCTTTAATGTAGTAACCTCGTTATAGCGTGTAGTACTTGAATATATAACAGATTGGCATTTAAGAGTTCATTAGGTAGTGGCTGAGGTCTTATATGGTTTCCCAACTAATGTTTTTATTATGATTTCTAATTGTCATTAAGGGCCTTGATAGTTGTTAGCTTATATATTTTCAATTCTATAATATATATTGTTAGCATTTTATTATTATTAACATCAGGCTTAATGCAACTCATTGGGCTTTATTCGTTACTTATTGTTTGCTCCTCTTAACATTGTATCTCATTGCTAAGATGATCTTCTTATGTGCTAAATTTGACCAAACCATAATTTGCTCTGTTTTATTATAACTCTATTCTGAAATGTTGGATGATTGTATTAAATAGGATCTTTTCCTCTCCCATGGGCCATCAGAATGAAAATTGCACTTGGTGCTGCAAAAGGCCTTGCATTTCTTCATGAAGAAGCTGAAAGGCCAGTGATCTATAGGGATTTCAAAACTTCCAATATTCTTTTAGATGCGGTAAGCAACTATATTCAAAACACATAACCTATATTTGATCAGGCTGTTCCATTTCTCAAACATTTATTTCCAGGAGTACAATGCAAAACTCTCTGATTTTGGACTTGCTAAAGACGGTCCTGAGGGTGATAAGACACATGTATCTACTCGAGTCATGGGAACATATGGATATGCAGCTCCTGAGTATGTTATGACAGGTGAGCTGATCAGTAGTTGTCCTGCACCATACTACTCAACCTGCCTTCAAACTTGGAGTAAATTTTGCATGCTGTTGTTCTTATTAGGTGTCCTCTACAAAATGCCTCCCACACCTATATGTTATGTCCAGATACTGCTAAAGTGCTAATCTGCCCTAAACTTCATTGCGTACTAGATAGACTGAAGTTCCTATGTACTTAACTGACCAATGATACATCATGTTTCCTTTGACAGGTAGTACGTTGTTAGGCTTTAACATAGTAATAGCCTTTGACTATATATTTATAATGACCTCAAATAAAGGTGAAATCTGTGGACACGGATGGTGTGCGTGGGGTGTTTTATTAGGGTCTGCACCTTTTGTGGCCACCTTCACATTTAGCTGGATGCTGTAATTACACACCATCTTAATTTTAGGCGATTACAGATATTTAAGGCACTCCATGTGCTGCTGTGGGTTGTGCAATAGCTGTCAGGTCCGAATATGTTTCCCTCTGAGGTAGTCAGAATGATGATCATAATTGCACAGGCTCAAAATAATGTTGCACATTTTGATTATGAACGTCAGAATGGATTCTCTTGAGCTATCTAAGCTGAATTAAATATCCCCATAGGCGATGGAAATAGACATAATTTGCCATTCATTCTGCTGTTCGTGTAGCTTATTGAATTCATTCATTTTTCCTATTGCTTATAAGTTCATTTCTTGTTCAGGTCACCTGACATCAAAGAGCGATGTATACAGCTTTGGAGTGGTGCTACTAGAGATGATGTCAGGTAGAAGGTCAATGGACAAGAACAGGCCAAATGGGGAGCACAACCTGGTTGAATGGGCACGCCCTTATCTTGGAGAAAGACGGCGATTCTATAGGCTTGTAGATCCCCGTCTGGAGGGAAATTTCTCCATTAAAGGTGCTCAGAAGACTGCTCAGCTGGCCCATGCCTGCCTTAGCCGGGACCCCAAGGTTAGACCTCTCATGAGCCAAGTGGTGGAAGTCCTCAAGCCTCTCCCGAACCTCAAAGACATGGCTAGCACCTCCTATTTCTTCCAGTCCATGCGGCAGGGGCGTGCTGCAAGCCTTGGCAACCCAAATGGTAGTCAAAGCATGAAGGCACAGAGCACCTTTGCACGGAATGGGTTGCAGCCCATGAGGAGCCTTTCCTATGGCCTGCAAGCTTCTCCGTACCGCCAATCTCCAAGACCCAACGGCAAACAGCAATGAGACTCACTGTGCCGCCTGTTCACCATGACTGTTTCAAGTTTGGGCTTCCATCCAACACTGGTGGATAAGTATGTGTCTGCCTACCATGGCATTGGAGCACCCTGTGGCCCGTGCCACGGATAAAGACGCCCTAGGATTCCGCAGATCTCTGTGATGTGAAGATTTCTTCTTCTTCGTGTTGCTTAGCTTTTAGCTGCTTCTATATCTGCAACTCTAGCTATCTTGACTTGAGGAGGGGGAATGAAACAAGGTTTTGTTTGTCATTTGGACAATGCTCAGATAGATGCTTAGAAATGCTGCTTCTTCCTGGAGAATTTCAACCATCGGCATGGGGAAAAGAGCCCGGTGCATGTATGGCGCTCTGGTATCTTATTCAGACTGTCGGCAGCCTTGTAATTAATTGCCATGCAGAAAAAAAAGAAGCAAAAAAGGCAAATGATCAAAGACCGGTCGTCGTCATCGTCGTTGCCATCATGATTCTTCCATGATGCTGGAGGGCAGCAGCCCAGTTAAGGCGCATGTGCCATTGATGGGGGTCACAGAGGTCGCTTTCAGGTAGGGGTACGCCAGATCATAAATTAAAGTTCATATAATCATGCATGGTTTAGTGGTCGCACATGGCATTACTCCTGGCATTCACAAACCTGATGCTTGTGATGTTACCACTTGTTTCCTTTTTGGGAGGAATTTTACATTGCACAATACGGCGGTGGCAGGCAGCTAATTAACCTGGCAACGAACTGATGTGACTACTGGATGGTGCGTGCGCTATCTCCTAGAGTAGCACAGTATTTATTCAGGTGGTACATGGTACATTAACGCTGTTTATTGGGTGGGATCTCTTTCATTTTAGTCTTCGCAATGTCCCATGATTTGTAGTATTGGGGGAAAAAACTGCGTCCTATTTAGAACGTGGGAATTTTCCAAAATAATGTGGGAATTGAACCTTCATGTGAATTTCCTGCGTCCCAAATGGATCATAAAAACCGGGCCAAACACATTTCCCCTGTTGCTACTGAATTTGCTGCGTTGCACTTCGCATAGCGATGACAGACTGTTACTTCGTCCGATCTCCATGCATAAAATAAAATTAAAAATGAAGGGCAGAAGTTATTGGACCTTCCTAAAGCCCATACAGAAGCCTACCTCTTTAGTTGGAAAGAGGACACGTCAAGATTGGCCCGTGAGATTTCCACAAGTCCCACATCACTCCGCAGTGCAAAAAATGGTCCAAAGTACTTCCATGTTCTCTCCTCTAAGAAAAGGTACTTCCATGTTCTTTGGCACACTGAATCTGTCTGATGGTGAGTGTAGTAAAATCTGCCCATTGCACTAAATAATCTGTACACTTCTTTGTGTAGACTCAAAAGTTAGCCGCCGACCCAGACTATAGTAATTTTTTAGATATCGGAAGTTTTGCTCCCGGTCTATAGTTTCTTTAGATAAGGAAAGAATGATACAACCAGCCAACAAAAGTATCTAATGTATAGTAGTCGTTATTGTTGGGATGAACCATTAGCATACCTCTTACGTCAATATTAGGTGGAAACTCAGTGAGCCCCTGCTTTACTCCATCCTGATTATATGTTATTGTTCGGATGAAGCATTAGCATACCTCTAATGTCTATATTTGGTGGAAACTCAGTGAGCCCCTGCTTTACTCCATCCTGATCACGGGGGCCCGTAATTTGCGCTTAACCGCGCGCTCCGCGCACACGGTTAGTTCCGACAGCACGCGGGGTTCCGACCAGCCAAAAAAAAATAAAGCAATTTTCAACTAATTATTCAGTAACCTCCAACTACAAATTAAAGCAATTTTTAACTAAAAAAAAAGATTGATTAACAAACTACTTTCAACTCGAGCCTGCAAACATTTCTACTAGATGAATTAAAGCTTTCAACTCATGTTGGTCCAGATTTTCACCGACATACTTTGGGTTTTTGATTGAAAAAATCAAACTACAAAGCTTCCTACTTCTATTCATAGAGATTTTAACCTAAACTTTCCACCCAAAATTACCAACTTAACATGAAGCTTCCAACTCAACCAACTAGAGCTTCCGACTTGTTTTTTCTTCAAAAATCCAAAAATCAAAAGGGGGAAACTCAAACATGGGAAGCGGCCGCCGGCCCATGGCGCCCTAGACGGGGTCGAGGAGGCGTCCCCGCCTTCTCCGGCGCCGGCGACGCGCGACGGGATGAGCTGGGCGGCGACCACCGGCGGGACAGCAGGGCGACGACCGGCGGCCACCAGCTTATGTACACGGCCGCCCGACCTCTAGCCCCAACCCCGACGGAGACGCTGCGGCCCTGAGCGCTTCCACCAGCCGGCGACGTTGAGGCCCTGCTCCTCCACCAGCCGGCGACGTCGAGGCCCTGAGCGCGCGCCGACAGAGACGCCGTGGCGTCCGTAGCGATGGCGCCGCCACGGCCGTCGGAGCAGATCTGGAGGTAGGGGAGGAGGGGCCTCGGCGCTGGCTAGGGCGGAGGAGGGCGGCGCGGGCCGGCAGGGGAGGAGCTCGGGGCTGGCGAGAGAGAGGAGAGAGCCGGCGGGGTGTGCGTGGCGGGGGCTGAGCCAGGCAGCGGGCGGGAGCGGCACGGGCGGACGGGCGGCGGCGGTGGGAGGAGCTGTGTGTGGTGGAGAAAAGGAGGGGGAGAGGATAAGGGTGAGGAGAGACGGGGCCAACAGGATGAGTTGATGTCGTCGGAATTGAGTTGATGTCGGAATTAACCGCGGGAGCGGTGCACCGCGAGCTATGATTTTCGCCTGATCACATGATTACTTGTGGAGTATATTTCTGAGTCACCATCGCACGACGAAGAAAACGCGCACGGTCGCAGGACGGTGACTGCACCATTCGATCACTCACCTTACATGAAATCTACGAGCCGAGGCGATCGATTCCACACCTGTTGGCTTCCGCATCGATCGATCGTTCGGGCCGGAGAATTTGACGCTGCTTTCCATAATCTCATCAGTTGTGTGCCGCGTTCTCCAACCCTTATCTGTTATTAGTATTATTATTAGTGTGGTTTGTTGTAATAAACAGTACAATCGCTCGCTGCCGATCTTTAGTCTGTTCGATCAGGCTTGAGGCGGGCTAGCTAACTCACTCTAGCAGCATAGCTAGCACTGGTCAAGTCTACTCCCTTGTCAAACTACACGTTCATATCTAGCTAGCTACTGGTCGCCGGACCAAGAGAAACCCATATATCCATCCATTGTTTATCAGCTGGAGCTGGGATGAACTACCGAATAGGAATTCGATCGAGATGGGCGGGACGGCATCGTCGTCGTCGTCGTCGGACGTGGCGTGCTGGGCGTGCGTGGGGCAGTCGACGGTGGTGGTGGAGACGTGCGGGCGGTACGACGCGGCGCTTGGCCCCGGGTGCCACTTCATGCCGTGGTGCGCCGGCCGGAGGGTCGCAGGATACCTCTCCCTCCGGGTGCAGCAGCTCGACGTCCGGTGCGAGACCAAGAGCAAGGACAACGTGTTCGTCACCGCCGTCTCGTCGGTGCAGTACCGCGCTCTGGCGGACAAGGCCTACGACGTCTTCTACAAGCTGAGCAACGCCAGGGAGCAGATAAAGTCCAACGTCTTCGATGGTACTTATGCAGTATGCACGGGCTCTGCTGATTTTTGGTTCGCCTCTTATTTGTGAAGCACGTGTGTCCGTCCCCTTGTTATGAAACGTGCGTATTGTTGCTCTTTGGGCAGCCTTAATTTAATTTGGTACTGCAATAGGCTTGTACGCTCCACCAAAAAGTTACATCAATTTGGAAACAATCTGATAACATTGACATTAGATCTATGGAAAATCTAACGTGCGACCGGCCGCATGCTGTCAGATTGGAAGGAGAGGAGGAAGAAGAGGGAGGAGAAAGAAGAAGGGGAGGAGGAAGGAGGAAGAAGGGGGAGGAGGAGAAAGGAGGAGGGGGCAGCTGACCAGTGACCGGCGAGGTGACGGTGAGCTCGATGGCAACCATCATCCTTAAAGGTTCACCGGCGCCCCCCGGCTTTAGAGGAATGGTCTTATCGAGGTGCTGGCACCCTACCTCGATGCTGGCGGCAATGGAGGACCAAATCTGGGTGAAGCGATGGTTCGATGGTGGAGCGGGAGGAGGCGGAGCAGGAGGAGGAAGAAGAGAAGGGAGGCGACACGTGAGGTGGAGGTAGGGAAGAGGAGGGGGAAGCAAGGAGGCAGTTGGACGCGAGAAGGAAGATGAAGAGGTGGATGTGAGAGTCACACAAAAAGCCTGGGGTGAACGGTCGCCCCCTAGTGATGTCTTTAGATCTATCATGCTGCAAAATTTCAAGTTGGATCCAATTCACACAGTAAGGAGCCGAATTTGAATCGGCTACAATTCAATATAGAATTTGTATTTTTAGTTTCACTAGTTGTAAATTGAGTTTCAATTTGAAATTCAGTGGCATGATAATGCATATAAGGGAGTGACTATTTCTAAATTGATCGAGAAATTGTTATTTCTATTCAATGTGTTGGATCAGTGGCTTCCGACAGAAGGGGGTGAATGTCGATTTCAAATCTTTCTTCTTAAAATAGAAACTCAATGCAATGTATCCAAGTCAGAGAGTGCAGTGGAAAACCAGAGACAAAAGTAACCAAAATCAGTGGAGCCAAAAACAGACAGGTCGGAAGTTCCGGAGTAGAAATATCGGAAGTTCTGACCTTACCGGAAGTTCCGAAGTGACCCCAATTTTGAATTCTCTAGAAAAATCAGAATTTTCGGAGTAAGAAAATCGGAACTTCGGATTTTAGCAAAAACAGCAGACTGTCACTCGAAAAAACATTCGTAGATTTTGATCACCTGATGGAATTTAATGAAATTTTGCACAGTGATAGACAAGAGAGACTTATGAAGCTATTGCAATTAGAATCATGTCAAAAACTTGTCTGTGCTAAGAGAAAATACCAATTTACTATCAGCTATTTTTCTAACCCCAAAAATCAGCCCTAGCTAATAAGTTGGACGGAAATCTAACCCTTGATTCATAGGTTCTCGTGAGGTACGTTGATATTGAATTAATATGAAATCATCTCACATATCCTAACAGCATATTCCAAGCTCCAAAAGATAAGATTCAAACCTCTAAAAGAATTAAAATTGAAAACCGTCAAACCTCTAAAAGAATCAAAATTGAAAACCGTCTTTTTCTCCAATAGAACTTCAAAATCGAGAAGGGGTTGAGTGATTCTTTGGGTATGCTAGGATGAAATCAAATTAGTGATGATCTTTCCACCACTAACTTACCATACCCAAGAGGAATCAAGAGAGAGGAAAAGAAAATGAAAATCAAAGGAACTTGAGGAGGGGGAAAACTTAAGAACACATGATGATATGGGGAAATCTTTCTGTATTAGATTTTCTTAGGTTTACAAGCCTCTCATGATTAGGCCAAAGCTCTCTTGAGCAACTCCCACAAAGGATTATAAAAAGGGTTGGGGTTTAAACAACTCACCATCTCCTATTTATAGTGGAAGAGGCATATTCCTCTCCACTTGGGCCTTAAAGCCCACTTAAGGGCATAGGACATTTAGCACGTATCCCAAAGCGTCCAAGCCACCCATCCACCCTCAAAACTTCCTACCACCGTAAGTCTAATCCTAAACCGCATCATTGGGCACCGTCGCGATTTCT
Organism: Stipa capillata; assembly: GCA_019208055.1. NCBI lineage: Eukaryota > Viridiplantae > Streptophyta > Magnoliopsida > Poales > Poaceae > Stipa > Stipa capillata. The sequence continues at coordinate 440,540 of JAGXJF010005755.1, read as the reverse complement.
TTGATTTTGCTTCGGTGGTTTCCGCACTTTTACCAAAGTGCCATCGCACCAACTTGGTCATCACTTCTTGTCTCCACATTTGCCTCATCCGCTAAGCAACCATCTTGAGCCGCCCGATGTCATCACCACCACCTTGATTGCATCTCCGCCCTCCAAGCGCCATGCTGATCCTTGTGACCGAACCACCGTTGCACTCATCGACCTTGCACATTAGTAAACAAGCAAACCGGTTACGAGCACAAGTTTTCCACTTGACCCAAATTAGTCTAGAAAACAATTCCATCAATTTTTACGAGACAAATTGACCAAACTCTAATTCATCAAAAAACACGTGGCCAAAAACTTTTCCATATCAGAACATCCGGTTCCTGGACCGGAACCTCCGGTTTTTCCAGAGCACCAAAAACTCAAGTCGACATCGGATCTTCCGAAATACATCAGAAGTTTTGACTAGAATACTGGAACATCCGATATACAAATTTCAACAAATGGATATTGAATTCCTGCAACCTAAACTTCAACTCCAACAATACACTCTATGGCAAAATATTCATCATCTGAAAATTTAGGGAAGCAGTACAACTCCCCCTTGATGAATATATTGCCAACATCTCAAAGTCAATCAAATTGGAGTTGGTTTGGAAATTAAAAAAAATGAGTTGCAAGTATTCACACTTGGCCAAAAGAAAGAAAAGGCAAGCACTGGGCCAAGTGAATGTCCGGAAGAGAGTAGAATCCAAATATGTAAGCAAAGACAAAACAATGTCTCTTAAAACTCCCCCTCACTCCTATAGACCTTATACATATGATCTCTACTCCAAGAAATGTACATACATGTCTATCTTGCAAAGATATGTCAAAATTATGGTTGAATTTTCTCTTCCCCTTAAGCACTATAATCATCAAGGAACTTCATGCCTCCCCCTTTGACTATGCAGTGTATGAATATCAAGCATAAGCATGTAAGCATGACATGGAATGGAAATTTTTTATTTTTTCATTTTTAGCGAGCTTTGAGAATTATCCAAAATAGACATAGAAGGTGCTAATATGCCATGAAAATGCTCCTCAAACCATAAAAAAACATGTGTATCAAGAAAAGAAGCTAGCATCTCAAATTCTTAGCACATTAAAGATTTCACTAATAATGAGTTCCAAACTAGGTGGTCAAACGAGTAAAGAATCTAAGTAGGAGTGAAGCATGACAACCTAGCGTCAAATCAAGACTAGGAGGACAACCGATCAAGACTAGGACCAAAAATGCTCTACCACATGCTAGGTTGAGCAATCACGTGTTTAAATGGATTAGACACAAGCAAAATACAACCCCCTGCACGAGGATGTACCCTGAGTGATTCATCCTGAGAATTTTTATACTGTTTCCATATGACTATTTAGCCACAACCAGCAAGTGTTTTGAGTGGTTCATCTTTGATTTAACATTTTTACCTTAGCAAATGGTAGATTTTAAGCATGTAGAGCAAAACTAGTGACTCTTAATGACAATAAGTATTCTCCAACCTGAGCCACTAAAGCCTAAGCATATCAAGTCACTAGCGGTCCTTATCAAGATTACCATGAAGTCCTATCTTTGACCAGTCAAAATAAAGATCATAGTTGCAATACTAGATTCATGAAGAGATTCAAAGATAGAGGATTCTCTAATGAGCAACTCATCAAAAGATCAAAAAAATTAGTTCAAGTTGTTTGTCCAATTAAGCTAGCTTTGTAAATTTTTGAGCACACAAGCCATGGAGAGATGAGCTAGACAATCAAATCTTGGCATATAGCAAACTCTAAACAGTCATTATCACATTAAGGATAATAAACAAAGCTCTTGGAAATGCAAAGTGCACATGATATATTACAAATGATGCAAAATGCACTATGTTACAATATGATACACAAGAAGAAAGCTCCTCCTCACACTAGCCCGTGGGGATGTATGATCCCCAATTCCCCTCTAAGTGCACAAAATCGTGTAGAGCCTTAGGGCTTAGTGAAAATATCTGCAAGCTGATTTTTAGAATCAACAAACTTGAGCACTACATCACCCTACTCAACATGATCTCTAAGAAAATAGAATCACACATCTATGTGTTTGGTTCTAGTGTTGCACCGGGTGCTTAGCAATGTTAATAGCACTAATGCTATCACAGAAAAGTGGAACACTATCAAATATCAACCCAAAATCTTGCAAAGTAGAAATCTGTGGCGTACCCGGTTTTTAAGCCGGATACTCCCTGTGTTTTCTGTACCGGTCCCTGGATCAGTAGCCGGTACACACAGTATACTTGATACAAAGTCATACAATACCGAGTTTATTACACAAATGATCGGCAAGATCTTTAATCATACCTACCAGGCCGATTGGCTGGATTGAAATAGCAGCGGAATAGAAACACGTGGTAACTTGCCCATCAATATGCCGAACCACACAGGCAACTGACTGGGGTAACGCCCTAGCCTTCGTATTTGTCGTCGGTACTTTCGGGAACGTGTCTTCTTCTTATCTAGCCAAATCAACAAGCCAGGTGAGTACATTGAATGTACTCGCAAGCTCCCCCTTCAGGGTGAATATCACAGATATATGCATGCACAGGGGAGTCAATAAAGAGGCTCTAACCTATGTTTCATAGTTGTGCGGAAATGTAAGTTTTCATTTGAAATAATTAAGTAGATGATGAAAGCTCATTTTGAAAACAACCTCGGCCCTGCCGAGTCACACCTCTCAATCATAATATCATACCTGCAATTCGGCCGTCCACCACGGGAGCGGCCATTTATCTGCAATAGATAGCTGTTCCTACCCTCAGGTAGAACGACGTCCGATAATACCTCATTTCTCCTCAGATAGCTGTTCCTACACTCCGGTAGAACAGCGTCCCACTCATAACCATACCTCCCGTGTAATCGCATTACACGAGGATCTCATAACCCACTCTGCATGCCCATCAGGCGATGCGTCCTTAATCCCATGACCCACTTTCCATCATAAAGTCTAACCGGTTGTGTGGCCTTATCAGATTGTGTCCATGACCGAGGACGCGGCTATTCGAATAGATTTTAACACTCTGCAGAGGTTGTACGGCTTTACCCACAAGATGTAGTTCGCCCTGGGTATACTATGCATCGTACACTGACAGGACTAGTACAACGAGTCTTTCTTCAAGACAGGTATAGCGAATGAACCCACCCGGGAACGTTACCACGCTCCACCTTGCCTACCGATGCCTCGGCGCTTAGCCTGGCAGCGCATTCCCGTTCGTGACGAGTACATCCCAGAACCATCGCTGGGCTGACTCTCAAGTGAGCGCCTATTCAACTTTGTGGAGTACTCCTCCGGATCCTACACCGGGCATTCATCCTAAAGGAGCGCCTCACCTGCACATAACTCACCCTACGCCTATGGGTTCATACGCCAGAGCTATCATGAATACTGGTCAAGCCCTACCCACATAGGGCATGTGGACGTACGGGGTGAACCTAGTTTAGCGGCACGATAGGTTCGGTCCTTAAGTGATCCGAGAAAGACTCCACACCTCGTCCGTCGCACGGACCGCGAGTGCCACACTGGGTCTTAGCTCGCTTTTATTCCTTCTTGCTCACGCCCTTCATTTCCAACCCGGATCCAAAGCATCTCCATTTTGTTTTTGCCCTACAAAAACTACCCTTCGAACATCCAACCCGTGGATTATACCGTGACCTCTTCTCCATCGGTCACAGCGATCCATCCCAAGTTTATCTCATACGAGAATTCCGGGATCCGTTTATTTTTGCAAAACCTAAGTTATCTGCTGCGGGGCTAAGCACTATATGTATATACTACACCTAGGTTTCCGATAATTCTTCGGAACAAAAGTATTCCTTAAGGCGACAAGGAACGGGTTCGGCCTAGGGTTTCTACCATATCGGATGTAACTATTACTACATAAAATATCGTTTTCTATCACATAGCATGCATGTTTTGCAAACGAAATAAATAGTTCGCAATCATGGGATTCAACATGATCAAAGAAGAAGAGCTTGCCTGGCGAGTTGTCCGGGGCTCGGTCCTGAATTCGGTCCGGCAGTTGTCCGAGTTCCTTCGCGCGATAATTCCTAACGTTGTATCTACACGTCGAAAAGAACGGCGAATAAATCAACGATGCAAGGAAGAACCAAGAACATCGAACGCAACACCAGGATAATCAATCCATAAACCACAATGCGCTGGATTAACTGTTGTGATTTCATAGGGTTTTTAGAATGTCAGGACTGGATGCTTTAGGTTATCCTGACAAAATATCTACCTTAAGTTCCTGTCGCATTGGGGTTTCAGGGTTTTCGGAAGGTTTTTGCGTACACCTGTCGTTAGGGTTTTTGGTGGAGTTCTTGGCGAGCTAGCTAGGGTTTAGGGTTTTTGGTGAGCAATAGGGGTGTTGGTCTTAGGGTGGTCAAGTTTGGGATTAGGGTTTTTGGGAAAACAGGTCCTCGTGCCAACCTAATGGTTGTTACTCTTGTGGCAGATTAGGGTGGAACCGGGGAATGTGTTTATGTGAACTCGAGTTAGTGATAAGACTCCGAGGTTCTGAATTCTGCGTTCACGAGAACAAGATTTACCCTAGGCAATTATTATATACGTACATAAAATAAAGACGCGTTAAGTTGGAAGAAAACCCTGTAGATTAGGTTGTAAGTCAACATGACATGCTTTACTGGGTGGTGAGTGCTTTAGGAGTGTTGGCATACTGGATTGTGTAAGTCAATTTATTTTGGGGCTACACTGGATGAACGTATATAGCATATGCATCGTTTTTAAGGAGAAGACAGGAAATACTCTGAGCTAGTCCTTATTGTGAACTATTTACGTGACTTCAAAAATGGAAACTCTTTTGAGCTAAAGGATTGGATTTGACCTGCAGAGTCCGGAACCGGAGCCATGTACTACAAATTGGTCTAGAGTTTCTTTTTTTTTCTTTCTAAACCGGGTGAACCCGTGAGCTCAGAAGCAACAGTGCTGGCTGCGAAGTGAGGGAAGGTGAGCAGTGGCTCGGGCAGAGTTCAAAGGGAAAAAGGGGGTGGAGCACGGCGGCGCTTGGGACCAACCCAACCGGGAGGAGAGGGCGGTGGCGCAGATCCGGACGGTGCTCTAGCGGGGCTTGAGGCAGGCAGGCGACGGCGGTAGATGCGGCGGGGTCACTCACCAGTGGGAGCTTGGCGGCGTGCCGGTGGGCTACCGGCGGCAGCATCGGGAGCGGGTCAAGAGCGGCGCGGTCTTCAGCGGCAAGGGATGGCGGGGATGGGGAAAAGGACCTGGCCGGCGGCGGCTTACCGATGGGGTCTCGGGGATGCAGCTCTGTGAGGCTCGGGTTGCTGAGCAAGGGAGCGGCGCTTGGTGCCGAGAGAAGCGGTGACAGAGGGGCGTTGGGGAGGGGGTCGAGCCGGTGAGATGGCTTACCAGGTGGTCGGCCGGCGGTGGATGCTAGCGGAGCGGGGAGTTTAAATGGGAAAGTGGCCGGAAAGGCAGATGCGGCGGTGGTGGTGGGGGAGTTGGGACCGCGGGGAGAGCGGCCGGCTGCGCCGAACTGGCAAACCTCGTCGGGGCGGCGCAGATTTGAGCAGTGTCACCCGTCGATGGTTTGGCTCGGGAGGGGCGCGCTAGCGCAGTTGGCTGGGCGGCCTGTCGCGGGAGACAGTCCGGGGCCAAGGCTCCGACGGCGCTCAGTGCTCGGGTCTCGACTTGGAGGCCGAGTTCGGCTCGGTTGCTTGGGGAAACAGGAACTACAGTGGCTCAGCTTGAAGAATAGATGGAACGAATGGAGGGGGAGTTGCAATTGAGAGCTCGGCTTGGGAAGATGCTAGGTGCGCGAGCAGAGTGGTGGAGGGCTCGGTTTTGGTGCTGGCTTGAAGAAGGGAGGGGAGAGGAGCTTTGAGGAGCTCATGCAGCTTCCGAGGGGTTGGGTGCAGACCAAGGAGAAAGGAATGGGAAGCATGGGGAGGGAGGATGAGAACCAGAGAAGCTCGGGTTGAAGATGGGGAATAGAGTAGCTCTGTGGGAGAGGAAGTAGGGGAGGGAAATAGTGGCTGAGCTGCGTTGGTCCAATAGTAGGGAAGCAGTGGTTGTAGTTGATGCTGACTAGAGGAGAAAAGAGATGAGGAGGACTGTGAGTAGGAGGGACAGCTCGGAAGCTCAGGTTGAGGAGTGCTGAGCTGCACAGGGACGTGACCTGGGCGTTGCTGTGGCTGCTAGCTGGTTCTACTGCAGACGGAAAAGAAAGGAGAGAGAAAAGGTGACAGTTCGGGTTGTTTCTTGATAGCAGTCAACCGAACGACAAGAGTGAGGTAAATGATGGCAGACAGTGGATGCTGTTGAGCACACGAGAGTTAGGCACCGAATGCAGTCCTTGAGGATGGTGTGGCAAGAGGGAATAGGAGGATTTGCACGTATGCGAATCTATATATTTTCTTGGATGCTCGAGGAGACAAATGAGGATAAAAGTTTAAGGTCTTAATAAAAGCGGATATGTTAGTGATATAAGATGCCTTTTGGGTATGGATTTCCTGTGATTTCATGTAGAACTGTTAATTTAATTAAGGTGTTCGTTAATGTTTTCTTGGAATTTTTGAGCTAAACATGTCTTTGTTTTTGTATATTCGGGACCCTGGAGATGTGAGGATCATGGTGCGATTTTATTGGAATTTTCTGAGACTTATTTATAGGGGGTAGTTTAATGCATGATTTTGCCCTAGTGTTAATTATTTCCATTTCTTAACATCTTTGAACTGGGCATTCCTATTTTATGCTATATTTGGGTTGATATTAGTATTAGGTTGCTCCACGAATATCCCCGGGATTTTCTTTTAGAAAGGTCGAGGAGCGATGGATTACCTGACTAGGGTTTCGGGAAAATTGGATTAACTAGGAAGAAGGGAATTCGGGGCTTGGAACTAGGGTTTTGGAGCGCGGCAAGATGGGGCAGAGACACGGGACTCGAGGTAAAACATTTACCTCGGCTTGGGACGTGTTGGTGATAAGGTACCGTTGGCGTAGTGGCGAAAACGACGCGCGCATTGCGTTAAGTCCTTTTACGTGTTAGGGTTTTAATGCTTAAACCAAAAGCAGTATATATGTGCATATATCCACTATATGGTTTGGCGAGGTAGGTGGCAGAAGATCATGTCATTCGGAGCAAGTTTAGAGCATGTACATGCTTAAATTTAGCAAGGGTATCGTGTGGTAATTAGCCGTAGTTGCGGTCTAGGTCATTCCGACTAGGGAGGAGAGGGGATGGATGCCGGAGGTGCAATTGTGGCGGGAATGCAAGAGTAAGTAACTACTTCTGGAGTCAAGTGATGAACGGAATTGTCCGCGTTGTCGGACGAGGTTTCGAGGAGTTAGGGTTTTGGCAAAACGGAGATCGATGGGGATAAAGACAAGGGTTTTTCGTGTTTGGTATTTAGCTTTATCACGATTTGGACTAAAGTTTTAATTAAGTGTATTTTCAGCTGACATTATTAACGAAAAAGTTTTTGTTTGCCCTAATTTTCAGGTTCCGGAAATTCGGGGTGTGACAAAATCATCCAAAGAATTGACTACAACTACTTGCAGCTGCAACATACTCGGCCTTAGCAGTGGATTGTGCAACAGAGGATTGTTTTTTAGAAGACCATGAAACAAGAGAAGTGTCTAGAAAGTGACAAGTACTAGAAGTACTCTTGCGGTCTCTTTTAGACCCGGCAAAGCCTGCATCTAAAAAACTCCGAATCACAAGGATAGAAGAGCAAGAATACAAAAGTCTATACTCAAGAGATGATCAAAGGTACCTCATGATGCGCTTCACAGCTTGCCGGTGGGAGTCTCTCAATGAGGCTTGGAACCTCGCACACAAGCAGACGACGAATTGGATGTCAGGTCTTGTCGCCATCAAGTAGAGGAGTGAGCCAATCTTGCTTCTGAACTCCTTCTGGTCCACCGCTTCTCCTTCTTCATCAGGACCAAGAGATGTGACGGTTGACATCGAGAAATTAAGCGGCTTGGCATCGCTCATCCCGAACTTCTTTAAGAGATACTTGGTGTATTTGGCTTGATGAACGAAGGTGCCTTCCTTTTCAGTTTAATTTGTAGCCCCAAGAAGTACTGAAACTCACCCACCATGGACATCTCAAATTCCCTGCTCACCTCAGAAAACTTGGACACAAGAGCATTAAAGGAGCCACCAAAGATGATGTCATCCACATAGATTTTCACTATTAGTAGGTCATTGCCATGTCTAAGAAGAAACAAGGTCTTGTCTACCCTACCCATTTCAAAACCATTTTGAATCAAGAAACTCTTAAGTCTATCATGCCAAGCTTTAGGAGCTTGCTTAAGACCATAGAGAGCCTTAGACAGTTTGTACACATGATTAGGGTATTTAGGTTTTCAAATCCTGGAGGTTGTTTAACATAGATTTCTTCTTCAATAAAACCATTCAGAAATATACTTTTGACATCCATCTGATAAAGCTTATATCTCTTGAAAGTAGAAAACGCAAGCAAAATACGTATAGCCTCCAAGCGAGAAATAGGTGCAAACGTTTCATCAAAATCAAAGCCTTCTATTTAACTAAACCCTTCAACTACGATTCTAGCCTTGTTGCGAACAACAATACCATCCTCACCTTACTTGTTCTTGAACACCCACTTGGTCCCAATGACATTGTGACCAAGTGGATGCTCTACAAGTGCCCAGACCTTGTTCCTCTCAAAATTCTCTAATTCCTCATGCATGGCATTGACTGAACTATTATTAGAAAGTACATGACATATATCTTTGGGCTCAAAAGAAGCAACAAAAGCAGAATGTGCCAAATTTGAGAAAGGAATGGACTTAGAGCATGTTACACGCTTGGAGATGTCACCGATTATTTGTGTTGAAGGGTGACCCCTTTGAGTGCGTTGAGGACCCTCGGTCAAATCCGGAGCTCTAGTGGAAGTAGCTTCGGTAGCCTCTACCTTAGCTGAAGGAGAGGTAGGGAGTTGAGCTACCGGTGAAGCGGGGTACCACTGCCGAAGAGGAAGTAGTGGACACAGGACCATCGGCTATGGTTGAAGAAGTAACCAGAGGATCCACAGCTTACACATGAGAAGAGGGGGCACAGCCCACGTCACTCTCCAACTCATTTTCTTCTTGGAATATTGACTTCGACTCCTGTGGAGAATCTGAAAGATCAGGTCTAGCTGGGCTAGCCTCATCAAAAGTCACATCACAAGACTTCACAATGGTGTTAGTTTCAAAATTAAGCACACGATATCCATTCGAGTGTCTAGGGTAACCTAGCAAAATACCATTAGAAGTGCGCAACTCGAACTTGTCAAGAAGACCCTTCTTTAGGATAAAATATTTGCAACAAAAAACCCTCATGTGAGACACATTTGGCTTCTTTTTGAACATAAACTCATAAGATGTCACATGTAAGAGAGCTCGCAAAAACACACGGTTGGACACGTAGCAAGCAGTACTAACAGCCTTAGCCCAGTACTGTCATGATGTGCCATATTCATCGAGCATTGTTCTAGCCATCTCAACCAAAGTCCTATCCTTCCTCTCCACAATACCATTCTGTTGAGGAGTGCATGGAGTGGAGAACTGATGCTCGATGCCACGATCAGTAAGAAAATCTGTAAAAGAGGCATTCTTGAACTCTAAACCATTATCACTTTGAACACCTTTCAATGCACTGGGAAAGAGATTCAAAAGCTTCAAAGCCAAATTTTGAAAGAACTCAAATACTTCAGATTTATGTTCCATGAAAAACACCCAAGAGTACCTAGAGTAGTCATCGACTATGACAAGAACATACCACTTCCCACTCGCCGATCGGACCTGAGCTGGACCTACAGTGTCCATGTGTAAAAATTAAGCGCCACTCATCGACCCTGCACACTAGTAGACAAGCATATCGGTTGCGAGCACAAGTTTTCCACTTGACCTAAATTAGTCCAGAAAACAATTCTATCAATTTTTACGAGATAAATTGACTAAACTCTAATTCATCAAAAAACACGGTGGCCAAAAACTTTTCCATATCGGAACATCCGGTTCCTGGACCGGAACATCCATTTTTTCTAGAGCACCAAAAACTCAGTCGACATCGGATCTTTCGAAATACATCGGTAGTTCCAACCAGAATACCAGAACATCCAATACACAAATTTCAACAAATAGACACTGAATTCCTGCAACCTAAAATTCAACTCCAACAATACACTCTATGGCAAAATATTCATCATCTGAAAACTTAGGGAAGCAGTACAACTCCCCGAGGTTCTACAGAATGATCTTGGATGGTGATTCTTAATCTAACGGTTATTTGGGTAGTTACACATTTTAGAAATTTTGTGCAATTTTAAGTTTAAAGATACGCAACTAGCTAGTTGCACATTTCTAGACCTAGACCCACCTAATTGGAGGTCCACCATCTATCTCCACAGTAGATGTGCTTTAAGATTCACGTGTCCATCTTGCAAAACACACCTCTAGTTCTGTTCATTTGTCATCATGCAAGCCCTCCTAATTGTGAAAATACTCTCACTTCTTCGTCGTCTCATTTTCCACCCCATTCACTCATGAGCAAGATATATTTTTGTTTTTCATATGTTTCATTTCTTTGATGAACAGATATATAAACACAATTCCCTGAAACAAATTCATGAACCAATAATACGATGAAAACATATGTTATGGTTCTTTGCGCTTTTCAAACTAAAAATTCTTGAAAATCTCATGCACAAAAAATCAGTAGCATAAAAACCTTTCCAACACATAACATGAACTTAATTACATGTTCTACACAAACATGCCGGATCCGGTGCATTTTCATAAACAAACATAAACCAAACATCACAATTTCATTTCAGATTTGAACATGAACCAAAATATCATGAAGAGATTTCATTCCATGGTTTGTGCAAGAACTTCCACACAAAAGAAATGCTAGGATGGACTCGAAATTGCTAGAAATGGCCATTGAAAAAACAAGATATCAAGAAAATGGTAGAAATGGTGGGGGGTGGTGGAGGGGAGCTGGCCGAATTCGGCTGCACGAGCAGTTGGGGGAGGCGGAGCCTGGGAGAGGGCAAAGAGGACGGCGACGATGGCAGCACCTGGAAATGAGGAAAGGGACCAAACCCACTGCTGATGAAGGCGGCACTCCGAACGAGGATGGCGATGAGAGGCTCTTGGTAGCCGGATCTGGTTGTTGCGGGGGTCGGTGAGGTTGGATCCATCCATGGCGAAGCTCGGGAAGCTGGGGGAGGATGCTCGAGGCACGCCGGCCTCGAGCTCGAGGAAGACGTATCCTATGACCCTGCAATCGGGGCAACTCGTCGTGGTGTGGAGAGGGTGGCTGCCGGAAAGTGACGGAGACGGCTCTGGTTGAGGAGGCCAGGAACTTGACGCCCGGCAAGGGTGCTCGGGATGGAAGTGGGACCGTGTGAGGGAGAGGTCGTGGGTAGGAAAAATAGGTGAGCAACGAGAGATGGGTGTGGGCTTAAGTGTACTAGGTGCATTTGGGTACTATAGATAGTGTCAAAGTGTTGTAGTTGAAGATTGAATTTACAAAATATATATACATGAATCTCAGAACACTATTGACGATCAGATAGTTGGTGGACGTCCAACTAGGTGAGATAAAAGTACATTAAAACTTTTTTGTATAACTGTAGACTTGACAATATGCAACTCGGTCGATCAAGAAATAATAATTTTTTAAACCACTTACAAGTAACAAATTCGTTTTCTAAATAAATCAGATTCTTTAGTAGCATCGGAGCCTTTCCATGGAACAAGCTCTATTTATTGTTGACGGTTCTTGTTCTACAAAAATCTGGTTGGAGTCGATGGATGATTTGACTCAATGGTTGACTTCCAACCTTAGCGCTTCTGTTGATTTTGCCAGTGTTATCAACCCATCCAAGATCACAATTGTTCTGTATGTACTCCTATTCCGAAACAGCAATTTGACTCTCAAGTCTCAAGTATGCTTAACTAATGTATTTCGTGTAGGAGTTCCTTAATTCATTTTTAGGCCAAAATTAGTGGCATATGTAGATAGTTACTCAATTCAGTACTAATATGTCGTCATTAATTTGTCCGTGCGCTGCAGTTAATGTTCCAGTGATCAGGGCGAGCGTCCCGAACATGAACCTGGACCAGGTGTTCGAGCAGAAGAACGAGATCGCCAAGGCCGCGGAGGAGGAGCTGGCCAAGGCCATGACCATGTAGGGTTACGAGATCGTGCAGACGCTGATCATCGTGGACATCGAGCCCGACGAGGTCGTCAAGCGCGCCATGAACGACATCAACGCGGCTGCTCGGCTCCGGGTGGCGGCCACGGAGAAGGCGGAGGCGGAGAAGATCCAGCAGGTGAAGCGGGCGGAGGGGGACGCCGAGTCCAAGTACCTGGCGGGCGTCGGCGTTGCGCGGCAGCGGCAGGCCATCGTGGAGGCGCTCAAGCGCTTCGTGCCCAATGAGGACGTCATGGACATGGTGCTCGTCACCCAGTACTTCGACCCCATCAGGGACATCGGCGCCACCTCCCGCTCCTCCACCGTCTTCATCCCGCACGGCCCCGGCGCCGTCCGAGATATGGCCGCGCAGGTCCGCGACGGTATGCTCCAGGCCACCGGCGGAGGCGGCGCCGCGCCAGCCGGCCGGCTGGGTTAATAAGCTTTTCCTACGACGGCCTTCTCGGTTGTTTTGCCTGTCAATTCCTGAAGTAGCAGAAAGCCTTCCAAGACGTTGGATCGAGTCATCATTTGTTGAACCTCTTCTGAACTGTCTAAACTTTGATGGGTCTTTTGAAACTTTGTTGAAACTTCATTCGAATTCGTTTTCAATCTAGAAAACTTACCCAAAGCTCACTCTTATGACATGAAGTTCCAGTTTTAAAATTTGAAACTCATCACTAAAAAACAAAGTTTCACATTTGAAACTTGAAACTTAGCTTCATTTTTAAACTATCCATCCGATCTATGCCATTTTATATTGTACGTTAGTATCGTTTTTATGTTGTTTTTCTGTTATCTATAATACTATAAAAGGTATACGCTTAATAAAATTCGAATGATCTTAATAGTCTATGCAATAAGGCTCACAAATTAAGTTATACTCTACAAAATAGCTCATAGCTGCATATTTAAGAGACTTAAGAAAGAGTTAGTCCTCACTTAACACAATAATTAATCTTCTATTCTATTTTCCTCTCTCCATGCCAAACTTTTGTAGCCTCCTAAATGCCCCAGGTTGATGACAAATGGAGAGGACGCATTTTGGTGGATATGTAGATATTACATATTCCGTGCACTATGTATTTACGAAACATGCATTACACGTGCTAGTAATGAACAAGTAGCTCATTTAACTCTTTTACAACTGAGAACGCTCTTTTACGGTTGGGCCGACCACAAGTAGCGCTCCACTTAAACTTCACGATCCCTATCTAGAAGGAACCCACCCACTCCGCTTCTAATTTCCTCACCAAAAAATATGTTCTCTCTATCTAAAAATATAAGGCGTATTTTAATTGGTTAAGATAAAGTTTTGACCAACAATTACTCCACTATGTGATTTATGTGATATAAAATTGATATTATTAGATTTATATTAAAAGTACTTTCTTATAGTTATGATTTTGTATCTTATATTTCTAAATAGAGGGAGTACATATTTAATGCAAAAAGTTGCTTTCTAAAACCGCTGAGGCACACAAATGCTCCAACCAAACGGGCAAACACACTACCCATCTAAGATCTAGTCCGCAGCATACAAGCCCATAAATGCCAGCACAGGGATTAAATATTGGGGCCTGTAAGCTATGAGGGCCCAAATAAGCCCGGGGTCATGTGTGTTGTGAAACGACACCATGTGATCAATTAAGCAACTGTCATTAGCAGTTGCAAATGACGTTCCAAAGGGTCGCATCCCTTCTCCTAGCAACTGCCATCCCTTTGGCTTGTATAAATATGTAATGGCATCAATGAATCAATACAAGTGAATCTCAATTCTTTGCGTCCAAACTCTGTCTCAATCTCTGTTCTACAATTCATTCCATAATACGTCATCAGCACTTAGCCTCAAACCGAGAGCATTTCGGCCAACCAAGCATTCAAGAACACGAAGAAGAAGAAGGTGAGCAACATGGCAGAGCAAATTGTTCAGAACATCCTCACCCTGATCGCGACGGTTGACGTCGCGATATCTTCGCTTCTTCCTCCGCCGTCTCCACCACCTCGCCGACGCCATCGCCGTACGCGCCGTCATCGCCGTCCTCGCCGTGCGCTCCATCCTCCAACGATGGCATCCCGCATCTCTGCACCGAGCCGTCTCTTGGAGAATGCCACGACGCTGGCCCCGACCGGCAGGCGAGCTCATCGTCTCGCCCTCACGGCAGCGGCAAACGCCGGCAGCTCCTCGCGCGCTCAGCACCGGCGCCCATGGGGTCTTCTTCCTCTGGCGCCTGAAGCCTCCATGTCCGATGCCGCATCTCCTCCGCGTGCCTCGTCCCCTTGGCAGCCATGGCCAAGCCCGGTCCGCCCTCCCATGCCCGCAGCGGCACTTGAGGCCATCTCGGACCCGGCACTCGCCGCCCCTCCGCCACCTCCCTTCTACTCCGGCATGAACGGTGGTGGTGGTTGGGTCTTGGCGGCATCTTCGTCGACCGGCAGCAGCGACACGGCGTCCGCCCAAGTCGGCCTCCGGCGAGGCGCTCCTCCGGCGACCCTCCGCGTCCGCACGGCTCCAAGCGGCGGAGGGCTTTTCGGCTCCGGCGTCGGGCTTCCCAACGGCGCGCCCTCCCGCCCACGTGCGCTCCCCAACGGCGGCGGCGTACTCCGCCACCTCTCCTTCCGCGGCGGCGTGGCTCCATCCGGCGGCGCCCGCCCTACTCCACTCAACAACGGCGGCGGTTGGCCTCCCGGCCCCGCCGCACCGCTGAGTCCCGGCGAGCAAGGCTCCGGTGGCGACGCCCTCCGGCTGAACCCCGGCGACCACCCCCAAGCGGCGGCGCCTCCTCACCGCGCCCTCCCCGGTGACCCGGCGGAGCCCCCGAGCCCCGGCCCCTCCTCAACAGCACCCGGCGGCGACGGCGGTTTTAGGGTTCATCCCTAAACCGCCCGCTCCTTTATGGGGCATCCCGGTCGGCCCATCAAACCGGCCCATCAGGCCGGCGGGATCCATAGGCCGGCCCATCAGGCCGGCGCATTTCCCAGGCTGTCTAAAGGCCCATCCGTGGTAGCCCAAAAAAAAACCAGGGGCTGTATATTTGTGTTCTAGCCCCCTGGTTTTCACATATTTACTAATTTCGTACCGCAGTAGAATATTTAGCATTTCTTTTCACCAGTAGACCCTCAGGCTTACTGTTAATTACATATTAGCCCTCAGGCTTATGTAATCTTGCATTTAAGACCCCCAGGTCTTAAATATTTGCATTTATTAATATGTAATCATGCATTACGTGTGTATTATCTCAGTAATACTATGGTTCTATAATATGCATGTTTTACTTCGCAATTCCTTTATTTTATTACAAAATTATCTATTCCACTCATAAATTCTCATTTAAAGCCCCTTTTGCTTTAAAATTTGCGGAAAATTATGCACATTCGCGCATAATTAAGTGATTATCTTCTAAAATCTTGGAAAATGCATAAGGTAATGGAGTCTATATCAATAGCTACGATTGTAGCATCGCCCGTTCCTTAGAACGGAGTCCACGATAATAGCAGCGATTTATTTCGCCCATTACTGTGAGGTCTACGCCGATATACGGTGATTACCTTCAAAGTGCCTAAACCAAGATTCAAACAGTATAGAGTCTATATTTTTGCAATGATTATAATATCACTCATTTCCTCAGAAATGAAGTCCAAAAATATTAGCGACGATTTCTATCGCCTATACTATAATGAAGATCTACACTTGGGTCATTAAAGAATCATCTTGACCTAAATATTGCGCAACTCTTTGCATCATCAAAATTCCTTTAATTTACTCTCAAGTAAATTAATACAAGCATGATTATTTCATGTAGGACAATGGCAGACATAACCAAGAAGGATTTTACCGAACTTGCCCTAGATGGGAGCAACTACTTGAGTTGGGCCATAGACCTTAAAATCAATTTATTAGGTCGTGGTCTCGGTGCTACCATAAACCCTCCACAAGAAGGAGATGAGGCTCTACTAGAAAGAACAAGATATGCAGCTTTGCATTTCATTCGACATCACCTCCATCCCGATCTCAAAATTGAGTATCTCCTAGAGGAAGATCCACTAGCCCTATGGACCGCTCTCAAGGAGCGTTATGACCAACAAAGAGCGGTCATGCTACCCGAAGCACAACGTGAATCGTCCAACATTCGTTTTCAGGATTTTAAATCCGTGGCGGATTACAACTCCGCTATTCATAAGATCAACGCTAAGTTGAGATTCTGTGACAAGGCTGTTTCAGACACCGATCTGATTGAGAAGATCTTGTGTACTTTCCATCCCTCTATGCGCATATTGCAACAACAATATCGTCAACAAAAATACACCAAGCATTCTGAGTTGATTTACACGCTTCTTCAAGCTGAGAAGCATGATGAACTTCTTATGAAGAATCATCAAAGTCGCCCAACGGGCACTATGGCATTACCAGAGGCTCATGCCAACACTCAGAACAAATTCAATGGTCATAAAAGGAACCGCAAAGAGTTTAAAAGAAAGTGGAAACAAGGCAACAAGCAGAAATCCAACAAGTTTGATAAGGGCAAAGGACATTTCAAGAAAAATGACTTCAAAGACAACTCTCAAGTTTGTCAAAGATGTGGATGTATGAATCATCATACAAAAAAAGGCCGAACTCCAAAGCACCTGGTTGAGTTGTATCTCCAATCCAAAGGCAAAGGCAAACAAGTCCAAGGGGAGAAATTCGAAGCTCACTTCAACGAACAACCAAACATCACTCTGGAGGCAGAATGTTCACAGACCCTTCCTCAGAAGGAGAATCAAGAACAAGCCAAGAAAGACGATGACCCCATGGACCTTGGTGATATGCTTGTGGAATTCAATTCCCAAGACATGTATGGAGATCTCAATTAATCTCCAAATTATCATAATATATGTCTCTAGCCTATATTGTACGTACTAAGTTGGAAAAGACGTACTATATTGTCCAATTATTGTATTTGTATTATTATGTACCTCAGACATAATAGTTAATGTATGTGTTCTATACAAATTCAAGTTCTTAATGAATTCTCTTTTTTTTAATAGAATTTTGAAGACAATACAATGGAAGAGGAAATGTGTTTAGTGGATAGTTGCACCACTAACACAATCTTAAGGGAAATGAGATACTTCCAAACTCTCAAGAACAGTAAAGGAAACATTATGACTATCGCTGGTCGCGATGCTATGATCATTGGCTCTGGTCAAGCCACCATCATTCTCCCTATGGGTACAAAAATTACAATAGAGGATGCACTCTTGTATCCCGATTCAACTCGTACCCTACTCAGTTTCAAAGATATCCGCAAAAATGGTTTCCATGTTGAAACTTGTGATGAGAGCAATGGCAAAAGTCTCCTCATCACTAAAAATGACGGATATGAGAAACAAATACTTGAGAAAATTCCTTTCCTCAAAACCGGATTGTACTACACATACATTAAACCAATTGAACATGTCATGTATAAAATAATTTTTCAAAATCTTGACAAGTTCAAGGTATGGCATGATCGCCTTGGTCATCCTGGCATAGGGATGATGAGAAAAATTATTAAAAATTCTGTTGGTCATGATTTAAGACTTGCAAAATTTCCTAAATCCTCAGATTTTGTATGCACCGCATGTGCTATAGGGAAATTAATCTTAAGACCCTCTTATCTTAAGATACGAAATGAACCACTTAACTTCCTTGATCGCATTCAAGGAGATATGTGGTCCAATTCAGCCATTATCTAGACCATTTAGATATTTTATGGTTCTAATCGACGCATCTACAAGATGGTCGCATGTATGCCTATTGTCCACAAGGAACCATGCATTTGCCAAAATAATTGCTCAAATTATCAAATTGAGAGCAAATTATCCTGAAAACAGGATAAAAACCATTCGAATGGATAATGCCGCAGAATTCACTTCTCGTGCATTTAATGATTATTGCCTAACATTAGGCATAACTCTAGAGCATTCTGTACCTTATGTACACACTCAAAATGGTTTGGCTGAATCTCTTATTAAAAGAGTCAAATTAATTGCTCGACCACTCTTACAGAATTCAAACCTACCAACCTCTTGTTGGGGACATGCGGTTTTACACGCCGCAGAATTAATTCAAATTCGTCCAACTGCTTATCATACGGTTCCCCGTTGCAGTTAGTACGTGGAAATCAACCAAACATTTCCCATCTGCGTCAATTCGGTTGCGCTGTATACGTGCCGATATCACCACCGCAGCGTACACAAATGGGCCCTCACAGAAAATTGGGGATCTATGTGGGGTACAATTCTCCGTCAATAATTAAGTACCTCGAGCCCCTAACAGGGGATTTATTTACAGCCCGGTACGCTGATTGTATCTTCGACGAAGATAATTTCCCAGCATTAGGGGGAGATAAAGACAAGTACCACAAAGAATGCCGAGAAATAGATTGGAATGTCACCGGCATCCAATCATTAGACCCACGTACTAAAGAATCTGAATCTGAAGTTCAGAGAATAATAAATTTGCAACTCATTGCAAATAACCTGCCAGATGCATTTACTGATCATAAAGGTGTGACAAAATCACACATTCCGGCGGTTAATGTGCCAGAAAGAGTGGAGGTACCTAATAAAACCACTCAACTCCCCAATGAGAGCAAAAGGGGGAGAAATTTGGTCACAAAGGATCCAGCTTCTCAAAAGCGTCCGCGGAAAAAGAGGACTCTAAATCCTCAAACAGTAAATGCAAATCAATCTCAAAAGGAGAAACACTTGTCGGATGCTCAACATCCACAACCCAGCAAAAATGTGCACATAAATTTAAGTGCTGGGACATCGGAATAACCTAACTCAAATGTTGAGGGAAATCACAATGAGTTAGAAGATGATAATGAAATGTCCATTAATTACATTGATTCAGGAGAATCTTTTAAAAGAAAGACTACAGTTTTCGACATTTACTTCTCCTCGAAAATTGCTAAGAACCTTCAATGGGATCCAGAACCTAAGTCCATGGCAGAGTGCCTCAAGCGCTCAGACTGGCCCAAATGGAAGGAGGCAATCGAGGCAGAATTGCACTCGCTCAAGAAAAGAGAGGTATTTACTTCAGTAATACCAACTCCTCGAAATGTCTTCCTTGTGGGAGCAAAATGGGTTTTCGTTCGAAAGAGAAATGAAAACAATGAGGTGGTGAGATACAAAGCGAGGCTTGTAGCACAAGGGTTCACGCAGAGACTCGGCATCGATTATGATGAAACCTACTCTCCTATTATGAATGGCATAACATTCTGATATTTAATATCTTTGGCAGTACAGATGAAATTATCTATGCAGTTAATGGACGTTGTGACCGCATACTTATATGGGTCACTTGATTCGGATATTTACGTGAAAGTCCTTGATGGGCTTAAAATCCCGAATCGAAATATAAATCGCAACATGTATTGTGTAAAGTTACAAAAGTCACTTTATGGCTTAAAACAATCGGAAAGAATGTGGTACAACCGATTGAGTGAATTCCTTCTTCAGAAGGGTTATTCAAACAATGATGATTGCCCTTCTGTATTCATAAAGAAATCCTCAAAAGGATTTTGCATCATCTCAGTGTATGTCGATGATCTCAATATCATTGGAACTACATAAGACATACAAGAGGCAAGTAATCATCTAAAGACGGAATTTGAGATGAAAGGTTTGGGTAAAACCAAATTCTGCTTAGGCTTACAGCTTGAGCATTTTCCCTCAGGAATTCTAGTACATCAGTCTGCATATATCCAGAAAATCTTGGAAAAATTCAATATGGATAAATCATATCCATCCAAGACTCCTATGGTCGTTCGATCTCTTGATAGAGATAAAGATCCATTTAGACCTAGGGCCAATGACGAAGAGATATTAGGACCTGAAGTTCCTTATCTCAGTGTCATCGGAGCACTAATGTATCTAGCAAACTGCACCAGGTCTGATATTTCATTTGCAGTTAATCTATTGGCTAGACATAGTGCATGCCCTACTAAAAGGCATATGGTAGGTGTCAGGAATATCCTCAGATATCTTCAAGGCACAAAAGACCTTGGTTTATTTTATCAGAAAATCAGGATATGGCTATAGTTGGATATGCGGATGCTGGCTATCTATCAGATCCCCATAATGCCAGATCTCAAACTGGATTTGTATTTCTACATGGTGGAACAGCCATATCATGGAAGTCCTCAAAGCAGACTTTAGTGGCTACTTCCACTAATCATTCTGAAATAATCGCATTATATGAAGCTTCACGTGAATGTGTATAGCTTCGCAGAATGGTTAACCACATTCAACGATCTTGTGGAATTGATTCCTTAGAATCACCAACTGTTATCTATGAAGATAATTCTGCTTGTATTACGCAAATGCAATCAGGTTACATAAAGAGCAATATCACGAAGCACATTGCTCCTAAATTATTTTATCCCCATGAATTGCAGAAAAATGGGGAAATCGAAATCTTGCAAACTAAGTCTTGTGAGAATCTTGCAGATTTATTCACAAAGTCCCTACCAACGTCTTTATTCCAGAAATGTGTTCATGGAATTGGTATGAGACGAATTCGAGACTTACAAAGTTCAGGGGGAGTGAACTCCTAAATATAACCTGATAAATGATCCTCAGATCATAACATATATTGTACTCTTTTCATTTATGAGTTTTTCCTAAATGGTTTCTCATAAAAGGTTTTTAATGAGACAATATTAATACAAGCACAATATGTCATATCGTTTTCTCCTTATTTTTCCCACTAGATTTTGAAGGAGTTTTCCATGATATATTCTCTACATACATTTCTCCTCAAGTTTTTCCTGCAGGGTTTTAGAGGAGTTTTTCAGATGCTATATATATACAAGATGAAATTAATCAAGGGGGAGTGTTGTGAAACGACGCCATGTGATCAATTAAGCAACTGTCATTAGCAGTTGCAAATGACGTTCCAAAGGATCGCATCCCTTCTCCTAGCAACTGCCATCTCTTTAGCTTGTATAAGTATGTAATGGCATCAATAAATCAATACAAGTGAATCTCAATTCTTTGCGTCAAACTCTGTCTGAATCTCTGTTCTACGAATCATTCCATAATAATGTGTAAACTACAACTACTACTCCGATCCGATCCACGTGCGGCGCGAGGAAGAAAGCGAGATCTGTCCCTCCCTCCCTCTCTTCCACGACGGGGAGGTGGGTCCAACCGACAGCCTGACCGCAGCTTGCACCGCGCGAAGCACGACGCGACACGAGCACACGAATCATCCAAATCAGAAAACGAAGAAAAACGTAAACATCTACCAAAGCAAAAAAAGGAGACGAGATCTGCCACGACTCCATTTTAACTGGTCGCCGCGGCCTCCGCCCTCCTCCCTCCGCCGCTGTCGCTGCCGCTGCGATCTCTCTCTCCTCCTCAACGCCGCCGCCCGCCGCCATGTCTCCCGGGCTCTACACAGACATCGGCAAGAAGACCAGAGGTATCGCCAAATCTCTCTCCTTCCGGCATGGTTGTTTTCCTCGGTGCCAAGGCCCGCTCGATCTTGACGCTGTGATGGTCGCGCGCAGATCTGCTGTACAGGGACTACTGCACGCACCAGAAGTTCGCCCTCACCACCTGCACCCCCGAGGGCGTCGTGAGTACCCTCCTCCTCCCTTATCTCCCTCGCTAATGCACCATTTCCCATAACAGTTCACCATTTCTAGTCATTCAGGACTGTAGCAGTATCTCAATTACGGTCTGTTCTGCATTCCCCACATGAATTGACTAGATACAGTACAAATGGACGCTAACATCAGGCCGATCTCAATGTAGCGCGGCGTTGCCATCACATCGCAGATCACCGTCGCATGTTCTGTTCATCGTGGCGGTGTGCCATACTGTCATGTCGACCTGTTTTTCATTCGGCCGTATGCACTCTTCTGCATGTGAGCTTTCAGTTTTGGCCATGGAGGAAAACTATGGACCCTCAGGTGTTGGTAGGATAATAGGTCTTTGTCTAGGGAGCGATCTGTTTGCTGTTGCAATGAGACTGTCAATCTTTCCTCTTTTTTCTTTCTTACCATGTGATTTGTGATTGTATTGTGCTTCTTTCTTTGTTCCACGCTGCGAAGCGCAACTAGGTGCTCATTAGTTACTTACTGTGTGTGAAGGAGATGACTTGAGGATCGGTATACAGTTTCGGATCATCGTATCTGTGTATAGCATTTGTGTTCTCCATGTTGATGATTTTGGTTTTATCTACAGGCAATCACAGCCGCTGGAACAAGGAAAAATGAGTCCATCTTTGCCGAACTTCAAACCCAGCTTAAGAACAAGAACTTGACAGTTGATGTCAAAGCAAATTCAGATTCAGATGTAAGCCACCATTGCTCCAATTCTCTTTGTTCATACATTGAAGCATGTTTATGAGAATCTTAGATTTTTTTGCTTGACATTGTTCTGTTTTGGTCTGTATGTTCAACTACTGTTTTTTATGCCCTGTAATCTGAATTCATGAGAACTGTACAATTCCTTGAGATTTTTTATTCACTGATGAATATTTCACATCTTCCAGCTTTTGACGACAGTCACAGTTGATCAGTTTGGAACTCCAGGGCTGAAATCAATTCTCAGCTTGGTTGTTCCAGATCAGAGATCTGGGAAGGTATAATTTTGGTATTGCTCCATTTGCTCAACTGTTATTATGCAACATGATGATCAGTGAGATGAAACACCTAATTTGTTTTGTCTGCCTTAACAGCTCGAACTCCAGTACCTGCATGAATTTGCTGGCATTAATGCAAGTGTTGGGCTGAATTCCAACCCTATGGTTAACCTTTCTGGTGTCTTTGGAAGCAAAGAACTCTCAGTTGGTGTCGATGTTTCATTTGACACGGCAACTAGCAATTTCACGAAGTACAATGCTGCATTAAGCCTCACCAATCCAGATCTTATTGCTTCCCTCCATCTGTAAGTATCATTTCTGTGCTCAGCTACCATATATTAATGGGATATTGCTAGGTACCTGCTGATTAACAAGCTAATTCCAGACTAAGGCATCAAGTGTGCTGCTTGTAGTGGTCATTGCTCTTTTACTAGCATTTCTGTGGTAATGATCTTTTGAATCTTCTTTAGGAACAATCACGGTGATACCTTGACTGCGTCCTACTACCACTTGGTAAAGCAACATTCGAGCACTGCTGTTGGAGCTGAACTGTCCCACAGCTTCTCAAGGAACGAGAGCACACTGATATTTGGATCGCAGCACTCATTCGACCCCCACACCACTGTGAAGGCACGCTTCAACAACTATGGCATGGCCAGTGCGCTTGTCCAGCATGAATGGCGCCCCAAGTCGCTTATCACCATCTCTGGTGAGGTTGACACCAAGGCAATTGAGAAGAGCACAAAAGTTGGTTTGTCGTTGGTGCTCAAGCATTGAGGTGCATATTTTGGGCCCTGATGATTTTTTTTCCAGTTCTGGTGGATTGGAATAACATGGGAAAAAACATGGCCCCAAGTTATCTTTGTGGCATCATTTTGATCTTGAATTCGTCCTTTGTCCACATAATATGTTTCCTAGGCAAATGTTAGCATTGACCTTATTATCTTGATCCTCAATGCATGTTGTTAATAATTTCTGGTGATTGAGACCTATTGTTAATCTGGTCATACACGATTCATGGTGGCTCCGTTGTGTTCATCTCAATGTTCATTGCTTCATGTCCTTGTTTCCATTCATGCTCTTGGATGTCTAGGGATACTTTGAACTATGGTATATCCTCCTTGCCATTTGCTTAACGGACTTAACGTTGTTTGGAGAGTTGTTTATTGTGGTATTACTGGTAAAGCAAAAATTCCGTTTCTGATTAATCAAGCAAAAATAAAACCTGGAACAAGGGTTCGCATAATTTATCCAAAGAGATTACACTATTTCAGCAAAATTCCTGTGTTTCAACGTGGCCCTTACAAGTGATGGACCCATCCGAGTCTTGCTGCAGTTGTAAACAGTTTTACTTTCCTCTTCCTTGATGATTGCCCATACTGGTGTTTGGGGATACCTAGTTAAGATTGCCCATAGTGGTATTGGGCCAACCACTGGCTGCCTGACTACTGATTACGAGCAGCAGCAGACTGATCGACCACCGTGCTGGCCCGTGGGAGATGAACACCGAGGAGGCCACGGTAGATTGTTCGACATGAACTCTGCAAATCAAGTTACCCATAGCTACAAGCTACAACAGTGTTTTTTTTTCCCGGGGGCTGAAAGTTTATTTTGTAACTACCTATAGTTTAGTACAAGGACATCTAGATATCTCCTGCAATGATATTTATAAAACTTTGCATGGTGAAGCACTTGCTTTCACCATCTTCATCATAACTGCATCGAGATATTGGCAATAATGTACTTGGCACATCAAGTTATATACTAATGTTGTAGCTCATAACTTTTTTCAGACCGAATAGCTGAATATGAAATGAATGATTAACTTCTATTTCTGAATTTAAAAAACGTAGAGCGCAAATAAATAAATAAATAGCTACTTCCTGATGCTCAATATTTAGTGTGTGAAAAACCATACAAATTTACTTAACATGCTATATCTACCGGCAATCTAGCTCGTCCAAAACATGTGGCAAGTCCTGGAGTATTACCTCGGGCATTCTTGATTTCGTGAGATGGAGACGAAGACATGGGTGGTAGGTAACTCGGTACCGTGCCGCACGCCGAAAGGCACCGGGACCAGACACGTCTAGGAGGGGAGATCGATCGAGATCCCTAGCCTAGCTTTACCCAAACCTCCACGATAAAATTCTCTGTGACCGTCAAGAAAAGCTTCGAATAGCTTAACCCGACCACACATGCAAACGAAAGCAGCGCGCCATGCCGCCATGAGCGCAAACATATATGAGGCGGCTGTAAGCTTGGCACCTCCACCTCAGTGCCATCTCCGACTAACCATCCACACGTACACGTGAAGGTACCGTCTGATCGGGAAAAGCCAAGTGAAACGTAGTACGAGACATGGCGAGCAGGCAAGGATCGTCGGCGCAAGCCGCGGCGACAAACTTCCAGCCTTCGTACGAGTGGCACGACGGCGACGGCAGCTATCTCCTCCACCTCCACCTCCCAGGTTGGCGTGTGTGTCTGCGTAGACCGTAGAGACGAGCAGACCTGATGAGGTGCAAATCTTGACTGATTTTTTCCCCTTTTTTTCGAAGGGTTCAAGAAGGAAGGTTTCCGGGTGCACGTGGACCCCGCCGGCCGGCTGACCGTCCTCGGCCAGCGCCCGGCCGGCGGCGGGGCGGGGGACGTATGGTTCCAGGAGGTGTTCCAGCTGCCATCCACGTCAAACCTAGACGGGATCACCGGCAGGTACGACGGCACCGTGCTCTCCCTCACTGTGCCCAAACTGCCATCCGGCGCGGCCCCGCTGCCGCCGCAGGCTAAGGAGGAGGCGGACGACGACATCGCCGACAGGCCAGCGGATCAGAAGTCCAAGTTTGGCCGTGAGGCGGAGCGGCGGATCGAGGCGGCGAAAGCGAGGTTGCCGGGGAGGCAGAGGGATCAGGAGAAGGATGAGCAGACAGGCAGAAGCAAGAAGCCGCCGGCCACGAAAGCAGACGAAAAGAAGGAGGAGCCCAAGGCGGAGGCGGCGGCGACACCGAGCGAGAAGGCGGCGAAACGTGAAGATGCTCAGGAGGATAGGGCCAAGGCCGCTGAATACAAGGCGAAGGTCGAGCGCGAGGCGGAGCGGAGGATCCAGGCGGCGAGGGCGAGGCTGGCAGCGGAGAGGGAGAAGAAGGGGTGCTGGAAGGAGCGGGCAGTGGAGGAGGGGTTCAAGTGGGCGGAGGCCGCCGGCAAGAACAAGGAGGTGATCGCCGCGACCGTCCTCGCCGCCTTCACGCTCGGAGCCTTCGTCTCTCACAGGCTCTTAGGCACGAATTAAATGACAATCATCACATGAACACCAATGTAATCGCAGCGTTCGTTCGTGCTGCCGGAGGTGCGTGTACATGGATGTAACATAGCTGATACAGATATTTTAAGCTTCAAGTGTGTATTTATATACGACATAGAATTCAGTGATACAAAATTCTCGACTAAAAAGGAACTTAATGATACTATGGAGTTGCTATTTGCAAACTCAATATGAACTTCAAATTGCGGACGTCCCGTGGACCAGGATCTAGCGGAAACGCCTGCTATCCGCACAATGCACCGTGAATCCTTTGGGGATGCTGTCTGATTCCCATGTGTATTAGCGTACCTACTCAAAGTGCTCTTACACAAATGCCAGCCACATCCTAGCCCCAGGGCATCAATATAGGAATAATAATCTCCTTTGATGCAAGCAAGTCTGTATTGAGCCGCGAGCAAGTCTCAATCTTTGTGTCTGGTTTCGTCGACCCCAGTCAGGCCGCCGTGCCAGGCCGGTTGGACTTCTTGTGAACCTTCGTGCTCCCGTAGCCACATGCCTTGCTGCAATACGCTTGCGGCGAGCCTCCGCTGTCCTGGCTGAAGTAACACTGGGTAGTGATCCCACGCCTCTTTGGCCCCCACTTCTTTTCCTTCATTGATTTGTCCCCATTAAGCTCACCTCCGAACCACTAAGCTCTATTCTCCTTCGGATCACGTGTGTCTCGCCTTTGCTGATAAAGGATCAAGATATTGCTCTAGAGGGGATGGATGAATAGGCTACTAACAATTTTATCAATTTAAAGCTTAACTTATAATTGTGCAGAACTAAAGATTGTCTAATACAAGAGCTATATGGGCACCACTAGATACTAGTCACGCACAAGCACAATAATATAGCAACAAAAGTAATGCTTGAAAGAAGTAAATGATAGAAATAAATAACCAAGGTACACAAGTGATTTGTTGTCGGAGTTCGGTTTCTTGGGGGAATCCTGTGTCTCCATTTGGAGAGTTCGATCAATTTTCAAGAGTTGGCTTTCTCTTAAGCCTTTATCCCTCAAGGACGCATTTTGTATCTCATCGACTTCTTCTTGGTGATTCTTCCTGTTTGGAAGTGAATTTCAACCTTCACAAACTTCTTGAGACTCACCATAATTTGCTTAGGAGGTCTCAAGCACTCCTAGCCATCTAGGAGATCCCAATCTCCAAGAATAACAAGCACGATGAAGAACTTGGAAATGAACTCAACGCTCTAGTGCTCAAATAATTCCAACACTCACTCTTTTGAGAAACGTCTGAACACTTCGAGGGGGTAACAGAAATCCCTCAAAAATGAATCAGCACGGTCGGAGGAAGGGCCAGACACTCTAGACATCCGGCATATTTGGGAGGAAATCTGGACACTCTGGGATCCGAGGCAGAAAACCTCTCAAAAAGAGTTTCAAGCCCGGAGTTATGCTCAGATAGTCCAGACCTCTAGAGTGTCCGGGATAAGTCTGGGTACTATGGGTCCAAGACAAAAGGTTCTCCAAAACAATCGCATGCCCAGAGTATCCGAGAAAGGTCTGGACACTTTGGATCCGAGACAGAAGGTTCCCTATAACTGGTTTCGTGTCCAGAAGCTCACTCAGAGTATCTGGGTCAACACTTAGAACAACGATTGCTCTGCATTCGAAGTATTTGGGCCAAAATAGAAACACTCTAGATGTCAGACAGAGCATAGATAGATTTAAAAATTTGGGAGCACCAATTCACTGTTCCAACCCTTTAGCCACACCACTCTTTATAGTACGACTTTTCTTATACTCAATATGATTTATAAAATCACTAAAATCTAGGAAATAAGGTTTAAAGCAACTAGAGTCTCGCCAGTCCTTTTTTTTAATCTTTTTGGGGTCACCATTGTTGGTCGAACTTGACATATGGGACTAGAATCTGCTTACACACTTAAAGTTTGTATTAATCTATTAATCGTTTATCATTAATCACCAAAATTCGCTTGGGGGCCTTGATGCACTTACCGCTGAAGTAGGCTTCGATTGTCCAAGATTTTACACCGTGGCCTCTCCCTTAGCCCGTATCATTAGACACTCTCAAAGTCTTCTCCTCCAATTCGATAGCCTGAACCGAAAATGACTTCGAACCAACCGGGATTATGGTCCGTTCTGATCCAGAGTACAATCCCTCAACAGGCTCTAACTCCACCTTCAAGAAGAATCCCCATGGCTTAATCACGTCGTCCAATCCATCCACGCCATCCAACTCAGCCTCCTTGTTTCGTGCATGCAAACTGAGTCAGTTCACGCCCTCGTCAAATTGAAACCACAAGATCCCTCTTGATGCTAGCGCACTGCCGTGCACTTGAGGACCAGCCTTCACCCGGTCCCGCGAGCCTCCTCTACTACCCGACCGGTCAGAACAGGTCGGTCTAACCACTTGTCCGTTGGTCTTCTTTGAGCCAGCTTGGAAATCATCTCCCACTCGTGGTCGGGTCTCCGCCCGGTCTAATCAATGATGCCCCCGACCTGACCGGTTGTGTGAATCCTACCGGACGGCTTCGATCGCCTTCTCGCGATCCTCTTCAATGGCCAGTCTGACTGCTCGTGCACGCGGTCTGACCTTCCCCTATTACCATCTTATCACGACGTCACGATCTCCGCTGAAACCATTTGCACCAAGCCTGGCGTCGCCAGTTTGACCATCCATAGAGACGGTGATACCAATTGAAAGGACCGAAGGTGCCGACTAGAGGAGGGGTGAATAGGAGGCTAACTAAATTCGCTTCTCTTGATTAGCTTATCAGTTTAAGTCTTAGCAGATTACAAGTTATGGCTAGCAGTGTGACAAGTGATCAATACATGCAATAAATGCTATGTAAATTAACAAGCAGCTGTCACACAGGTATGTAACACAGGTGAGCTAACAACCTTAAGCAAATATGTAAGACAGAGAACTGTGTAACAGGTAGCTGGCACAGGTAAGAGATAAGAGATACTATAACTGAGGCACAGCTAAGCTAACACAGGTGTAAAGTGATCTATCACAGATAAACAATATATATCAGAAAATACACAAACATGCAGATCTAATGAGTAGATAAAAGCATTGTAAGAAGTACTCAGAGAGACGAGGTGGTTTTTTACCGAAGTTCCCTACTCTTTTCAGAGAGGTACGTCTCCGTTGGAGAGGCTACTCGGAAGAGATCACCAGCACTGAATCGTGCTTGTTCTCCGAGTACCTGAGTGATCAAGCCTCTTGCTTTACTTGTGGAAGTCCTTTAGCTTAGCAGCAGGTAGACTTCAGATCACCTTCATAAACTACTGGTTCAGCCCACACAAGCTTGGATGATACCAGCAACTCCTACGCCCGTCTAGGAGTAGACACTCCAAGAGTAACAGATTCAGCAGCAACAACTCTTGGAGGAACCAGTGCTCTTTACTCAAAGCTCTAACTCTCTTGAACTAACTTTTAGGAAGTTTGGCTTTTGTTCAGGAGGTGAGAGGCTTGCAACGGTCAAAAGTGATTCTCTGGATTGAGCAAGGTTGAGGTCGAAAACCTCCCTTGGTCCCCTATTTATAGGGTTCACAGGTACCCGACCGTTACACTCATGCCACGTAGGATTAAGTGAGTCACCGGTGACAGACACCGGTGCCACAGCTAATCACAACGCACAACGACAACCGGCTCAGGCAGACCGACACATGTGTCACCGAGGCTGACACAGGTGAACCATTAACTGACGTAGTCTAAACTACTCAGCCCGGTCTTGACACATTACATGCCCTCAGCGCACAACTAACTCTGATCCCTAATAAGCAAAGAACCTCCAACAGTCTTCTGACTCGGCAGACAGACTATTGTAGTGCAGGTCCCTTAGCATTTACAAGCTCTTCCCTGGTACAGAGATGTACCTGAGTCATAGAGCAGTAATTCACCTGTGATACAGCTGTATCACACAGATGACTTTGGCTCTAGGGTTTTAGATAGCTAGCACTGCAAAGTGCTAGCACAAACCAGTTTCACAAAAGACTAAAAACTGTTGTTACAGGGCCACTGACCTCAAAACATTAGTGCCACTGTCCCACACTCTGAGCATTGAGCATAAAGAACTTCCAAAGATCATTGCTACTTCATCCCTCTTGATAGTACGAGTGTTTCCTAAGGACTCAAGAAAACTAGCAAACTTAGACTTTACCTACCACCAACTGTAGTTACGGCCCTTGACGCATCAAGCCACCATCACCTTGCTTGCAACTCCTTACACAGCACCGGCTTCTTCATAGCTGTGGCACAGCTGCCTAACATAGCTATCTCCTTGTCTTGGAAACTACCTTTGTACTTTTGGGTGGTCATCCTTTCTGGATAACTTTTCTTCCTGGAACATATTCATCCTGCTTACACTCATTGTAAACATTAGATCCTAGTTTGAGTTGCCATTAACCATCAAAATCAACTTGGAGGCCTAGATGCTCTTTCACCAACCTTCCATCAAGCTTGAGCCACTTGCCCAGGTGACCGGCTCGTCCGCGCTGGTTAGACCGCCTTAAGGCTAGACCAACGCCACGTATCCACAAAGCATGCACCATTTCCACACCTCCAACTGCGGTCTGACTGAGCATGCCACGGCCATGAGACTGGTCTGACCGCCATTTGCTGATCCAAGGCTCCCATCTTCCCGACCTCCTATCAAACAAGGTTGCTTCTACCTTGACCGGACTACCCCGAGCCGCCAACCGAGAGTGTCCGATCCTGACCGAGCTATTCGGGCCCCTTGCCCTAATCGCCCGATCATCATGCTCCACCATGCACCGGGTCCGTCCCGCACATTTTCATATACTGCTTTACGCCTTGTAGATGCACGATCTTGCACGATGTGCTCTAGGCTCCTCTGAACCTTATGCGCACCTGTCTCCCTCACTGCACATGCTCCAAGCCCCTTGGCCGAGCTTTATGCACACACTGTCGAGCATCCTTATTCTTCGTTGAGATCTTCCGCACTACCTTTAGATCCGATTCGAACCTCAGGCTCTGATACCACTTGTTATGAAATTAGCCTCCACAGCATCGTGCCACTACTAATATTGTGGCTGCTTGGTTCCACTAGTGGCAACACCGAGTTTGCATGCAAGAAAGAAGACAACACCGATGTTTGTTGACGAGATTCAGCCAAAGCCTACATCCTGGCGAGTCCTTCTCTAAGTGCTCAACGCAGCATATATTAACCATATATGTACATCATCGTTGGGCTTCGGATGCCGCCGGTCAGATAGGTTATGTGTCGCCAGTCAGACCAGCCTACCTTCCAACAATCTGCCGATCCACTGAGTATCCACGACGATTCCGAGGTTCCGCCCATCCATTCGGGGCTGAAGGTTTGACTGATCCTTAGACCGACCCTCCGCCATACTCGAATTTGGTTTGGTTACAATGTATGGTGCCCCCTCCTTATATAGGAAGCCTTTAGGATACAAGAGGCCAACTCCTCTATCTGTATCTTATCCGGACACTTTGTAATACCATATTACAATACTATAGTTTTTTAAAGTCCAACTTGTGACCTCATCATACATATATTCGACCAAACTCAATAATATATATACTAAACTATAATCACAAGAGTTTTTGCTACACGGCCACAGCTAGGCCAACAGCCTGTCAAGTAACGATCACCGTGTACCATGTTCGCCCATCGAGTTCGGTGGCTTGACACAGATTCCATGTTCTGTCCACCTTGTTTACTGAATTGACAGGTCCATGATACCGTGGCAGAGCCAGCTCACTGCACCGTTACACCTTCTATTGTACGATATGAAATTTATCTTGCTTCCTAGCACAAGTCCATTTATTAGGTCTCCTTCAAATCCGTGGCTAAAGTTCGGCAAAAAGCCACTTTTGTCCCCCTGCCACTGGTCAATGCCAAAAAAGGCTTCCCATTGAACGCAAAGCCAAAAAACTCACCACGGCCCGCTCATGCGTTGACACGTGGCACGCACCGCATCTGGGATCCGTGGCTGCCTCCTCCCACAGGTCCAACCCGCGACAGGTCACATGTCGCGGGTGGGACCCGCGATAGTGTCAGATGGTACCGTGGATCCCACCCGTGACAGGTCACCTGTAGCGGATCCAACCATCGCAGGTCCCTGCGACACGTCACCTGTCGCGGGTTGGATTCGGTACAGGTGACGTGTCGCAGTTCCAACTCGCTACAGGGGATACGTTTTTTGTTCTGATTTTTCAAAGGGGCTAAAATCACAATTGAAACTCAACCAGGGGTTAAATTCAGCTTTTTGCCGCTAAAGTTCATCTTTACCTATAAGTACCTCCCAACCCACATTACCTTAGCACACAAATTGGTCGTGCTGTGCTTCAAAAATAAAATGGCCGATGCTAGATTTTCTGGCAAAAGGAAGACCAATCACTACTACATGCACTTTAATTCAAAATCGTCGTCCTCGATGTTTTTTTAACCGTCAAGGACTAGACTTCATCCTAAATGGTTTTTAAATTTCTTGGAATTGACAAAGATCTACGACGGCTCTTTGACTAGAACTATCTTGGATTTTCATTTCAAAGCTTAAAAAAAACGCTGCTGCTGTGGCCGCCGGGGGCCGCTCTGACGCGTCCACTACCATGGCCACCGCAGGTTGATGGAGGCCCTAGGTCGCTGCCGCAAGCCTCTTCCGCATGCCAGGGGCCTCTTTCGCATGCCGGATCTCGTCCCCAGCTGTCGTCATCGACGTAGAGGGAGGACAGGGTTTGCGACCAGTTTTCTGGACAAGAATGATGGGAGGAGGCCGGATCTTGGTCAGAGACATGCCCTCACTGTGCTCCTTCTCCACGCCATCGCCATGCTCTGATTCCTCCTCCACAGGCGCCGGCGCTGACGAAGAGGGAGGAATGGGTTCACGACCGGATCTGCATAGGAACTACGGGAGGAGTTCGGATTTGGGTCGGAGACGTGCCCTCGCTATGCTTCCCCTCCACGTTGGTGCTCCTCCATGCCACCGTGGTGCTCCGACTCCTCACCCACACCGGTGCTATGCTTCGGCTCTCCCTCCATGATCTCCAAGCCACCGGTTGGGGATGGAGAGAGGCTGGACGTGGAGATTGTGCGAGACAGGCATGGGGGAGAGGGAGGGTGGCGCTGGCGGCGGATGGAGAAGCAAAGGGGAGAGGGAGGAGGTTGGTTCTAGGTTTGCTTGGTTTTAATACCCCTCCACTGGGCCTTGATGGGCCAAGTTACTTCCTAAACGATTTTAACCCAAAAACCATCTCGGATGCCTTAGTTATTCTAGAAGGTTTTTAAAAATATAACTGTTTGGGATTTAATTTTTAGTAAAAACTATCATGAATGTCTTAGTTACTCTAAACGGTTGACTAAAAAAATCAATCACGAATATGAAATTTGTGAAAGAACCATCACATATATGTTTTATCCATAACGTTGTTTCAGAACTGTTACGTATAAATAACCTTGTCTGTGGATTTCTGTAGTAGTAAATGGGTTTAGCCCACCCGGAATCAGTCGAGGCAAGGGAGCTCGATGGGCGGGCTTGTGCGACCAAGCTTTGGTGAGCACTGTGCTTTGATCGTATTTATTATGATATGATTCCTCTGTTTTCTTATTCATGCATCCAAACGCCAATTTTTGTGTGTTTTCAATCATATGATTTACGCTGTATTGCTGTTTTATTCGTACGTACAATTTTTTTCCATATTCCTGTAATTTGCAGTCATGCGTTCAAAATAGGGCCTAATTGTAGTCCATGTCTTGTCCTAATTGTCATACAGGAAAAGTGTTGGCTAAGCTCGGGCGTACTACACGTCCTAGCCGTTCATAATTTTTGAGATATTCTTGAGCGTAGTGATTGAGTATGAACCCAAGTTTTAATAACCACCATGAATTGAACTAGACAAGGAAAATAAACCTATGAGATAGATATAGCATGCTGTCTTTAGAATATGACACATGGCAATAAACTATGAGATAGCTATAGCGTGCTGTCTTTAGAATATGACACATGGCATTACCTGCCTGTTAAGTAGGCGTCAAATTATATAGGATTATTTCCCCCAGATCAAGATTAACTTATTTTCGTGAACTGGGTTTAATTTCTTGAGATGAGAAGACTTGCATGCATGCATGCGGAAAGATACCGGCTGGAGAGACGACGGAAGAGATTATTTTCCAGAGAAGAGATCCCTATAGCCTTTCCCCAAACATCGACGCTAAGCTCAAATTCTGTTGGACGCTCAAGACAAGCTTGGAATAACCAGGGAAGCACACAACTACTCAACTCAAGCACCGGCGGTACGTACGTATATAAGGCACGCAGCATGGCACCCTCTCCAGATCACACGAACGCCGGCTTCAACCATTTGATCGGTGCAGAAGGTCTCGGTTAGATCTCAGTCGAGTTCGAGGTCATCAACAATGGCGAATTGGCCGCAGGGATCAGCGAAAGCCGCGGCGGCCGGGTACCGCCGCGACGTCGACTTGGACTTCGACCCGAACCTCCGGTGGCAAGATGGCGCCACCAACTACCTCATTCGCTTCGACCTCCCAGGTAATCTTGATCTAATTAATCAAAGAAACAAAATATGTTAACGGTTACGTGCCTTAAACTTGAGATTTCTTGGTTAAAGAATTCAAGAAAGAGGAGTTCCGGGTGCGCGTTGACGCCAGCGGCAGGCTGACTCTCAGCGGCCAGCGGCCCGCCGGGCACTTGCGCGTCCACAGGACGGTCCAACTTCCCCCCACGGCCGACGTCGACAGGATCGCCGCCCGGTTCGACGGCAGTGTGCTCTGCCTCACCGTGCCCAAGGTGCCGGCGGGCGCGGCCGACATGGTGCGGTCGAGGATGGACGAGGCGAAGGAGGTGGCGAAGTGGGAGACGGAGATGGAGAAGGAGCAGTCCAGCTGGGACAAGGGGCAGGTGATCGCCGCGGCCGTCGCCGCCTTCGCGCTCGGCGTCGTCGTCACCCACAAGTTCTTCTCAATTAGGAATGCTTGAGGAAACAAATCATACGTACGTGCGTGTATGCATGTACGTGTAACAGAAGTTAGTAATTGGAATATATAACTGGACGTGTCCGTGGGAAGACATGAGATGAGGTGTGCGCACGCGACAGGGAATTTATGTGAGATGTTGCAGATTAATAACACGATGGATAATTTATTTGAAAGCCGAAAATAGCTCAAAAGACCAGTCCCAAGCAGCAATTGAATGGGCCAGAGGTGCGTAGGCAAGACATGTCTCTCAAAGACCTGTCTGTATAGTTTGGGTTCAATTGGGCCGGCACTGCTATTGTACTTTCGTCGGAATTGAGAAGCTATGATTTAAGAGGGGCTATGTTCAAACGGTTTTTCTATTCTACGAGCGCTCCCCGAGCTCCGACGCTTACCTTGAGTTGACATGTGGATAAAAGATAGGGTGTCATCCTTCTTCCAATGGTCTCCCTCTCCTGCCCGCTCCCTTTTCGTGCTACAATCATAGGTGGCTCCTATTGGGTACCACAACTTCCATGCTACCACTTACACGCACGAGCGCTGACTCATGCGTCGCCTCCACTATCTTGTCTCCTTTTCCGCTCAGCTTGGTGCTATCCCGCTAGTGCACCCCTATGTCGCATGCCAAAGACCTAGTTTTTCCTCTTTTTGTGTTCATTCAGTTGTTTTTTTTTATATTTATGTATTTTATAATTTAAAATTTGAAAGTTTTTGAAATTTTGCAGTCAATTTTCACTCTATTTAAAGTTCCAAATTTTGAGCATGGATTTCCTTGTTTTAATTACATATTTTGAATTTTGGGAAAGAAGATGGGAAAAAGAAGATGCCAAGAAGAAACACAGTCGAGAGGTTTCCACTTAGCACAATCTCTGGTAGCTCTAAGTTGGTCTCATGAGGAAGTTCTTTTGAGGTAGGATCCTTATCTCTAGTCCATTATTCCGAATGCATCTAACTAGCATCTAAAAAAATGCATCTAACTAGGGGTGATCAAGGCATACATCTATTAAGTTGGTCATTTAGCGACTTATTATGTACCCTGCTGTTATTTGACTTATTGTTTTGCCTCACTACCCATAAATTTTGGCACATCTAAGCTATTATGGCATCCAGTCCATCTCAAGTAGGTTACTTCTACAAGCCATTTTTCACCTTACATGTCATTTCTTCTCTCCTTTCATCTTACTCCCCATCCCTTCTTTTTCCCAGTGGACCTACCATCCATTCTCCTATCCCCCATCTACTTCTCTCCTCATTGTCTTGCGTGGTTAATTTTTGAAGAAGAGACTTTTGTGCCATCCTGTATTTATACATGTCGGGATATGATGTGGAACAGAAGAGAAAATGTGAAGAAATGGGTAAAGTGTACTATTGGAGATGTTCGTTCCATGCGTGGAACTTCACTTGCTGGTTGTTGCCAATACACCTTGTTGCATGCCTTCACTGGTAAAAATTGGCACAAGACACATAGAGAAGACCAAATAGATACACCTCTCCATTAGAAACTCATGTTAATCGGCACATAAGCATAGAGAACACTTATCTTGTTTGAAAATTAATTTTCATAAGAGTGAGATCTATTGTTATAGGGAGGCTAAGGAGAGGAGTAATGGTTATGCTTCTATTTTCAGTTGTATGGAGGTTATTGTCCCTTTTAAATATCTAGGTGTACCTCTACACTGTAGTAGACTTAAAAATAGTGATAGGAAAGCTACCGAAGATAGGTGGAAAATATATTAAATACTTGGCAAGATAAATTCCTTTCTTACGGTGGTAGACTAGTGCTACTTAGATCATGTCTGAGCAATGTGCCATATTACATGCTTTCTATTTATGAAATTCCTAAAGGTCTTTGTAGGAGAATTGATTTCTTTCAAAAGGACTTTTATGGTAGGAAAATCTGGGGGTTAGAAAGCATAATCTAGTTAATTGGCCAATTGTGTGTGAACCCCAAGATCGTGTTGGGAGTGGCTGATTTAGTTGTTACGAATCAATGTCTCTTAAGCAAGTGGTTGTGGAAGAGGGAGAATAGTGAAGGTGTTTGGCAGGATATCCTTAGAGCAAAATATTTAAAGAAGTCTACTTTATTATAGTGCAAGAAAAAGCCTTCCAATTCTCATTTTTGGCAAGGTTTGCTGACAGTAAAAGATATATTTTTTAGCTGTTGTTGGAAGGTGGTCGGTAATGGAAACAGAATTCGATTTCGGGAGGATTTGTGGACAGGAGATTCTGCTCTATTTATTTGGTTTGCTAGAATGTTTTTTAATTTAGTACAAATATAACAATAGCTAAGGTCCTGGAAGATGGGTGGGAATCTATTCATTTTAGAAGGGTGAAAGTGCATCTAGGTCCTCCAAGTGGGTTTTGATGATTAGTGACAAATGATTAAGAGACTAATTTGTATGTTTAGTGTGGTCAGGTCATATGGTCTCAAAGCAGTGGTACATCCAGCCAAGTTGACCCCTAAAAAGTTCTAAGTAAGGATGGCTTGAAGAAAGGAATTCTAAGGATAGTTTTCTAGCTCTTTTTGTGGTTCGATGAATCAAATTGAGTTTTAGGAAATTCGTACTATTAAGAAGGGCTAAACTTAAGTTGGTAAAAAGTGCACCTTGCTAAAATGCTCAGCTAGGATTCAAAATCCCATTGGAAAAAGTCTTGAAAAACCTCCTGTCCTCACTCTATGTGTAAAAGTCGGAGGTTTCGAGATTTTCTCAGAGTCTCCGAGATTCTTTTGAGTGTGTGGACTTAGGGAAATCGATGCCTCTGAATTTCCCTTTCCTCCTGCTTTCTGGATGTCGGAGCTTCCAAGATTTTCTCGAAGTCTTCGAGATCGCATTCTGACCTCGCCTGAAATCCCTCTATCTCTATGTCAAAGTATCTAGGAGTTTTTCTGGAGTCTCTTTAATTCTTTGAGGGTAAACCTTTTTGAAATCTCGGAGTGTCCGAGTTCTGAGTCAGAATATCTGAGATTGCCTTCTATCCTCGCTCATTGAGCCTTTTGAAATCTCGATGTGTCTAAGTTCTGAATTGGAGTCTTGGAGGTTATCTTGGAGTATCTGAGTTTGATAGTCGGAGCTTCCAGAAAATTCCTCTAACTTCGCATGTCTATGCATTCTTTCTTTTCTGGAGGGTGTGGCCTCCATGTCAGAGCCACCGGCTTTCCTCTCAGTCCTCCTCGCTTTGAAAAGTCGGAGTCTCCGAGATCAGCTGCTGGACCTTCTCTGACCATAGATATAGCCGTTGGTTTCGAAATATTGGAACCTTTGAGATGAAGTCGGAGTCTCTAACTTTACCTGCTTTATGCATAACGGCTAGTTTTTGAGGGGCTGCCTATATATACCCCACGCCCCCTTTGATTTCAGAACCTTTGCCCAGTTTATTCTCCGGCTCTCTAAGTGTAAAGCCACACCTCCTCAAGCTCTAAGTTCATCTTTGTGAGGATATCTTTTAGAAGAAGGAAGATTTGAGCCATAGTTGAGCATCAAACAAGGGTTGCTTCCAAGCTAATCGGACATTTGCTTTTTACTCTTAGAGGTTGAGGTCTCCTAGATGGTTAGGAGTCCTTGAGAGCTCTCATCCTTTGCGGTGAGCCTCAAGAACTTTGTGAAGGTCGGAATTCACCTCCGAAAGAGAAGAATCAGAAAGAGAAAGTTGAGAAGATGCAAGAGCATCCTCGAGGGACAAAGGCTTGAAAGGCGGTTTGAGATCTAGTATTTTTCCTTCGCGGCTCTTGATCACGAGTGATCAAACTCCTTGAACAAAGACATAGGATTCCCTCAAAAATCCGAACTCCATCAACAAACAACTTGTCTCCTTCGGTTATTTATTCTCGCATTTATATTCCTCAAGTCTAGTTCTATTCATCTTGCTTGTGTGATATTGTTCATATTCATTTTATCCTTGCTTTAGATAATCTTCAATTCCTCATAATAGCAAGAATAGTTGAATATTAATTAAAATTATTTAGACGCCTATTCACCCCTCCCCTCTAGGCCAACATCTCGATCCTTTAAGGGGTGAGACAGCTAGTCAATGGCAAGAATTAAAACAGAATTTGTGCAAGGGTGTCTTTGACAGATGATGCGGATAGATGTAAATGGTTGTTGGACAAAAGTGAGGTATTTATGGTTAAATCTATGTATCTTATGTTGAAGACTCAGCAGACCCTTTCAACATTTTTGTCTGACTAGAGTGCCTTTGTGTGTAAAAGTCTTTGTGTGGTTAGTGTTTAAGGGTAGTATTCTAACCAAAGATAATTTGGTGAGAAGGGGCTGGCTCAGTAGTACTATAGTTTTCTTCAGAGCACCGATCAGCTATTTTTTCATTGTATTGTACCAAGATTTACTTGGGGTGTGGTTCGATGTCCTTTTAACTTGCCAAATGTGCCTAGGTCTATTGATGAGTTTTGTAGTTTTGGGTGATGCAATTTTCAGGACATACCAGATAACTAATAGCTTTAGGGGCACCGATTTTATTATGGGTTGTTTGGAAAACTAGAAATGCCGCTTGTTTCAAGAATATTTTTCCTCTGGATTCTAAAATGGTGATTTTCCTCGTGGTGCGGTGGTTGTCATCCTAGTCTAGTTGCAGAAGAGAAGTTTGCAAAGCAAGCAACACAGAGGGGCCAAGGTGTTGTCGCGGGTGGCGCTTGAGTTTTTCAATTGTTGCAGATGATGGGGACCACTAGTTCTAAGATTGGATGATGGTTGAGAGGCTACAAGTTTGTCTAGGCAGTTCTGAAGTTATAGGGAAAGTCATTTCATGACCTAAGAGGATGTCCACCCACACACTCCATTACATATTTAGAATCTTTCACAATACAAGCTTCATGTATTTCATTGTATTCATGTATTCTTTCCTTTTGTACACACCCTATATAGCTTATTATGTCTTGTGTGATGTGAGAGTGCGGTTCATTCTTTTTCATCCTCTCTAATTCAAATAAATGGACTCCGACATATATCTACTTGAATCATCTTTCAACTCTCTCTCATATGAAAGTTAGCTATTCTTAATCCATTTTGAGCAATTTTTGGAAGTTTAAAATTTTCAATACATTTTGCTAAATTTCATGAAAATTCAACTTAACTTTAGACAAGTTAAGAGTGTTTCAAAGGTTCTGAATATGTTTTAGGTGTGTTTCAAACATATTCCGTAAATGTTTCAGGTATGTTCCAAATGTGTTTTACCGCAATTAATTTGAAAGATGCCTTGTTATGTTTCATACACATTTCCCAAGATTAAGAAAAGTTTCATGGAGTTTCACAGAATTCAAACGAGGTACATAGATTTTGCAAGTATGTTTCAAACATGTTTCACTTTGTTTGATTTTGGTGTGAAATCCCGGTGAGCATGACCAAATTTTATAGTAAAGGTATTTACAAAATTTTCAAAACTTGACAACAACATGTTTGAAGCGCAATGAAACATCATTAATCATTTACGGAGCAACATCGGAACATGACGAGCCCCATAAAACTATTGTGGAGCATGTGCGACACTCACTTATTGAATATTATAGAAACCATGTACATTTGGGAATCTCTCATAAATGTGCACTAAACTCATTTTAAAATTTTAGGCGTCTATAGAGCACGATGAAACTCCTGTGAAATATGTGTGGCACTGAAAAACACGATAAAACATGTGTAAAACAAGTCAAATATAGTATCATAGTTTCTGTAGTTTCATAGAGTTTTACTATATTTCAACATTTGAAATTCAAAACTTATCAAACTATATCTCATATTGGTCTTTTTTTAAAGATGTTACCACTAAAATCATAAATATTCAAACGGTTTCGTAAATCAGACGTCTGGGTCAAGACTTATGCAGGTTCAAATTTCAGAATCAACATTTAATGCATGACTGGGTGCAAGGAGAGAGAAGGTGGGTGGAGTTGTGGAATAGATGGTTTGACTCCAGAAGTACCCACTACATATGTGTGAGCCACTAAATAATATACACCATATACCATAGAATTAAGGGTAGTAATAAAATATTTAGTATTGTATAATATATATAATACATAATAAATACCATATAGTAGTGAAATGCATTGAACAAGAAATGCACAGTACATGCGCATATCTCAAAACAAGCTGAATAGTGGATACGTTGGGCGGACATCTCAGCTGCTTAAAATCCAAGTCCTGAAGTTATAGTCATGTACGGGTCTTAGGGTGCTGGAGTTTACAAGTCTTAGGGTGTGTCAGTACAAGCTTTCGATGCTCTAGCTTTCTATAGGATTGGTATGTGCTGCATCTAGAGATTGATGGGGTCAACAGGGTCGACTCGCATGTTTCTGAACTCTCCACACTCTGTTTATCAATTTCTATCAGAGGAGCTCCTATATTCGGAAAAAGAATTTTTTGCAATTCATAGTGAGATAGAAAAAACAAATTAAAGGAGATTTGCCATTTGCATTCGCCTAAACACACATGTTTGTGTTTGTAGCCGCCCGCAAATGACTTAGGGGGGTTCGTCGTCGAGCGTAGCCCCCTCCCTCCTCTTCTCCCCTCACCGCCACCAATGACGGTCGCCGACCGGCTCCTGGTGGCGGCAGGGACTCGCCTCCTTCCCTTCCCTTGGTGGCCTATCCCCCTCGCCCTTCTCGGCTTCGGATCTGGGCCTTTGCATCTAGACACCTATGCTATGGGGCGGCACGGCGCCTTGGCCGATAGGGTGCAGGCCTAAAAGGAGGCTGCATGAAATGAGGCGACACCCTGGATGGGTGAAGGGCTCGCACCAACATCGGGAGGAACTAGTCTGGACGATGACGATGCCTTCTCCAAAAGGGACAGATTCTTGTTGGCGCCGATGTGTTGGTGGGCATGGTGCTCATGGTGGCAATCTTCTCCTATGGCTCCGGCGTGAGCAGCCCTCTTGCTATCGCACCGGGAGCCATCTAACATGAAACCCTTGTATGTAGGTGCCAATCAGTAGAGATGGTGGATGGCGGCATAAGTAGTGCCGATCTAACATTTTCGATTGGATTCAGCGTGAGTTTTGAAGTTTCTTCTCCTTGGGAAACCCATGATCTAGCCTGGGCTAGATTAGGCAACTCGACGTGCATACGTCATCCCCTTGTTGAAGGTGTTGTCTCGGAGATCTGCATCGAGGGTGAAAGCCCTAAGTCCGACATGTTGGTTGGATTCGGTAACATCGGTGTACGAGCGGTGTTCCCTTCTTGAAGGTGTTGCTTTGGAGTACCAACATGTATACTGGTTATCGTGTCGTCGCGCCGAAGGACACATTAGTCATTGGGGATAAGATAGTAGTGGTTGTTGGAGAAGTAGGCTATCACGAGTCCCATGGTGCTACCATACTCATTGATCTTTGAATAATAACTTTTTTTATCTTTATAGTCTTGATGTCTAATATATTTTGTAAGAAATTATGGTTGTATGAAAGGCCCTCCCTTTATTATTTTTAAGAACAATGTCTGAATAGACCACTTTACGGCGTTAGCTGTAGTCTGCATATATCCTGTAAGTCACGGCTTGTCCGCGTGGGAGAGAAGTCGCCACCACCCATAGCCACTTTTACTGCTTACTTTTTAATCTCTGATTAGCATTGGGAGGACACTGCATGTCTACCTCTGCGAGTAAGTGACAACAGAATCGATTCCACCCTTCACCACGGGCAGACGTAGCCATCGAGCGCCAGGATATGAGCGCGGGTCGCATATTTTACATCACAAGTGCGTCTGGTCTACGCGTGCGTTCATGCATACAGAATTACGACCAGCTCCTGAACTGAGATCGGAAATCGCTAGTGATTTCTTGGAAGATGAAGAGATATGATATGCGAGGAAGAACTGAGAAAGGCCTGCGCTGTGCAAAACCGCCTCCCTTGGGAACGCGACGAAAGAGCAAGGGGGCCGGGAAGAACCAACATACGGCACAACAAACAGCACACACAAAAATTAAAGTAGGAAGCAGGCAACAACCAGATCAGATTCTGCGCGAGCAAAGCGAGAGCTTCCAGGTCAAGAAAGCCAACAACTACTTCTCTTCACTCTAGCTCAGATTCTCTCTCTCTATAGCCTTCTCAAAAACCACACCAGTGACACCACTAGCTACGTGCTCGATCGCTCCAAAAGCAAAAGCACTCCGTAATCCCTCCCTTCCACATCATAAGGAACCCTATTCCATTCGCCACCTTCCCTCCTCCCGATCGCTTTCCCACCCTCACCGGCCTCCACCTCGATCTCCACCTCCTTCCGTCCATGGCGGCCGGGGGGCCGCCGCCGACCGGGCAGCCGCAGATGGTGCGGAGGCTGGCCGTGGAGGTGGTGGACGCCCGGGACCTCGTGCCCAAGGATGGGCTCGGCACGTCCAGCGCCTACGCCGTCGCGGACTTCGACGGCCAGCGGAAGCGCACGCGCACCGTGCCGCGGGACCTCAACCCGCAGTGGCACGAGCGCCTCGAGTTCTCCGTGCTCGACCCGGCAAACATGCACGCCGAGGTGCTCGACGTTTCGCTCTACCACGACCGCCGCTTCAACCCCTCAGGCGGCGGCGGCGGCAAGAACCACTTCCTCGGCCGCGTCCGCATCTATGGCTCCCAGTTCTCGCGCCGCGGGGAGGAGGGCATCGTCTATTTCCCGCTTGAGAAGCGCAACCTACTCAGCTGGATCCGCGGCGAGGTCGGCCTCAAAATTTACTACTACGACGAGCCGGCGGTGCCGCCGCCCCCGGAGGACAGGCCGCCCGAGGGGGCTGACAACGCGCCGCCACCTGAGGTCCCACCGGAAGGGCCCAAGGAGCTCCTGGAGGTACCCGAGCCGACGGAGGCCGCCGTCGAGGTGCAGCAACCACCGGTGCAGCCTCCGGTCATCATCGTGGAGGAAGCTCCGATGATGCCGCCGATGCACGGGCCGCACGGCCCAATGATGCCGCCGGTGATGCACGCACGAATGATGCCGCCGCAGCCCGAGCCGGAGCCAGAGCCAGAGCGTGAACGGGGACCGGATGGCGCGGAGCAGTACCCGCCTGAGGTCCGCAAGACGCGGATGGCGTCGAGCACGGAGCGCGTGCGCGTCCCGCGCCACCCGAGCAGCGGCTTCGCGCCACCTGATTACTACGCCGCCTCGCCCCGCGTCATCTCCGGGCGGTTCGTGTCCACCGGCGAGTCCGTCGAGCCGGTGCAGTCCACGTACGACCTGGTGGAGCCAATGCGGTACCTCTTCGTGCGCATCGTGAGGGTGCGCGGCATCCGCGCCTGCGAGGGCCCCTACGTGAAGATCCAGGCGGGCCCGCACTGCCTCCGGTCGCGTCCCGGCCGCGACGTCTCCGGCACCGGCAATCCCGAGTGGAACCAAGTGTTCGCGGTCAGCCACACCAAGCCGGAGCCGACGCTCGAGATATCTGTGTGGGACGGCGGGGCGCCCTCTCCGTCGGAGGCATTCCTCGGCGGCGTCTGCTTCGA
This sequence comes from Stipa capillata, assembly GCA_019208055.1. Taxonomy (NCBI): domain Eukaryota; kingdom Viridiplantae; phylum Streptophyta; class Magnoliopsida; order Poales; family Poaceae; genus Stipa; species Stipa capillata. The sequence goes on along the minus strand of JAGXJF010005755.1, from coordinate 395,973 downwards.
CCTCTCCGACGTGCCTGTTCGAGACCAGCCGGACGGTCCGCTGGCGCCGCAGTGGTACCGGCTGGAGGGCGGCGAGCCCGGCATGGTCACAGGCGACATCATGGTGGCGGTGTGGATCGGCACACAGGCCGACGATGTGTTCCCGGAGGCGTGGAACACCGACGCGCCCTACGCCGCGTACACGCGCGCCAAGGTGTACCAGTCGCCCAAGCTCTGGTACCTGCGCGCGTCAGTCATCGAGGCGCAGGACCTGCGCGTGCCGTCGCCGCCACCGGGGCTGCCGTTCGACGTGCGAGTCAAGATACAGCTCGGGTTCCAGTCGGCGCGCACCCGCCGGTCGGTGGCCAGCAGCAGCGGCTCAGCGTTCGCGTGGGCCGAGGACCTCATGTTCGTCGCGTCCGAGCCACTAGACGACAACCTGGTTGTGCTCGTGGAGGACCGGTCGATGATCAAGGAGCCATCTCTGCTCGGCCACGCCACCATCCCCGTGAGCTCCGTCGAGCAGCGCCTAGACGAGCGGCAGATGGTTGCGTCAAGATGGTTCAATCTCGAGGGCGGGACGTCCGGCATTGGACCTGGGGATGCCGGGGGTCCGCACGGCCAACAACCAGGGTTCTACACCGGCCGGTTGCACCTTCGGGTTTGCCTGGAAGGAGGGTACCACGTTCTCGACGAGGCGGCGCACGTGTGCAGCGACTACCGGCCGACGGCGAAGCAGCTGTGGAAGCCGCCGTTGGGCGTGCTGGAGCTCGGCATTGTCGGAGCGTGCGGCTTGCTCCCGATGAAGACGAGGGGAGGGTCCAAGGGCTCGACGGACGCATACTGTGTGGCCAAGTATGGCAAGAAGTGGGTGCGCACGCGCACCGTCACTGACAGCTTCAACCCACGGTGGAACGAGCAGTACACGTGGCAGGTGTACGACCCGTGCACGGTGCTCACAGTGGCCGTGTTCGACAACTGGCGCATGTTTGCCGGCGCCGGCGACGACCGGCAGGACTACCGCATCGGCAAGGTGCGGGTGCGCGTGTCCACGCTCGAGAGCAACCGGGCGTACACGGCGTCGTACCCGCTGCTCGTGCTGCTGCGCTCGGGGCTCAAGAAGATGGGCGAGGTGCAGCTCGCCGTGCGGTTCTCGTCGCCGGCACATCTGCCGGACACCTGGGCCACGTACACGTCGCCGCTTCTGCCACGCATGCACTACCTCCGCCCGATCGGCGTCGCGCAGCAGGAGGCGCTGCGGGGCGCGGCCGTGCGCACCGTGGCGGCGTGGCTGGCGCGCTCCGAGCCGCCGCTCGGACCGGAGGTGGTGCGGTACATGCTCGACGCGGACGCGCACACATGGAGCGTGCGGCGCGCCAAGGCCAACTGGTTCCGCATCATGGGGGTGCTCGCCTGGGCGGTGGGGCTCGAGCGGTGGCTCGACGGCGTGCGGCGGTGGCGCAACCCGTCCACCACCGTCCTCGTCCACGTGCTGTACCTCGTCCTCGTCTGGTACCCGGAGCTGGTCGTGCCCACGGCGTCGCTGTACGTATTCCTGATCGGCGTGTGGTACTACCGGTTCCGGCCGCGGGCCCCGGCCGGCATGGACGCGCGGCTGTCGCAGGCAGACACAGTGGAGGGCGACGAGCTCGAGGAGGAGTTCGATGCCGTGCCGGCGCCCGACGTCCTCCGGCTACGGTACGAGAGGCTGCGGACGCTGGCCGGGCGGGTTCAGCGCGTCATGGGCGACGTCGCGGCGCAGGGGGAGCGGCTGCAGGCGCTGGTGAGCTGGAGGGACCCGCGGGCCAGCCGGATCTTCGTGGGCGTCTGCCTCGCCGTCGCCGTGGCGCTGTACGCGATGCCGCCCAAGATGGTGGCCGTGGCGAGCGGGTTCTACTACCTCCGCCACCCCATGTTCCGGGACCCAATGCCGGCGGCAGCCGTCAACTTCTTCCGCCGGCTGCCGAGCCTCTCAGACAGGATGCTCTGAGACTGGTCTCCGTGCTGGAATCAGATCCTTTTTTCTCTTTCTTCTTTTTTTTTGCTGTAATAACGAGTGTGCAATGGAAAATATCGGGGGAAAGGATAGAAATAACAGGATGATTGTATTCATAAGCATAGACACATCAAAATTCAAAAATATATATGATTGTCGCAGCAATTGCTACGGTTTAAACTGGAAATTTTACACGACTCGTCTCTGGTTCGGCATCATCGATATGATTAGTCTGCAAATTGGAACAGACAACTGCTGCCTATGAGGCTTTGCTTTTTCAATCAGGGTATGTTTATGACAGCATCTTCTTTGCCCCAGGGGCACAAAACACACACGGAGATCCCTCTGATATGACAAGCAAGCTGCATTTTAGCTTCAAACAGAGCATATGACTCGCTCTCAAGTACTTATCCATCACCCACTCAGCGTCAGGACGCTTTGCTTTGGTCATCTGGGACTGGGGAGGTCAGGTCCTAATCAAGCCACAAAAGATTGCCAGTGGAGAGCTACTTTCAGAATGAAACCAGAGAATTGAAGAACAGATTTTGAACCATCCACCCTCCATCGAGCACACGAAGTCACTAATCTCTTCTTCTACACAGCTAGTGGTCTGTTGTGCATGGAACAAGCTGCGTGAAGGAAAGTTACACCCGGCCCCTCGTGTCACTCCCTAGGCAACACCAGGGGAGATACTACGCCTCCTCCAACCTCCAGTCCCGGGCCTCACTCGCGAGGGTGTCTGCTGGTGGTGAAGGCGGGTAGTTGGTGTGTCTGGGGCGGTAGCGGTCATCTTGCTGTGGGAACCTGGTTTTAACTACCAGACCCCCTTGTGTACATTCTCGTCGGTTCAGAATAACATCGTATGCATTCAAAGGATAAAAACATTATACTTTGAGTACGATATGCCACATGGCTTACAAGGTACCATGTCTTAACGACATTATTACATCAGAGAAAACAGTGGAAACAAAAGCGAAGCGGCTCCATTCGAGCCACAGGCCATCGACGGAAGCCACACGACTTACTCTTCGGGATCATCATAAAAGAAGTCCTCGTCGGCTTCTTCTTCGTTGGCATAGCCGTCTGCACACCACCACGAAACACATGCATGGTGAGTACTTCACGTACTCAGCAAGCCACCCTGGCGGCAGATGGTCCTACCATACTATATGCAAGGCTTCAAAGGAAGGCTTTATGGTTTAGTTGCGTAAAGCAATCTTTTAGTTGAATTAATATAGTACATTTGAAGGCAGCATTTTGATATAAGTCAGTTTTAATATCTAGGGTTTTAGGAAGCTAGCATAGCAGTGTACTAGCACAACCCAGTTTCACACTTGTGCAAAACTGTTGTTACAGGGCCACTGACCTCAAGGCATCAGTGCCACTGTCCAACACTCTGAGCATTGAGCATAAGAACTTCCAAATAAGTTTGCAGCTTCATCCCTCTTAATAGTACAGGTGTTACCTAAGGACTCAAGGAAACTAGCAAATCTAGACTTTAGCTTCCACCAACTGTAGTCAGGGTTCTTGACATCTTCAAGCAACCATCACCTTGCTAGCAACTCCTTGCTCAGTACCGGCTTCATCATAGCTGTGGCACAGCTACTTAGCATAGCCATCTCCTTGATCTGAGTAACCATCCTTGTACCTTTTTTGTTGGTCATCCTTCCTGGATGAATCATTCTTCCTGGAACCTAACTTTCCTGTTAACACTCAAGGTAACTGTTAGATCCCAGTTGAGTTACCATTAACCATCAAAACCATTTAGGGGCCTAGATGCTCTTTCACCCTCCCGCCCAGATCTGGCGGGGGTGGTTTGCCAACATGGCGGCGACTTTGAATCAAGGCGCTGGTGATCCTTCTTCTCGACGGGGCGGGTGTGGATGTGCGGTAGGCTTTGACATGCCCCGGTTCTGGTGTTCCAGGCGGGTTCAGCTAGATTGCGGCAGTAGTGGACCTCGGGGGGTTGTTCGTGTTTAGTGCGATGGTGGGAGGCAATGCTACCATTTGTGCTATGCGTGGGGCTCTCTGACTCTTTGTTGTCGTTGGCTAGCACGGGTCGATGGATTGGTTTGGTGCGGTGGCTTCAGGCGAAAGCCAAGCTTGAATTTTTGCCAGAGCCAGCAACGGCAATGCACTTAGGTGTCGCTCCCTCTTTGGAGGTGTTGTCGTGGAGCCCTGCCCTTCCCACTCACACTTGGGATGTTCTTCGGGTGAAAACCTAAATCTGGGTTGCCGAACTGGGCAACGGCGACAACGTTTGACGTCATGTCCCCCCTCGGAGGCATTGCTCTAGAGCTCCTATCCCAAGCTTGGTCATCAGCGTTGGCGTGGTGGCAACAATGACACCCCGGGAAGTTGGGGTTGCGGTCGGACGATAGTGCAGGACCGACAATTCTAGGTCTGCGAGACTTGTCTTGGTTGATGCATCTCGTTCTTCTTCGCCAATGATGTTGGTGGCTATGAAGTCAGAGCTGCGGTGTTTGCGCATGTGTGTGGTAATGATGCCACGTGACTGGCATAGTTGAGGGTGTGGGGCATGTTGCGCTGTCCAGCAACTGTGGCACTACAATTGTGGCCCTTGCGCTTCGCTCTTCCCGTGGGTGAAGTCAGAATCGTCTAGGTTGGTGACAATAATGACGCTAAGGTTTGTCTCTATGGACGAGGTGCCCTGTATGTTGTGCTCTCGGCCAGTTGTTGCTATGGCTAGGTTCATTTGGTCGTGCTTTAGGCCCAGTTTAGCTAGGTAATGAGCCCGTTGTGGTTGTGGTTTTAGCTCGATTTCTCTTTAAATAACGTAGCATTGTAAGATTTGGCTTTGTTTTTTCCTTTAAAATGAGGTATCTTCTATATTGCAATAGCAAAGCGCCTATCCCGCTTGTCGGTTTCAAAAAAAAAGACATTAGCTGCATCCTGATGAGACCATGATCCCTACAGACACACCTCAGCTACCCCTACTTGCACTACGACCACGTATCAAGCTATGATGGACAAGGTAAGGTCCATCAAGATCTTCAAGAGCCGGAGAGGATTCAAGTTCAAGCTCTCAGGAGGAGTAGGGATGCCAAGTTAAGACTTTTGGACACTGAAGCCACCATAATTGCTTGATGACTGAGGCTGAAGTGGGAACAAAGAAGATATCCAATCATGTTTCCGTCACTGTCAAAATACGGACTATCACCCGGACAGTCCGAATGACAGTCTGGATCGCTAATAGAAGCCCAGACCCCAACTGAGGGTTCGGATGTCAGTCCGGATTGCTGCTGGAGAGCCCGGACTTCCACCCGAATCTCAGCTCGGAGGGCCCGGATTTCGGCCGATCAGACAGGCCTGATAGCTGGCTTAAGCTAGCCAAACCGCCTTTCGGCAGTTCGACTCCGTTTCAGCTAAGGGACCTCTTTCCACCTATAAATATACCCCTAGGGCCGCTATAACCCATGGGTTTCTGTTTAGACATAGTTTAGCTATGTTGCTACTATTTTGCGTCTGTCGATTATGTCCAACGACCAGTTGTTTAGACCATATCAGCAACCCCACTTTTATTATCAAGTGCTTCATATTTACTTACAATTTCATATTGCCTTTATTGTGTTTTGCTTGTTCTTCGATTGCTTGCAACATCCTTCGTGGATAGGTTGATCTTGCTTCTTGGTAAGGCCAATAACACTTAGGAGTTGGTTTAGTGATTGCTAAAGGCATACCGTTGTTGCACGGTTGTAGTCGGATCATCAAAGTCGCCTCCCCAAATAGATACAGTGTTCTCTTTGAAAGACTAAGACACCCATATGCTTATCACATCCCATTCCTTCTGAGCGCTCTTCCTACATCTTCTCGGCTCTAGCCGACTCTCCTTGATAAGGAGATACAGTTAGGTGGTCATTCATCCATGCTTGTATTCACTTCTCTGCTTGAGTAGATGAAAAGATGACAAATCAGTGCGTCATGATATGGACACATGCAGAGCTTGAGGCTCTGACGCCAAGATGCCAAAGAGAAGGGAGATTTAGAGAGTGGCATTGATCCCACACATGTCAACAACATCTTAACTAGATTTGGTGACCATAGCTAGGTGTGACTTAGGTTTCGCTTGCAATTGCTAAATTTACTGTTTAAGTTATTATACAAAAGTAGACATAAAAAAGTTAGCATCATGTTTGACAAACTAGATTATTGTCTAACTAACTCCTAAATAATCAAAATAAAATCACTAACCTTATCATAAATATTGATGCATATGTTCTTTTTTTATTAGCCAGGAAGAGATTTCAAACTCCTTTCTCTACATATTACACCAAAAGGCAGCTAACCACACGATAAAACATGTAAAAACAGTTTTAGCCAAATAAGATTATCATACTCGCTGGACGGCCAAACATATCTTTTAACTTATTACATTGTCAATGCATGCCATTGCATCAGGCAAGGAACTGACTCGTTCATCGCGGCTCCTAAAGCCTAGCCGATTCTATTGATGCATATATAAAATAAGCAAAGGAGTCGTCTCAAAAAGGAAAAGAAAATGTAAGTGGATAATGGCACTAGTTGTTTACTTTGACAGACATCGCAGTTGACCTTGCAGCATGTTACACTCGACTGAGAATCAATTAAATCAAAGTCAATTCAATTGCATATTTTCAATTCGTGTGTATTTTTAGACTTAAAAATGTGCAACTTGAATAGACCACGATTAGTTATCGGTATGAGATCCGTGTGAGGGTTGGTATTGTTTTTGCATAGATCTAAAATTATTATTATATTATTATATTTCTTAATTCTTTTGGCCGCGAAATCAACATCAAGAGTTAGCCTGATCAACTAAGATCTATAAAAAAATCTCAATCGACTGAGCAACATGTGTAAGAATATAAGATTGACGATTTGAACCTAGAGTGTGCCAAGCTAGAAGAGAGAACTTATAGTGAATTCTTTCAAAGAGAAAAGGCATTTTACTCCAGTATTTCATCCTATTACGATAGAAGAGACCATGCCACTACCACGGCCATTCTGGCGCTAGCCGCCAGACATCTAAGGTAAGGGTTGTGGTGAACCCTTGACCCATTGAACATGAGCTCTAGCCTCGCTAGAGAAGAAGGTAACCGTGCTGGAGAGAAAGGAGGAGAACACGACCTACATCCAAAGGTGGAAGTTTGGATTTTTTTTGGGAGATTCATTTAGATATTTGTTATTTCAATAAAAATCAGTAGATGAAATTTACCCCAAAAACACCCAAATTTCTAACCTTTGGATTTGCATAGTTGTGCGTGCTTTGACATCATTGCTTCCACCTCTCTGGCAAGTTCACATTCTTCTTCGGGGAGGTTAGAGCTCAGGTTCACATGACGTAGGATTGGGGTTCACTAGAGCCCTGACCATTTTGGGTGGTTAGCGATGGTGGCGCCACTGGAATTGGGGGCGGAGATCAATGGTGGGCAAAGTAGGATGGAGAGCAAAACTAGCCATGATGAACGAGTTATGTGTTGGGGACGGTTGAGCTGAGAGGCCATTACCACTGGTGGATCCAGTAGCAGTGAGCTGCAAGCTAGAGACAGGGAAAAAAGGTGGCGTGGCACAGGGTAGGTCGGGAGTGCAATGAGAGAGGAAGGTAAGGGGATCAACAATGATTATAGGAAGTTGGTGATAGCAGTGGTGAGCTATGGGGCATTGGGGAAAAAAGGTGGTGAGGCGGCAAGAGAGACCGGCGATGCACAAGGAAGATGGATTTGAAATAGAAAAGGAGGGAAAGCAGAGTACAGTGACACGTTGGTGGGAGGTGGCGGAGGGTACGTTAGGGTATCTACAAAGATATAGTTAGTCACTAAGTCTTAGATCCCCTCCATGTCATCTAGAGTCGATGTTAAAGATAATACATACACTGGATTATCTCTTAAGCCGACTCTACACAAAGAGTTAATCTGCTGCAACGTACAAAAACAATGGTGTCAACTCTAAAGCTTCTACTTTTTGCAGAACCTGATTCTTCATGAAGGATCAGTTTTATTCTCTCTCCTCCACATCAGCAATTATCTTATGTGCCAGGAGGAAGAATCAGCTGATGCCACACCTTTGTAGATGCCCTTAGGGTTTGGCTTGGAGATGATATTGTCTAGGTAGGAGATGAGGTATATCTACCGTTGGGTCTAGATCTGATGGTATTTAAGGAAAACACACCTAGATGATGATTAGACAAATCATGTCTCTTTTCAAGAAAATTATCATTCTTCTATTTTAGTGGAAACTGAGAATAGCGTTTTGCTTGCAATTATGGAGGAAATTAATTTCCAAAAAACTATATATGTTATAGGAAGGGTGGCCCGCCTCTTTGAATCAATGCAAATACTTGGGTAACCTCCTAACCCTTGTCAATTCCATTAAATGTCACATGTTCACGTAGAGACATAGGATGATGGGAATACATCCAAATATGACATCAAGTTTCGTAAACAAGCATCAACGCAAAGCTCCGTAAACAAGGTCCAACGACGCCAAGCTCCATAAACAAGATCCACCAATGCAAGCTCCGTAAACAAGATCCAACGATGCCAAGCTCCATAAACAAGATACAAGGATGCCAAGATCCGTAAACAAGGTCCAATGATGCCAAGCTTCATAAACAAGATCCAATGACGCCAAGCTCTGTAAACAAGATTCAATGTCGCCGAACTTAGTAAGCTAGATCCAATGACACTAAGTTCCGTAAGCAAGATCCAATGATGGATCGGCAAGACACCAGTTGTGACAGCGTGTCCCGCTATGACTTGAGGCATCACGACAAGACGCCATAATGCGAGAAGACTTAGGGAATATGCTATAAGGGTAGTGTGGAAAAGATTGCAATGCCCCTGACAAAATGAAAGGTCTAGGGGCAAAACCGTAATTTGACTAGAGACAAGTGTAATTGAACATCAGTCATCCTCCACCCTATAAATAGGGGAAGCATCACCTCATTTTGGAGGGACTTGGGGAGAGAAAGATAAATAAAATTGCAAATTCATGTCGTGGGAACTCTTACATTGATTTGAACGAGAAGGAACATATTTGTCACAACGACGTCTTGTTGATGTGTTCAGTTCCTCAAGCATCATTGATGGTTCTTGTATCTGATCAGGGGTGCCTCAAGTATATTGTCTGGTGTCGTTGCTATGACAACATACTTTCTTTCATCACAATTAGGTTCCTTTTTTAGCCGATGTACTATCATAAGCTTTTTCCTGATGGTGCCGTTTTGAGCAGATAGGATCACACATGCCATACCAATCAAAATCTTGCACACTAGAGGCAGTTTTTGACCCACAACTCTCATTCTACAATTAAGACAAGCCACTTCCTTGACATCTAAATAAGCATGACGAAGGTCAACATACCCTTTCTCGATATAGTTTGTATTGGTTCTGCCACTTCCTTTCCATCGCATGAATCATCTCAAGGGGAAAAGTATCTCATGGTATGTCTTTTATTGGTGAAGAAAAACCCTTTCCGTGCCTTCAACTCAAACTTGCAACTTGCAGGAGCCCGATGAAAAACTAAAAGTACAATCTCAAAGCATCAGTTACAGTACAACTTTGGCTACAAAAGTTGAAAATTCGTCGATGTGAACTCCACCCTTTAATTGCAGAAGACGTCATGGGAAGATATAATCAACAGAGCATCAAGGACACCTTCTCAGTATGGTCTGAACTGTTGAATATGTTGATCATGCACTTGAAAGGGAAGATTACGAAATGATATGGACGGTAATCCTCCATACTTTTCTCTAATCATCAAGTTTAAGCCATCTTCCATAAGCTTTTCCTCATCTCTCCAGATGTAAAAAACAGGGGTTACTACTTACTATACATGTCAATGTCTAAAGATGCAAAATCATGTTTTTTTATCTTTCTCTTACGCAGAATTGAATGTTATCCCAAACCAAAAATATTTGATTTCTCCCTGTTGTTGAAAAGCCTGAATCCAGACTGGACTTTGACAGAACACAATGCTATATCAGTGCTGTGTGCATTCTGCACCATTGACTTTACCTGTGAGATTAACTTCAGTTTTCCAATTTTGATTTTGACCATATTAGATGCATTTTTCTCTGAACAGGCGAAAGTTTCTCCAAGGAATTTTTTTTGTCCAGACAAGGAAGGTAGTGGTGATCTTTGGAGTCTTCAATCTCAATATCGGAAACGTGATCTTTTCATAAAGTTCTTGCATAAATTCATCAAGGAAAAGACAATATTCCATTAGTGTCTCCGGTTTGGAATTGTTATCAGTGCCACTGGGGAAAGGTCTGCCCATATATCATGTTGGTGGAAGGATATTCTAGAAGTGATAGCAATCTTTCAAGGAATCACTTATTATACATGGAGCAGGGAAATATCATTCTTTTCTAGAAAGCTGATAGGAACCTCATTCCATTGGAACACAGCTATTCCCAACAATATAGCTTTGCTATGAAAAAGATCATCACGCCACAACAAATTCTTTGTTGGAGACATTTCAACACTGTATACTAGTACTGTCAACACTACTAACAGAAAAGGCTTGGAGTAGCTAACTAACCCAACTCTTAAATCAACTTCAACAGGGGAAGTAATGATGATACATGGGCAGGGTTAGCGGTTTCTAAAATAACAGGATATAACCTACAATTTGAGTTGTTAACGGGTTTTAGGGCATGCCTAGTATACTCGCTGGAGGAATTTATGTAAATTGAAGCATAATACATTTTTATTAGAGCGACTATGGCTTAGTCGACCGAGAATTTACACAGGATCTTCATTCAATGGTTCAACAGAAAAACAGAAATGTATTTTAGATCTAGACAAAAAACAAAACAAATCTTGAAGCTAATCAGACGGCTAAACTTGATCAACTGAGCTTTAAGAAATTCTCAGTCTATTTAGCATAAGCAAATCTGTTTTTCTATTATATACTTATCCATACTCAATTACGAAGTACTTTCCAATTATATAAAGTATGAAGTTTCTATTACAGGTTGTCCTCGTACATCATACTCAATGTTTGATTCACTGCACCTGTTTCCTTCTCATGTAAATTTAGTTCCCTCTTCCCTGCGGGAACTCCATTGATAATTCTTGGAGAAATACTATTTATTTCCTCGACATGCATAATAATAAATTGCGTCTGCATCAAAATCATATGCAATAGGGTCATTATTTTCATCTTGTTTACAGTACGGAAATTGAGAAAAGAGAAGAATTTCAATTTATAAGGTTTGCACAATGCAAAAATGAATATATCTACTCCCTCTGATCACAAATGTAGGTCGTCTTGGGATACGTGCAGTCAATTTTTTAAAATTTTAACCACTGATTAGTGCAAGTCAATAGCTATTCACAACTACTACCTTAACACCGAAGAAAAGTTCAACCCAAAGAAAGAAGTCTCGTTAATCTCTTCATGCTCGTTCCAAGTTTGAAGTACCTTTTGGCCAAAGAAAAACCCGCTTCCTGACACGGCCAAAGTCTTCAACCATTAGACAAGCAGGTAGGATCCTTTGCTTACTACTTGAAGCAGAAATCTAGAAGAGGAATTCTTTCCTCAGATGACCCTTCTAAGATAAGGAGAGAGATCCTGAGTAATGGTGACCCTTTGACTCTTCCACTGACTTCTATATGTACGAAATGCTCATACGGGAAAAATACATTGATACACCTTATAAAAATAATGTCATTAGATTCGTCTTGTAAAATTCTTTCATTTTATATACTTCTTATTACTTTTCATAACATATTATGGATCAAAATTATAGTCAAAGTCTTGTATTGAAGACTGTAAAAAGTCTAAAATGACTAACATTTGCGATCGGAGGGAGTATATAAATTTCATTCCCAGCCAAATGATGATTTGAAATGGCCATAGTGAAAATTTGTATGTGTTGCATGGTGTGCATTGATGGAAAGCAAGACACTTTGCTAATGCCTTGTAGAAACTAGAAGTCGCATAATGCAGACTAAGGGGGTGTTTGGTTGGGCTTTTCAGTAGCTTTCCACTGGAAAAAGTTGCAGCCCAACCAAACGGTCAGCTTTTCAGCAGCTTTTGTCAACGGTAGTTGTGGGCTTTGCAGTGTAAATTCAGCTGTTTGGAAAAACAGTCTTCTGCCAGCTTTTTGTAATGTGCTGAAACTTCTGTGCTCATTTTTCAAAATGATGTAAATGATTTGGATCAACTAAAAGCCACACGTTCACTTTTCCACAGCCACAACAACTTTTCTAGACAGCCAGCCAATAGCAGCTTTATCAATAGTCACAACCCAACCAAACAGCCCCTAAGGCCCTGTTTAGTTGGGCTGTGACTATTGGTAAAGCTGTTGTTGACTGGCTATCTGGAAAAACTGTTGTGGCTGTGAGAAAGTGAACATATGGCTTTGGGTTAATTCAAACTATCTACACAATTTTAGGAAATGAGCCCTGAGGCTTCAGGACATTGAAAAAAGCTGGGGAAAGATAGCTTTTCCAAACAACTGAATTTGCACTAGAAAGTCCATAGCTACTGTTGGCAAAAGCTGCTCCAAAGCTGACTGTTTGGTTGGGCTGTAGCTTTTTTTAGTAGAAAGCTGCTAAAAAGTCTAACCAAACAGGACCTAATTGATTCGACAATGCTGACAATGGAACACGAACAATGAATAAACTGACCGATTAATGTGACAGGAAAATTTGTCCCCATTCTTTGTCCCTCGTGGAGATAATTGTAGTAGTCTAACTGCAATATCTGACACCACATATGGCCAAGTTGGTGACTGACCTGAGACGAACGATGACTGGCGGGCGGTGAGTGGCAGGCACCCACGAGAGGTGGGATAGGATACTGCCCAATGGTGGAGGTGTTGGAAGATTAGACAATTTAGTGATTAATTCCAGTAAACAATTCATGACTAAAACAAATACTACCATGCATAGCTCTAGCATACTAGGTGAACAGAACAGCAGCATCGCACATGCAACAGCAAGCATACTTAAAAACAGGATCAGATCACGACGCACGTACTGATCGTTTGTAGATGAAGTAGCCGTGGCTGTTGCAGAAGCGATGTTGTTGACGACGACGTTGGTGAAGACGGGTCGAAGCAGACGGCGGCGGAGACGACGGTATGCGGCACCGCCTGACTTGGATGGAAGACGACCCGTGGTGACGGACGTGAGCAGTCGCGCGTAGCGCTTCCCAAAAACCTAATTCGTCCTCTCCCGGTGCAGGATCACAAGGACGAGAGGTTCCGGAGACCTGCTCTCCCTCTCGCTGGTGCACGCCGGCGTTCGGGATGGAGTAGATTACTGTGGCGGCGCAAGTAACAAGAGGAGGCAAAACCCTAACTCGTTTTTAATCTATTTTTGGCTGCGGCCGGTAAGTCATATATATAGGAGAGCCCACGCGGTCTCGTGTCGCGATCACGATCTAAACCGATTAGGTTTCCAACACGTAAGACTTATCTAAACCGATTAGGTTTCCTGGTCAAGCAAACAACAAACTTGTCTGCCAAGAAACCAAAAATTAAAACGGCAAAAGGAAGCCGCGCTCCTGCAAGGTCACGGACCGGATTTCGGCGGACCATTCACGCGTATGTCGCACGCCCGCGCCCTTCGGCCCGGCCCCGGCCCGGCGAGGCGAGGCGAGCGCGCGCGTGTGTGGTGCTTCCTTTCTCTCCTCATACCAATCACTAAGTGTGGTGGGGAGAACTCACTATATAAAGTGGTCTCCCACCTCCTCCACTAGCAATATGAGACTAAACTCTTGCCCCACCTCTTGCCATTTATTCATGGGCCTTTGAGATTTATTAGGAATTTCAGAAACTGCACATGGGCCAAGCCCATTAGTTCTAACAGGAGGGAGGTGCCCCGCTCCCGTGACGCGCGGTCGAAGAGGATTGCTGCTGACCACTGGCGAGGAGGATTGTGGTTGAAGTTGGAGCGAAGAGCGGGGAGGAGGAGCAGGCATTGGTTGAGTTGGGGCAAGACGGATTGCAGTTGAAGAGGCGGGCTGAGGGGGAGCACTTGCATGGGGGCAAGACCGGTCCTCCTAGTCTTAACCGGTGACTACTGTCCTGTGCCTCTCCCTCGGTTTTTGGCTCCACTGGCTCCAGCTCGTCTGGAGCAAGTTAGAGCACTAGTGCTTCAATCAAGTCATCCCTTTAAGTCTAGATAATCGGTGTTAGCCATATGACCGTCGGTTAGTCTTTGGATATCTGCCGTCGCCATCAAACTCATCGCCGTCGCAGGTCACCATCAAGCTTGCCGCCCTCGCTAATGAGTTTCCTCCTTCTTTCTCCTTTCTTCCTCCCTCTATTTTTTTCTTCCTCCTCCTCTTCATGGCATCGGACGGTCGCCAACCAGTCGCCGCGTGAGACCAGCGGACGACCAGTCACGAAATAAATTTTTTGAATTTATTTTGGGCCATGCAGCCTAGTTTTTTTAAAGCTAGGGCCGAGCTGGTTGTCTTTCGGCACGTACAACATGGTTGTCTGTAATACCGTTCTGTCACCTGAATACAGAAGAACTACATATAACACACGTAATGATTTGTGTATAACGTATTTATGCAAAACTTCATATTTTTTGGTTAGAAAACATGTGTATACGACAACGATTTTTTTCCCACCTACAACCCGTCGATAAAGTCATATAAACTATCCGTAGAATAACAAACAACAAATTTCTCTCTCTTGCTTCTCATTTTTTACCTCATCAAATATCTTAGTTGACATCTTTATAGACAAGTAATGATGGACCGTTGTACATGCTTTTAATGTGAAAAACGACAATCTCAGTTTCTTTAGACAACAACAATCTCAGATGAGTTGGTCCATGCGTACCCAGCAGACCACACCTGGTCAAACCTTAGGCCGGGCCAGGCTGGGTTTTAAGTTGAGTTTCAAAAATCCGACCTATATATATGTTAAGCCCAAGTGTTCGGGGTCTTTCCGACGCTCTTGGGCCGGGCTTCGGGCTGAACATGAGAGCCCGCCCCCGTGCCCGACCGGGACACCTGGCGACGTGTCTAGCCCGGATCTCACAACTCACAAGCTGCCCCCGCCACGACCTCGTAACGAAGTTCCTTCTCCTGATACAATCACAAAATCTCCACCACATCCGCAATCGCTTCCCCCCTCCCGGATCTGCAACGACCTGCCCTCCCGATCCCTCTCGCCGCGGCCGGCGACCTCCTGCCACCACCACCGAGATCCTCCCCCGGCGAAGAGGGAAGATGTATTCATGGGAGATGCTGTCGTTCAACATCCACGACGGGTTCCTGGAGGCCATCGTGCGGGGGAACCGCTCCGGCCTCCTCACCGCCGCCGACTACAACAACCTTTGTCAGTGCGAGACCCTCGACGACATCAAGATGCACCTCTCCGCCACCGAGTACGGGCCATACCTCCAGAACGGTACGAACCCTGCCTAGCTAGAGCGGATCTCCGCCACCTCCTCCTTAGGATTGGATCGGGTGGGTGCCTCCGTGCCGTGCTGCTCGATCTGCGTTGATAGGGATTGGTGATTCTGGATCCGGTCTCTGCGAATTGCGATCCCGACTGGGCGATTGGCCGATCGGAGATTTGGGGATAACTGCTTAGCGGTGCTCGTTCTCTAACTAGAATGCCGTGCATTGTTTTCTGTCCTTTTACTTTGTTTGGCATCTCGGGAGGGAAGCTCGTTAGCTAGGCCTTACCTTATCTCAAGTTTCTCATGCTCCTAGCGGACAGTAGGAAACATGTGCGATATGTTGTATACATATGAACACGCAAACGGGCAGTGCGAATTCAAGCAATTCCTGCATGTTAGCTACCTAGCTGATCCTATACCTGTAAACCACTAAAAAAGATGAATTTTTTATATATTCCCTTAAATCATTCGAGAAGATCTTATGTTGTATTGGGAATAGCTATATTTCCCAAAATCCACATGCCCTTGTGACTGTAGCATCAGCGCAACCTTCTTCGGTGAATTTCACTTCTGCCTTGCAATAGATCTTTATAATCTTCATCCCTCCACCCCCACCTTGCATTGTCAGCCATTTCTGATGCATCCCAGGAAGAATTCATCCGATTTACTAGAGCAGATTCGCTACTGAAGAAGTCCCTCAGAGCGAGAGAATCATCAAGGCGAGACTTCCAGGTAGCCATATTTCTCAAAATCTCAGTCTATAAACGCAATCCCTATCATCTCCCACGAGGATCTGAGGGAAGTAAATCTCAGGAAATTGGAAATAGAGGTTCGAAAAAAAAGGCTTCTTTCTGACCAAAAAAGGCTTTGTAAAGGAAGTTGAACCAAATTTTGCCTGCTCGTGAGAAGAGGAAATTTCTGAACTGCCTATGCAGTGTCACTATTTGGCAAATAGCATTCACGCCTCCCATCAGAACTTGAAAAGCTCAACTGTCATCTGCTCGATATATCATTTTCTTTAATGCCGTCTTTTGTAATAGATCGTCATTGCTTATTGGGCTTCATCTCTTAGGTCGAGGACATGGTGTTTAATTGCTAACGGTTGTCTCTCACACTCAAAGGCCATGAAGTGTTAAGTGTCCTTCAATTAATGCTACTGTGCACCTGTGTGTTTGCCTCTCGTTATAATTTTATATTGAATAAAATTTACATTGCCGATTGTTGTCATGATATAATTGCTTCATATGTTTGTTCTATGCTTTTTTTCTGATATAACTCTACTATGATCTTATTTGTCGTCAATTGCAGAGCCTTCTCCCTTGCACACGACAACAATTGTGGAGAAGTGCACTCTTAAGCTGGTTGATGAATACAAACACATGTTGTGCCAGGCCACTGAACCACTATCGACATTCTTACAGTATATAACGTAAGTGACAAAGTACTGTTAGCACGCCTTCTGTTTCTGTTTCTTCTACACATGTCAACATTTCTAACTCTAGTGCAGGAGTTTAGTTTAGTCGTAACGGGATAACATCTTTTGCAGGTATGGGCACATGATTGATAACGTTGTCCTTATTGTTACTGGGACACTGCATGAGAGAGATGTTAATGAACTGTTGGAGAAATGCCATCCATTGGGCATGTTTGACAGGTATTTTTTGTTGCTCTGTTCCCGTTTCTTTTAAATGGAGATCTATCATGGTACCTGACTGTTCCATCTTCTTGGCGATCAACAGCATTGCATCGCTTGCAGTTGCTCAAAACATGCGTGAGCTTTACAGATTGGTTCTAGTTGATACACCCTTAGCCCCGTACTTCTCGGAGTGCATTACATCTGAGGTAACAACTTGCAACCATTTGTGCTGTCCAATAAATGCCCATACATCTTTGATAGTTGGAACAGTTCAGGATGCCCTGGTAATGGAGAGCTCCTGTATTTTATAGGATTTGGATGACATGAATATTGAGATCATGAGGAACACTCTCTACAAAGCATATCTTGAGGATTTTTACAAATTTTGTGTGGTATGTGCTACTAAAATATGGTGGTTTGAAAAACGTTTTTTCGTCTGTGTAAAATATTTTCTTTGCTCTAGTTCATTTGTTGTCTAAATAACTTCTGTTACAGAAATTAGGTGGTGCAACAGCTGAGATTATGTGTAATCTCCTTTCGTTTGAAGCTGATAGAAGAGCTGTTAACATTACAATAAACAGGTTGAGCACTGAATTGGCATTTTCGACTTGATGTATTTTATATTTGTATGTGACATATCTCCATGATTTACATTACATGCACAAACGTCTGATACTGTCATAATTTCTCTGTCACGCTTTGCAGTATTGGGACTGAATTGACTAGAGATGATCGTCGGAAGCTGTACTCCAACTTTGGTTTATTGTAGGTTTCCATTCAAAGCAGCATTAGCAGTAGTCAAACATGTCACTTCCGCATGTTATAATAATATTTTAATATTTCCAGGTATCCATACGGTCATGAAGAGCTGGCTGTTTGTGAAGATGTTGACCAGGTTTTTCTCTAGTTATGCTTTCGAGTTCAATGCCAGGATTTCTTCTACAAATGCAATTTCAGTTGTTTAAGCATATGCCATAATGCTCTCAACTGCTTCAGTTCATTAGTGACCTTCATGTATATTGCCTAGTCTTCAGGGTTAAGTTCTGCTAATATGGTTATTTCATTAGTAAAGGTGTATTTCGAGTGCTACCCAAATGTTTGGTGTAAGGACCAGTGCTACTACATGACTCCTTGTGAAGCGTTTTAAACATAAAATGCCCTAGGCTGAGAGCTTCCTCCTTGAGGAATTGAGAAGCATGGTATTCCACAGGAGGGGTTTTCGTTTTACGTGTGATGGGCACACATCAAACTTGGCGTTCTGACTGCTCTTCTATATCAGCATTAGTGGGGCTGTTTGGTTTGGCCAACATGCAGTCATCTGTCTCATTCTAATATCACACGTTCTTATGAAGTTTGCCCTATGTGGAATGCTTATCCTTTATAGATCGAATGGGGTATTGTTATATGGGAGTGGAGTGTACATTGTGACACAAGTTATCTGCGTCTGATTAGTATATTCAAGACTATCTGTGTGTTGCTTTATGTATCAGCAGCAGTTGGGAAAGCTGGTTTTAGCTAACAGTAACACATGTATTTATTGATGTTTTGTCCTTTTTCCTATTTGATTGTGCTGGCAACGAGTAGTTATAATTCTTGTGCTTTGGTCTTTCCTTCTTGTTAGTATAACCATTGGTTTTCATGTTCTGATTTATTCTCTGTTACTTCACTGTAATTTGGTATGAGATTCTACAGTACATAAGTTCTCACTTGAAGGCTGAAATGCATGTTCTTGTTGTTGATAAATGGAAAAAAAGATAGAGCTTGGATAATGATAGCAAAGCTGTAGTATTTCAAGATGGATTGCATCTAAAGTATCCTAGAGTTCAGGCCATTGGCCATGACAAATTTTCCTTGCTCATCATGTAGGTCCGTGGTGTAATGGAGAAGTATCCTCCATACCAGTCTATTTTTGCGAAGATTTCATATGGTGAAAGCCAGATGTTGGATAAGGCCTTCTATGAGGAGGAAGTGCGGAGGCTGTGCCTGTCATTTGAACAGCAGGTATGATTTTTCAGTTTTATGTAGGATTAAACAAGTTGCTCCTGTATATGAACTATAATCTGAGTGGAATATATTGCTTATGGGCAAAGATGTATGGGATCCAATTTTGGAACTAGGATAGGTACCAGTGCTGCTTACAAGGTTAATGAGTAAACACTCCATAAAGATTAGTTCTAAATGTTTCCTTCAAAAAAATAAAGATGAGTGCTAATAAGAACTACCGGCAGATTTTAGTCAAGGTCTCTATAATACGCTCAGCCACTTGCTGCACTGATGCAGGCATACATGTTTGTACGTATGCACCAACAGAAAACAGTGGTTTTGCAGTTCTGTGTGATCACTCCATTCGTGTGCTTGGTTCTATTGTCTTTTCCAACTCTAAAAACGCTTGAAAAACTTGTGAGCTTTGTGCTGCTATTGCAGACCTGACTTCTGAAGTTCCATCGTGGAATCGCTGACGTTTCTTTTGTTGCTTGTGCAGTTCCACTATGCCGTTTTCTTCGCGTACATGAGGCTACGAGAGCAGGAGATAAGGAACTTGATGTGGATCTCTGAATGTGTCGCGCAGAACCAGAAGAACAGGGTCCACGACAGTGTCGTGTTCATCTTTTGATCTCCCTCCGCTACTGTGCATATTGTTGTACAAAATGCCTGCTTTGGATCATCACAATCGGTTGCACTCATTATAAACTCAGGACTTTTTATTCCCCCTGTCCTCTTTCTACGCGGCGTAAAAGCTAGACCTGGAGTGATGTATCATTATTTATCTTTAGCAAAATAAAGGCTTGATTGTCCGGTAAACCAAATAAATCTTGTCTATTTTCTGAGTGCACGTCAGTATGTGTGCAGTTTGTTGGCAATGTACATCAAGTTATGAAATGGCTCGTTGACCGTCCAATTTACTTTCCAACTCTTTTGGTGCAATATTTCTGTTAACCTTTCTACTTTGGTATGTCAGAACTTGTGCATGCGAACTTATCCCGCTCAGCCAGGACATGAAAATTGCCTAGGCGTCATCAATCACATGTACGATACGTTATTACTTTCCAAATCTCATGGCCATGGACAAAGTTCATACCATATTTTTTTTCTTTTTACGTATATTTTGGTCTGTACGATCACACGTACGCCACGTTATGCATTGTGTACGTATCCCGTCTTTTTATGTACAAAACAATATACAATGAATGAGCAAGTAAATAGATATCTTTTGGACTTATCACCGGGTGGGAAGCATGAGTGGCGGAGGAGTTGGTAGGTAGAATATCGGTGTAGGGGAGACGAGGAAAGATGCAGTGGTAGAGCTTGGCCGCTGGCACTCGTGATGTAAAAGAAGGGAGAAAAGAAAGGGTGTAGGAGATGGAAAAAAAAGGTACCGCGGCATTTGGTTGTGAAATGAAGAGGAGGAAGGGAGGGGTGTAGGAAATGGGTGGTGTGTTCTAAAAATCATAGTTTTTTGGAGGTCTCTTACATTGTTTTTGTCCAATTTATGGTGCTAATCTTTATTGAATTCATTTAAGTAATATTGTTCCTAACAAAAACTTCTTTGTTAAATCATGCACAAGTTTATGGTGCATATCACGAAAATTAAGAGTAGAGAAGCACATAAAATCCATCTGACACATATTTCCTTTTGGGAGTTGCTCCAATTTCCCATCCAATGGCAAAGACATGTCGTATATGTCGTCAATGGCTTCGCCTCATTAAATAGCATAAATATGGTGAAGGCACCAGGATCAAACAGAGATAGAGAGCGCCGCAACAAAGAAAATGCAGAAAACTAAAACAATCTTCATCAACCCATCAAGAAGAAGATCCAATTGCCAATTCAATTGCAGATCATTGTGTGAATATGTCTTTCGTCATCATACTCAAGGATAGATTAACCAAAGGGATTAGAGAAAGCGCAATCCTATTTAGATTCAATCTATTAAACCTTGAACCTTGAAATCATTTATCGTTGATTGACTAGATATTCGTCACTCTATGTAATAGAAAAGGAAAGTTTACTATTCATCTTTACATAATGATTGTTATTTTACCTTTTTCACTCATCATGAGCGAGTAGTTTATTTAGGTAGAGGAGATGACTGAGATTGGTGAAAGTAGAATTGCATTATTGATTAATTAATTATTATGAATACTTTGAGTTTCTTTTGAGATGTTATTTATACTTTCTGCATTTAATGCTCGTTATCAAATTTAAGGTTCCAAGTAACATGATCTGAAAATTAGCAACTTAGCGACCTATGAAGTGACAACTTGCAGGTTTGGAAGATGATTATTGTGAGATGAGGATTATGGAAAGCCATATCAATTAAAAGCATCGATCTGACCTACTGGTCTTAATAATGATGCTCTGTTGGGATGGGAAGTGGAATAGTATTGAAGCTCCATCAGAAAGAGTCAGTTACAGAGGAGGACTGATGTCCTACAAATGCACAAGGTTAGTTCTAGTCTTTCAAATTAGTAAGAGTATTGTATCCACAAGGAGTAGAAGGAATTGGTCAACATCCATATAACTCATTTAACTATTTCTGTCAAGTTCAAATGCTAAATTAGTGCTAATGCCAAAGTATAAAATGATTCGAGAGATTGTATGATTAAATAATAAATTCAGAAATATAAGATATACTAATTGTAAATATGAATAAATAAAATAGCGATGATAATGGTCTTCTTGAGGGGTATGTTCATGAGAGGCATGATTGGATCCAAAGTGGTGTCTGTAGCATCAATAATGTGAGAGGGGTTGTAATTATATATGCCTTGCAACGACAATAATATATAACTTATGATCAAACTCCACACAGAGCAACACTCCATGTTAATAATAATTAAGGTTTCCCATACCATAGCATTAAATAATTAAGTCCCCTTGTTTCTCCACAACAACATTCTAGAATATCGAGTTCAAGCTGCTGTCACTCAATCAACTATAGCCATTTCATATATCAACAGTGCAACCCTTTGTGTCCTAGCTAGGCAATCGGTGTACAATCAACGTCCGTACAACCATCATAAAGAATCACAACACAAGAATAGACTAAGCTACATATAACTACCAATCATAATCGTAGCGTGCATTAAGGATCCCCTTTGTCCTCAATGACTACATAGATTACTCACAATCAACAAATAAGGACATGAATACATGGAGTAGCATAGCAATCACAAACTGAAATAATGTGTTATCATAAAAAACTACAAGTATAATCCAACAAAGTATCAGAAATACAAAAGATAGGTTTAGTGCAAAACAATCTAATGAAGATTCCGTAGATGGAAATGGTGAACATGATGATGATGATGATGGTTATTGACATGATGATGATGATGATGGTTATTGACATGATGATCTAATGCTTCCCCTTTGGTAGCCTTCAAGTGGTGATGGAGACCAAAGGTGGAATTTGGTGGAGAAGATATGTTTTCTTCTCTTGAACATGAAGAAATAGATGAAATCACAATCTCTTGAAAAGATTCTCTCCCTCGCTTTGGGAATGGGGATGAAATAAATGGGAGGCGGTGCATGCAAAGTAAGGGGCCCAGCTGCGCCCTAGGTTGCTAGGACGATCAACAAGGGCGGTCAGGGTCTGACCGCCCTGCCTCTTGGGTGGCCCTATTTCATCCCGCCTTCACGTGGTTGCTTCATCTTTACATCTTCTATTGTTTTATATATTTACTCCTCTGAAAATCCCTGAAAATTTTATGAGTTATCCATAGTTGCTCTTTCGGCTTCCTGCACGTCATAGAATAATAATAACAAAAAGTGCAATAACTTAATAACTATGCTATTCAAAATGATGCAAAATGCACGTATCTGGGACTCACCTACAAAACCTTGGAAGAAGAGAAGTAATCTTGATACCTATTATATACTAGCCGTCGTGTATGTGTGATACATCAAAGATGTATCATGTTTTTCAAAATTTAGTGATGCCTTTTCATTATATTCCATTATATATTTTAATTATTTTTCTAGATTATTAAATAAACTACCAAGCTGCCCTTTTTATCCCTTTATTTTATTTACACAGGAAAAACACCACAAAAATTAGAAAATCGAGTGTATTCAGAAACATTTAGGAGGGGGAAGACTTCGTGCAAAAGGAGGCCCCCTAGGGTGTATCCCTTGGTGGGGCTATCGACTAGAGGCAAGGTGAATAGAAGATTAACAAAAGCTAATCCCAAAACTTAATTCTACATAAATAACTCTATAAGACTAATCAAAACCTAGCATGCTAGTGATAAAAACAAGTAAGGAAACAAGCATAGAGAAGTGCAAAGAAATAATCACATGAGAGACACAAGATTTGTTGTTGAAGTTTGAGTATTTGGCGAGACTCTATGCCTCCGTTGAGGAAACTTGATCCAAGGATTGAAACTGGCATCGAATCGTGCTCTTTCCTGAAGAAGCTTGCCAATGCGAAGCTTGCATTCTTTTGTGGCAGTTCGTTACTTTGTGATAGGCGAACTCCAACCTTCAAAAACTTCTTGTCTTGTTTCACGACCTTGAAGACTTCTGAGCAACGCCTAACCATCTAGGAGGCGCCAACCTCCAAGAGTAATAGGAACTTGGTCTTAGCTTAGAGGTGATCCCTTGTTTGGATGCTCAATGGAAATTCAATCAAAATCCTCAAGATTTTCCCTCTCAAAGAATCTCACAAGAAGGCAAGAGAGAGGAGAGCAAGTGTATAGCTCAGAATTTGAGACACAAAGGATTACCTCCACCTAGGGAAGATGGTATCTTATATAGATTGCCCTAAAAAATCTAGCCGTTACTCAGAAAAAACCTCGTCTGAAGGTTCTAGACGACCTTGCTTGGAGATTCCGGTGTTCAAATACAATGGTTAGTTTCAGAGAAAAACACTGGTCTAAGGTGTAGCTTGGACATACCAGACAGTTCAAAACCTCAGAAAAATCAAAGACCCGGTGGGTTCGGACTGATGAGGTTTCGAATGAAATCAACACTTCTGTCTTGAAACACAAAATAACTTAGAAGTTCTAGAAGATCCTCACTTGGAGGTTCTAGATAGGCAAAAACAGAGCCAACTTGGTTTCCTTAGAGATTCCGAACGAACTTCCCTTGGATGGTTCGAACAAAGCCAGGGCTTCAGCATAGAAGTTTTGTCGTCACTCAGAATGTTCGGGCTAACCTCACTCAGAAGTTCCGGACAACATGAAACACTCTAGACGAAGCTACTATTTGGAATTTGGATAGTCCGGATGACCTGCACTCGGAAGGTCCAGGTGAAAAACAATCTCTGGACAAAAGTTCTGTCTTCACTTGGATTGTCTGAACAGACCACTCGGAAGGTCTGGACAACAGGAACTCAACTGGATAGAAGCTCTGAAAGGTTTTGGACACTTGGCACGAACCTCACTCAGAGGATCCAGGTCAACACTTAGCGCACTGGAACCTACTCTCACACACACTTGAACATTCCAGCCAACTAGTCTGGACATTCCAGATGAACACATAAGTTTGCTGTAGAGAGTTTTCCAAAGATTTTTTGAATGGATTTCTTTTGAGCACTTAACAAGTTATCTCCTTATGATATTACTTTTGAATGCAAATGCACATGTCACAGTGAAAGTGAAACAACTCTCCCTATATCTTGGAATCTGTGGGCATGCATAGTGTTCAAGATAAGCATGTGTCAGAAGGTACTAGAGATGATCATGGAAAAAAGTGCACTAAGATAAATGATCATAACGAAGTATAGTGCATACGATACAAGCATCTATGTCACCACAAAAGAATAGAGTTTACAAGACATCATGAAGCACAATAAAAACAAATCTTGTAATTCTCAAAAACTTCTCTACCCAACTGAAGCTAGCCTACTACTCTTTTCTCCTCCTTTGGCATCAAGACACCAAAAAGAGAGAAAAATAAACTAATACCCAACTAGTTAAGCCTAAGGAGTGTCTTCGATCGACGCAGAAGGTGGTGTGGAAGCTTGAAAGAGCATCTAGGCCCCTAAGTGGTTTCGATGGTTAATGGTAACTCAATCTGGGATCTAATGTTTACAATGAGTGTAAGCAGGTTTAATAGGTTCCAGGAAGAAGGGTCATCAAGGGAATGATGACCACCCAAAAAGGTACAAAGGTGGTTTCCTGGACAAGGGAATGGCTGTGCTGGGCAGCTGTTTCACAGCTGTGAAGAAGCCGGTGCTGTGCAAGGAGTTGCAAGCAAGGTGATGGTGGCTTGATGCGTCAAGGACCGTGAATACAGTTGGTGGCAGGTAAAGCCTAGATTTGCTAGTTTCTTTGAGTCCATAGGAAACACCTGTACTATCAAGAGGGATGAAGTAGTAATAATCTGTGGATGATCTTTTTCTCAATGCTCAGGGTGTTGGACAGTGGCACTAATGCTTTGAGGTCAGTGGCCCTGTGTCAACAGTTTTGCACAAGTGTGAGACTGGTTTTTGTTAGCACTCTGCAGTGCTAGCAGTAGAAAACCCTAGGGGTTAGAATCACCGGTGTGACACAGTTGTGTCACAGGTGGTCTAGCGCTCTATGACTCAGGTACATCTCTGTACCAGGGGAGAGCTTGTAAATGCTAAGGGACCTGCACTGCGATGGTTTGTCTGCTGAGTCAGAAGACTGTCGGAGGTTCTCTCCTTATTAGGGATCAGAGTAGTTGTATGTTGAGGGCATGTCATGTGCCAAGACCGGGCTGAGTAGTGCTGCTACGTCAGTTAAGGGTTCACCTGTGTCAGCCTCTAGTGACACAGGTGTCGGTCTGCCCGAGCCGGTTATAGGTTGGGTGTAGTGAGTAGCTGTGTCACCGGTGCCTGTCACTGGTGGCTCACTTAATTCTACGGGGCAACAGTGTTACGGTCAGGTTCCTGCGAACCCTATATATAGGGACCAGGGGAGGTCTTCGACCTCAACCATCCAAGTTAGCTCAAACCAGTAAAGCATATTCGACCGTTGCAAGCCTCTTTCACTCGGAACAAAAGCAAACCTTCCTAAGAGAGTTTTTGAGCAGAAGAGCATTTGGTTCCTCCAAGATTCGTTGTTGCTGAGTCTATTACTCTTGGAGTGTCTACTCCTAGACGGGTGTAGGAGTTGCTGGTATCACCCAAGCTTGTGTGGGCTGAACCAGTAGTTTGTGAAGGTGATCTGAAGTCTATCTGCTGCAAAGCAAAAGGATTTCCACAAGCAAAGCAAGAGGCCTGATCGTCAGGTACTCAGAGAACAAGCACGATTTAGTGCTGGTGATCTCTTTGGAGTAGCCTCTCCAACGAGACGTACCTCTCTGAGAAGAGCAGGGAACTTCGGTGAAAAATACCTTGTCTCTGAGTACTTACTGCATTACTTATAGTACTTGCTATTCTTGCATGCTTGTGTGATCTTAGACTTATTCTGTTCATCTGTTGTAGATCACCTTTTTACCTGTGCTATCTTAGCTATGTCTCAGTTGGTATTGATCATATCTCTTACCTATGTTAGCTACCTGTTACACAGCCAGTTAGGTTGCACATTATTTCTAAGTCTTTAGCTCACCTGTGTTAGCCACCTGTGTGACAGCTACTGTTAAATCATACATAATATCTTGCCTGTGCTGTTCACCTGTTACACAGTTAGCTCACCCTGCAACTAGCTAAGACTTAATCTGTTCAACAAAGTTAAAAGAAGTAATTTTAATTAGCCTCCTATTCACCCCCCTCTAGTCGGCACCTTCGGTCCTTTCATTGGTATCAGAGCAGGTTGCTCTTTGATTTGGCCTAACAGCCAGAGTTAAAGGATGTCGGGCTATGAGGGTAAAATACCTGTCTTTAATGGGACTAATTATGCATTCTGGAAAAGAAAGATGCAAATGCATCTTATTGCCATTGACCCTAGATGTATGGGAAGTTGTCTGTACAGGCTACAGGTTAGAAGACAACATCATGCCTACCATAAACGACAAGAGAAACATTCAGAACATGCTAGAGTTGCCACAGCAATCTTCATGGGTCTACAGGAGCATGACTTCAACAGAGTCAGCACTATGGATTCTACCAAGAATATCTGGGATACTCTGGAACAGATCTATGAGGGCAGTGATACTCTAAAGAAGTCAAAGAGAAGCCTTCTGGAATCAACATTGGAGAGATTTGAGTATGAGCATGGTGAGGACATCAACTCCCTATTCTCAAGACTCACAATCATCACCAACCAGTTGAAGGCCCTAGGCTCCAATCGGGTAGATGATGAAGATGTGGTGAAGAAGTTCTTGTCAGTGCTTCCTAAAGCCTACAGAACTCTTGTTCTCATGCTGAAGGAAAAAGATGGGTTCGACAAGATGAAGCCCACAGAAGTGCTAGGAAGGATCCTTACACATGAGATGGAACTCAAGCAACAAGGCAAGCAAAGCTCTTCCCCAGCTATTAAGAAGAACATTGCCTTGAAGACCACTGCCTCAACGTCACAACCTGAGAGTGACAGCAGTGAGGAACTCAATGAGGAGATGACCAGTGGAGAAGAGAGTGAACTTATCCTCCTCACAAGAAATTTCAGAAAGTTCTACAAGAAGAAGAAGCAGTTCGAGTCCAGTGACAGATTCAAAGGGAAGAGGCTGTCCAAAGACAACAAGTGCTTCGAATGTGGCAAGGAAGACCACTTTGCTGCTGATTGTCCAAACAAGAAGAAGGACAACAGTCAGTACTAGAAGAAGAAGGACTTTCATGGAAGAAAGAAGACCTTCAACAAGCACCCAACCTACTCCAAGAACAAGGTCCACTGCTAGAGCCTATGTTGGACAAGCTTGGGTATCAGATGACTCAGGCTCAGAAGATGAATCTGAGGATGAAGGTCAGGTCACTGGAATCGCCATCAGCATGGCTGATGCACCCAGCTGTGACACAGCCAGGTCACACAGCTCCAAGGTCGACTCCAAGGATGATCAGACTCCATCCACTTCTGCCCCTTTGTGCCTTATGGCCAAAGAATCTAAGGTACTTACTGAGGATGACTTTAACTGCTTACGAGGGACTTTTAGATGCTGAACTAATGGGTATTCTGGAAAGAACAGATAAGGCATATGGCAGGGAAAGGAAGGAGAACATATCCTTAAGGGATAAACTCAGGGAGCTGAGGGAAACATGTGATGAGGTTTCTGATGATAGGAAAAACCTCAGGCTGGACCAGGAAAACCTGGAAATAGCTCATGAAAAGCTCAAGGCAGCACATGAGCTTCTCATCAAGGAGCATGAGGAGCTTAAGGCAAAGCATTCCATTTGCACTGATATTTCTTCTATATCTGTTAATGCATCTTTGCCTGCTCCTGCTATCATTGAGACATGCTTAAACTGTGCTAGTCGTATAAATGTTCTAACATCCACAGGTTGTGCTATTGATAACTCTAAAGAGGCTTCAACCTCTACTGCTACTAACTCTGTGGATGCAGCTGAACATAACAAGCTCAAGGAGGAGCTTGAAGAGCTTAAGAGGCTCATGAGAAAAGGCCTATGCACTGCCAACATTGGCATGCAAAATTATCAGCTGATTAGAGCTGAGATGCTGAGAAAGAATGATGGCCGAAAAGGCCTGGGTTATGATTCCTCTGCAAATAAAGATAAACTGCCTGCTGTCACTAACTCTTATCTTGCAGCTAAATTTGTGAGACAGGCAGGTACAAGTGACAACAAATTTGTTGGTCACATGCAGAGAAATAGGAATGCAGTAAACATTCCATCTAACCCATCCTATGTCCTGCAGAAGGATAGAAAAGGGAAAATTGTGGCCAAGTATGTTGGTCGCAAGCACCTGACAAAGTGGTTACTACTATCTGGGTTCCAAAGGTAACAGTTGCCTGTGTCACAGGTATACTACACAGCTGTGTATCCACCGGTGTCACCGGCAACTCACACAGTCAGCTAACCCCTTTGTCTAAGGTTGCAGGTGATAGACAGCCAAAGAGGATTCATGTTATATCATCTGTTGCTAAGGCTATTAATGTTAGAAACAGATATGCTAACCCATTAACTGCTGTTTTTGCTTATGGCAAATCTGCTAAGGGAGCCAAACATGTTTGGTCCCTAAATCCCATAACTAATCTTGCAGGATACTGCCTCCAGTGGAACTGACTGGGTTGTGGACAGTGGATGTACACAACATATGACAGGAGGCAGAGAGGAGTTTGTAGAGATCACAAGTGAAAATCTTCCAAGCAAATATGTGATCTATGCAGATAACTCAAAGGGAAAGGTAAATGGCATTGGTAAAGTTGCCATATCTGAAAATCATTCTTTATCCAATGTTATGCTTGTGGATCAGATAGGCTATAGTCTGATGTCTGTGTCACAGCTGTGTGACACAGGTATGAAAGTTACTTTCTATCCTGATAAGGTTATAGCTCTAAGCTATCTGATGATTCTCAAGTATTCAAAGGATGCAGGTCTGGAAAACTATACATTGTCAACTTCAATGAACAGCCTGTAGCAGCTCCATGGTGCCTCATGGCCAAAACCGTGCTGGCTGGCTGTGGCAAGGCGGCTAGGACATGCAGGGATGAAGCTTCTCAACAAACTCAGCAAGCATGACTATGTCATAGGCTTAGAAAAGGTGAAGTTTGAGAAGGACAAACCCTGCAGCTCATGTCAAGCCGGCAAACAAGTTGGAGCTGCTCATCGTCCCAAGAATGTCATGACCACCACCAAACCTTTTGAGCTCATACACATTGACATTTTCGGTCCTACTACATATGAGAGCTTGAGAGGTAACAAGTATGGATTTGTCATGTAGATGATTTTTCTCGCTATACTTGGGTGTTCTTTTTGAAGGAGAAGACACAGGTTTACAAGAAATTCAAGCACCTCATTGTTAGAGTTCAAAATGAGTGGAAGGTAAACCTGGTCAAGGTCAGGAGTGACAATGGGACTGAGTTCAAGAACTCAAAGGTGGAAGCATTCCTGGACAAGCATGGAATCAAGCATGAACTTTCAAGTCCATATGCTCCACAGCAAAATGGAGTAGTGGAAAGGAAGAACAGAACCTTGATAGAGATGGCAAGGACATTACTAGATGAATACAAGACTTCACCAAGATTTTGGGCTGAAGCTGTCAACACTGCTTGCCACTCCATCAACAGGCTATATCTACATCCACTACTCAAGAAGACTTCTTACGAGCTGCTCACCAACTCCAAGCCTAATGTCTCATACTTCAGAGTATTCGGTTGTAAGTGCTACATTCTTAGAAAGGGCAAACGCCTTACTAAGTTTGAAGCTAAATCTGATGTTGGTATATTACTTGGTTATTCCACTAACTCCCATGCCTATAGGGTCTTTAACACCTCCACAAAGGTTGTTGAAGAATCTATGGATGTGGATTTTGATGAGTCTTATGGCTCCCAAGGAGAGCAGGTTGTTAATGATGTAGGGAATGTGGACATTCAGAAGAAATCCATTGGTGAGATCAGACCCACCATCAAGGAAGAGGCTGCCTCACCAATTGATCAAGAACCACTCTTTCCATCACTGGGTGAAGACATTGGAGATCAAGACATTGAGTTCGAGTACAACCCAGCCAATGATCAACTGGATGCAGAGGACCTGACTCAGCCAGCTGTGTCACAGGAAGAACCAACTGTGTCACAGGCATCTCCAACAGCTGTGACACAGGCGGTTAACCTCGATCCCCTTGTGATTAGCAGGCTGCAGAAGGATCACCCTGTTGATCAAATCATTGGTGCCATTAATAGGGGAGTGACTACTCGTTCTCGAATTGCTAATTTCTGTGAACATTACTCCTTTGTTTCCAGTGTTGAACCCAGGAACATCAAGGAAGCTCTCATGGATGCTGATTGGATAAATGCAATGCATGAAGAGCTCAACGAATTCGAGAGAAACCAAGTTTGGTCCCTGGTGGAAAGACCCAAAGATCATAATGTGATTGGAACAAAGTGGGTCTTCAGGAACAAACAAGACACCAATGGGCAAGTGGTAAGGAACAAAGCCAGGCTTGTGGCTCAAGGTTTTCACACAAGTGGAGGCCTGGACTTTGGAGAAACATTTGCTCCAGTGGCAAGACTTGAAGCAATAAGGATCCTCCTTGGTTATGCTGTTCATCATAACATCAAGCTTTACCAAATGGATGTGAAGTCTGCCTTCCTCAATGGTAAACTTTCTGAACTTGTATATGTAGAACAGCCACCAGGCTTTGAAGATGCTAAGAAACTGATCATGTTTATAAACTGCACAAAGCACTTTATGGCCTAAAGCAAGCACCTAGAGCATGGTATGACACTTTGAAAGAATTTCTGATCAACAATGGATTTAAAATGGGCTTAGTAGATACAACTCTATTCACTAAGAAAAATGGAAATGATTTATTTGTGTGCCAAATATATGTCGATGACATAATATTTGGCAGTACTAACCGCTCCATGAGTGATGAGTTTAGCCAGATGATGACCAAGAGGTTTGAGATGTCTCTGGACGGTGAACTCAAGTACTTTCTAGGACTTCAGATCAAACAACTCAAGGAAGGTACTTTTATCTCTCAAGAAAAATTCACCAAGGACATCATCACCAAGTTTGGCATGAAGGATGCAAAGCCTATTCATACTCCCATGCAAACTAATGGTCATCTGGATTTAAACACTGAAGGTAAATCTGCTGATCAGAAAGAGTTTAGATCCATGATAGGCTCCTTGCTATACTTATGTGCATCTAGGCCTGATATCATGTTGAGTGTATGCATGTGTGCTAGATTCCAAGCTAACCCTAAGGACTGTCACAGAGTGGCAGTACGCAGGATACTGAGATATTTGATCCAAACCACAGGGTTTGGTTTATGGTATCCTAAAGGTGCAAATTTTGAGCTAGTTGGCTATTCTGATAGTGACTATGCAGGTTGTAAGGTTGACCGAAAAAGCACCTCTGGTACTTGTCAATTCCTAGGGCATTCCTTAGTGTCCTGGTCATCCAAGAAACAAAATTCAGTAGCCCTATCCACTGCAGAAGCTGAGTATATAGCTGCTGGTAGTTGTTGTGCTCAATTATTATGGATGAGACAGACCTTGAAAGATTTCAACGTATCTTTTAATCAATTACCCCTCTTCTGTGATAATGAAAGTGCAATCAAGTTAGCCAACAACCCAGTACACCACCAAAGATCCAAACACATAGAAGTGAGGCACCACTTTCTGAGAGATCATGTTGAGAAGGGAGATATACAGCTGTGCCATGTAAGGACTGAAAAATAATTAGCTGATATTTTCACCAAGCCTTTAGATGAGACTAGGTTCTGTGCTCTGAGGAGTGAATTGGAATATCATTGATGTCTCTAACTTGCAATAAAAAGGTTTGGCTTGGTGTCTAGCTCATATGTTTTTGCTGTTTATGCTTCTTACATGAACACCTGTGTTACTCACCGGTGTCACAGGTATGTGCTATACTTAGAATTAAGAATATCTCTTGAGCTATATGAGTGCACATTCCTGTGTACAAAGTGTTTCTAATCAACTTCTGTCAGCTTTAGCTCTGCTTGATTGTATTTCTGGCAAGCTGATATTGAGAAGATTCTATAAGGACATTCAGATAGTGTTCTAATGCTTTCTCTCTCATCTAAGTCTCTCTGTCTTGGTGCTCTATAGTTGAAATACTTGTTGTGGCGCCCCCGGTTTTAAGGCCGGAAACGCTCCTGTGTTTACTGTACCGGTCCCTGGAACAGTAGCCGGTACGCACAAGAACTTGATAATGTCGTCATACATTACCGATTATTACAATACAATACTGCTTTAGGGTCATTACACAATATGGCCTATTGGCCGAATTCAAGTCTTGCAGCGGAAATAAGAGAGATGCGTAGATAAACCCATCAATATGCCAACCTCACAGGCAACTGACTGGGGAAACGCCCTAGACCTCAAAGTCGGAATCTTCCTCGTCGGAGCAGTACTCCTCTTCTTCTTCTGGCCAAATCAACAAGCCAGGTGAGTACATTGAATGTACTCGCAAGCTATTCCCACAGGAAGGAGTATACGGAAAATAATTTATGCAGAGGATAAACAAGGAATAGCTCTACTCTAAGCTGATTAATGTGCGGAAAAATAAGTGCATAATTGAAATACTTGAATAGTAGATTCAAAAGCAATTTAATAAAACTGTTTAAAGTAAAAGAACAGAATCCTCTCGAGGTAGACCCGGCTACCTCCTTACAATCCTCGAGACAGCTCAGACCATATTACCCTGGGCAATATGTCTAGCTTCTCGGTACAACACTCCACTGACACTATCCTGGATAGCTCAGCGAGTGCCCCTGGCTCAGCCCGTGTATCCCGAATCACACGGCTAGCCTACTCCTCCGGCAATTCCTTGCTACCAATCCTGTAGCGTAAATTGCCCTCTGTGGACACATCATGCCCACGTCCTTAATCCCTTTTCCCATGCTTTCGCAAACAACACTAGGTCTAACCAGTGTGTGGCCTTGCCAGTTCATGTCCATAACCGAGGACGCGGCTATTCGAATAGTTTTTAACACTCTGCAGAGGTTGTACGGCTTTACCCACAAGATGTAATTACACCCCTTATGCCGAGCGCTAACAGATACACTGCACAGGGTGTATTGGCAGGGTGGTTACAACGAGACCTTCGCCCGCTTCCATACCAGAGTTGGACCCGCTAGGTGAATACCCAAGTTTGCGTGTCCTGGACACCAAATTGGGGCTCTCCACCTTTGTGTTGGATCAGCACCTCCCGCCTGGCGTAGGTGGATCCCCTAGGACTTAAACACCTAGCACTAACTCCCTACTTCCCACGGGTCCAAACCCTAATACTTGCCGGGGTACTAAGCCAAGTCCTTCCCATAAAGGACATGTGGACGTACGGTAATGGAACCGGTTTAGCGGCACTTAGGCTCGGTCCTTAACTGATTCGAGTAGGACTCCATTCCCGACCCCATGACGTCCCGGACGATCATGGCTCCAACCAATGTTCTACATCCCCGAACACCACTTAACACTCCTACCCGAATCCAAATCATCTCCTCTTTTCTTTTGATTTGTGATAAACCTTTATTTGTGAAAGTCACCTCGGACAGCATATGCCATCCGAGGGTTTGTTTCCCCATATCCCAACGGGATGTTTAAAACTTGGTTTTTGACTATAGCAGGGCTAAGCATGGTTAACACCTATAACCTTAATTATTCGACGGTCGAGAGTCGACCGCTGAATATACCTAGGGTTACAAGGAAGGATATTCGGACCTAGGTATCGTGCAACTAATGGGTATAACTACCTCTACATAAAATATCGATATTAAACACATAGCATGCAGAGTTCGTAAACAAGATATTCATAACTTTGCACATATGGGATTTCGACATGATCGAGGTGGGAATGCTTGCCTGGCAGTTCCTGCTCTTGTTCCGGACGCGGGGGTGATGTCGGGTCCTCCTGGCGCACGTACGTCGCTCCGTCAACTACGCGCCGAAAGAACATCGAATAAGAGAACTCCAAATAACTCCAATAAAAACCAAATGACATGTATGCACGAGAGGAAATCATGGTCAAAGAGTCGAGTTAGGGTTTACGACTTTGAACGGTCGATTCCCATTTAAACCGAGGGATGGGTATATGCACGTGTATCACATAAAATGACAGTGCAATAGGTTAAATGAACGAGCATGGTTTAAGATGTAACTTTTAATTTTATTTGCTCTCGGCTAACATGCATCAAAGTATTTAGGTATCTTAGCGGTGAAAGAGAATTGTTTTAGGGTTTTAGAAACTAGTATAACATTGCATGCAGACCCTAAGAAGGAATAGCAGCTCGATTTTAAAACTTGCACTGACTCTATGCTAAAGGATTTAAGTCTGAAAATGTGCTTGGGTTAAAGGTTTGGGATATTTTTAATACTTTCGGGATTGACTTTGGTGTGCAAAAAAAATGGTTCGGACATTAGCTAACCTGATCTAACACTCTAACCAGGTTAAACCTCTTGCCGGTTTACTAGATTAAATGAGCTACTCGGCTGGGTCGGAATGCACCTTTGCCCTGCTTAAAACGCATTAACAGATGCGCCAGCAGCTAACAAACTCGGGAATTCGGCTTCCGACCGGACCAACACGCCTTAAATGAGGAGGAGGCGGGAATTGATTTGGCGCTGGCCGAGTCTTACTGGTGGCCGATTAATACTTGGTCGGGCGTTACCTGGCCGCTCTAATTGAAACAGGGGCGGCGGCGGAGGTTCGGACAGGAGTAGTGGCGTCGGCGGCGGGCGGTTGAGGCCGGTAGAGCTGTCGGAAGGGGGTGCGGCTCGGGATCCAGAGGAAGGGCGAGCGGCTTCCGGATTGGCCGAGATGGCGAGCTAGCTGGAAAAGTGGCTCGGGTCGCCGGGTTAGCTTGGAACAGGGGAGTGGCGGCGGCGGGCGGTTGCGGGAGTTGGGGCGGTTAAGGCGGTCGGTGGAGGCAGTTGGTGGCCGGCGGTTTTGGGGTGGTTTATGTGGTCGGAGGGTGGGTCGTTTGGCTGTTTGGGCCGGCGGCAGCTCCAGGTGAGTTCCTGGTTGCAGATTTTCTGGGATTTCGGTTTTGGGTTGAGCTTGCCACTACTGCTTGTTTTGGGGAAAAGGATTTGGTTCTTGCGCTTCATGGGATTTGAGCTTGAGCTAGTGGGCGATGGCTTGAAAATGGCTTCTCTGGTTCTTCCTTTTATAGGCGCGGCAGGGGACGAGCGGATGCCTCGGTTGAAGCTCCCTGGAATGGACCTCGCCGGCTTGCCGAGCTACTGGTCCGAAGTCGTCTCCAGCAGTGGCGCCGATGGGAGGTGAGGGAAGACTGAGGCGTAGAGGGAGCTGGCCACAGGGAAGGTGATGGACATGGCCAAGCTGATGGGAGGTAGGAGAAGGTTGATGAGCTGGTGGCGTGCTAACAATGGTGAGCTGCCGGGTGCAGAGGCCGGCTGACAATGGGGCAGGCATGCCTGGGCATACAGCGGATGGTTGGCACCGATTGGTACTTTGCAACTATGCCTTCGTGAGTATCAGCGCCTGCATGCAAATGAATTCTTGTGCAGAAAATGAAGTGAGCTGGCCAGAGGGAAGTGTGTGGTTCTTGCCACTGATTCTGAGAAAACTCATTCGAGCGACAGAGAAAATTAGGCACCGATCTGTACTATGCAAACTATGCATTCGTGAGTATCAGCGCCTGCATGCGATGGAATCCTTGTGCAGAAAAGAAATGAGCTGGCCAGAGGAAACGTGAGGTTTTAGACCTGCTGGTGCTGCTGGAAAGAATTCTCACGAGGCTGCTGTCAGGGTTTTTAACTGAGGGAGGTTAAGACATGAGCTGTCCGGATAAATAAAAGAGATAGGTAATTGGGAGGATGGTAGAAATATTCTACTAAGCTTTTGACAGGGTTGATTGGGGGAACTATTATTCTACGACATAACTGGGTTAAATGTATTGCCAGATTGTCCCATAATTCATTCCAGCATTTATCGAGAAACCGAGAGGTGGTAGGTTTCCTGATTAGGGTTTTCCGACTGGAGTGCGTGTGTGCGGGTGTTTATTGCATTGAATTAATTAATGCAAATGACCTAATTTACATGCGATGACATGCTCGAAATTAGGGTTAGAAAAACTGGGCGTGACACTTGTCACCTGAGTCATCCATCTGTGTCTCAGGTGAATGCTTTTGAAATCCGTAGGTCTTAGGGTATATTTTCTTACTCACCTGTGTCACAGGTCCATCTCTCAGCTGTGACACAGCCACCATATACCCTTCGGCCTATATAAGACGTCGATACGTTCTCCAATAGAATCACGTTCAGCTCAAAACCCCAACTTTCGCCGTGCGCCAAAACCTCAAGTTTTTGACAAATTCGTTGTTTCCGCCCCATGCAATCTCTTCAACGCTTCGGAAAAGACTTTCCATCGTGCTCAAGCTTCATCTCCTCCGCGCATTATCAACTCTTTGATCAAAGTAAGCTTCCGCAAGCCCTACTTTGCACCTTTTCTTCATTGAGCACGTGAACTTGCTCTAAAATCTAATCTAGTAGCACATTGTAAGTGTTTAGGGTTGGTTTGGCTTTTGATCATCCTCCACAACTTATCTTGCTCAAAATTGATTGGCTAAAACCTGTAAAACCCTAGTTTTCTAACATCACCTTGAGCATGATAAGTATATCCTTGATGAATTGGATGCTTTGGCAGCAAGGATCAGTGAAGCCACAGATGAGAAAACCAAGAGGCAGTTGACCACCATCTACACTGCCAAGAGCTTTGAGCTTTCAGAGGCTGCTAGGCCTGTTACAATGCAAATCCCTGAACCTTCCAAAGAAGATAGAGCTCTCCTAAGGGAAATTGCTGATCTGCACAAGCAGCTACAAACAGCCACTTCATATTCAGCTGAGGTTGAGCTGAGAAAGAAAATTATTGAGACTCAGGAGAAAATCTCAACCAGCTGTCTGGCAATGCCATATTCTAAACCAGTTGAAGTAAAGCACAATGATAGGGAACTTATCCATCAGATCAGTGAATTGATCCATAAGGCCAACTCTCTGCCCTCTGGTCTTGAGAAGCAAGCAGTACAAGCTGAAATCAAGCTTAAAAGAGGCCTTCTGTCCCCTGACCTCAAGTCAGCTCGATCTTCTGCCTCAACTCAAAAATCCATGCCCAAAGGCCTGAGTTCAGAACAAAGAGACAGCATTCTTCTTCAACAAATCAATGAGCTGCTAGGCAAAGCAATGAGATTGCCCAAAGGTCCAGAGAAGACAGCCTTGATGGCTGAAGTCAAGCTCAAACAAAGTCAAGTATCTGCTGCCAACAGACCAGATCCTGCAGTGTTATCTGCACTGAGCTCCAAGAAAAGAAGATCTGACACTGTTGTCATCAGTGAAGAACCTCCAGCAAAGAAGCAGCCAGAACCAGAGGTTGAAATCATCTCAGAAACCTCTCTAATCTCCAAGCCTACAATGAAAGATCAGCTGGACCAGCAGAAGGAAGCTCTCCAAGAAATTAAGAAGGAGATGCCACCACCTGTGTCACAGGTGGCCAGCCCAGCCAAGTCCGATCTACAGACTTACCAGAGGAGGAGCAGAAGAACATTGAGCTCTACAAGTGTAGAATCCCTCTCCTCTCTGGATGTGCAGAAGCAGATGTCTCCATCCCAGTTTCTTGTGTCTGAGGCTGAGGAACAAGCACCAAAAGAGGCCCAAGTGCCTTCATCATCAGTAGAGGCTGGATCTGTGAAGCCTACTGAACCTGCCAAATCACCAAGTCCACAGCTGTCTCAGCCAGCTGTGCCTCAGGCAGAAGAGGTTCAAGCCCAAGTGACCCACCGGACTCCATCACCTGTGCCTCCGGCAGCTGACCCAGTCACCCATTGCTCAAGCACCTGTGTCCTCTCCTGTGGCACAGGCACGTGGCTCAGCTGGCCAAGAAGAAAGCTCAGAGAGCGAATCAGATGATGGTAGAGGAGTATCAGTAACTCCACCAAGGGCCAGAGAACCTAGGTCTGATTCTGACAAAGATTATCAAGCAGAAAGCTCATCCCCAGCGCAGAATCAGCCACAGAACCAGAAGAGGAAGAAGAGGAAGAACATGAAGACAGCTCACCCAGTCCCTCAGCTGCAGATGATGACTTGGAATCCAAGTATCACTACATATTTTCATATGCTCTGAGGACTGAGGTTAACCAAATGGTATTCATCTCAAGAGCTGCAGCCAAAAAGCTTCCTAAGAGTGATCCAAAGAAGTCCAAGAGCAAAGTTGCCTCAATGAGCACCAGTACATTCATCAAAATGAGGTCAATTTGCCCATACTTCTCTGAAGATAAGGAGTTCAAGGAACCATCTTGCTCAGACCCCAGATTTCACAATGATCATCAACGGGGTGTATATCATGAAATCTTGTCTTCGAAAGGATTTGTTGACTGCAAGGCCATAGACTGGTCTGCCCTGAATGATCCCAGGCTGAGAACCCTACCATCTCTGATTCAAGCCTCAGGCCTGGAGTTTATTTGCAGTCTTCAACAGGATTATGACCCAGAGATTCTCAGAGAATTTTATGCCACAGTCTGGGTTGAACAAAGCAACCAAGATGTTATGCTCTGGAAGACTAGAGGTCAACTTCTGTCAATAACAGCCCCAGAGTTTAACAGTTTGTTACATGCACCAGTGGAGTCTGGAATGCCCAATCTTTTCAAGCTAGAGCCAGTCTCCAATGCTGATAGAAGGAAGTTCTACCCTAGGACCTTCACTTTTCCTGCCAAAGCCCCTCCTGAACATGTCTATTTCAAGGGCATCACCATCACAGCCAAGCATCTTGTGAAGATCATCAATGTTACTCTTCAGCCCAAGGGAGGCAACACAGATGCTGTGTATAATCCAGTTTGGCAGATCTTGGTGCACATTGCAAAGAACCAGCATTTTGATGTAGCCAGATATATCTTTCATGAGATAGATGCGGTTCAGAAAGACAAGAAAGCAAAGCTGAGGTATGGATCGTACATCATGTACATGATCCTTCAACGCACAGGTCTTCTGGATTCCAACTTCGACATGACAGTGAAGACCATAAAGACCCAGCTCAGGCCTCAGGCTGATGACCATCCTGATGAGGTTGCTGTGCCAGCTCTGTTTGGCGATTCTCCTGATCCAGCTGTGTCTGCCCCCGGTGACACAGCTGCTCCCACAGCTCCTCAAGTGCCTGTCCCTCCGGTGCCAGCGCCTGAAGTCCAAGTGCCTACCGGTGTCACAGCTGAGTCTCCTGAAGCTGACCCAGCTGAGTTAGTGTCTGTGACACAGGTAGCTGAAGATGGCACTCTGTCCTCCTCTCTCATGTCTCAAGCAGCAGCCAGAGCCTACCAGAACAAGGTCATGCCAACACAGTTTGCAGCTCTGCGCAGAGAAAATCTTCAGCTCAGAACCAAAGTTGACAATCTGGACTCCAAAGTCGATCAGCTGCAGGCTCAACTGTCAGAAGTTCTCCAGCTGCTGAAGACCAAGTTCCCCTGAATGTTTCTTCTCCTCATCCCCTTTCTGGTGTTTTAGTGTCAAAGGGGGAGAGAAAATGGTAGTAATAGTGCAAGGGGGAGAAGTGCTAAAGGGAGAGATATAAGAGAGAGTATTTTGGATATAGGGGGAGTAAACATTTTGCTGTATCAAGACTTGTGTTTTAATTTCTGATTCTTCTGTCTTGATTACAATTAATCTTCGTGATATGCTCTAATATCGTAATGTTCATCTTTAATGAGTTTAATGAGCTCTGATGCAGTAATGTGAGCCTTATTCAGCTTTGATCTGGTACATATGCTTATTCTGAATAATTGCTCTGATGCTTTGCACATAAATTTACTCTGATTCATATGTCTACTCTAAATTTGTGCTCTATTTGTGCTCTGATACACATCTATATGCTCTGTTATCATAACTGGAATGCTCTGATTAAAACTCATATACTCTAGTTATTATAACTGCATCAGAAGAAAAATATATCAGTTCAGATATATCCTTTATGTCATATGCTCTGATACATATGCTCTGAAATGACATATGCTCTGATACACATTCTCTGAACTGATAAAAGTGTAAGTTGTAAGAACATACTGCTCATATCCAAAATTAAAATCTGTGCACTAGCCTGATAAAAGCAAATCTATTATGCACAGCTTCAGGGGGAGTATTTTCTAACA
Source organism: Stipa capillata (assembly GCA_019208055.1). Taxonomy (NCBI): domain Eukaryota; kingdom Viridiplantae; phylum Streptophyta; class Magnoliopsida; order Poales; family Poaceae; genus Stipa; species Stipa capillata. Next base: position 355,351 of record JAGXJF010005755.1, on the reverse strand, counting down.
ACCTGCACATGTATCTCTCATTCAACCTTTATGTGAATTTGTTGAATGGGTTGCCACTAACCACCAAAAAGGGGGAGATTGAAAGAGCATCTAGGCCCCTAAGTGGTTTTGATGGTTAATGGCAACTCAATCTGGGATCTAATGTTTACAATGAGTGTAAGCAGGTTAAATAGGTTCCAGGAAGAAGGGTCATCAAGGGAATGATGACCACCCAAAAAGTACAAAGGTGGTTTCCAGGACAAGGGAATGGCTGTGCTAGGGCAGCTGTGTCACAGCTGTGAAGAAGCCGGTGCTGTGCAAGGAGTTGCAAGCAAGGTGATGGTGGCTTGATGCGTCAAGGGCCGTGAATACAGTTGGTGGCAGGTAAAGCCTAGATTTGCTAGTTTCTTTGAGTCCATAGGAAACACCCGTACTATCAAGAGGGATGAAGTAGTAATAATCTGTGGAGGATCTTTTGCTCAATGCTCAGGGTGTTGGACAGTGGCACTGATGCTTTGAGGTCAGTGGCCCTGTGTCAACAGTTTTGCACAAGTGTGAAACTGGTTTTTGTTAGCACTCTGCAGTGCTAGCAGTAGAAAACCCTAGGGGTTAGAGTCACCGGTGTGACACAGCTGTGTCACAAGTGGTCTAGCGCTCTATGACTCAGGTACATCTCTGTACCAGGGAGAGAGCTTGTAAATGCTAAGGGACCTGCACTGCGATGGTTTGTCTGCTGAGTCAGAAGACTGTCGGAGGTTCTTTCCTTATTAGGGATCAGAGTAGTTGTATGCTGAGGGCATGTCATGTGCCAAGACCGGGCTGAGTAGTGCTGCTACGTCAGTTAAGGGTTCACCTGTGTCAGCCTCCAGTGACACAGGTGTCGGTCTGCCCGAGCCGGTTATAGGTTGGGCGTAGTGAGTAGCTGTGTCACCTGTGCCTGTCATCGGTGGCTCACTTAATCCTACGGGGCAACAGTGTAACGGTCGAATATAATTTACTGGTATGAGCTAGTTTGGATGGTTGAGGTCGAAGACCTCCCCTGGTCCCCTATTTATAGGGTTCACAGGAACCCGACCGTTACACTGTTGCCACGTAGGATTAAGTGAGCCACCGGTGATAGGCACCGGTGACACAGCTACTCACTACGCCCAACCTATAACCGGCTCGGGCAGACCGACACCTGTGTCACCGGAGGCTGACACAGGTGAACCCTTAACTGACGTAGCCGCATTACTCAACCCGGTTTTGGCAAATGACATGCCGTCAGCATACAACTACTCTGATCTCTAATAAGGAGAGAACCTTCGACAGTCTTCTGACTCAGCAGACAAACCATCGCAGTGCAGGTCCCTTAGCATAGCTCTCCCCTGGTACAGAGATGTACCTGAGTCATAGAGTGCTAGACCACCTGTGACACAGCTGCGTCACACCGGTGACTCTAACCCCTAGGGTTTTCTACTGCTAGCACTGCAGAGTGCTAACGCAAACCAGTTTCACACTTGTGCAAAACTGTTGACACAGGGCCACTGACCTCAAAGCATCAGTGCCACTATCCAACACCCTGAGCATTGAGCAAAAGATCCTCCACAGATTATTACTACTTCATCCCTCTTGATAGTATGGGTGTTTCCTATGGACTCAAAGAAACTAGCAAATCTAGGCTTTACCTGCCACCAAATGTATTCACGGTCCTTGACGCATCAAGCCACCATCACCTTGCTTGCAACTCCTTGCACAGCACCGGCTTCCTCACAGCTATGACACAGCTGCCTAGCACAGCCATTCCCTTGTCCTGGAGACCACTTTTGTACTTTTGGGTGATCATCATTCCCTTGATGACCCTTCTTCCTGGAACCTATAAAACCTGCTTACACTCACTGTAAATATTAGATCCCAGTTTGAGTTGCCATTAACCATCAAAACCACTTAGGAGCCTAGATGATCTTTCAAAGAGCTCTCTTAGCACCACCCTTCTTGTGTGCAGATGCTTTCTTTGCTAGAGCATTGGCGGTCTCTTTGGCAAAATGTCCAAATTTTCTTCTCTCTAAAACGGCTCTATCCTTGTGAGCTTCAGCCATCATCTTCTCAGGAGGAGGAGCAGTATCATTATCTGAATCTGAGTTGGGCTGGACCTCTGGAGCCTTGGCTTTGCTCTTGTTGGCCTTGGCGGCTAACCTTTGGGTTTTTCTTTGTGGCCACTTTGGCGACCACTACCTTTTTCTTTGGAGGAGAGGCCGGCCGCTTTAATAGAACTGTGTGTGGAGCCTTGGCAGGAAGCTCGATATACTCCTTAATAGTCACAGTCCATTTGACCCCTCACTTTGAGGTCACCTCTGTCATCTCTTTTGTGACACCATAGCCCTCATTAGCATCATCAGAGGCTTGCTTCCTCTTAGGTGTTCTGTGACTGACAACAAATGAAGCAGCACCATCATCTGTCTAATAACTAAGCTCTTCACTTTATGACTTGGACTGAGTGCCAGAGGTTTCCTCATTTCCTTAGCAACCACCATTGAACGGTGCTCCTCATCGGAAGACATTATCTCCTATAAAAGCATATAGGTGAGAGCATGGGATGAGCACACATTGAGCCAAAGAAAGTTTTACAAAAACTAGATTTGTATTTGATTCAAAAAGCTTAGAGAAAGTTCATGCAGTCTCTATCTGGAAAGTCCAAGTGATCCATGTCCGTAGGTTCCAAGCACTCGGCTAGAAACTGTCCAAAGGGTCGGGAGTGTTTCGGATTAGAGGTGCCGAGTGACTTAGTACCTTCGTTCATGCCGTCTATAGGTTTTGGACAGAATCCGCTCAGACATGCTGAGTAAGCACGGAATGCACTAGCCCTAAATTTCTGGCCGATTCAAATCTACAGATTTACCGTGAAATTGAAATGGATTTGTGGGGGAATCGATACAATACCACAGAAATCAAACTCCCAAGTGAGGAATCAAAGAGGAGGTACTTGGGAGCATCGCTTGCCCTAACTCAACGAAGCGCAGCTATGGTAGTGCACGATGGGGAAGAACATTGGCAACAGCATCGACTCTTGCAAGGTGGTCAGTCGGAGAAGAAGTGTAGTGAGGTCATGGGGTGACGGAGTATGAGATGACAGCAGGAAACTTTGTGGTCCTCTTGGTGAGATTAGTTTAAACCCTAGCCATGTGGTTTCTTAAGTGATAAACGGTTCGCTGAGCATCTGGAAGTCTGGGTGAAGATCGTCCGGAAGTTTTGAGCAAAGTCCTAAGCGAGAAGCATCACAAAATATATCAATGTTTCTGTGAATGTCCAGGAGGAGAAGCATGTGGGTAGTGTTCAACTTGCGTTTCAACTCTTGAAAGCTTTCGTCGCATCTGGATGTCCACTCAAACTTCTTTTCTTTCTTGAGCAGTTCAGTTGGTGGTTTAGCATGTTTGGAGAAATTCAAATCATAGGTAGTACGCCACCAGACCTAGGAAACTCCGTACCTACGTGACTAACCTAGGTTGTTCCCAATTGAGAACATCCTAAAATTTGCTAAAATCCACGGCAACACCATTTGTCGATAGGATGTGGCCTAGGAAAGCAACTTCTTGGAGATAAAATTCACACTTGGTGAATTTTGCATAGAGTTGATGTTCACAAAGTTTCTCCAAGACCAAGTTCAAATGCTCAAAATGATCCTTTTAGTCTTGGAAAAGATAAGAATCTTGTCAATAAACATAACAACGAATTGGTATAGATATTCCATGAATATGGAATTCATTAACCTCATGAAGCAGCATGGGCATTGGTCAACCCAAAAGACATCATGATGTGCTCATACAATTCATAAGGAGTTGTAAATACCATTTTAGGAATTTCTTCAGGTTGGATTTTATTTGATGGTGGCCCAATCTCAAATCAATCTTGGAAAAGACGGTGGTCTTGTCAATTGGTCAAAGAGATCATCAATTTGAGGAAGTGGATATTTATTTTTAATTATCACCTCATTAAGAGGTCAATAGTCCACACAACGGGAGATTTTTGTCTTTTTTCTCCACAAGAAAGCTGTCTATCCCCAAGGTGAGGACCTAGGTCGGATGAAACAATTTCTTCCAACTCCTGAAATTGTTTCTTCATCTCGACTAACTCGTTTGGAGGCATCCGATATGTATGACAATAGATGGGAGCGGTTCTGGGAACCAACTCGATAACGAATTTGACATCTTGATCAGGGGGCAAACTTGGTAATGCTTCTGGAAGGACATCCCAAAAATCATAGACTGCAGGACATCTTGAAAATCAGGGAGAGCACGACCATCAGGTGCACAAAGGTGAGAGTTGACAAACTTTGGAGTGAACCAAACTGTTTGACTTGTGGGATGGGAAAGAAATACTATCTTGGTTGCATAATCAATCTGAGGTTGGTGTTTCAACAACCAATCCATACTAAGAATGACGTTGATGTCATTGGAGACTAACACGATTAAAGTGGCTAAGAACTCCATATTGCCAACCTCAAGGCAAACTCCATGACACTCTTGAGCTGCTCTCATTGCCGATCCTGATGAAAGGATGGTCATAGAATTATGCATGACCTCATAATGAATATTTAGATATGGAGTGTGAAGTTCCTGAATAAAAAGGATGAATGCTGGGATTGAGTTAATAGGAAGCGTGCCTAACATGACTTCTGGTGCCTCTTGAGCTTCTTCAGCGACCACATGATTCATGCGATCGTGACTAGCAAATTGGGTCTTAGGGTTCACCTTCTTGAGTGGAATGGTGCCTCGGCCCTAACCTTGCCCCAGGTTAAGGCGAAGTGCAGTGTTCTTTTTCTGAGGGCATTCACGTGAATAGTGACTAGGTTGGCCACATGTGAAGCAAGAGCCACCAGGCACTCGTAAAGCAAAGTTGCTGGGCTATCAACTGAATGTCCTCAGCTGGAGGTTCTGAACAAGCGAGCGAGGAGCAAATCCAGATGGCCTTAGATAGGGGATAGCATGGTTAAATGCGTGTGCTGGAATCCACATGCGTCACTTTTGGGCACTTGGGTGAGATGACTTGGGGGTGTCATGACCATGTTTGCGTGACTCATGAAGACTCTGCTTGCTGTGCCCCAACTTGATAGCCTTGTTCACCAAGGTCTAGAAATTGGGGAAGTCGAAGTCGAGCAGCTCGTATCGAATCTCAGAATTTTGCCCCTTGCAGAACTTCTCTTGTTTCTCGTTATTGGTGGTGACCTCACCCTGAGCATGCCGAGCCAAATGATTTCACTCATTTAGATACTCAGTAATGCTGTTTTGCCCTTGCTTAAGAGTGCGAAACTCCTTCTTGACTTCCATTACTCTTTCCGGAATGTGGGCTCCTCGAAAGGTTGAGTGGAATTTCGATCATGTGACAACATGAGCAGGCTCTTGCACAACGAGGAAATTTTCCCACAACGCACTAGCAGCACCCTCTAGAAGATAGGCAGCGTAGTTTGCACGGTTTGCCACAGAAACATGTGCCATTTCAATCTTGGGCTTGATCATGCAGAACCAATTGTCAACGTCAAGAGGATCTTCATAGCGATTGAATACATGTGGCTGTGTCTTAATGAAATCCGATAGACCAACACAATCATTAGGCAAGTGGTTAGTGTTTTGGAAAAGTCACTCAAGAAGTTGAGTCTAGTCCATGCGGTTGTGCTCTATCTGCGGAAAACTTCTGCCATAATTGGTGAAGGTGGAAGATCATCACCATTGTGGTTTGTAGCATGACCATGACCATGACCGGCTGAAGAGCTCACATGAGTATTCCCAGCCATCCTAAAGCAAACCATAGACGTTACTTCAAGACTCAAAGGTTGGGTCATATGGAAATTTGCAGTAGAATGTATTTGGGGAACTGAACAATACGAGAATCAAGATGGAATCCAAGTATATCACAAATGGTAGTACAATAGCTCGAAGGCTAAAACACATTCCATAGGAGATATTAGAGACAGTAAAATAGTCTCCGAGCCACCTCATTCACCTGTGATTCCAGTACGTCCGATTGTTCACGGACGGCTGAGATCAAAGTGTGCAGGTCCGCTGGGTGGCTTAACGGGTCAGGCTCGTAGAGGATTCGGCAGGACTATGCGGGTCCGTGTGAGTGATGTCCCCTTCGAGAACAAAATACCTACACTGCAGTTGATCCGGGTTCATGGGTGGGCCGATCATGCTGTGGGCCGCACGGTAGAGCTGCGCATGGAGCGCTCGTGGAGGGCGACCTCCTCTCTTCCCACTGAATTGGTAGCTCCACTCCTCCCCGATCTCTCCTTCCCCCTCCCCTTCCCGGCAATGTGTCTGTGTGCCACAGCAACACTCCCCCTCCCCCTTCCCCCTTCCCGTCTCACCCCACAGAGGTGTGCATCGATGGTCTCTCGCGCCTCTCCTCCTCATCCACTAGTCTCCTTCTCTCTCCCTCGGCGTGTAAGTGAGGCGACCGGTTTGGTAGCCGCGAGACCCTACCTATAGCGATGGTCAAGGAGATGGACCAACAAAACACGTTCTAGGCGAAATCCAAAGGTACTCCAACTTTGCTCCTCCTTCCATGCTTCGTTCCCCTCATGCTCTCTTCCTAGTATATACATGGTAGATGTTCTTACACACGACAGTCCAATATTACAAGCTCACAAGCTTGAATATATACATCATCGTGATCAATACCATACTCAGACACTGAGATTTAGTTCCTATACATTATTTAGCTACAACCTCAGTTGGTTAATATACAAAGGAATGAACCATACACCAGCATCACGTAGGATGACCATGTGCATGGGTCTCTAGCACACTACTTAAGCTACAAGATGATTCAGTACTCTCCAAACACAAGTGGAAGAGGCACACAAGGAGTGTCAAACTGCTTGGCTCTGTTTACCTGTGGCAGGTTTAGGCAGGGGCAAGGTCAATGAGCGTAGTGATCTCGATGAAGAGGTCCACGATGTGCTGTAATACCTCTAAAATCAGGGCAGGCGATATCGAAAGGTATTGGCTCAGCTTCTACATCAAGCACTCCATCGCTAAGGTGTTCATTCATAGACTGGGTTCTGCGACTACCAAAAGATTCACAGGCGACGGTGGGTAGCAAACAACTCATGGCAAACCACGTGAAACACCTGAGGTAAGGCCTTGATTAACTGGGCCTGTTGGAGGATCTCAGGATTGTCCTCACCATCCATGTCTGGGTAAATGGGATAATAACACGATGGTCACCTGTAGGGTATTAGGAAAGGTGCAGCATGCAGACAATGACATTAGAGGTAACTCGTACCTCAAACGAGTCAGAGCACAATAGGCTGCCTCCTGTACAACCATGTCCACAGGGGTACCATTGTCGTAGTAGATGTGCGTTGAGCGAGTGTTATACCATGGCCAAGTACTGCATCATATTGAAACCTTGAAAGGTCTCATAGACATTGTACTCTGCCATCCATCAATAACAGTTTCTCAGAAGAGCATGAGCAAGGATCTGGGGAAAGCCAGATGTGTCGATACAACATGCCAAGAGAATGATCTACCCGTGAGGCATCTAGAAAAGGAAGGGACAAGAGTCAGTAACTCTAAACGACATGGTCTGAGAAGAGAGGAAAGGTAAGAATATCCCAAACACAAGATACTTTAATTTTGAGTCGAATAGAAAAGCGGCAAACTTTTTCACAATCAAATGAGAAGGCAAGGGATCAGAATTAAGACTGAAGGGGATAAGGAGTAACCAAATATCTTACTTATACTTTTCTTAACTCCTTTTCAAATTTAACATAGTTTTTTTACAACACTAGACCAAAACAACAACCAAGTTCAAGGTTATCCTATAGGTAGTCTTGCTTTGATACCATGCTGTCAGGATCCAGAATTTCAGATATAAAATCTCAACTGGAATCATTATGTAAGTCAAGACGTCAACCCCAACCTTAACCGTCGAGATATAAATACCTCGGTAGAAGTAGAGTGATATGGCCTCGAATAGCCCGAGACATCAACCCCAACCTCAAAGCCGGCAATTGAATGCATCAGCTTGAGTAGAGTGATATAGTCTCCTCACTCTTTCTAACTGAGCTGGAACATCAATCTTGAACTCATAATATAAACTTATTGCACGGCTAGAGTAGGGTGATATAGCTCCCAAGCTTTTAGCAAACAAGTCGATTCATAGTGATGATCATACTTGACCATTCTATATTATGAATTCTGAAACCATATATACTCCATGTTCTTTATTATCGTGTACACATGGCACATGAGGTATGTTGGAACAAATAGGTACCACAACAGTAACTTTACAATAGAAACTGCAATAATGCATACAACTCTTAAGTGAATAAGTTTAATAACTTATTCACACAAATGGTCACACGACCAAATATCAAATACACAACAAGAAGTTTCTAAGTGGCTTAGAAGCCACAAGGTAGTGAACCCAAAAGTGGTAAGAAAACGGTGCTGCCAAACCCTAGGCCAGACCACTGCCTGGGATCCCTAATGACTACTTGTCGTTGGCATCGATGTCTATAAAGAAACCATCCTTAGAAGAGATAATCTCCACTGCACAAAAATATCAACAATGCAAGGTGAGTACAAAAGTATTCCACAAGACTTACATGAAAATAGTAATAGATGCATAAGGTGTCAAAAGGGATATTTGTGGACTAGTTTGCATAAAGCTAAGTTTTTTACTTTCATTAATCTAAATAGATTAAAAGTGACTACGAGATAAAGTTATAAGAAGGTAACGAGCGTTCTTCCAAAACTACTATATTGCTTCTATCATCATCAACTTACGATCAACTTGACTCTTCCTCAAACCACCTAGGAGGAAGTAGTCACTTCCCTAAACTAAAATTGACAATTTTAGAGTAACATTGAAGTTGTCTAATTTGATGCATGTAATCACCAAACTATCCATAACCGCCGACATGGCTATTCGAATAGTTTTAACCTTGCAGGAGTGTACATCGTTACCTACACGTATCGATCGACTCCTCATGCCATGCAATTAGTACACTTCACGGGATGTACCAGTGGAGCGTACGTAATCGAACAGGACCATCACAATGCTTTCGATTTAGCTTGCCAGTCTATGTATACAAGTCCGGCTGTTAACTCCAACATGGTCTCATAAGTTGTGAATCGAGGTATATCCCTAGTCACTTGAAGACTTTGTGGCCTTCCCACCCTTATATTGAGATAAGACATCATATCATTTTTCACCTACACGGCAAATGGAAATGGTGAACTAAAGCAGCTCATATACTAAGTTTAGGAAAATTCTTTAGTCATGTGTGGTTCCATTATATCAACCATGTAGAAGTACGTAAAGCTTGGGTCAATGTACGTTGACAGCCGGCCTTGCAGGAAGACGAGACAACCCATCATGTTCCCAACCATGTCCCCTCGTCCAAGCCCAATGATTATTAGATAAGTTCTTAATTACTTTCTAGTATACTATAAACAACATCACATGTAACCAACCCATGATATACTGATTCATGGACCATCCGATCGATCATAACTCGATAAGTTTAAGCATGTCTAAGCATGTGATAATAAGATACTAATTCCTAAAGACTCGACTAGCTCTTAATCATGCTAGGTTGGAAGGGATTGACATTGTATTGAGGTTACAAGGTAGTTCCATGCATAGAATAGGAATTTAACCTACTACTTATATAGTTGAATACAATAATAAGTTTTGGAAATAATAGGTGCTCTCAACATGGTCAACAGGGGGGCCGCTAGCCTTGCTGCTGGGGAGCGGGGTACTGCTCGTAGTTTGGGTCACTTACATTGTGACCTTCTGGTGCTATCGAGAAGAAGCAGAAACACCAAAAAAATAATATAATAGTAATTGGTACTACTGAAAATTCATCAGCATGGATATGATATGTGATGCATGGAATGACAAAACATTCCCGAAATAAAGACTAATTTAAGTGGAATCGAGCTAACCGGAGCTCAGATGCTTAAGATATAACATTCTAAAGACTCTCCACTGAGAGGGAAATAATAGTCAGTGAGAGGTGGGCCAAAGGTCAAAGGAGGCTAGGTCATCTTTGACCAGTCAAATGGCCAGTAGACCTAATTGTTAGTGACTCAGAGTCACTTAATGTTAATTAAGCATAAGTTTAAAAGGTTGGGTCCACATGTCAGTAAATTGAAGGGTTAAGTTACTCGTTCATTTTATTCACTAGGTCGGTCCCGTGTGTCAGTGACTCATTTGGTTTTAAACCTGTTGGCTTAATGGTTTAACCGGTCTGACAGGCCGGACCCATATGGCAGCGACTCCACCAGTGATTAAGTGCTGGCGAGTGCGTGCAGGCACTCCAGCGAGAGCCGATCTCGTGCTACCGTGTGTGCGAGGATGCGTGCGTGCACGTGTTCGGTTCTCTAGATGAAGATATGAACTACCACAGCCGCCAGAGTTGATAAAGGGACAGGCGACGGTGATTCGGCTCAAGGGGCGATTCGTCGCTCTAGACGCATGGATCATGGCGTCGATGGTCAAGGAGGGCTCGGCAAGTTATCGCACACCTGCTGTCACACTAGTGCGAGTTGAGGTGGCTCGTTATGCTAGCAACAGGAGGTGGCATGTGGCACGTAGCTGCTATTAAGGATGAAGGACCTGATGGGCAGGTCCCGCCTGTCAGCACCTAAGAATTTAGGTTTGATTTTTGAATTCAAACCATATGAGCTTCAAATATTATGTAAATTTTTACATGGGCTCCTAGGTATATTTAGAAACATGTAAAAATATTTCCATGGCCACTTTATTAACTATGTTCTTCAGTTAATATTTAATTTCAGTTTTGACCTCTTTTGGAGTTTGAGCGACAAGTATGTTATAAATTTATAACATACTTAAATGCCACCATCATTTCTATAAATGTTCATGATCCATCCTTAAATATAGAAGGATGATCAAGATTTATTCAACAAAATTTGAAGGACATCTATTAATGTTTATGGTTTTATCCGATATTTTCATCACGTCTTGAGGTTTTAAATTCCCCTCAAACTCATATTAAGGAAAATGATGACATGAAATGGTAATGATGCACAAGCATTTATATTAACTGTATTACAAAATTGGGGATGTTACATTAACATTCTTCATAGTAAAGTGTTCATGGCATTACAGATGAGAACGATTGCCCAACATAAGCAATTTTAACTTCACAATTTCATTACAAGTGAGATACATGCCGCACACCATAAACTTATCATCTACGCTATATTTACAAATAAAATTAAATTTATAATGATAGGCATAGGTACTACTAAAAGATTTTAAAGATGTTATTTGGGAAATCTTATCCATAGTACCAGTAAAAGTTAATGGTTCACCGAACATCGCGTACCACATTGAATGAGAAAGTGTAACCTTAGAAAGAACTTCATCATGTCTAACTAACTCCACATGATCAACATGGTTTGCAATTAATTCATAACATGGATATGTCAAATTATCATGAGAAGAAATATTGGGCTCACCCACAACATGCAAGAAGTCAAGATTTCTCACACGCTCTTATGGGGCAATCATACCAACACCTTTATTTTACCTTTGTTGACCTCCTCATTTGATGTAGTTGTTGGAAGTGGCATTTCTCGCTTGAAGTTTCTATATTCTTCTTGGCATAACCATGGGGTGGCAAGTTCTTCATATCCCATCATGGCCAACTCCTTTGCCTCTTCCGTTGGTGGGGCTAGCTTATTGAGAACGAGCACCGTTTGGCCCTCCAAATCTAAGCAAGAAACACTAAAAGTAGAGAGTAAGTCGTTAACTTTAGAAATGACCTCACTTGACCTATCAACTACCTATCTCTAGTCTTGTGGTGGTTTTCTCTCTTCCTCAATGTTGATGTATTCAATCTCACATTTGGTGGAGTCATATAACTCTTGCATTTTACCTATCTCTCTCAAGGTGACTTTGTGGCTATCGTCCTCACATAGGATCGGTTGCCTCTCTCCTCTAATGGATAATGCAGTGTCCAACATGCTTTCATCTCCATGCATCTCTTTTGCTGAAGGGAAAATCCATGCTCGACCATTTCTGTACATAGCCTTGAGTGGCTTCATTGCACTAATCTGATCTGCTTCCTGAGTGGCTTCGGCAAATTCTCGGCCTTCTTCGTTGCTACCAAAGGTCGCATCTTGTGTGTCTCTATCGCCTCCTCCGCCTCCTTTGTCACCTCCAAAGGTTGCTTCTTGAGTGACTTATCCGACATTTCTACCTCGGACACTTGTTCCTTGAGAAGCTCCTCTTGACACTTGGTCATGTTGTTGAGATTCTCTTCATGCTCTTTGCCTTCGTAGGTCCTTGGGCTCCTTGATGAGTACCTCCTCTCCCCATTTCTCTTTTCGGGCTTTGTTGGCCTTGACATGCTTTTCTCCCTCAAGAGCATCATCCAAGAGATCGAGCAAGCTCTTGAAGTTCCTTAGAGGAAGTGAAGAGGTGATGTCAGAGTTCAATCCGTCCTCAATGTACTTCTTCTCCATAGTTGTGATCAAGCCGCTAGCTCATTACATTGCACGCTTCATCTAATTGAAGTAGGCATGGACCAACTTGTTCCCTTGCTTGACACACTCCACTTGGCGAAATAACTCTCTTGAGTACTTGGATGGCACGAACTCTTCTCGCATGGCCATCTTCAAGCTTGACCAATCCGTGATGAGTTCCTTCATGGAGGGTAGACGCCACCATCTTGAAGCATAGTCATGAAAGTCTATAGTGGCTTGCTTGACTTCTTGGTTTGTGGGTACTCTTTGAAGCTTAAGAAACTTCTCCATCCACCATTCTCATTCAAGGTACTCCTCCGGATCATGAGTTTTGTAGAATGGATTCTCTATGTAATCTTAGGGGTTTTGTCTGGTGGGGACTTAGGCAAGGTAATCTTGGGCTTTCCGAGCTTCACATCTTCATATTCATGGTGACCTTGTTGTCTAGAAGCATCTTGGCGGGGTGTGCTTATGTCGATTTATTCATCCTTCTTCGTCCATAGCTGACAGCTTCTTTCCAGCCCTTGGAGCTTTGATTGTCGTGGTTCTTTGTGCTGATGTCCATTTGGGAAGATGCATGAGGAGCACTCGTCTCATGGGTTGAAGCCCACTAGATTTGAAGTGACATTTAGAGTGTCGTGCATCCTCTTGTCCTTACCTCTCCTTCTTGGTATCCACTTCATGGCCAATCCTAAACAACTTAGTGTTGCAAGTGCTAATTTATGGATATTTGGAACAGTGACTCTCTCAACCTCACTCTCCTTACCACTGAAGATTATACCCACCCTTGGATGATGGATCGATGGACCACCAAGGGAAATCAAGGGCCTCAAGAGGTATTGTTGAAAAGAGTTCAAACTCCAAAGCACTAGCAAAAGCAATGCTTATGATATTGTTGAAAAGAGTTCAAACTCCAAAGCACTAGCAAAAGCAATGCTTATGTGGATCTTGGATTGGATTAGCACAACACACTAAACAAAAGGAAATTGAGATATTGCATTAATAAGTAGTGAACCACAATAGAACAAGCAATTAAAGTTGATCTCAAAGGATATAAGTGAAGCTCAAGATAACTCACGCATAAAGATAATGAGATTTGTGCAACCAAATAAATTAGCTAGTACATCATTTTCCTAGCGAAGACTATAAGCTCATGTTGCAAAAATACAAAAAAAGATGCTAGATCGATGGCAAGTTATTGCAGGCTACAGATTTGCACACTTGTATCACTCACCTGCCTAGAGCCTTTCGAGATTTGCACTTTCCTACCAAAGATAAGGCGCTTTTGCTTCATTTTTTCCTTTTCTCTCTTTTGTTTGACTCTTATTTGGACTTTCTTCTTCCTTTTCTTTCTTTTGCCAAGACCTACAAGAAATACTAGCACTTAAGACTTACTCGGGGTACTCTGAGTGTATTTACCTTTCTTGTGGAGATCTAGCCATGCTTCCAAATTTGGTGTCAATGGAAAGATGGGGGCTCCGATGCGGGGACCTAGAGCTCGTCGATAGCTTCAAAATGAGTCCAAGTTCACCGTAAATGGAGTTCGGATGTGAAAATTATGACCAAAATGATGAAGTTGCTGTAGGTTGAAAACCAATCTAGGAGGTTCCGAGAATAAACCTGGATGTTCCGAGATTTGGCTCTGTCTTCTTATCTAGAAATCTTTGAGGTTTTGAGAATGAACCCAAACAGTATGAGACTCGATTCTGAGCAGCCAAGCTGTAAATCTCCAAAGTTCTGAGATTTTCATATCTGAAAATAGGGCAAAGGGTAGCAGACCTAAATCCAACAAATCAGAACGGGGATTCAAGCAATAGGCTAAAGCAATACAAAAGAAGGTTAGATCAACAAGTATTGCAAGGATATAGTGGATCAAAACCTAAAGCTCACCCAAAACTCCAAATTATATCTAGATCTCAAATCGAGCTCTTTTTGTGGGATTTTCGAAATAGGCAAGAAAAGCAAACAAAGCTAGCAAATCGGGGAAAGGGAAAAGAGGGGATACAAGTTCCAAACCTTGTCAACCTTGAGATCTTATACCATGTTGATATGGAGGGACTCCCGATCTTCACGATTGGAAAGGTAACTAGGGAAGCCTAGATGGAAACCAACTCCAACAACACACACTAGTGTGATAACCTTTGGAGACTTGGAACCAAATCAACAACCCTCTTGATGAATGCCACAAATTCCACTCGAAGACACACATTGATCCTTACAAATCCAAGAGAAAAGTTAGGCCTCCGGTGGATTCCCCAATCTAGAGGGATGAACCTTAGATTAAGGAGGAAAGCTGTACTTAGTTAAACAATATACATCCCTAACTCTAATGAGAGGAGGGGAAGGGGTATTTATAGTCCCACCCTAACCATAGGATAACTTGGCCCATAACCCTCTTACAAGGCCATTGGCCTAAGTGACCCGTGGCGTCGACAGATTTTGGAGCCTCCGAGTTGGAAGTCGGAGGTTCCGAGATTGGCTTTTGAACTCATGCCGATAGATTCCTGGATTCTCCTAGTTGGAACTCGAAGGTTCTGACATTGGCTTCTAAACTAGCCTTTGATATACATCTGGTGGATTCCAGGAGGCTCTGACATTGGTCTTAGAGATTCTGAGATTCACTTCTGGACTGGCTCGTTGGAATTGCCAGATGCTCTTACATTCCTAGAGGTTCTGAGATTGGATGCTAGATAGCCCCTTCAGGAATCTCAGAGGTTTGGGCACTAGGGTCAAAGACTCTGAGAGTTGGTTGTAGCTGTTCAACACCAAGGATCAAACGTTCCGACTAGGAGTTGACTTGGTGGAGAATTCTTCTTCCCTTGCCTCCACGACACTTGGATCTCCAAACCTAAGAATGCAAAATATAGGAGCATAAAGTAGCATACCGTTCTTTGCATGATTAGATGGACAAAGGTAAGGAGAAGATTCACCTTTTTATGTCATGTCTTGACAACATATAGGTCAATAGGCGTGTCACTTTGAGTTAAATGGATTGATGGTTTGTTATCCGTGGGGACATCTGCATCAGTCCTGTTTTTAATACTGAAATTAATCTTGTGATAACCTCTGAAAATATTTGTGTACTCGCCTATTTAATTGGGAACTTTATAGATGGGAGAGTGCTTTTATTTCTGGATTATTCATTGTGTTTAATTTGAGTTCTAATTTTAAGGGTAGTAGCTTTATAATTGCTATGGAAGAACTAACCTTTTGTAGGAAAAACTATTGACAGGAAAAAGAAGCAATCAATTATTTAATCTCCACTGTGGAAATTAAAAGGAGAAGCAAAAACTTTAAGAGGGGGGGGGGTGGGGTGGCCATTCCAACCCCCCAATTGGCTAAGTGTCTTTTCTCCTTATTTATATCATGGTGATTAATAATTGTGACATCCATTGCTTTATTATAGAACTTGATATCCTCATCTTAGCTTGGCTTAACCAAGACCTTAATTTTATTTTCTATTTCTGAATAAATTGGTAGATGGAGTTAATAAGGTAATATATTTGGTGACTTGATTTGCTTTGCTTAATTTAATTGGTGTTGTTGTTGAAGATACTATTGAAGTCGTTGTCAATACCTATTGCTATGAATTTTATTTTTGGTTATAATGGAAGTACAAATTATGCTCTTAACACTCCTTGATGACATGAATTGATGGGGACATGACGATTGAGGTATAATGCTTCTTTATTTTAATAACTAAATTATCTAATGCAAAGATTTATGGCAACCATAGTGCATCTTGTTCATTAGTTAATTATTACCCACTCCTACTACTCATGTATTAATATCATAATTTAGGATGGTTAACTTATTCTTGTAATGTTTACCTACTACCTTAGCATCCTTCACTAAAATTTTAAATGAGAGCATAGTTATCACTCTGTAATGAATACGGATCATATGTATGTTGAACTACATTCTAGCTAAGGAGAACATTGTTAGGTATAATATAAATTGGTTTAAAGATATTTGCCATTTTTTATACGATTCCACCTTAGTCAAGTATGTTCTCTAACTCGGTTATTCCACTCCATCTTAACTACTAGCCTCCACGGTACTCGGTCTTGCCTTTATCATCTTAATATTTTACATACTTCACCCGTACATCCAAAGCCATGGGAATGTCTCTCATAAAAGAAAAGAAATAAAGATGATGCCGAGGTGGCAGATAAGACTATTGAAATGGAACACGTGGTGAAAAAAAGAGACATCCCAAAAGACCTTCAGTTTTGTCATTTGTGTCCACCATACCTACCCATCATGAATACATCTTTTGCCATTTGAATTTCTTGCCATTGCATTTATTATTTATTTATCACTTATTAGAATTCATTTTTGCATGCACACATATAGCCTTATTTTTATTTTCTATGTCTCGCTTGCTACATTATGTAAAGATCTCATGCTTGTAAGTTACCTCTTATAAAAATTAAAAATTAAAAGGCAAAAAGTAGAAAAATAAAAAAATTGCTCATTCCTAGTGTTTGTGGTGCCAGTCTAGAGTGCCTAAGCAATCCCCAAAACCTTCGAAAATTTCCAAAGTATTTAGGTCTGAGGCCAGAGTTCTTGGGTTGCCTCTAAAACCCACATGATGATTTTCAGAGTGTCTAGCTAACCGGCTAGGGTGTGTTATTGAGCTCCAACGCTCTCTGTTCGAATTCTAGAATGTCTAGGTTTGAGACCTAGAGTGTCCTGGCTGCCCAACAGCTATATTTATAGCACCAAAAAGTCAAAACCAGATACTCCAGCCCTAGAGGATCGATACTCTGACCATGATACAAATAGTGCTTTTCTAGATTCCAGCTGCTATTTTTTATGTGTGGTGTATTTATATCCACCTTGGTTGGTTAAGTTGTGGTGTTGGGGATCATTTGTTTGTCCTCTCCTTGCTCTTGCTTCATCTACAAAATCACTAGTGCATGAGTTGCAATTGGTGAGATCCGAGAGGAGATAGTTCATTCGTCACACACCATTCTTGCATTCCTTGTATCAATTTGAACTCAACGTTCTTGTGAGAGTCTGGTGGCTTTTGTTACTCTTGGAGGCAACCTTCTTGTAGAAGGATTTGTGGTGCGTGCTTGGTGATGTCTTCAAAGAAACATGTGAAGAGGCCCACTAATGTGATTGAGGGAAGTATTCGTTGGAACAGGTTTGTTCGCGTGCCAAAAAGCTTCCTCAACATATATGCATGATATCAACATTTGGTAACAAACATTGTTTGCTCTCTTTAGTCCTTCACATCCTTGCAGTTTACATTTGTATAATTAATTTGCTTGCTTGAGCCCCTAGGTTGCAAACCTATTAAACTTAGAGTGAAATTTGATTAAATATCAAGAAATAGTTAACCTCCTATTCATCTCCTTCTCTAGTTGGTGTCCTTGTTCCTACATGTGGTGATTGTAGTGGTAAGCTTCATGAGCACAAGGACACCATGGCCCGCACCACTATGACCCCAAATCTTGGCTATCTCCACACCTTCCATGACCCAAAATCCTTCCTCTATTCGTGGTTGTGTTATGACATCGGTGAACGAGATCGTCTGGTGTCCCTTTACCCAAAAGATGGTTTGCAAAATTGATGTGTCTCTTCTCCAATGATAAATTTAGTGAAGCTCCAAGAGTTCAAAAGGAAGGCATTATCTGCCACAAAATCTCTTTTGATGCTCAAGGCTTATTTTGTCTACCTCCAAATGTCATTCGTGTTGTAGTGACATTATCTCAAACTGAATAGATCCATGCGGATCCTTACTTAGATTTTATTAGAATAGGAAATTTGGTGAACCGTAGGGTGGACGAGGGGAGATGGGATTATGAGGAGTTTTCCACATAATTTCTCAGGCAGCTCCTTAGTATCATACACCCCACAACCAAAACCTGGTCACACAGTTGCATTGTCCCCATGTGATTCTACCACCAACAAGGTAGAGGGGTGGATGGCTCCAGATGGCGGATAACAGGGAGGGAAAGTAAGTGAGGTGCTATAAGGTAGACCAGGAGATTTGAATTCACAATGTGCCTTGGCACAATGACTAGGCAGATCATGTAAGGATGTGGAGAAATCATGTCACTACAGCAAGGGTGGCTTGCTGGTGTGGGAGGGAGAGGCAGATAGATCAATCACATGGGTCAAAAACATCACCCCAGATGGTTCTCCTACCCGCCTATGTGGAAGGGTCTATGATGACTCATGTCATGTGTAATAACTTCACATCAGTCGGGTGGGAATGTTCAACCGTCTTTGATGATGTGGTCATCATAGATGGTTCACTTGTCTCAATCGTCTATGATGAACATCACATCAGAGACGGGTGGTCGTCCTCACCCGTCTTTGATGTTATTTCCTAGGGGGCAGAGTTTTTTTGGCATGCCCTGGAAAATAATAGATTTCATACACAAATGACACAGATGAGATACAAATTCATTGACACTATATTTGTTTCAGACATCACAAGAATGAAGTGAAATTATACATATTAATTTGGAAACAAAT
Source organism: Stipa capillata (assembly GCA_019208055.1). Classification (NCBI taxonomy): domain Eukaryota; kingdom Viridiplantae; phylum Streptophyta; class Magnoliopsida; order Poales; family Poaceae; genus Stipa; species Stipa capillata. The sequence continues at coordinate 336,395 of JAGXJF010005755.1, read as the reverse complement.
GTTTGATCAATACATTTGGAAAAAAAGTTTGAACAAATGGCAACTAATTAAATAAACTAATGTTCAAAAAAAAGTATGCTAAACTATGCTCTTAAACCTTCACCATGGTACTCACTGTCGGGGTTTTACGACTTGGGTATTGATGAAGAAAGCAAAAGTCCTCGAATGAGCTTTAGTTTGGCCTCATCGAGATGACTCTTGTTGTCGATCATCCAACCCTATCGCTAACAAAGATCGATTTCTTAAAGTCATGCATATACAAATTGACAATTATGGACGAATCGATTGTATTGCATGATAAACCTTCAATTATGTTTTTCGTGTGATGAAACACATCACCATCTCCATGTGGTAGAAAACTTAGAATTATACTCGTCTCTTATATAGTTGTAGATCTAAACCATAAAGCTTCTAAATGCTAAATCTACATAATTTTTTCTGCAAAAAAGATAGATCTAAATAACTTAGACCATCTTTCCTCGTACTCTCCTGTAGGTGGTAATGAATATAAACCAATTAGAGAAACATTACGAACCTTAGATTACCACAAACTCAATAACTCTTCCAAATCTACTCTCCTTCCTCCAAATCTCCTCAAAATCATCACTCCATAATGCAGCAACCGTCACCAGCTCGACAGATCTAGGAAAACCTAATAGATCTATTTGAAATCTGCATGTTATAGCTAGGAGAGTCACCACAGACAGTTCTATCACTTGAACCGTCTGTGATGTCATCTCATATCATAGACGGTTTTCGTTTGACCTGTCTGTGATGACTCATCACAAATGGTCCACATAAAACCCATATGTGATGTGCAATCCCGACCTGTCTGTGATGACTCATCTCAGACGGGTCGTGTCTTGACCCATCTGTGATGACTCATCTCAGACAGTTCATCCTGTATCCGTCTATGATGACTTATCAACCCAGAACCTACGATCTAGTGACAAGTTATCACCAATGGTTCAAGTGAGTGAACCGTCTGTGATGTGACTCATCTCAGACGGTTTTGTGGAACCGTCTAAGATGAGGTTCATGTATAAGCATTCTTGTAGTAGTGAAGGGAAGAGAAAAGCCCCGAAGCACTTTAGTTCAAATTTCTCTAGAATTTTGGAAGTTCTTTATTTCTCTTTATTTAAGAAAGGGTTAGAGCATTCATACAAGATTATTTCATTGGCCGATTGATACTTTGTACACATGATTTGAAGAATTTCACATACATAATTGTCCCACCACTCCATATTTACTATAGGAAGGAGAATGTGACAACAACGTGATCTTAAAGCCCATTTTCATCTTGACCTTACAAAGAATAGAACCCTGTCGCATTCACTATACTGACTTAGAACTCTCTTAGTGCACAACCACTTGCTCTGTTGTTAGGCAATGAAACCGTCATTTGAAGCGTGTGAAGAAGTGCCATTGTTGACCCAAAGAGATAGGGAATGATGAATATTTAGATAAGGTGCAAGGGGTAAAATGCAAAACTGAGAATATGGTGATAGGGGATATCTGTGAAAGAAGCTTTAGTGACGTGGGGGTGGATGGCGGCGTGGGGCAACCAGGGGAGTTGGCGGCCCTAGGGTGTCCCACGTTGATATTGTGCGGTGCGGCTTATTCGCATGCGTAAGATGAGTTATTTTTAAATTTTCTATGCTGCACCACACGCTTGAAACATTAAATATGACATGCACTAGAAAACCAGCAGTATATTGTTTAAGGATTTGATCAGCCCACAGGAAATTCTCGCAGTGACAGCCGCGCGCCTCTACAGGGCCCCCGGTTTTCACCATCCTGCTACCCCGAACACATGGGAGTTTTCGCTCATTTATATCCCACCTCAATCGCACACCTTTGCAGCCACCTTAATCGCCTCTCCGCCTGCGGCCCCGACGCTGCACTTCCGATCCTTCCGGCTCGAGTTCTTCGTGCGTTCTAAACAATCTTGCTCGTGTCAATTTCTCGGTGATTCTTTCGATGTTCTGAGAGGTTTTTGCCTTTCTATGGTTCGCCAGGTTGCTGCGGCTGCCGCGATGCCGCTGGGAGGGAACAAGGTGGCCGACTCGTCTTCGTCATCCTCCTCCTCGTCCAAGAAGAGCCGCCGTCGGCAGAAGAAGCCGTCCGCCTCCTCCGCCCCGGTGCTTGCGGACTCGGCGACGAGCACGATCCAGGCTGTGTACGACATCTCCAGGAACGTCTTCGCCGCGGCCACGCCGGGCTTCCTGCCGCCGCCGCCATCCGTGGCAGCGCTCTCCGAGTTCCTCAGTACGTGTGCTCATCTTCCCTGCTCTCGTCACGGTTGCGCGTAGCGTTCATGTAACATCCTTTACGAGAATGCTCGTCGGTTTGCTGCTTGGGACGGATCGACGTGATGTGAGAGCTTGTCGGAGTTCATCGTTAATGATTTCCATTTCTTTCATGGGCGATGCACGTAGAGAGTTCAGTTCATAAATCTCATAGATTACTTTCGTTTGAGTGTCTGCATCAGTCATCTTAGATATGATCATTTAAATTTCGTAGTAGTACTGTAGTAGTTGTTTTACTGTTTATTGTATCGTATTTTTCGTGCATGATCGAACTGTTGCCACTTGCCAAATGTTATAGAACGCATCTGATCTGATGATCCAATATGGCAAGCTACTTGCATTCCTTTCCTCGTGGATGTTGGCCATGGCACCCTGTCATGCATTGCTCATAAACGGTGGTTCCCGGGATGTCAGAGAGATGGATCCAGCCTGCACATATATGCATGGGAACATATCGTTTTTCTTCTCCTTTTGTTGCAAACAGTGCCTGATACTGTCGAGCCCACCCAGCTCTCCTCCATATCTTGGTGCAGCAGAAAGTGGGCCCACACAATCACATGAATAAAAAGTAGATGGGCCTGATGGGGACTGTTTGCATGTGTGAAGGCTTCTTCCCATTTGAGCAAGGGGGCATGGGTGTTCCAAATCTACCAGCAGCTGGGTTCAGAAAAGGGTACTGCTAATTCTTCTTTTACTGAAATTTTGCTAAATCTCAATCAATTTTCTCACCACCAGATCAATGTGGAGATTCGTGCACTTCTCCATCTTCGGCAAGGCCAGGGCACTCTGGTGAAGCCAGTGGCCACTGACACCACCGAATTACCCCCTTCTCTTCCTTATATTAGTAGGATGCGCCGAAGGCACCGGCAACGTCAAGGATCACTGAAGAGGAAGGAGGGCAATGACACAGGGATTGCCAGAGAAGAGGAAGAAGGGATGCGGTGAAAGTGAATAAGGGCGGACAAAGAAGAGGAGTGTTGTCAAAAAGGAGGCCATGGGCCTCGCCGGCGCCACCAGTGAGCAGAGGGAGCTGGCACATGGGGTAGTATGAGGCGTTGGTGGTAAGCATGGGTAGGGATTAGAGTTAGGGTGAGTAGATGGGGATATGTATACGAGATGAACGAAAGGATAGGAATGGTCGGATCTATATCCGATGGGTACAAAAGATAGCTAGATGGTGTTTAGACGAGGGGTATTTATTTGGGGAGTTTTGGTATTTAGTTTAAACCAAAACTCAAAAAATTCTACCAAGCAGGTGCATCTTTAATTTTTGTCATGTGTCCTCTCAAGTCTTTAAAAGTGTTAGATTACTGTGACGTGAACTGTGCATTTGTGTGTGTACATTCTACTATATGCACGAGCCACTCTGTGTGAATCAGTGTCCGTGATGTTAAATCTGTAGATATTGTATCTTCTTGATGGTTGTCTTGCTATATCAGGAAACATTAGCATGACAGCAGCTGCAGCGGCATGCACTGCCAAAGCCTCATTGCAGATGTTTTGGAGGTCACATTCGGTGGAATCTTGGGACCGGAATTCTTGCCAAAGCCATGCACTGGTCTCACTAACAAGTTAAACACTAACAAGTTAAACCATGCATATGCATGCAGATGCCCTGACGCCACAAGACGTTGGCCTTGACGCAAGCATGCCGTTTTTCAGAGCTGACCCTGAAGGACATCCTAAAGTAACCTACCTGCACTTCGCCGATTCTCCCCGGTTCACGGTAATCACCGATGAATACTTTGCAAATGTTTGCAGTGTTTCATGACTTGTATTGATTATTGAACGGATCATATATCCTTTTTTGCGCGATGCTGCAGTTCGGTGTCTTCTGTCTGCCAAGGTCAGCTGTGATCCCGCTCCATAACCACCCGGGGATGACGGTCTTCAGCAAGATCCTCCTTGGATCCATGCACATCAAGTCCTACGACTGGGTTAAATGTGGTAGCCATCATCAGGCCACGGGAACCTCGGATGGTCAGTCTCATGCTGTTTTTTCTGCTGAAAGACACTTAATGGTGCATTCCCGACATCATTTCTATCTCTGGACTGGGCTGGACTGGACACATGCATGCAGGTGCTCGCCTGGCCAAGCTCAACACGGACGCCGTGTTCGACGCCTCGTCGGAGACGATAGTCCTGTACCCGGAGGAGGGAGGGAACCTGCACCGATTCACCGCGACGACCCCCTGCGCCGTGCTCGATGTCATGGGTCCCCCCTACTGCCGCGCCCAAGGGAGGGACTGCTCCTACTACCGTGCGTTCTCTTCGATCTCCCTCCCTGCTCCATCCGCCTAATGATTCTTTGTTTTGATCTGAATGCTGCATCTCGGTTAATTACTGAAAGAAAAAATGTGCCATTTCCGTTGCTGCTTTGCAGGTGGCGTGGCGGTGCCTGGTGGAGATGGGCGGTACGCTTGGCTCAGGGAGGTGCCGTGCACATTCGACATGAACACCGTGTATGTGCGACCGAGGATTAGGCTGTCGAAATGAGGCTCGGGGATTGCCTTGATCTTTCTACCGGGAGACGAGAGATCTTATTTGCCTTGGTGTAGATATGCGTTATTGATCTTAAAGAGAGGATCGATGATGAGGTTCAGAGAGGCTAGCGAAACTTGGAACAGCATATATCTTGTTTAATTTTGGTTTCGTTTAATTAGTTCGGTCGGGTGTGAAACAATGTGTTGTGATCTTGGACAAGTCCAGTTTTTTCCACTAGATTATCTTCCGAATAGAACAATGGTCATAGTCAATGGTGCTTTTACTTTTGTTTTGAAGACTTTTATGCTGATTTTCTGGTACATGGTCATACGCTATAGTATTTAGCAACCAGTCTGGTGAAGGAACTGCCAGCACAAGAGCACATGCATGTTCCTCTGTGGGCCTGCAGGGGATGGATATTGGATGGTCCAGAATGCATGCCACTTGACAAGAGGACAGTATAGATGCAGTGCAGACATGAGTTTGTACTTTTCGGCTAGTCTTTGATTCCTTGTACTCTACTAATGGCGTGGGTGGCGCCAATCCCTAGGCTTATCCGCTTCGATCAATTGACGGCTAATGGTAGGGAAGAAGGACCGCAGGGTGGTTATTGGGGCGCAGTCGGAGCCGAAATTGTTGTAAGTAGAATTTAGGAAGTGAAGATTGAGACAGAGATTCGACACAAATGATTATAATTTTTATTATCCATGATTCTCTGATACTATTATATATATATATATACAAGTCTAAGAGACGGCAGTTGTTTATTTGAAGTATCATTAGCAGTTGCTAATGACGGTTGCTAATTAATCAACCATTGCGTCCGTCCGTAGGGTCATGTCGGTTCACAACGCTCCCCCTTGATCAATTGCATCTTGTATATAAGGAGCATCTGAAAAACTCCTCTAAAACCCTGTGGGAAAAAATATAAGGAGAAATATATATTGAAAAATATGTCATGGAAAACTTCTTTTAAAACCCAATGGAAAAAATAAGGAGAAAACGATATGACATATAGTGCTTGTATTAATATTGGCTCATTAAAAACCTTTTATGAGAAACCATTTTAGGAAAAACTCATAAAGGAAAAGAGTACAATATATATATGATCTGATATGATGATCATTATTAGGTTATATCTTAGGAGTTTACTCCCCCTAAACCTTGCAAATCTCGAATTCGTCTCATACCAATTCCATGAACATATTTCTGAAATAGAGATGTTGGTAGGGACTTTGTGAATAAATATGCAAGATTTTCACAAGACTTAGTTTGTAAGATTTCTATTTTCCCGCTTTTCTGTAATTCATGGGGATAAAATAATTTAGGAGCAATGTGCTTTATAATATTGCTCTTTATATAACGTGATTGTATTTATGTAATACAAGCAGAATTATCTTCGTAGATAATAGTTGGTGATTCTAAAGAACCAATTCCACAAGACTGTTGTATATGGTTAATCATTCTGCAAAACCAAACACATTCACGCGATGCTTCATATAATGTAATTATTTCAGAATGATTAGTGGAAGTAGCCACTAAAGTCTGTTTTGAGGACTTCCAAGAGATGACTGTTCCATCATGTAGAAATACAAATCCAGTCTGTGATCTGGTGTTGTGGGGATCAGATAGATAGCCAGCATCAGCATATCCTACTATAGTCATATCTTAATTTTTTGATAGAATAAACCAAGATCTTTTGTGCCCTGGAGATATCTGAGTATATTCCTGACACCTACCATATGTCTTTTAGTAGGGGATGCACTATGTTTAGCCAATAGGTTAACTACAAATGAAATATTAGGTCTGGTGCAGTTTGCTAGATACATTAGTGCTCCGATGACACTGAGATAAGGAGTTTCATGTCATAATATTTCTTCGTCATCGGCCGTAGGTCTAAATGGATCTTTGTCTCTATCAAGAGATCGAACGACCATAGGAGTCTTGGATGGATATGATTTATCCATATTGAATTTCTCCATAATCTTCTGGATATATGCAGACTGACGTACCAGAATTCCTGAGGGAAAATGCTCAAGTTGTAAACCTAAGCAAAATTTGGTTTTATCCAAATCTTTCATCTTAAATTCTATCTTTAGATGATTACTTGCCTCTTGTATGTCTTGTGTAGTTCCAATAATATTGAGATCATCGACGTACACTGAGATGATGCAAAATCCCTTTGGAGATTTCTTTATGAATACACAAGGGCAATCATCATTGTTTGAGTAACCCTCCTGAAGAAGAAATTCACTTAATCGGTTGTACCACATTCTTCCCGATTGTTTTAAGCCATAGAGTGACTTTCATAATTTTACACAATACATGTTGCGATTTGCATTTGGATTCAGGATTTTAAGTCCATCACGGACTTTCATGTAAATGTCCAAATCGAGTGACCCATATAAGTATGTGGTCACTACGTCCATCAACTGCATGGATAATTTCATTTGTACTGCCAAAGATATTAAATACCGGAACGTTATTCCACTCATAACAGGAGAGTAGGTTTCATCATAATTGATAATTGATCTCTGCATGAACCCTTGTGCTACAAGTCTCACTTTGTATCTCACCACCTCATTGTTTTCATTTCTTTTCCAAACGAAAACCCATTTTGCTCCCACAGGGAAGACATTTTGAGGAGTTGGTATTACTGAAGTAAATACCTCTCTTTTCTTGAGCGAGTACAATTCTACCTCAATTGCCTCCTTCTATTTGGACCAATCCGAGTGCTTGAGGCACTCCGCCATGGACTTAGGTTCTGGATCCAATTGGAGGTTGTTAGCAATTTTTGAGGAGAAGTAATTGTCAACAACTATAGTCTTTCTATTAAAAGACTCTCCTGAATCAATATAGTTTATGAAAATTTCATTATCATCTTCTAACTCATTGTGATTTTCCTCAACATTTGAGTTAGGTTGTTCCGATGTCCCAGCTCTTAAATTTATGTACACATTTTTGCTGGCTTGTGGATGTTGAGCATCCGACAAATGTTTTTCCTTTTGAGATTGATTTGCATTTACTGTTCGAGGATTTAGTGTTCTTTCTTTTCACGGACGCTTTTGAGAAGCTGGATCCTTTGTGACCAAAATTCTCCCCTTTTGCTCTCATTGGGAAGTTGAGTGGTTTTATTAGGTACCTCCACTCTCTCTGGCACATTAACCGCTGGAATATGTGATTTTGTTACACCTTTATGGTCAGTAAATGCATCTGGCAGGTTATTTGCAATGTGTTGTAAATTTATGATTCTCTGAACTTCAGATTCAGATTCTTTAATACGTGGATCTAAGGATCGAATGCCTGTGACATTCCAATCTATTTCTCGGCATTCTTTGTGGTACTTGTCTTTATCTCCCCCTAATGCCGGGAAATGATCTTCATCGAAGATGCAATTAGTTAGGGGCTCAAGGTATTTAATTATCGACAGAGAATTATACCCCACATAGATCCCTAATTTTCTGTAAGGGCCCATTTGTGTACGCTGCGGCGATGATATCGGCACGTATATAGCGCAGCTGAATTGACGCAGATGGGAAATACTTGGTTGATTTCCACATACTAACTGCAACGGGGAAGCCGTATGGTATGCAGTTGGATGAATTTGAATTAATTCTGCGGCGTGTAAAACCGCATGACCCCAACAAGATGTTGGTAGATTTGAATTCTGTAAAAGTGGTCGAGCGATTAATTTGACTCTTTTTATAAGAGATTCAGCCAAACCATTTTGAGTATGTACGTAAGGTATAGAGTGCTCTAAATTTATGCCTAATGTTAGGCAATAATCATTAAATGCTCGCGAAGTGAATTCTGCGGCATTATCCATTCGAATGGTTTTTATCCTGTGTTCAGGATAATTTGCTCTTAATTTGATAATATGAGCGATTATTTTAGCGAATGCATGGTTCCTTGTGGATAATAGACACACATGCGACCATCTTGTAGATGCGTCGATTAGAACCATGAAATGTTTGAATGGTCTAGATAATGGCTAAATTGGACCACATATATCTCCTTGAATGCGTTCTGTCAGGACCCCGATCTCAGAACCAACTCCCGCTGCGATACGAGATCCGAATACCCGAGAAACTGCCTAGCACACCATACGCTCACCAAAACGTCGTATGCCTTCACTGCTGGACAGTCGACACCTAACCAATCCACCATACGCTCACCAGATGTCGTATGCACTCATGATTGGTTAAACCGGGCAAGGACGCACTTATCGCAAGAAGGTGTTGATAGTGAAATCAAAGTCTGGTAAAGAATTGACGTTACTCTCAAGTCCACTAAATAAAGTAATTCCGGAGGAGCCCGACAGTCGTACCCACACCTAACCTAGCCCGGGGGCTAGTGGGTCGCTCGAAAGCCCGGTACGATAGTCCACACCTTGCCTAGCCAGCACTGCATCTCAGCTAGCGGGTCACTCAACCGAAAACACTCCACGGAGTGGACACTAAGAGGAGGCGTCACTTCTTTACAATCGATTCCATATACTTCAAACATGCATGCACTGTATATGGATCGATCACAATTTAACAACTTCGTATCACAGGTCAAACTCTAAAAGACAAGAGTTACTCGGAAATATACGAAGCACCTCTTAGCCGAGAGAGGTTTTACATAAACAACGACTCGAAGGTCGTTTACAACTTTTAAACCTGATGAACTGCAGCGAAAATAAATTGAAAACCCTTTTGAGATGGCAACCCCAAGCCATCTTCCTGAGAAACACGCAATCCATGCGTGCGACCGCGAAGGACAAACTTGCAAATAGATATCCACTTGCGCAAAATCAGCATTATAGAAACCTTCGATTCTAGTCTCACCTGCAACAAGTTCATAATTGAATTCCGTAAGTGCTTTCGTACTTGCAAGTCACATTTATAGCTCATCCCAACTCAATTTCAGCAAAACTATTAACCAAGATAAAACACTAACATTGCATATCAACATCAATGTAAACATGGCATGAACATACTTGATAAAACAATATCAATATGCATCCAATCAAAGTCAAATTTTCCTGCATATTCCACATACATACCTCCAATTTCAAATCTGAATAAGTATGGGAAGCAACCACACAAATCCACAAGTAATCACAACAAGACAACCAAGCTTGGGTGATTTAAAGATAGCCCACAAAAGCTATATCAAGTGTTCTGAGCAAACCACAAAGTTTGACCAAGGAAGGTGCTTCCAAAGTGCCGCTAGCTAGGGGCCGGCCGACCCCTACTACCTGGACATGTCGCAAAGTCTTCCTACGTGGGTGAAGGGTAAAGCCCTACGACACCGGCATCGACTGAATAGCTGCGGTGCTTACGATCACCCTATTCATCGATCCATCAGTAGGTGATAGAACCCCGGCTCTCACAGCTTCCATTAAAGGTTCCATAATTCGTTAGTCTGATTAAAAGATCCACACTGATCTTAGAATCAAATCCCTAACCATGCTAGTGATATCGCCATCACAACACAAGTTCATTTAACCACATACAACATAGCATTTCATCTCAAATCAATAGCAAGGCATGATATGAATTAAGGGAATCTTATCGAGCATTTTGTGAACTTGCCTCGTTGCTTGGAGAAGTTGGTTGATCATATGCAAGAATTCCATAATACTCGAAACACCGATAAGAAGCAAATGACCTCCAAAAGGGGAAAAATAAACCTAAGAAGCTAATTTGAAAATGACGGGGATACATGGATGCGATTAACATGGATGCATTCGATTGTTGAGATATGAAACTAAGATGGATATGAGAGCATGATAACACGATTATATGCTAGTACTTAGATGAATTATGACATTAGTCATTTTAATCTTTACCGTTAAGTTAGATTCTCTAGTATTACTACTTAGTAGTAAGCACAAGTGCAATTTGGTCATTTCTGAAATCTATAAGTATAGCATTATATGACAATGGCATTATGAAATCCTACAAGTACAAGAATGATCTTAGGTGAAATAATCATTTTGCTTGGAGGGCGCATGCATTTTGTACGAAGCTTCAAGTCTAATTAGATTTTAGCATTTCCTGTCTTCTTCTCAGTAAAGAATATCAGATTAAATATCTTTATATCAACTTAAAATATTCCTACTGAGAATGACATGTAGAATCAAGTTGATATATCTTTTCCTTATCAAATTTTTAAGCATTTCAGTGCACAAATGAACTGATGTGTTTGGCTAAGATTTAAGGCATCATCTCTCCTTATTAAGATTACATCTCTTCTCTATCTGCTCAATAAAAATCTTCACAGGACACATGATAGGTTTTAGACAACAGTAAAGTCAAGGCAACTATGGCATGCACTTTGCACCTTTAAGCACTTAAGCTAAGATCAAATATAGAGCATCTGTCCTTTAACCGGATGAGTATGTCAAAATGGGGAACACACGGATATAGGTATACTTGGCCATACTACCAGGGCAAATTAAGGTCAAGAATGGTGCCGGTTCATTAGCTTAATTAGCATGATAAAGAAATAAACTAGTCACTCAAGCAATTTAGACTTTTAGTAGAATATCCAAAGGCGCACTTAATTAACTTCCACCAACTTAGTTTGTGCTGACACTAGTAGTAAGACATTTGGTTTAACACCCCGTTGTTAACAACTTCAGATAAATGCTAGTTATATTCTACCAGTTGAGTCAAGTACAATTCTCTTAAATTTGATGGCACATGGGGGCTCAGATCTAGAGGTACACGAACATTAATCAAAATTTCATCTAGTTAACTAGCTCCATTGATTAGCTTAACATAATGTTTTAAATTAACTTGCGAAGGGTAGCTAGCTACTGGCCAATGTTTCACTGCTAAGTAGCTAGAGCAGACTAGCATGTTTTCAATGATATTCAAGGTATTTGGGAAAACTATACAGAAACACATATTCATGAGTATTCTAGTTAAAAACTAGATCCACCACTAAACGGCACATGCGGGTGCATAGCTAGCAGCATATGTGCATATACCCATATAGTTTAGCAGCAACAACACACAGGATGCTCAGGTGCAGTTCTAGGAATCAGCCGGTTAAACCACACGCTAACTAAATTAGTGAGTCCAATGGCTTACTCAATCAGGCTAGTGTTCAAGCATGTTTGTGAAAGGTATATCCTACTTCCATTCACTGATCAATGATTTCCTTGCTATCAACTTGACATTAATCATCAATACACTAAGTATTTTAGTTAGCTTGCTTAAGCATGTTTTCATCCAGGCATAGTCTTGGCATTAACCAAGATATATACACTTAACTTATCTCATCCGACACGCAAGTATCGAACATTGATCCCCTTTTTCTAACCGCACAAAAATTAGACAGGGTTCATATTGATGGACTGTCATTATAGCTTAACCGTTGAGTATTAATCCTAGCTCTAATCGGCTATACCGGTACTGCTCGGTACTGTTTGACGGTGGCGAAGAATCCAGTGCGGGGAAGCACCAGCGGGGAGAAAGGAGAAGGGGAGGTTGATGAAAGAGCATCTAGGCCCCAAGTTGGTTTTGATGGTTAATGGCAACTCAAACTGGAATCTAACGTTTATAGTGAGTGTAAGCAGGTTTGTAAGTTCCAGGAAGAAGGGTCATCAAGAAAAGGATGACCACCAAAAAGGGTACAAGGGTGGTTTCTAGGACTAAGGAATAGCTGTGCTAGGCAGCTGTGCCACAGCTGTGAAGAAGCCGGTGCTGTGCAAGGAGTTGCAAGCAAGGTGATGGTGGCTTGATGCGTCAAGGGCCGTGACTACAGTTGGTGGGCAGGTAAAGCCTAGATTTGCTAGTTTCTTTGAGTCCATAGGAAAAGCCCGTACTATCAAGAGGGATGAAGCAGTGATGATCTGTGGAGGTTCTAGTTGCTCAATGCTCAGGATGTTGGACAGTGACACTAATGCTTTGAGGTTAGTGGACCTGTGTCAGTAATTTTGCATAAGTATAAAACTGGTTGGAGTTGGCACTCTGCAGTGCTAGCTATCGAAAACCCTAGGGGTTAGAGTCACCGGTGTGACACAGCGGTGTCACAGGTGGTCTAACGCTCTATGACTCAGGTACATCTCTGTACCAGGGGAGAACTTGTAAACGCTAAGGAACCTGCGCTGCGATAGCTTGTCTGCTGAGTCGAAGGGCTAGCGGAGGTTCTCTCCTTATAAGTTTCAGAGAGTGTGTGCGCTGAGGGCATGTCATGTGCCAAGACCGGGCTGAGCAGTGCGGCTGCGTCAGTTTAGGGTTTACTTGTGTGTGTGCCACCGGTGACACAGGTATCGGTCTGCTTGAGCCGGTTATAGTTGGGCGGAGTGATTGGTTGTGTCACCGGTGGCTGACACCGGTGATTCACTTAATTGTACGTGGCAACAGTGTAACGGTCAAGTGCCTGTGAACCCTATATATAGGGGACCAGGGGAGGTCTTCGATCTCAACCAACGAGCCAATCAGTAACTCACATTCGACCATTGTAAAGCCTCTTTCCACCGAACGAAAGCCAAGTTTCCTAAGTGTCAGTTCGGGAAGGGTTAGAGTTCTTGAGCAAAGAGCATTGGTTCCTCTAAGAGTTGTTACTGCTGAATCTATTACTCTTGGAGTGTCTACTCCTAGACGGGCGTAGGAGTTGCTGGTACCACCCAAACTTGTGTGGGCTATACCAGTAGTCTGTGAGGGTGATTGAAGTCTACCTGCTGCAAGCAAAAGGACTTCCACAAGCAAAGGAAGAGGCCTGTGATCAGGTACTCGGAGAACAAGCACGATTCAGTGCTGGCGATGTCTTCGGAGTAGCCTCTCCAACGGAGACGTACCACTCTGCAGCTAGGAACTTCGGTGAAAAACACTCTATCTCCTGAGTACTTATTGTTTTATTCATTGCTTCTTGCTATATCTGTTTGCTTGTATGCTCATATAGATATTCTGTTTAACTGCTTAGATCACCTTTACACCTGTGTCATTAGCCCACCTGTGCTAGGCACCTGTGTGACAGCTGCATGCTAATTTATACATCGCAACTTACCTGTGTCACTCACCTGTCACACAGCTAGCTAATCCTTGCTTCTGCATAAGGCTTAATTTAAACAATCTAGATAAAGGAAGTAATTTTTGTTAGCCTCCTATTCACCCCCCTCTAGTCGGCATCTGAGGTCCTTTCAATTGGTATCAGAGCAGGTTGCTCTTTGATTTGGCCTAATAGCTAGAGTTAAAGGATGTCGGGCTATGAGGGTAAAATACCTGTCTTTAATGAGACTAACTATGCTTTCTGGAAGAGAAAGATGCAAGCATCTTATCGCTATCGATCCAGATGTGTGGGATGTTGTTTATACAGGTTACAACTTGGAGAATCCCAGAACACCTAGCCTCGTTGACAAGAGGAATATTCAGAACAATGCTAGGGCAGCCACTGCCATCTTCATGAGCTTACAGGAGTATGACTTCAACAGAGTCAGTACCATGGAATCTGCTAAGGATATCTGGGATACCTTGGAGTAGATCTATGAAGGTAGTGACACTCTGAAGAAGTCAAAGAGGAGCCTTCTGGAATCAAAGCTAGAGAGGTTTGAGCTCGAGCATGGTGAAGACATCAATTCTCTGTTTTCAAGACTCACCATTATCACAAACCAGCTGAAGGCCCTAGGCTCCAACCGAGTGAAAGATGAAGACGTGATCAAGAAGTTCTTGTCAGTGCTTCCAAAAGCCTACAGAACACTTGTTCTCATGCTGAAGGAAAAAGATGGGTTTGAGCAAATGAAGCCCACAGAAGTGTTAGGAAGGATTCTAACGCATGAGATGGAGCTTAAGCAAGAAAGCAAGCAAAGCTCCTCTCCAGCTGTCAAGAAAAATATTGCTTTGAAGACTACTGCTTCAACATCGCAGATTGAGAGTGATAGCAGTGAAGATCTTGATGAGGAGATCTCCAGTGGAGAAGAGAGTGAACTCATCCTCCTCACAAGGAACTTCAGAAAGTTTTACAAGAAGAAGAAGCAACTTGGATCAGGTGACCGATTCAGAGGGAAGAAGCTATCAAAAGATAACAAGTGCTTCGAGTGTGGTAAGGAAGGCCACTTTGCTGCTGATTGTCCAACCAAGAGAAAGGACAACAGCCAGTACAGAAAGAAGAAGGACTTCCATGGGAAGAAGAAGACCTTTAACAGCAAGCATCCAACCTACTCCAAGAACAAGGCCACTGCCAAAGTTTATGTTGGACAGGCTTGAGTGTCTGAAGATTCAGGCTCAGAAGAGGAGTCTGAAGAAGAAGATCAAGTTGCTGAGATTGCCATCAGCATGGCTGACATACCCAGCTGTGACACAGCCAGGTCACACAGCTCCGAGTCCAGTGCTGAAGCTGACTATCTTCCATCCACTTCTGCCCCTTTGTGTCTCATGGCTAAAGGTTCTAAGGTACTTACTGAGGATGACTTCCCTGATTATATTGAACTAATGGGCATCCTTGAAAGAACAGATAAGGCCTATGGCAAGGAGAGGAAGGAGAACATATCCTTAAGGGATAAACTCAGGGAGCTGAGTGAATCTTATGATGAGGTTACTTATGACAGGGAAAATCTTAGGCTTGACCAGAAAAACCTGGAAATAGCTCATGAAAAGCTCAAGGCAGCTCATGAGCTTCTGATAAAGGAGCATGAGGAGCTCAAGGAAAAGCATTCTTTGTGCACTGATATTTCTTCTACTATATGCACTGATGCTCCCTTGACTGCTCCTACTATTATTGAATCATGCCTGAACTGTGCTAGCCGTATAAATGTTCTAACATCCACAGGTGGAGTCACTGATGATTCAAAAGAGGCATCAACCTCTACTACTACTAACCTTGTGGATGCAGATGAGCACAACAAGCTCAAAGAGGAGCTTGAAGAGCTAAAAAGGCTAATGAGGAAAGGCCTATGCACTGCCAATATTGGCATGCAAAATTATCAGCTGATCAAAGCTGAAATGCTCAGAAAGAATGATGGCAAAAAAGGCTTGGGTTACATTCCTTCTGCTCATAAAGATAAACTGCCTGCTGTTACTAACTTTAATCTTGCAGAAAAATTTGTGAGGCAGACGAGTACACATGACAACAAGTTTGTTAGTCATAAGAAGGGTAATGGGAATGCAGTAAACATTCCATCCAACCCATCCTATGTACTGCAGATGGACAGAAAAGGGAAGGTTGTGGCTAAGTATGTTGGTCGCAGGCACTTGACAAAGTGGTTGCCTGCGATCTGGGTCCCAAAGGTAACAGTTACCTGTGTCACCGGTGTCTTACACAGCTGTGCAACAACCAGTGCCACCGGTAGCTCACACAGCCAACTAACCTCTCTGTCTAAGGTTGCAGGTGATAGCAAGCCAAAAGGAATTCATGTCATATCATCTGTTGCTCAGGCTATCAACTATAAGAATAGATCTTCTAACTCTTTAACTGCTTTTTCTGCATATGGTAAAATTGCAAAGAGAACCAAACGAGTTTGGGTCCCTAAACCCCATAACTAATCTTGCAGGATATTGTCTTCAGTGGAACTGAATGGGTTGTGGACAGTGGATGTACATAACATATGACTGGAGGCAGAGAGGAGTTTGTAGAGATCACACATGAAAATCTTCCAAGTAAACATGTGATCTATGCAGATAACTCCAAGGGAAAGGTAAATGGCATTGGTAAAGTTGCCATATCTGAACATCACTCTTTATCTAATGTAATGCTTGTAGATCAGATAGGCTATAGCCTTATGTCTGTGTCACAGCTGTGTGACACAGGTATGAAAGTCACGTTCTATCCTGATGAGGTTATAGCTTCCAAACTATCTGATGATTCTCTAGTGTTCAAAGGATGCAGGTCTAGAAAGCTATACACAGTAAACTTCAAGGAACAGCCTGCAGCAGCTCCATAGTGTCTAATGGCCAAGACCAGTGTTGGCTGGCTGTGGCACAGGCGGCTAGGTCATGCAGGGAGGAAGCTTCTCAACAAACTGAGCAAACATGACTATGTCATAGGCTTGGAAAAGGTGAAGTTTGAGAAGGACAAGCCCTGCAGCTCATGTCAAGTCGGCAAACAAGTTGGAGCTACCCATAGTCCCAAGAATGTCATGACCACCACCGCACCTTTTGAGCTCATACACATTGACCTCTTCGGTCCCACTACATATGAGAGCTTGGGAGGTAACAAGTATGGATTTGTCATTGTAAATGATTTTTCTCACTATACTTGGGTGTTCTTTTTGAAGGAGAAGACACAGGTCTACAAGAAATTCAAGCACCTCATTGTCAGAGTATAAAATGAGTGGAAAGTAAACCTTGTCAAGGTCAGGAGTGACAATGGGACTGAGTTCAAAAACTCAAAGGTGGATGCATTTTTGGACAAGCATGGAATCAAGCATGAACTATCAAGTCCATATGCTCTATAGCAAAATGGAGTAGTGGAAAGGAAGAACAAAACCCTGATAGAGATGGCAAGGACACTGCTAGATGAGTACAAGACTTCACCAAGATTTTGGGCTGAAGCTGTCAACACTGTCTGCCACTCCATCAACAGGATATATCTACATCCACTACTCAAGAAGACTCCATATGAGCTGCTCACCAACACAAAGCCAAATGTCTCATACTTTAGAGTATTCGGTTGTAAGTACTACATCCTTAGGAAGGGCAAACGCCTTACTAAGTTTGAAGCTAAATCTGATGTTGGTATATTCCTTGGCTATGCTACTAACTCTCATGCCTATAGAGTATTCAACACTCTCACAAAGGTTGTTGAAGAATCTGTAGATATGAACTTTGATGAGTCTTATGGCTCCCAAGGAGAGCAAGTTGCTAATGATGTAGGGAATGTGGACATTCAAAAGAAGTCAACTGGTGAGATCAGACCTACTGTCAAGGAAGAAACTGTCTCACCAAGTGATCAAGAACCACTTTCTCCATCACTGAATGAAGACACTGGAGATGAAGACATCGAGCTCGAGTACAACCCAGCCAATAATCTCTTGGATGTAGAGTACCTGTCTCAGCCAGCTGTGACGCAGGAAGAACCAGCTGTGTCACAGGCAACACCATCAGCTGTGACACCGGTGGTTGACCCCGAACCCCTTGTGATCAGTAGGCTGCAGAAAAATCATCCTGTAGACAACATCATCGGTGCCATTAATAGGGAAGTGACTACTCGTTCTCGAATTGCTAATTTCTGTGTACATTACTCTTTTGTTTCCAGTGTTGAACCCAGGAACATAAAAAAAGCTCTCATGGATGCTGATTGGATAAATGCTATGCATGAAGAGTTGAATCAGTTCGAGAGAAATCAAGTGTGGTCCCTGGTAGAAAGACCCAATGATCATAATGTGATTGGAACAAAATGGGTCTTCAGGAACAAGCAAGATACAAATAGACAAGTAGTAAGGAACAAAGCCAGACTTGTGGCTCAAGGGTTTACACAAGTGGAGAGTCTGGACTTTGGAGAAACCTTTGCTCCAGTAGCAAGACTTGAATCCATCAGGATCCTCCTTGCTTATGCTGTTCATCATAACATCAAGCTTTATCAGATGGATGTGAAGTCTGCTTTTCTAAATGGTAAACTCTCTGAACTTGTTTATGTTGAACAGCCACCTGGTTTTGAAGATGATAAGAAACCACACCATGTCTATAAACTACACAAAGCACTCTATGGCTTAAAACAAGCACCTAAAGAATGGTATGATACATTGAAAGAATTTCTGATCAAGAATGGTTTTAAAATGGGCTTAGTAGACACAACTCTATTCACTAAGAAAAATGGAAAGGATTTATTTGTGTGCCAAATATATGTCGATGACATAATATTTGGCAGTACTAACCACTCCATGAGTGATAAGTTTAGCCAGATGATGACCAAAAGGTTTGAGATGTCTTTGGATGAAGAACTCAAGTACTTCCTAGGACTTCAGATCAAACAACTCAAGGAAGCTACATTCGTTTCACAAGAAAAGTTCACCAAAGACATCATCACCAAGTTTTGCATGAAAGATGCAAAGTCTATTCATACTTCCATGCAAACAAATGGTCATCTGGACCTAAACCTCGAAGGTAAGTCTGTTGATCAAAAAGAGTTTAGATCTATGATAGGATCCCTGCTTTACTTATGTGCATCTAGGACAGACATGATGTTGAGTGTATGCATGTGTGCTAGATTTCAAGCTAATCCTAAGGACTGTCACAGAGTTGTAGTAAGAAGGATACTGAGATACTTGATTTAAACCTCAGGCTTTGGTTTATGGTATCCTAAAGGTGCAAATTTTGAGCTAGTTGGCTATTCTGATAGTGACTATGCAGGGTGTAAGGTTGACCCAAAAAGCACCTCTGGTACTTGTCAATTTCTAGGGCATTCCTTAGTGTCCTGGTCATCCAAGAAACAAAACTCAGTAGCCCTTTCCACTGCAGAAGCTGAGTATATAGCTGCTGGTAGTTGTTGTGCTCAGTTATTATGGATGAGGCAGACCTTGAAAGATTTCAACGTATCTTTTAATCAAATACCCCTCTTCTGTGATAATGAAAGTGCAATCAAGTTAGCCAACAACCCAGTACACCACCAAAGATCCAAACACATTTAAGTGAGGCACACTTCCTGAGAGATCATGTTGAGAAGAGAGATATACAGCTGTGCCATGTAAGGACTAAAAAACAATTAGCTGATATTTTCGCCAAGCCCTTAGATGAGACTAGGTTCTATGCTTTGAGGAGTGAATTGAATATCATTGATGTCTCTAATCTTCAATAAAAAGGATTGGCTTGGTGTCTAGCTCATATGTTCTGTCGTTTATATTCGAAGCATCGAAGAAAGCTTTCTGAAGAGCTCCAGCATTAATTCATCCGCACATTATCAATCTTTGCTCAGAGTAAGCTTCCGCCAGCCCTACTTTGCACCTGTTCTTGCTTAGGGCTTATGTTTTTGCTCTAAAACCTAATCCATTAGCACATTGTTAGTTGTTAGGGTTGGTTTAGCTCCTGATAATCTTTCAAAACCTATATTGCTCGAAATTAACCACTGAAAACCAGTAAATCTCTAGATTTCTAAAATCTACCGTCCGCCTCCGCACGTAGCTGTGTCACCGCTAGGGTCTCACCTGTCACACAGACAAGTCTATTCAATAGGCGGATACCTCGGTTTGTTATCAAGTCCTCACCTGTGTCTCCCCATTCTCACACAGGTGTCTCACACAGCTACTACCTTTTGCATCTCAGGAACATCTTTTACCTATATTCTGTCTTATCTATCTGGTTTCTACATATGTCTTCAGGATCTGAGAAAGCTGACAGTGGGATGCAGTGGTCTGACCCAGAAGCATCTAGCTTTGAGATTACAATTTTAGATTTAGATCAGGAAAAAGAGAGGCTGAGACAGAAAGTAGAGGTTGCTGAAAGAAGAAAGGCAAGCCAAAGGGCTTACAGGCAGAGGAAAGCAGTTGCAAAGAAATCAGCTTCTCAAACTGGTAAATCCAGCTTAGCTCAGCATGCTCCTCCCAAGAGGACAAGATCCTCAGTTGTTGTTGAACACACATCCGTAGGAAAGGAAGCAGCTAAGAAGCAGAAGCAACCAGCTAAGAGAGGTTCAAAGCCACCAGTCTCTCAAGCAACCCTTTCAAATTCAGATATTGAGGAAGACATCCCAATAGGGCTCAGGGCCACTCTAAGGATGAAAAAGGCTGAAGAACACTGGGAAGCTATCAAAGCTCAAAAGATTGGCAAACAGCTAGATGCAAAAGAGCAAGCTGAAAAAGAAACTTTAGCTGGTCCATTGACCATCTTTTCTTCAGAAGAATTGGCCAAACACGATGCCTTAGCCCTAGAGAGGCTAGAAATTTATGAAGAAGCAAGAAAGAGCCAAGCAAAGCTTAAAGAATTTCTCAAGCAAAAGGAAATGAGAGCAGCTGAATTGAAGAAACTGAAAGCTGCTCGAGGTAGAAGCAAAGAGAGCTTTCAGAGGTATAAAACTCTCATTGCAGTGCAAGCTTTCGAAGAAGAACGTGGCAAGGCTCTAGCCCGAACTGCCACTCTTGCTGGTATAAGAAAGCAGAAAGCCTTGTCAGAGGCGGCTAAGTTCAGACAAGAGAAATCAGCAAGACTCTCTAAAGCTTCTCAGCCTATTGGCATCGTAGTCAGAGAACCTGAAGCCTCAGTGGAAGAACAAACTAAAGCTCATGTCGAGTAGCCTGCAGAAACCTCTTGGATTCCTAAAGCATGTCCTCCTGCTTCTGCACCTACTCAAGCTCCCAAAAGAAAAAGATCAGAAACTGTTGTGATCAGTGATGAACCTCAAGCCAAGCGGCAGCCAGATGCAGATGTTGAAATTATTTCAGAGACGACTCAGAGCTCCAAGCCATCCTTAAAAGTTCAATTTGAACAACAGACATCTACCATTCAAGAATTGAAGAAGGAGATGCCACCACCGGTGTCACCAGTGGCTAGCCCAGCTAAGTCAAGTCTACAGACATACCAGAGGAGAAGCAGAAAATCTCAAAGTTCTACAAGTGTAGAATCCATTTCCTCTCTGGATGTCTAGAAACAAATGTCTCCATCCCAATTTCTAGTGTCTGAGGCCGAAGAACAGACAACCAAAGAGGCCCATGTGCCCCCATCACCAAAGGCTGAATCTGTGACGCCTTTGGAAGCTGCCAAACCAACAAGTCTACAGCTGTCTCAACCAGCTGTGTCACAGGCAGAAGAAGCTCAGGCCCAAGAGCCTCACCTGTCTCAATCACCTGTGCCACCGCTAGCTGACCCAGCCCCTTCAGTTCAAGCACCTGTGTCATCACCTGTGGCACAAGCAAGTAAGTCAGCTGAGCTAGAAGAAAGCTCTGAGAGCTCATCAGATGATGGCAGAGGTGTGTCTGTTACCCCTCCAAGGCCGAGAGGAGCTAGAGCTGATTCAGATGAAGATTACCAAGCCAAGAGATCATCTCCAAGTGCAGAATCACCTGAAGAAGAAGAGGAAGAAGAGGCTGAACAAGCAGATAGCTCACCCAGTCTCTCAGTTGGAGAAGAAGATCTAGAAACTAAGTATTATTACATCTTCTCTCATGCTTTGAGGACTGAGACGAATCAAATGCAGTTCATCTCCCGAGCTGTGGCCAAGAAGCTACCCAAAAGTGATCCCCAGAAATCAAGAAGCAAAGTTGCCTCCATGAGCACAAGTGCTTTCATAAGAATGAGGTCAGCTTGTCCATATTTCAATGAAGACAAGGAGTTTTAGGATGCATCTTGCTCAGACCCCAGATTTCACACTAATCTTCAAAGGGGTGTCTACCATGAAATCCTTGCTTCCAAGGAATTTGTAGATTGCAAGGCCATAGACTGGTCTACTTTAACTGATCCCAGACTGAGGAGTCTTCAATCTCTCATCCAAGCCTCAGGTCTGGAGTTCATATGCAATCTTCAATAAGATTATGACCCAGAAATCATTAAGGAATTCTATGCCACTGTCTAGGTAGATCAAGACAATCAAGATGTCATGCTATGGAAGACAAGAGGCCAGCTGCTCTCAATCACAGCTCCAGAATTCAACAGCTTGTTTCATGCACCAATCAAGCCTGGTATGCCAAATTTGTTCAAACTAGAGCCTGTCTCCAATGTTGACAGAAGAAGATTCTATCCAAGGAATTTTACATTCCCTGCCAATGCTCCTTCAGATCATGTGTACTTCAAGGGGATCACAATCACAGCAAAGCATCTAGTCAAGATCCTTCATGTCACCCTCCAGCCCAAAGGAGGAAATACAGATACAGTATACAATTCAGTATGGCAGGTGCTGGTGCACATAGCAAAGAACATTCATTTGATGTGGCCAGATATATATTCCATGAGATAGATGCTGTACAGAAGGACAAGAAAGCTAAGCTGAGGTATAGATCGTACATCATGTACATGATCCTTCAGAGAACAGGTCTTCTGGATTCCATCTTTGACATGACAGTAAAGACCATCAAGGCCCAGCTCAGGCCTCAGGCTGATGACCATCCTGATGAGGTTGCTGTTCTAGCTTTGTTTGGCGAATCCCCTGAACCAGCTGTGTCAGCTCCCGGTGACACAGCTGCTCCAACAGCTCCTCAAGCACCTGCTTCCTCCGTGCCTGTGCCTCAAGTCCAAGTCCCCGCCGGTGTCACCGCTGATACTCCCACAGCTGACCCAGCTGAGTTAGTATCTGTGACACAGGTGGCTGTAGATGGCACTCTGTCCTCCTCTCTGATGTCTCAAATAGCAGCCAGAGCTTATCAGAACAAAGTGATGCCAACACAGTTTGCAGCTCTGCGCCGAGAGAACTTTCAGCTCAGATCAGAAGTCTCCAGTTTGCAATCAAAGGTTGATCAGTTGCAGGCTCAGATGTCAGAAGTTCTCTAGCTGTTGAAGTCAAAGCTCTGAATGTGTCTCTTTCTCACCCCTTTCTGGTGTTTTAGTGTCAAAGGGGGAGAGATTCATACATAAGGGAAGAGAACAAAGGGGGAGAGATTTGTACAAAGGGGGAGAGAATAGAGGAAGGGGGAGAAAGAAAATTATTTTCTGGTGTGCTCAAGGCTTTTTCTATTTCTGATTCTTCTACCTTGATTACAATTAATACTGAGTCTTATCTTGCTCATTTTACTCTGATGCTGAAATATTTCAGTGTGCCAAGTGTGTTGCTCTGATGCATATGTCCAATGCTCTGATGCATAGGTCTAGACTATTTTTGCTCTGATTAGTCTGCTTGCTCTGATTCATATACTCATGATTAATCCTATGCTCTTATTCATGTCTAGCCTATGCTCATTGACTTATGCTCTGATTCACATATTCATATTAAACATATGCTCTGATTCACATATTCATGTTAGAGCTCTCGCTCTGATATATATGCCCATTGGCACTCTGATACATATGACCAGTAATTTGTTTGGCTCTGATACATATATCCATAATGAATCTGCTCTCTAATATTCTCATATGCTCTAAGATATATATTCAGATGCTCTGACACATTTTCATATGCTCTGGTCCTTGCAAATGCATCAAGAGAAAAATATTTCAGTTCAGCTCATTATTCTCTGATACACTTATTGTTCTGAACTGATAAGAGTGTAAGTTGTAAGAAAATGCTGTCCATATCCAAAAATCATAATCTGTGCATTGGCAAGTTAAAAATAAATCTCTTGTGCACAGCTTCAGGGGGAGTGTATTCTCTACAACCTGCACATATACCTTCTATTCAAATTGATATGCAAATTTGTTGAATGGGTTGCCACTAACCACCAAAAAGGGGGAGATTGAAAGAGCATCTAGGCCCCAAGTTTGTTTTGATGGTTAATGGCAACTCAAACTGGAATCTAACGTTTACAGTGAGTGTAAGCAGGTTTGTAGGTTCCAGGAAGAAGGGTCATCAAGGAAAGGATGACCACCAAAAAGGGTACAAGGGTGGTTTCCAGGACTAAGGAATGGCTGTGCTAGACAGCTGTGCCACAGCTGTGAAGAAGCCGGTGCTGTGCAAGGAGTTGCAAGCAAGGTGATGGTGGCTTGATGCGTCAAGAGCCGTGACTACAGTTGGTGGGCAGGTAAAGCCTAGATTTGCTAGTTTCTTTGAGTCCATAGGAAAAGCCCGTACTATCAAGAGGGATGAAGCACTGATGATCTGTGGAGGTTCTAGTTGCTCAATGCTCAGGATGTTGGACAGTGATACTAATGCTTTGAGGTTAGTGGACCTGTGTCAGTAGTTTTGCATAAGTATGAAACTGGTTGGAGTTGGCACTCTGCAGTGCTAGCTATAGAAAACCCTAGGGGTTAGAGTCATGTCATGTGCCAAGACCGGGCTGAGCAGTGCAGCTGCGTCAGTTTAGGGTTTACTTGTGTGTGTGCCGCCGGTGACACAGGTATCGGTCTGCTTGAGCCGGTAATAGTTGGGTGGAGTGATTGGCTGTGTCACCGGTGGCTGACACCAGTGATTTACTTAATCCTACGTGACAACAGTGTAACGGTCAAGTGCGTGTGAACCCTATATATAGGGTACCAGGGGAGGTCTTCGATCTCAACCAATGAGCCAATCAGTAACTCACATTCGACCATTGCAAAGCCTCTTTCCACCGAACGAAAGCCAAGTTTCCTAAGTGTCAGTTCGGGAAGGGTTAGAGTTTTTGAGCAAAGAGCATTGGTTCCTCCAAGAGCTGTTACTGCTGAATCTATTACTCTTGGAGTGTCTACTCCTAGACGGGCGTAGGAGTTGCTGGTACCACCCAATCTTGTGTGGGCTGGACCAGTAGTCTGTGAGGGTGATTGAAGTCTACCTGCTGAAAGCAAAAGGACTTCCACAAGCAAAGGAAGAGGCCTGAGATCAGGTACTCGGAGAACAAGCACGATTCAGTGCTGGCGATCTCTTCGGAGTAGCCTCTCCAACGGAGACGTACCACTCTGTAAAGAGCTGGGAACTTCAGTGAAAAACACTCTGTCTCCTGAGTACTTGTTGTTTTATTCCTTGCTTCTTGCTATATCTGTTTACTTGTATGCTCATATAGATATTCTGTTTATCTGCTTAGATCACCTTTACACCTGTGTCTTGTTAGCTGTCTCACAGTTGGTATAGATCATATCTCACACCTGTGTCAGCTACCTGTTACACAGACACTTGGATTGCTTATCATTTTGCTAAGTCATTAGCCCACCTGTGCTAGGCACCTGTGTGACAGCTGCATGCTAATTTACACATCGCAACTTACCTGTGTCACTCACCTGTCACACAGCTAGCTAATCCTTGCTTCTGCATAAGGCTTAATCTAAACAATCAAGATAAAAGAACTAATTTTTGTTAGCCTCCTATTCAACCCCCCTCTAGTCGGCATCTGAGGTCCTTTCAGTTGAGCTAGGGAGCAGCTCACCTCGTCGGTGCTCAGGGGCGTGGCCGAGGCTAGCAACAAGGGGCGGTGTCATCGTTGGCGGTGAGGCGGAGCTCCTTGGATTTTGATGAGGACGGAGGCCAGCGGTGGTCGATGGGAGACATTGGAGAGGCTCCTGGTGGCGCGCGGTGGCGATGGGTGGTTCGCGGGCAGACACCGGAGGCGACAGCGTCGGGGGCGACGCGTGGAAGGGGCTCCGGTGGTGTTGAAGATGGCGGAAGGGCTTCACAGCGACGACGGTTAGGCCGGCGGCGGCGACTTCACCAGGGAGGAACGGCGCGTCGGGCGGTGAAGGGAGCTGTGGCGGAGCTCGGGAGACTCGTGGTGACGACGGGCTCGTGGCAGTGCCCAGGTTGCCGGGCGGGGGCTGCTCCGGCGGGGCGGCGCGCGGTTGGCCGCCGAGGGCGACGGGGCAACTCGGAGGTAGAGCTAGCTCGGGCTTGGGCCCGTCGGCCTCGCTCGCTGCGGCGCGGGAGTAGGGAGTGAGGCACTGGCCTAGGCGCGTGGCGGAGGCAGCAGCGTAGGGGAACTGGGGCCGGGAGCGAGCAGCGGCGCATGAAGAAGAGGCCCGTGGCAGCGGCCTTTGGGGGCGGCAGAGAAGGCCGATCCAGCCGTGGAGATGGGTGGCAAGGAGGAGAGCTCGACAGGCTCGAGGGGAGGAAGAAAAGGGGACCTTGGGGAGTCCAGCCTCGGAGAAATCGGGAGGATGAAGAATGAGGAATGGAGAGAGAGAGAAGAGGCTTGCTGCTGTGCTATGTGGAGAAGAAAGAGAGCAATAGGGTGGCTGATATGCTATATGTTAGAAGAAGGAGAGAAGCAGCCGTGAGGTCCTTTTTTTTTCTCTTCCTGTTTTTAGAAGAGCTTGCTAAAAAGGAAATCTATTTCTATTTAGCAAAATTTACTAAAGTATATTAAAGCATTTGGTCCTTTGATCTGCTATTTGGTTAGCTGATTGTGAAATGGCGCAACATAAACTTTGAATTATATATATTTGAATGACGGTTCAGATATCTTTCCAAAAACTTTTAGTTGCGGTTAGAGATATAGTTAACCTTCCAAAATATAAATTTTATCAGCTTCGGAGAAAAAGGAGACTAGTTGATTAATCTTGTATCATTTCTTTCCGAGGAGAAAATCTTTGGAAAATAAGTTGGTTTGGGTATGCTTGATGAGCTCTAACTGACTCGCAACATTTTGGGAGGGCTGGGTCGTGTAAAACATGTATAGAAGTTTTAGAATTCATGAATTTTAGAGATATTAGTTTCACTGTTCTATTTTAGGTTGATCACAAGGCACCTGTTAGGGGTTTTAATCAAGTTCATTTTTACGTCGTATATACCAGGGTTTTCAGGTTGAGTCAATTTTAATTATCTAAATGAATGCATGGTTTGAGAAGAATCTGATTTATACACGACGATCTTCACTGATTGCGTGTCTTAAGATTGGGTCACTACACGTTCAAGGAAATTAAATGATTCATTTTGTATCTTAAGATGAGAGGGTCTTAAGATTAATTTCCCCATAGCACATGTAGTGCATACAAAATTTGAGGATTTAGGAAATTTTGCAATTTTTAAATTATGACCAATAGAATTTTCAATAATTTTTCTCATCATCTCTATGCCGGGATGACCAAGGCGATCATGCCAAACCTTGAATTTGTCAAGATTTTGAAAAATTACTTTATACGCAACATGTTTAATTGGCCTGATGTATGTGTAGTACAATCCAGTTTTTAAAGAATGAATTTTCTCAAGTATTTGTTTTTCATATCTGTCATTTTTAGTGATGAGGAGACTTTCGTCATTGCTCTCAACACAAGTTTCAACGTGGAAACCATTCTTACGGATATCTTTAAAACATAGTAGGGTATGAGTTGAATCGGGATACAAGAGTGCATCCTCTATTGTTATTTTCGTTCCCATAGGGAGAATGATTGTGGCTTGACCAGAGCCTATGATTATAGCATCGCGTTCAGCGATAGTCATAATATTCCCTTTACTCTTTTCTAGAGTTTGGAAATATTTCATTTCCCTAAAAATCGTGTTAGTGGTGCAACTATGCACTAAACATATTTTCTCCTCCATTGGATTGTCTTAAAAATTCTATAGAAAGTAAAAGAAAATTTATTACGAACTTAATTTATATAGAACACATACATCATATATTAACTATTATCTCTGAGGTACATAATTCAATAAAATACAATAATGGACAATATAGTACGTCTTTTGATACTTAGTACGTACAATATAGGCTAATGACATAATTTATGGATAAATTGGAGACTAATTGAGATCTCCATACATGTATTGAGAATTGAATTCCAGAAGCATGTCGTCAATGTCCATAGGGTCATCATCTTTCTTGGCTTGTTCTTGGTTCTCCTTCTGGGGAAGAGTTTGAGAACATCCTGCCTCCAGGGTAATATCTGGTTGTTCATTGAAGTGAGCTTCAAATTTCGCCCCTTGGACTTGTTTGCCTTTGCCTTTGGATTGGAGATATAACTCGACCAGGTGCTTTGGAGTTCGGCATTTCTTTGTATGACGATTCATACATCCACATCTTTGACAAACTTGAGAGTTGTTTTTGGGATCATTTTTCTTAAAATGACCTTTGCCCTTATCAAACTTGTTGTATTTTTGCTTGTTGCCTTGTTTCCACTTTCCTTTGAACTCTTTACGGTACCTCTTACGACCATGAAATTGGTTCTGAGTATTGGCATGAACTTCAGGTATTGCCATAGCACCCGTTGGGTGACTTTAATGGTTCTTCATAAGAAGCTCATCATGCTTTTCAGCTTGAAGAAGCATGTAAATCAACTCAGAACGTTTGGTGTAGTTTTGTTGGTGATATTGCTATTGCAATATGCGCATGAAGGGGTGGAAAGTGCACAAGGTTTTTTCAATTAGATCGGCGTCTGAAACAGCCTTGTTGCAGAATTTTAACTTAGCGTTGATCTTATGAATGATGGAGTTGTAAGCTGCCACGGATTTGAAGTCCTGAAAACGAATGTTGGACCATTTGCGTTGTGCTTCGGGTAACATGACCGATCTTTGTTGGTCATAACGCTCCTTGAGGGAGGTCAATAGGGCTAGTGGATCTTCCTCCATGAGATACTCAATTTTGAGATGGTGGAGGTGATGCCATATGAAATGCAAAGCTGCATATTTTGTTCTTTCTGGTAGAGCCTCCTCACCTTCTTGAGGAGGATTTATGGTAGCACCAAGACCACGACCTAATAAATTTATTTTAAGATCCATGGCCCATGTCAAGTAATTACTCCCATCTAAGGCAAGTTCGGCAAAGTCCCTTTTGGATATGTCTGCCATTGTCCTGCATGAATGATCATGCTCGTATTAATTTACTTGAGAGTAAATTAAGAAATTTTTATGATTCTTTAGTGACCCAACTGTAGATCTTCTATATAGTATAGGCAATAAAATCGTCGCTAATATTTTGAGCTTCATTTCTGAGGAAATGAGTGATACTACAATCACCGCCAAAAATATAGACTCTATACTTTTTGAATTTTGGTTATGCACTTTGAAGGTAGTCACCATGAAGCGGTGTAGACCTCGCAATAGTGGGTGAAATAAATCGCTACTATTATCATGGACTCCGTTGCAAAGAACGGGCAATACTACAATCACAGCCATTGATATAGAGTCCATTACCTTATGCATTTGCCAAAAAATTTAGAAGATAATCACATATACGTGTGCAAACTTGCATAATTTTTCACAATTTTAAAGCAAAGTGAGGCTCTAAATAATAATTATAAGTGGAAAAGATAACATTTGCAATAATAATGTTAAATAAAGTAATTGCGAATGAATAATGGAAATGCATAATATAAAACTATAATATATTATAGTATTACGGAGGTAATACACACTTAATACATATTGATATATGCAAATACTAAGACCTGAGGGTCTGAAATGTAAATTACATAAAGCCTGAGGGCTAATATGCAATTTGCTAAGAATCTAGGGGCTAATATGCAATATACAGTAAATTTGAGGGTCTAAACAGTAATATTATACTACTGATGTAGAATAACATATAAATATGCAATAACCGAGGGGCTAAACTGCAATATACAGCCCCCAGGTTTTTTTTCAATATGCCCGGATGGGCCTTTTGGCCGGCCCATGTGGTTTCCGCTGGCCCATGAGGCGCGCCAGCCTAGGGTGGGCCGAAAGTGGCCGGTTGGCCTCTTGGTCCGGCTGGCAGGCCGGTTGGCCCGTTTGGCTGGCCGGCCCATATGGCCCGTGCGGGGCCTTTTTACAACGGGCAGTTAGGGGCAATGGTTAGGGTTGCCCCTAATCGCCGCCGCTGCCGTGTACTTTAGGGCAGGGGAGGGAGCCACCGTCCTGGGGGTCGGTCGTCGGTGCCGCGCCGGTCGGCGAGGGGGTTGCCGGAGAGCCCGCCGAAGGCGAGTGGTGCGCCGGCCATTGGGGAGGCTCGGGCGGACGCCGCCGCCCACGGTTGCGGTGCCGATGGTTGCTACTGCACCGCCGCCGGAGGGAGGCCGAGAAAGTCACCGGGGAGGTGCCTGATGGCGCGGAAGCCGGGTGGGGGGCCCATCGCCGAAGCCGTGGGTGCCTCGCGTGGATGCGCTGGGGCGGACGTTGTTGCTCGCGATTGGGGCGTGGAGTCCCCCACGGTTGTGACCGTGGCTCGTCGACCGGAGGAGGCGCCGGGGGGCGCTGCGGTGGAGGTCGAGCCGCTGCTGCTGGTGGGTGTCGCGTCGCTGTTTTCACGGTGAAGGAGGGATGCACTGGGCAGCGGGACATCTTCCGGTGCCGGGCCAGGGCCCCACTGGCATCGACGCGGGTGGCTGCCAATCTCCGCTGCAGCCGTGAGGGCGAGACGGTGAGAGCGCCACGCGGTCATTGCCGTTGAGGACATCGCCGTTGAAGGGGCTGAGGGTCCATTGACCACCGAGGCTGTTGAGGACGGTTGTGCCGCGGCGAGAAGTCGGCAGGGCGCCGCTGTGCGTGCTGCCATTGTCGAAGGGTGGAGGGCTCGGCGTTGAGAGCAGGCATGGCGGCGATGGGATCTTCTTGGTGGAGAAGGTGGTGGAGGGAGAAGCACGGTGATGGTGGCATCAATGGTTGCTAAAATGGTAAGTATCTCACGGATGATTGCTTCGGCCATGGATTCTTACTTGGTTTGCTTCTTCTCCTCTGTTCTTGCTTCTTTGGCCGAAGTGCTCTTCTTCTTCTCTGTTGTGTGGCCGGTGTGCTCCTGTAAAGCATCGTGCTGATGACGTGTTGTAAGTAGAATTTAGGAAGTGAAGATTGAGACAGAGATTCGATACAAATTATTATAATTCTTATTATCCATGATTCTTTGATACTATTACATATATATACAAGTCTAAGAGACGGCAGTTGTTTGTTTGAAGTGTCATTAGCAACTGCTAATGACGGTTGCTAATTGATCAACCATTGCATCCGTCCGTAGGGTCATGTCGGTTCACAACAGAAATAATGGGTATCGCCCGTCTCTTATCCCAAATCATTTTTTCATAGAAGTTGGAGTTAGACAGGGATAGGATTAGGTACGAATACGAATATGAATGTGAATACTACTAGATGTGAATATAAATGTGGATAGCGTGGCACGAATTACGAACAATCTCAGTAACGAATATTTAGTGAAATATTACGTGAGATCAATCAAACATTCAAGACATCCGCAATACTATTACATTAGTAGTCCAACAAACGAATTCAACGCAAAGACGTAGAAGGAGGACATCAAGGTGCAAAGGAGGTCCCAAATGCATCTAATGTTTACGGTTCAACAAGCATTGATGGTGGTCTTGTAAGGACATTGACATCCCGACCTTTGGGATTTTTCTATTAAAAATCTACTTCATAAATATCCTTATTACATAATCTTTCAATTTTTTTCATTTCACTAAAAATTTATTGGAATTTTCCTAAATAAAAGGACTTAATCTAAACTTCAACATAATTTTGAAAGTATTTATTTGGGTTACACATGTTCAAATTTATATCTTTGAGTTTTATTGGACTGTTTAGAGCTTGTTTGATATTTTTCAGATCTTATTTGAATTTTTGGTTTTTTTTAATTTTAAAAAAAATCACTTGGGCTGATCATTGCAAAGAACATTTCCTCCTATACTTCTCCACTTGGGTAGCAACCCATATTTGTCCTCTCCTAACCCACCTTTCTTCTTCTTTCTCCTTTTCTCTTAAACCACCGAATGTGCAACATGTCCCACATTCTTGCTATATAAG
This sequence comes from Stipa capillata, assembly GCA_019208055.1. Taxonomy (NCBI): domain Eukaryota; kingdom Viridiplantae; phylum Streptophyta; class Magnoliopsida; order Poales; family Poaceae; genus Stipa; species Stipa capillata. The sequence continues at coordinate 304,464 of JAGXJF010005755.1, read as the reverse complement.
ATGAGATTGTTCAGACAGATCCGAATAGAATCCTAGATAGCTCTGAATCTGTTGCATGGTGCATTTCTGAATCTGATCTCATATCAGACACAAACTATTCGACTCCAAATCATGTGACTATCCGGTGTGGTCGCTTTGAATACCTTATTGGACGGACAATACGGAACTATCTGTGTTGTCTGCACCCCAATTTGTTATGTAGCTATACACTACTATAGAAATGTCTAAATTGGATGCCTCATCCTAGACGGTTCCTCAAAGCAGGATGTTTGGGAAATCTTCAGAGGCCTGAAGGCAAAAATGGACCGACTACGATAAGGGAATATCCGAGATGGTTTCTACTTTGAATCGCCTGGGATAACATCCTTGACGGTTCAAAATTTGAACCGTCTAGGATGTAGCGTTATCCAAGATGATTCATAATTTGAACCGTTCGGGATGTGTACACAACATCGTAGATAGTTTATTTCTTGAACTGTCTAGGATTGGAATCTCTAAAGCCAAAATTTCTCAATATTTTAAAACCTCTTAATTAGTAATTAAGAGATAAAATTGTCATTTTACATGAATTAATGAGCTTTTTATGAATTTTCATAAATTTAGAGGTTTTTAATTTGAATTAAGTCTAACTTGAATTAAAATTTGGTTTAAGTTTAGATTTGACTTTTATTTGGATTTTGGGCTGAGCCCGTCCTTTTCTTTTCTCACTTTTCTTCCTATCACTATCCTTTTCTCTTTCCCTTTTTCTATTCTTTCTTTCCTTCCTTTTTCTTTTCTTTTCTTTCTTTTTATTCCTCTTTTCCTTCCTTACCGAGCCCTACCACGGTGGGCCTCCTCTTCTCCACCGCGGCAGCCCTCCTTCTCCCCTGCCGTGGTAGCCCCCTGCTGCACCTCTCTCGCCATCCGCTAGCCTGTGGCCCATATAGCCCAGCCTTGTCGCACCTAGACTATGCGCCTGCCCACCTCCACGCCATGCCCCAGTCCGAGTCGGGCTTGGACTCGTGTCCGAGCCGAACACGCCACCGCCACCGTCTTGCTTTCCACGCAAGCTAGGGTTCCCCGAACTCTAGCTGGCCCCTCCTCCGCCGATAAAAAGGGGTCGAGGACCCCTCCCTCTTCTCCGCCTCCCTCTTCTCCGCCTCACCTCAACGCTCGTGCCTCGCTTCCTCCTTTGTTGACCCAAGCCATGCCACTGCCTGCTTCCTCACACACGCCATCGTCCTCGCCAAGCCGCATCACTGCTGAGCCCTCGCACCACTCCTCTCTCTCTTCTCTCCGCGGGTGTGTCTACCCCTCCACCGAGCGCCGCTGTTGTCTCCTCGCCATCAATCGCCACTCGCCGAGCACCCCTCGGTCCTCCCCTCCCTCACCACTGCCTAGCCACGCTACCAGTCATTGCCGTCCTTGCCATGCCTCGTCACTGTCACGTCTTGCTTGCCACTATTGCCGTGAAAGCAATAGTCATGCTGCCGTGCCTTTGCCACACCCTTGTCGCACCTTTTCCGCAACAACCCACGATAGATTTGTTTACTGTGGCATCCCTAGTGCTACAGCAAAAGTAGAGTAGGAACTTTGTCGCGACAACTCCGCGGCAGGATTGTTTTGCCCCTATCTTTTCTTCATGCCACCTTAGCATGTCTTGTAGAGTAGTTTAACACCTACCTATAATACCATCTACCCAAGTAGAGTTAAACCCTAGTTCTACCTACCTTCCACCTCAAACCCTAATATTTTCAAAACCCTAATTCCTTCCCCGTTGTTCCTAATTCACCCATTCTTCTTCAACCACCCCTACCGCTTCTATCTATGCTTTTCTATACTATTCTTACATAGCTTTGATTTTATCTTATCTTTATTTAGAGTTATTGCTTCTTATTGGGTCTAGTTCTAAGTTATTGGACATGCTAATGTGTAGACTCGAGCATGCCGAAAGAGTACCAGGAGCACTAGGAGGGAGAGTACTTGGGATGCTTTGAGCAAGGCAAGTCACCTTTGATCTAATTACATGTTATTATTTCCTCTACTCATATGCAACCATTATACTGTTACTTCTATACCAAAAACTAGGATGGTATACCTTTATAGACCATTAGTTCATGCTAGTCCTAATGATGATCACCTCAGTCGTGTAAAACCTAGGCTGGTAAACCTTTGTAGACTGTTAGTTCATGCTAATGCTAATGGTGATCACCTCAATCGTGTCTAATCAACTTTAATTTTTCTTAAGTTCTTTTGAGTATGATGCATCGAAGGGTTGATGATCGTTACTTGGTTTAACAACTTTAATTCGAGAGAATCGATGGGATGATGTCTCTTGGGACAAGTGATGGTGCCTTTTTGGTTAATTTGATAAGAATTGGGCGAGAACTTATCAAGTTGGTTGATACTCAATGACGAAGGGCTATTCCTGAGTACTTTTCTTTTTGCTAAGCAACGAAGGGTTGTTTGTGAGAAATTTACCTTTTTATCCTTATTTATGGGTTGTGGAACATCTCGCTTGATGTGAACCTAGGCATTTAACTTTGTAACATGTTTTGAGCCTTAATAGTGCAACCAAAAGGACTAGTGTGGGGCGGTCATGGCCCACTAATTATATGAGTATCAATAATTGCCAATCACCTGTTGATGGAAAGGTTTTGTTGGGGTTGGTATCAAAAAGCCATGTTGTGATTCCTGATTGGTACACCAAAGTGAGTAGCGATAAAACGGATACATCACATCTTGTTGGTAAAGTTGTGCAATCTCTATAGATTGTCAAAACTAATTGATTAGTCGTGTTCACGGTCATGAATAAGCTCAATCTAGCAAGCATTGGGTAGTAGCCACCTATGTTGATCACATGTGTTAATCTTTGATATACTTTGTGGTATCTTTGTAATTACTTTTGGTAGTCATACTACCTTTCTTTTACAGTAATTACTTTTGTGTTGTTTGGGATAAGTTACGTGTAGATTGATGACTAGTATCTAGCCAATGTTGCTTTATGAACATATTTATTTTACTACAGTTACTTGTTCACTTTCCGCAAAAGAACCTTGGTAGCCTTTCCTTTGAAATCTCTGCATCATTTATAATCTGTTACACCTCCCTGGTGACTTGTGGAGTACGTCATGTACTCACCCTTGCTATAACCAATCATACAGAGGAAGGAGCTGCTAACCTTTTCCCTAAAGAAGATTACCTTGGAGGGCGCTAGGTTGCGTGTCCTAGTTAGATGCTTGTGTTGCTAATGGGTGGGCTTATCTATTGGTGTTTTTCCACCAGTTTTTTTTGATGTAGTGAACTTTTGTAAAACTCGGCCATAAGACGAGATTACGTTTTCTATATCTAAACTATTATGCTACTTGTCAGTTTGAGTATGGTTATGGTATTCATCTTGTTTCTGGTGTGCACTAGCTTGATCCTGGAATAGTGCAATATACACACAGGGTTCAAATTTTCGCATCTGGGTCTGACAGAATCCCCATATAAGGTCAGAGCCTGACCAAACAATCTAGGTACCCTAGGCCTAGATCTGTTTGGTTGGGCTGGCAGTTGGTGGGTGATTTGGATGATTTTGCTAACCGATTTGAAATTGGGCCTAGTGAGTGGAGATCAAGGTTGTCAAAGGTTAGTAATTCATTGTAATTGAATCACATTCCTCTCCCTCCATGCTAATTTTGAAAGTGCGAAGAGCATCATATTGATTAGGGAATAGCTATGATGCATGTCTAGTTACATATGTTTGGAGAGTTGATGATTATTTAGATCAATAGAAAGGTTTAGGATTTACAACTACCTAGCAATTGTAATTTTTATGCACATATATAGTTGTGCTGAGAATATGGTTAGCATTTGGGTCAAGAAGTAAAAAGTGACGACACTTATTTTTTTAATGGTACGTTACATCATTATGCTTGTTATGGAGAGATCGAACTTAATATAATTAAACCTTTGCATTGGAATAGATGGATCGCAAGTGAATGTATAATGAGATCCATTTAAGTGAAGCTTATATCAATGGTGTATCTTCTTTTAGAATAGCTGCCAAGGAGGATATGTTGAATACGGGGAAAGATTGGATGTACTGCCCATGCTATGACCATGAAAATGTTAAGATGTTCCAAAACTCAAAGCAGATTGAGGACCACTTGACTTGAAGAGGTTTCATGGAAGGGTATGCATGTTGGAGTAAATATGATGAAGAGGATGTCATACATGAAGACGATGAAGTCAATGATATGTTAGACGTAGCCAATGATGATAGGACAGATGACGACGATTGTACTGGCAGTATCATATATCAGTTGATGAGGATGCCTTGCCCGATCTAGATTACATGTTGCATGATGAAGAGGGAAACCATGATGATAGAGGCTAAAGGATTTTTTGAGCATTTCAAAGACTCAGAGAAACCTTTCTATCCTGGTTGCAAGGAAAAATACTCAAGGTTGCCATCCATACTAGAAACTCTAAGGCTTAAAGTAGGCAATGGGTGGTGTGACAAGAGCTTCACCGTGTTATTAGGTCTCTTGGTGGACATACTTCTGGAAGGGAATGAGTTTCCCACAACCACCTATAAACCCAAGAAGGTTTTTTGTCCGTTGCTAATATAAGTAGAAAGAATACATGCATGTTCGAAGAACTGTATCATCTACTATAAAGGGTATGCAAACTTGCATTCGTGTCCAGTGTGCAAAACATCTTAGTACAATGTAAGGGTTAGTCAGAGGATGGCGAGGATGGCACCAAGGTGATAGATAACTCCTGCCAAAGTTGCATGGTATCTACCTATAATCCCTTGTTTGAAGCATATGTTTGCGAACCCAAAGGAGGCAAAACTAATGTGCTGGCATGTCGAGGAGCGTAAGAAAGATGGAAAACTATGGCACCTCCCTGGTGCAGCCCAATGGAAAGTACGATGAGTTCACTAGATACATGAGAAATATTAGGTTAGGATTGAGCACCGATGGAACAAATCGGTTTGGCAACATGAGCAGTCGACACAGCAATACTTGGCCCATTAATCCTGTAATTACAACCTTACACCTTGCTTGCACATGAAGCAAAAGTACATTATGATCGTCATACTAATCCAAGATCCGAAGCAACTTGGGAATGACATTGATGTATACCTTGCGCCATTGGTGGACAACATCAAAATTATGTGGACAGAAGGGGTACAGGTATGGATATGAACAAATGTGAGTACTTGACCTTATGCTGCTTGCTGTTCTTGACCATGAATGATTATCCTGCCTTTGGCAACATGTAGGGCCAGACTACAAAAGAAGCCAAATCTTGTATGCAATGTTTGGCAAATGCATCAAGTGTGTGGTTAAAAAACTTGTGCAAAACAGTGTACATGCTTCACCGTCGGTTCCTTCGAAGGATTCATGCATACTCTAGGATGACGGGTCAATTTGATGGTAAAATAGAACTGGTACCAAAAGAACGCCTTTTAGCAATATAGAGGTGTATTACATGGTTAAGGGCATCAACGTTGTGCTTGAGAAGGAACAGAAGAAACCAAAAAATCCACTTGAGAGACCATATGGAAGAAGAGATCAATACTTTGGGACTTACCTTATTGGAAGGATCTAGAAGTTCGCCACTACATCAATGCGATGCACATAGAGAAGAACGTATGCAACAACATGCTCAGCCTCTTACTGAATATTCGTGATAAAACAAAGGACTACCTTAACGCACACTTGGACTTGGCTGATATGGGCATCAGACCTGAGTTACAACCAATAGATACCGAGAAAGGCCTCAAGTACCTTCGCCCTGCTTGTTACACTTTATCCAAGGCCAAGAGAACTAAACTGTGCGAGTTCTTGCATAGTATTAAAATCCTGTCTGGTTACTCTACAAACATGAAGAAACTTGTTTCCATGGAAAAATTGAAACTAATTGGCATAAAGTCTCATGCTTTTCACATGCTGATGACCTAGATACTCCCAATCACAATCAGCAATATCTTGCCGATCAATGTTCAGGAGACGATCATGATGATGTGTTCTTTCCTTAACACAATTTCTCAGAATGCCATGGATCTTGGTGGAGTAGATGATCTATAAGAGGAGGTGGTGATAACTCTATGCCAGCTTGAGATGTATATCCCGCAATCTTTCATTTATATCATGTTCCATCTTATTGTTCACCTTGTTTACGAGATAAAGACGTCCGGTGTTTCTATGGAGCATGTATCCGTTTGAGCAGTACATGGAATTCTCAAGTCCTATGTGTAGAATTGATCTTAGCCAGAGGACAATATTTTTGAAGGTTAGCTTTAGAAGAGATTATTGAGTACTGCGTCGATTACATGGTTCAGGACTAACTGATTGGTGTGCCTCAATCTCATTATAAGGGGAGACTTCAGGGAGTCGGTACTATCCGAAGGATATCAGCAATGACTTCAGAAAGTGATGCACATACTCGAGCCTATTTCACGACCTTACAACACATGACTGTAGTGTCCCCATATATTGATGAGCAAGAGGCCAGGCTAATGCAAGAGTATCCAAAAGCGACAAATGTTTAGAGGATGAAAGAGCACATCATTCAAGTCAACGAATGATTGAACAAATGAATCAGTATGGAATCATTTAGTGATACTCTAACATGTTTGGCAAAAGGGTCATCCTATGCAGTTACCAGTTGGCAAGGATACAACATAAATTGGTACACATTTTATACAAAGGGTCAAGATGTAAAGAGCACATACTAGAATCTGCATAGATGCCCGAGATACAACTGGGAAAAAAAGGCCGTACTATGTGCTCATAGAGAAGATTTGGGAGCTCGACTACATAAAGCTCAAAATTCCATTGTTCCGGTGTCATTTGGTCAATTTGTAGCATGTCAAATTCAACAAGTATGGAGTCACCACTGTGGACCTCGACTGCATCACATACAAAGATGAAATACTCATGCTTGCAAACCAAGTTGACCAAATTTTCTATTTAATCAACACGGCAAATAAGAAGCGGCAGATCAAAACAAGTACGAAAACCAATAGGGAAAGGTACAAGGAAACAACCACATGTGAGACACAAGATTTGTTGTCAAGATTCGAGTATTTGGCGAGGCACTATGCCTCCGTTGAGGAAGCTTGAACTGACGATCAAAGCCAGCACCAAATCGTTCTCTTTCCTCAAGAAGCTTGCCGATGCAGAGCTTTCCTTCTCCTATAGCAGCTCTTTAACTTGCAGTAGGCGAGCTCCGAACCCTCACAAACTTCTTTGGGCATTTCATTGTCCTTGAAGGTTCCCAAGCAACACCTAGCCATCTAGGAGACACCAATCTCCAAGAGTAACAGGTTTCAATCAGTTCGGCTTAGAAATGAGCTCTTGCTTGATGCTCAATATGTCTCATCTCTCTCTCTCTCTCTCTCTCTCTCTCTCTCTCAGATTTCCTCACAAGAATCACAACTTGAACTTGAGCAAATGTGGAGTAGCACTCAGGAGAGCAAAGAAATGGTTTCGCAAAGAGTTAGGTGTGTAAAGAGGCTTGGGGGTATATATAGCCAACCCCTCAAAAACTAGTCGTTAGTACAAAAGGTACAGAATTCAGAACTTCCGAGATGGAACTTCGAGGTTTCGACATTTGAAACCAACGGCTATATTGCCTGTCCAGAAGAAGATCTCATAACTTCTAGCGAGAGCTCGGAGGTTCTGACTTTCCGAGCACAAGGGACAGAAGCGAATGTTGGAGATTCCGACTTGAACACAGATCCTCTAATGTTTAGAATAGCCTTGGCAAGGCATTGTCAGAATGGATTCCCTGAGGTTCCGACATTGCCCTTGGACCTTTTGAGATTTCAAAAGATCCTCAATAGAGGATGGACATAACACATTCCCGAAGGTTCTGATAATGGACCTGAACATTCCAAGATTTTAAAAGATAAGACTAGCACAGATCTTCAAGACTCCAAAAAAATATAGTAGCTCCGACTCCCAAGGCAAAATGACTTAGGCGTGTAGAGAACCAAAACCGGAGGTTCTGGAAAATCTCAAATGTTTCAACAGCCAAAAGATCAGACCTAGGAGGCTCTGAGTTCCCTGACTTTTCACACAGAATTGAAACTCAGATATTCTTACATCAATCTTGGATGCTCCAACATTTCCAAAAAAATGTGCGTATCAAGAGATTTTAGAGGCCTCTTTTGCATTAGCAAGGCACGCTCATTGGCTTCTAGGTTTCAACCCCCTTTAATAGTACAACTTTTCCTAAACTCAATATGATTCCTTGAACCACACAAAGAGCTAGAAAATTATCACTAATATTTGTTTTTTTAGTCATCTTTCCCTAGAACTTTTTAGGGGTTGTCAACACTGGTTTCAACACTGCTTTTGGGACTAAACAGCCGACCGCACTTGATGCACACATTAGTCCTTTAATAATTTTTTTATTAATCATCAAAACCCTCTTAGGGGGCCAAGATGCAATTTCAATCTCCCTGGTTTTGGTGATTGATGACAACTCATAAAGCTTCAAGTTTGGATATAAAAAGTGTCATTTTGGGTCATATGATGTAGAGTGGGCTGCCCCTAACGATGTGCAATACTTGAACTTGCATTTCTATGCAAATTCACATATTGAGGTGAAAGTGCGAAGAGCTCCCCCTATATCTTAAGATACGTGGGCGTGCATAGTGTATAGTTAAATATAAGAGGTAAAGAACTATGCACAACAAGGTGATCATGGCATAATCATGGCATGGCATGAATATTATGATAAAGAGCATACAACCATGTCAAGAGTAGCAAAAGATACACACCCATGTCACTGAAGATTAGAATTTATACAAAAATCATCAATAAGAGCCAAGTCAGCACATTTAGCTAACCAGAACTCAGAAATGCAAGCTCTAAGGTCACTCCCCTTTTGTTATCAAGACACCGAAAAGGGAAGGATGCTAAGAAATGGAGCTCTAAACTAGTGGACCCTACCTGGTCGATGAAGAAGGCACTGAAGGCTCGACAGTTGGTGGTGGAGCTATCCTCGGGGTAGGTGGAGTCGGTGTAGCCGAAGGTGCTGTCATGGCAGCCGAGGTAGCGGGTGGAGAAGGATGTGTAGTTGGAGTCTCTTGCTCGAATGTTTTTTCTTCCTCACGGCTTTTAAGAAAGCCATTAGTGCCCTCTATTTCCTACAGCTTTTCTGGCACCACCGCTCTTGGGTGCGGGTGCCTTCTTTACGGGAACATTGGCGGTTTCTTTGGCAATGCGACTAGAAGCCCTCCGCTTATATTCTATAGTTTTAGCCTTTTGACCCTGAGCTAGCAACTTTTCTGGTGAGGAACCCATTACCTCATCATCATCAACTTCTAGAGCCTTAGCTTTCCCTTTGTCTGCTTTGGCCACTCTAGCTGTTGGGTTTTTCCTTATAGCCCTGAGACCAAAGTTTTCTTCTTCTTGGCCAGAAGAGAAGAGACATAAGAATCCTCACTCTTGGACTCCTCATTGCCCTTGGCAAAGATCGGCAAGCAGCTCCCTTCTTCAAAAGACATGATCTTCTGTGAAATATATAGATAAGAGCAGGAAATGAGTATACATGTGATCTCAGATGAAAAGATTGATTTGAGAACATTTTGTTGGAGGAAGACATAAGAATCTCAAGTTTTCAAGGAATCTCGGAAGTTCTGGATCAAAGTTGGAGGTTCTAGAAACTATCTCTAGCTCAAAGAACTCGGAAGTTCTAAGAATTTTTCAGAGGTTCTAAGTTGCATGTCTATCTACACAGAGACCAATGTCAAAAGTTCTAGGAAAATTTAGGAGGTTCTAAGATCCAAAAATTTGTGAGCAAAAGCGATTTCCGAAGCATCTGAGTTTATCTCAGAGGTTCTGACTTCTATTTTTTTTAGAGAATAGAGGCAAAGTCGGAAGCTCCCGGAAACTTTTTCGGAAGTTCCAAGTTTCTATGAAATCTAGGGTTTTTACGTCTAATCATGGAAAGGATTTGGGCTAATTTGCGTGATTTTATACAGGATATCAATAGAATCAAGTGTGAAGTGAACAAGGAAGTTAAAGATTACTTGTGTGATGGATGCGCGACATGGGGTTTGCTCGGGGAGGTCGCGGATCTGGTAGCCATGCCCTAACTCAGTGGTAGTTCTGCTACTATGGTGGCCATGGGCGGTGTAGATGCCCGGCGTCGACATCAGATGGCCGGAGACGGACGACACGTGACCGGCTTGGTCGTGGTGGCGAAGGAAAGGCGCGGCAGCAGCAGCGACAGTAAGAATCGCATGAAGTCGGAGGCATCGGGTTGCAAAACGGAAGGTCTAAGGAGGTTAGGGTTGGCTCAGGTGGATAAGAGAAAAATGGTTCACAGGGAAATTCAGAGGTTCTAGGAATTTGTCGAAGGTTTTGAGAATTTTGGAGAACCACATGATAAACACGGAAGGACCAATTTTGAGTACAGTGCAAATCCCGGACATTCCAGAAAAAATCTTGGAAGTTTCGGAACCACGTACTAGAGTTAAACATAAAAACCTTGGAAGCTCCGGGAAAAGTCAGAGATTCTGGAAACCCTAAGTGGCACAATAGTGGCAATTCTTGGAACTTCCGGGAAAGATGTCAGAAGTTCTGAGTTTGTCTACTAGATACACTATTTCAAATGAAATGCTCATATGTATAGATTGGAATGAATTTTCAGGGTAAGTTTAGATAGAGCAAGTCTCGGAAGTTCCTTATGGGTCCATTCCACATCTAATTGGAGAAAAATTCAAGAAATCAAAGCAACACATTGGATAGGAATTGGACAAAAATCAACTCAAACAAAAATACTTAACATTTACCAAAGATCTAAGGTAGCAAATAAGACCTAAGAAAAAAAAGATGGTAATATTGGTGTTGCCGCTCCATGTTAATCTATTCATACTTTTTAGTGTGTTCACACATCTTAATCTCCAAAATCAAACATAGCAATCAAACACATGTGCAAAGCTTCAAGAAATGTTGCAAGATCCAAGATATTCAACTCTCCTCAACTCATAGAACTTATGCTTATCTAACGATTTGGTGTTTGTCCTTACATCGCTTAAGGCTCTATCTCCTTTTGTCACCTAATTCCTAAGGAAATGGGGTCAGATATCTATGTGCTTGGTTCGGGAGTATTGGATGGGGTTGTTGGCTATCTTGATTGTACTTTCATTATCACATAAAGAGGCACGTTTTTCAAAATGACTCCACAATCTTTCAAGATTTGCCTCATCCAAAGCAATTGAGTGCAACAACTATCCGCGGAATGTACTCCGCTTCAGCTGTGGATAGGTCTACTGAGATTTGTTTCTTGGATGACCATGACACTAAGGGTCTACTAAGGAATTGGCATGTGCCAAAGGTACTCTTCTTATCTACCTTGCACCCCGCATAATCTGAATCCGAATATCCAACAAGATCAAAACTAGCACCCTTAGAATACCGCAAACAAGGTTGGGTGTGTGAACTAGATATCTTAAGATTCTCTTAACGACCACAAGGTGACACTCATTAGGAGTGTCATGAAATGTTGCACACATGCAAACATTTAGCATGATACCGGGGCTAGATACACAAAGATAGAGTAAAGAGCCAATCATGGATCGATATACCTTTTGATCCATCGATTTACCTTCCTCATTGAGGTCAAGATGTCCCTTGGTTTGCATTGGAGTATAGATTGGCTTGGCATTCTCCATGTCAAACTTCTTGAGTATGTCCTTAGTGTACTTGACTTGGCTAATGAATGTTCCTTCACGAAAGTGCTTGACTGTAGTCCAAGGAAGAACTTCAATTCACCCATCATGGACATCTCAAACTTATTGGCCATCATCTTGCTAAGTTCTTCACTAAAGGCATTGTTAGTCAACCCAAATACGATATCATCTACATATACTTGGCAAACAAAAAGCTCACCATTAATGAATTTAGTGAACAGTGTAGAATCAATCTTTCCAATTTTGAAGGCTCTCTTGACTCGAAACTCCCTAAGGGACTCATACCATGCTCTAAGAGCTTGTTTAAGGTCATATGTCTTGTGGAGTTTATAAACATGGTTAGGGAACTTAGGGTCTTCAAAACCTGGAGGTTGCTCTACATAGACTAGTTCATTGATTTTTTTTAAGAAAAGCACTCTTGACAACTATTTGATAATGCATGATACTATGATGATTAGCAACTCCAAGCAAGAGTCTAATGGCTTCTAGCCTAGCAATCAAGGCATAATTTTCCCCAAAATCTAAACCTTCAACTTGTGTACCCTTGGGCCACGTGTCTAGGCTTGTTCCTTAAAACTTGTTCGGATTCATCTTGTTTGTTACAAAGACCCACTTGGCACTAATGACATTTTAGCTTGGACTTTCCACAAGCATCCAAACTTGATTGTGCTCAAAGTTGTTGAGCTATTCATGCATGGCATTCACCCAATCTGAATCCACAAGAACCTCATTTACCTTGGTTGGCTCCAAAGAGGAAACAAAAGAGTAATGTTCACAAGAATTACCAACTTGTGAATGACTCTGAGTACCTTTTTACGCATGCCCCCAAGAATTCGGTCAACGGGATGATCACGTTGCAAACTCCTATAAATCCTTAGATGATTCGGTTGGTCTTGAGGTGGAACTTGAGATTGGAGTTGAGGTTGAACACCGTCATTTAGGACTTGGGTTGCCTCCATACTTTGGATCTCGTCATGTCTCGATATGGAAGACTCCACTTGAATTGATGATGTGTTTTCCTTCACCTCCATTGGCATCACTTCTCCTAGTGACATTTTCATGATGGCGTTTGCCAATTCGTCATCACCTACCTCAATGGAAACGCTTTCCACTTGGGAACCATTAGTCTCATCGAATTGCATTTCACATATTTCTTCAGTTATACATGAAGTATTGTTGAAGACTCGATATGCATGAGCAATCTATGCATACCGAGAAAGAATCCCTCATCACATTTGGGAGAAAATTTAGAAAGCCTATGCTTTTCGTTAAGGATATAACACTTGCTTCCGAAGACATGGAAGTAGGAAACATTTGACTTTTTACCAATGATAATTTTGTACGGCTTCTTCTTCAAGAGTTGATGAATGTACAAACGGTTGATGGCATAGCAAGCGGTGTTGAAGGCCTCCGAAGACATGAAAGTAGGAAACATTTGGCTTGTTCCCGGTGATAAACTCGTACGATTTCTTCTTCAAGAGTCGATGAAGGTACAAACGGTTGATGGCATGGCAAGCGGTATTGAAGGCCTCCGCCCAAAAGTGGTCGGGATTCTTGTATTCATCAAGCATTGTCCTTGCCATCTTAATAAGTGTGCAGTTCATCCTCTCCACCACTGCATTTTTTTGCGGTGTGTAGCTAGAGGATAACTCGTGCTTGACACCTTCTTCATTGAGGAACTCTTCAATATAGGTATTCTTGAACTCATTCCATTGCCACTCCTTATGATCTTCTCTTCAACTTGAATCCATTTTGAGCTCTTATCGCAAATTTCTTGAAGATCTTATGTGTCTCTCCCTTGTAATGCAAGAAAAACACCCAAGTATAGTGAGGAAAGTCATCAACAATAACAAGCCCACAGGAGTTACCTCCTATGCTCACATAGGTGACAAGACCAAAAAAGTCCATGTGAAGCAGTTTGAGGGTTGTCTTTATGACATTCTTGATGGGATGTGGTCCTCCTACTTGTTTCTCGGCTTGGCAAGCTCTACAAAGGCGGTCTTTGTCGAAGGTCACATTCTTCACACCAAGTATGTGATCATCCTTGAGAATCTTGTTAAGGTTCCTCATTCCCACATGAGTCAACCTCTTATGTCATAGCCACTATAAAGAAGAATTTGCCAACAAGCACGTTTGTATGCATGAATTGTTAGAGGAAAAGTCCACCAAATACAAATTACCTTTCCTAAAGCCTTTGAATACCAAGGAGTGATCATCACTCATAGTCACCAAGACTCCATGCTTGGTGAAATTGCATTCAAAATCAAGGTCACAAAGTGGCAAGATGGAAAGCAAGTTATAGTTCAAAATTTTCACAAGCAAGACATTGGAAATAGATATGTCATTTGATATGGCCATTTTACCTAATCTCATTATCTTGCCTTTTGCATTATCACCAAAAGTGGTGTTCATGTGATGATTCTTTACTATCAAATGATGTGAACATGTCTTTTTCTCCAGTCATGTGGTTGGTGCATCCACTATCAAGCACCCAACTCTTCCAGCCAGAGGTGTAGTCCTACAAAACAAATTAGGTTTGTTTAGGTACCCATACCTTCTTGGGTCCTTGAGAGCTAAACACAAGAGTCTTGAGCATCCAAATATAACTCTTCCTAATATGGCCACCAAACTTAGCACCCAAAAATTTGGCTGAGACCTTACCATCCTTACCCTTCCTAAGCACATAATAGGCATCAAAAAATGACCAACAAGGTAAGGATGGTCCCTTTAAGCCGAATGACCCTCAAAGATGAAAGCGTATACTTGCTTCTCCTTTGCTTACATGAACTTGGTCTTGGGGTAATGCTCCAAGTGTCCATGCCTTACCACTGTAATTGAACCTTGGGGTAAAGACCAAACCCTCATGGTTTAAGTTCACAACTTGATGGCTCAAAATATCCTTGAGGGTCTTACTACCCTTATAGCATTTGAGCAACTCTTGATTGAGTTGAGCCTTCAACCGAGCATTCTCAATCAATAATGTATCTTCACAAGAGACAGGGTTAAGGAACTAGCAACATCATTAAGAGCAATAGTTGGAGACTCCTTAGGCAATGAAGCACATTTCGGACATGGCATTTCTACACTCTCTTGAATGAAGTGGCATACTGGTCAAGGAGAGAATGCTTAACCTTTGAGGACACCATGAGATTTCTTAAGAGTTCTATAATCATGTTTGTTCTTGATGTTCTCAAGAACAAGATTTTCATGAACACTTCAAACCTCCTCATCAGACTTTTCAAATCTACAGTATGAGACTTTAAGCTCCTTATGCTTAAGGGTTAAGGCCTCATTTTTCTCCATCTCCATCACAAAAAATTTCTCTTGCTTCTCAAAAGTGGCACTAAGAGCATCATAGCTAGGCATACTCAAATTATTAAGATTATCAAGAAAATCATCATCATAGGTAGAGACCTGGTGATTTATGATACGTTTGGCCCCTTTGCCATAAGACAATGAGGTGCCTCCTTATAGCTTGGGTGATCGAAGAGGGACTTGGCAGGTCTTGCCATAGCGATGCCAGGGAATCCTTCATCGAAGTCAGAGTTGGAGCATGATCCGTTAGAATCCCACCCTTGAACAATATGAGTTTGAGCCTTGTAGTGGTTCCTCTTGATGAACTTGCCATTTTCATCATGCTCCTTCTTCTTGTACCCTTCTCCTCATCCTTCTTGTTCTTATTATTTGGACAATTCGCGATGAAGTGTCCCATCTTCCCACACTCAAAGTATGTCCTCTTGGTCTGTTTCTTCTTTATGTACTTCGAGCACTTGTGGCTTCTTTCGTTGCCGAAAAGCTTATCGGCACCCCCCCTTCTTGAACATATTGGAGCATCTCCTCACAAATAAGGAGATGTTCTCTTCATCATGTTCCTCTTCTTCTTCATCGTCACTTGTGTTTTCATCTATGAGTTGCTTGGCCTTCAAACCTATCTTCTTCTTGAGGCTTGACTTGGAGGCCACGAGCTATTCCTTGTCTTGGATTGCCATCTCAAGAGCGATGATTTTTCCAAGCACCTCGGTGGGAGTCAACTTCTTGAAGTCTCCCTGTCATGGATGAGCATCACCAAGTATTCATACTTGGGTGAGAGGCCTCACAGCATCTTCTTGACGATGAAGTGGTCGTTGATCTCCGGGCACTCGAGAGACTTGAGATCGTTCACACTATGATTGAGACGAGTGAACATTTCATTCACGCCCTCGTTCTCCATCATGGTGAAGTTGTGATGCCGGCCTAGTAAGAGGACTAGATGGGTTGCAGTATGTTTTCCCTTGGAAGTATTCTGACATTTATCGATCCTAAGGAAGTGAGGTGTCGTGAAAACGGTCACAGTGTTGAGATTGTTCTTGAGAGTTTTAGTGAGTACTGATAGTTACTTCGGGTGTCATTCGAAGATGGCGATGTTCCTGAAATCAATTGTGGAGACAAAGACTATGCAAAATAGTAAAAAAAAAGAAATTAAAAATGGGTAACTTCATGGAGGTTGCTACTAGGACGAGGAATAGGCTTAGGAGTGAGTTTCACTTGCAGATTAGAATATTTGTACATGGATCACTAGCATAAATATTATTGCACTGATAAACATAGATAAATGATAAAGTGGGCGACACATCCGTAATTCACCAATGTTGACATCCGCCTGCTCATAGGATGTATTGTCCAACCCTGATGCCGATATCCATCGTCACTCCAATTATTAAGGCGTAAGCCAGACCAACGCTTAAAGCATTGTGATTGTGTTGGGTCTCCCTAGAGCCTCCTCATGGTTAGCTCTTTTCGCGTCGCTTTCACTTTCCCTTTGAAGTTCATTACAAGTCCTCCCTAATGTTTACCTTGGGCATCCGTTATCAAGATGATCATACGAGAAAAAAAATAGAGATATAGAATAAATATGATGCAATACAAATAATCTTTAATCTACTAAGCTCATCCTCCTACCAAAGCCTATGAGGGACTACTCACAACCCATAGGAATTACGAAGATCGAACAAATGGAAATCATTGCAATAAGGGGACAAAAGGGAAAAGTATTTGGATTAAAATACTTAAACTCTTTTACAACCTTGCTTCTTGGCAAAAGTAATGCAAGATCTATGGTGGCTAGATTTGAGGAATGGTGGATGCTGCATGTGGTCGTCGCGGAGTTATAGGCAATTGTCTCCTTTTCCGCTCTCTTTTCTTCTCTCCTTCCCTCTTTATATAGATGAGAGTTGTTGTTTAGCGTTTTCTGGAATAACCATAGTACAATCGTACGATACGGGTGCTACCAGTCATACCATTAGTCAGCAAGACTACTGGATTCTCCATTTGGGCTCTCATTTCTTCGTGGTCACTCCTCTTGACGAGTAGTTTCCAAAAATGTTCATATATGCCCCTTTTTCGATGATCCTACACATATTAAATTCAAAAAGATATTTGCACAATCCAAAGTTACTTAGTCATTAATAGAAAAATTATGAATTGATCTAGTCAAAATTCATTAAAGAAGGATCAAACTTAAAGAAAATAATGAGTACAAAATGGACTCATCAAGCGGTCAACCTTTTTGTTTAGGACGTCAAACTTGGACTCCTGGACGAAAGAAGTTCCCTCATGGATCTCTATGAGAGTGCTCCATATCCTCTTGGCATCCTCATGTGTGCTCACCCATTGAATTCATCTGGGCTCAATGCAATGAAGATGGTGTTCGTTGCTTGTACATTGAGGTGGATGTTTCGGTGATCACCATCGATGCTCACCTACAATGAGCACTATATAACCACTAACAATAATATGCCATATGCTTGCGCTAATAATCATTAAATGCATCTTCATTTTGTGTCTCTAACTAGCATAATTCGAACCATCAAAGTATGGACCTCTCCCCACATGCACCCCCTCACTAGTATCTCTCTAGGTGGTGAAACGTAAGATATGAGAGCATGAGGCTCTGATACCAATTGAAAGGATCTAGGGTATTAACTAGAGGGGAGTGAATAAGAGATTAACAAAATTATGACAAAAATTTTACTTTCTACAGAAGTATTCTATAACACTAAGCAGCCCTAAGCAAAACCTAGCATGCTAATGATCAAAACAAGTTTGAAAACCAATATGGAGAAGTGCAAGGAAACAACCACATAGGAGATATAAGACGTGTTGTCAAAGTTCGAGCCTTTGGCGAGACTGTACTTCTCCACTGAGGAAGCTTAATCCGACAATAAAATTCAGCACCAAATCGTGCTCTTTCCTCGAGAATCTTCCCAATGCAAAGTTTCTCTTCTCTTGTGGTAGCTCTTCACCTTACGGTAGGCAAGCTCCGAATCCTCACAAACTTCATGGGGCGCTTCACAATCTTTGAAGACTGCCAAGTGACTCCTAGTTGTCCAAACGATGCAATCTCCAAGAGTAACAGGCTTCATTCGGTTCGGCTTGTAGAAGAACTCTTGTCTGATGCTCAAATATGGCTCAATCTCTCTCTCAAAGATTTCCTCACAAGAATTAGAACTTGGGCTTTAGGAAATGTGGAGTAGCACTCAGGAGAGCAAATGAATGGTTTTATAAAGAGTTAGATGTGCAAAGATATATAGCCAACCCATCAAAAACTATTCATTGATGCAAAAGAGGTAGAACTCAGAACTTCCGAGGTGGAATCAGAGGTTCCAACATTTCAAACCAATGGCTATATTGCTAGTCCAGAAACAGATCTCGGAACTTTTGACAAGAACTCAAAGATTCTAACTTCTAGAGCACAACTGAAATAAGCGAATTTCAGAAGTTCTGACTTGCACCCACCCTCCTGGATTTAGAATAGCCTTAGCAAGGCGTGGTCAGAACAAATTACCGGAGGTTCTGACATTGCACTTGGACCTTCCAAGATTCTAATGGATCATCAAGAAATGATGGACAAGACACATTATTTGAGGTTCCAATGACAGACACGAGCATTTTGAGGTTTCAAAAGATAAGTCCATAATAGATCTCAGAGACTCCAGAAAATTCCAGCTTCTCCAACTTTCAAAGAAAAAGGACTTAGGTGTGTACAGAACCGAAACAGGAGGTTCCAGGAAATCACGGATGTTCTGACATCCAGAAGATCAGATAGAAAGGGCAACTCGGAGGCTCCGAGTTACTTGACTCTTCACACATAAGTGAAATTCAGAAGTTCCGACATCAATCTCGAATGTTCTGATATTTTCCAAAAAAGATGTGTATGAAGAGATTTTAGAGGCCTCTTTGGATTCTAACTCTTAGTTGAGAATTAGCAAGGGACTCTCACAAGCTTCTAGATTACAAATCTCCTTGATAGTACGGCTTTTCTCAAACTCAATGTGATTTCTTAAACCACTAAAAGAGCTAGAAAAGTATGTTTAATATCGTCTCTGCGAGCCATATTTCCTTAGAACTTTTTAGGGGTCGTCAACGCCAGTTTCAATAATGGTTTTTGGACTAAATACTTAATCATACTTGATGCACATATTAGTACCTTTATCGTCTTGTTATTTTATTATCAAAACCCACTTAGGTGGCCACAATACACTTTGAATGATCCCCAATCGTAAAGTGCCTTTTAATGACCACAATAGAAGTCCTCCCCGAAGAACAGAATAAAAACAGTAATGAAGGAACCTTGGCCAAACTACCAAGCTCACCATTCAACATGTAGAATAGTGAGTCCCAAACTCCGCTATCCAGATAGGGTAGACCGGGATCCGGCATATGCGAGTCGTCTCCCGTCGTCAAAGGAGCAAAACCTAGATCTTAAAACTGATGTTGCCACCACCACCAGTGCCCGGGAGGGCCAAGACACAGGGCGCCAACCAACTCCTGAGGGCCACCAAATCTGGACAGTCCAGCAGAGAATGTCTCCACAAATCATCAGCTGCATGACATATCGAGCATGTGGCCGTCGAAGACATGCCTCGGCTGTTGAGCACATCAGCAGTTGGGAGAGAAGACTCTCATTTTGCTTGGCACCTTTGTTTTCCAAAGAGAAGTCCGTTGTTTCTTATCCGCATCAACCAACGAGTGATACGCTCGTCCCTCCAACCAGGCATCACGTTGCACTTTAGTTTCACTGATCATTCGATACGTTGAGCACATTATAAACAAGCCCTTGTGGTCGTAATGCCATGCCCAGAAATCCTCATCTGGTAACGAACTAACCGGGATAATTTTGATTACCTCAGCATCCATCAGGAGAAAATTTCATCCAGCTTGACATGATCCCACCCATTAGTACTTCCATCAATGAGTTCTGAAACTAATTCTGGTGCACCAGGTACTCAGCTAGAAATAGGTCGAAGCACATGATTTCTTGGGATCCAATTGTGTTCCCAAATCTTCATAGATGGATCATAGCCTGCTTGAGGACGCTACGATCCTCTATAATTGCACGCCATATCTTAGACGATCATGAGCCGAGCTTGGCTTCCAAGAAAGAGGATGTTGGGAAATAGGCCGCCTTGAGCACCCATGCACTCAGCGTCCCCAGATCCTACAGAACGCGCCAGGCTTTGGCGAGCAAGGAGTGCCAGGTTGAAGATTTCAATAACGCAAAAGCCAACCCCCAAAGTACTTGGGCATTGTCATTGTGTCCCAGGAAATCCACTGTCCAGCTTTACTTTCCGACCAAAACTTGTGAAGGAGGGAGTTGATATGATTGCACAGATCTCGTGGCAACTTGAAGCAGGACAAGGACTATGTAGGCACACTAAGGGTGCAATCGGATCGAATACGATCGGATACTTTATAAACTATATTTGTTTTTATATTTTTATTCGAATATGATATCGGAGCGGATAGTGTCGGATATGAATACAGACACGAATAATATCGGTAACAAATACGAGACGAATACCTATCAAATACGGTACGGTAGCGAATATTTTGTCGGATATCGCATGAAAGATAGAATTCATATAACACGCATACAAAAACATAGCACAACCAACCATACAGGCTGATATATTACAGAATAACAAAAGATAAGTTCAAAAAGTGCTTTGACAATATATAACTATTTCATCCAGAATGACAAAAAAGACAGTTCCATGTGGTCATGAGTGGCAACGACACGATAAAAATTATTGTAGTTTTTCACATGACCGCTTCTTTGCAAGCCACTCAATCGCTCCCCTCCTTGGACTAACTCATTACCTCGTCCTTGGGCTTTGGGTTGGACTTTTCTTAGTAACACTTATAAATAAAGAGTTGCATATATGTTAAATCATAAGGGGCATAATAGCCTAGTGATATGTGAACTTAGACCTCTATCAAGTTAATGGTTGGCTCATGGGCTGTTCCTGTTAGGCTGGTTGCAACCGGATACTATCCGGATTAGTATTCGGATAATAACCGGATATATACATATAGTATCGGATACGGTCGGATACTGTCCAAACCGTATTCGTATCCGTATCTGGTATATACTATCCGTATTCGACAGATATCCAAAAAATCTATCCGAAAAGCTATCCGAACATTTCGGTCCAGATACGGTCCGGATACTATCCGAACCGATTGCACCCTTAGGCACCACCTGTGCCACAGATTTAATCAGCACCTCTTTCCCTCCTGCCGACAAGGTCTTCTCCATCCATCTTTGTACTCGGTTCCATACCCGATCCTTCAAGTATTTGAAAGCCCCATTGGTTGAACATCCCACATCAGTGGGCATACCAAGGTAACGATCACTGAGAGCTTCATTTAGCACATCAAAAATTGCTTTAATTTCCTCTCGGAAAATGCCAAGACACCCCTTAGTAAAGTGTATAAACGACTTACCTAGATTTATCTATTTTCCAGAGGCATCACAATATGCAGCAAGCAGATCCTTGATTCATTTAGCTCCTTCCCGATTTGTGCGAAAGAATAGGAGATTGTCATCTATGAAGAGTAAATGATTGATATCTGGTTTACTATCGGCGCGATTCTTATTCCTTGCAAGTTTGAATCAACTCTACTTGCCTTGAGCAGGCACCCTCGGCTACTAGGAGAAAGAGATAGGGGAGATAGGGTCCCCCGTCATATCCCTCGTGTCGGCCTGACCTCTTCTGGAGCTTCTCCATTAAACAACGCTAAGAAAGATATCGTTGTCACCAAGCTCATAACTAGATTGACCCACCATGGATTAAAGCCAAGCCTGAGCATCGCTGCCCGCAAATAGTCCCACTCCACACGGTCATATGCTTTCACCATATCCAATTTCAGTGCACTATGGAAATTGTTCCTCTTCTTGTTTTTCTTCATAAAGTACAAGCACTAATAGGCTGCTACAATGTTATCTGTTATGAGCCTTCCTGACACCAATGTTGGTTGTTCGTCAGAGATGATCTCGGGTAATATGCACTTTAGCCAGTTAGCTAGTACTTTAGAGATGATCTTGAAGATCACATTGCATAAACTTATCGACCGATATTGCCCCAAGGAAGAAGGATTCAAAATCTTTGGAATAAGAACGATAAAAGTTTTGTTAATTCCTTTTGGTGAATCATGCCCATTAAGAACACGTAGCACAGCACTGTTTACCTCTTCACTGCATAAATCCGAAGGGTGCTGGAAAAAGTGTGCCAGGAAACCATATGACCCAGATGCCTTTGTGGCGAACATTTGGAATAAAGCAGCTTTGACTTCCCTAGCCTAAAAAAGAGCACCGAGAGTGGCATTCATTTCTGGTGTTACATTGATGGACAGATGCGATAAAACCTCTTTAGTTCCAATAGTCTCTTCAGCTGCATAAAGGTTTTGATAAAACATGTTAGTTAATACCTTCATCTCCTCAGTGTCCTCTATAATAGTCCCATCCAAGCGCCCGAGGCAAGAAATACAGTTCTTGTGATGTCTCCTGCTCGCCTTTTGATGAAAAACCGGGTGTTACGGTCCCCTTCAAAGAGCCATTAGATGCTGCAATGCTGGCGCCACACAGTCATCTCTCTATGATTCAACTCGACCATCCTGTCTTGGACTCTGATTTCCTCCGTTGATGGCTCTAGATGGGACGGGTCTGCCCTTAAGGTTGCCAGTTGCCTCCTAAGCTCAGGAGGCTCGCGCCGCACATGTCAAAGATTGTCGCACCCCCGTCCGAAAGTGCACCCACAACCGTCCCCAACTTAGATTTTACATCTTCTACTGTGAACCTTCTGCTATCTGCTCGCCAAGTTTGTTCCAGCAAAACTGCTAGTTCTTCATGCGCCTCGCACATCACCTCATACCGGAATGGACGTTCCACCGCGGTTCTCCGGTTGGATATTAGACGGTAATAGTTGACAACAATGTGACCGAATTTACATGGGCCCCATGGCCCAATGCAAAAGGTGCGTGGAAACGAAAAGAATAATGACGAACAAAAAAAAACCGAGACGAGGAAACGAAACGAATAACAACGAAAGGAAAAAAAAACCGACACGAGCACGTCTGGCGACGTGGCCCCACTCCGTGTGCACGTGGCACAGCACCCGCACCATCACTCGCCATCTTCGCCTCGCCCTCCCCCTCAACTGGATTGGGAACCAAGAAACCAGGCCGCCCACCGTTTCCAGCAATCGCCACCTGAGAAGCGGACATCACCCGAAATCAGCGCCTCCGATCCATCCCGCCCTCACCGCTTCCCCCTCCTCCACCCCAGTCCTGGAGGCTGCGTTTTTGTGGAGGCTTCCCGCGAGTCGTCGCAACCAAGGTGATAAACTCTGAGCTCTTCTTCTTTTTCTTTTTTTCTTTTTTTCTTTTTTTGAGGGATAAACTAGCTCTTATTGGTAAATCAGTTCATCCATTCATGCTGCTGTGTGAGTTCGATGCGGTAGGCTGGAAATTTGGTGGATTTTCTTTGGTGCCTCGGGAGGTTCTGATTTTGCTCAGTTAATTAGTTGAAGCTATGCGCCTATATGCCTATAGGGTGTTTCTTGTAGTGCCAACAAGGGATTTCGCCCGTCAAAACACACATGAAACAAGAGTTTCTTGAGGGTTGATTGATTCAGTGGCACAAACATTGTGCTTAGTTCCTGCAATTAGAGTTACTAATATCTTTTCGTTGGAATATAATTATTGCCGGAGAACATTTTCTAGATGCTCTAGTTCCATGTGTGATGTTCTTTGTTATTTGGTGATGATGTGTGGATAGATGTTGCATTTTGGTTTAATTGTTCATTATTTATTGTAGAAATGGCTCAGCCTGAGGAAAACGCGAAATTCCCAAGCTGTGATACCTACTTTGACACTATCCAGTCCAAGAAGAAGCTGCCTCTATCTTTGCAAGAATCGTTGACTGATGCCTTTGCTCAGATTCCGGTCTCATCCTTTCCTGATGTTCCTAGTAGCCGACGTATGCACTTCTGCAAACGAGACATACTCGATTTGTTGCTTCTGTCTTACGTTTCATCTCTTATATTGTATTGTTTGTAATCCACGATGTCCTGTATGCAGTAATTGAAATCCCTGGAGAAACTTCTGTTCTTGACGCTGTGAGAATTTTATCTGAACACAACATACGGGCCGCGCCTGTGCTGAATCCAGAACCTGGGGCTCCGGCTGATTGGCAGGGGAGGTATCTTGGCATCATTGAATACTCAGCCATCATCCTGTGGGTACTAGAAAATGCTGAGCTTGCCGCCGTTGCTCTGTCAGCTGGATCAGCAACTGCTGCAGGAGTTGGCATGGGTGCCGTTGGTGCAGTTGGGGTGGCAGCATTAGGTGCAACTGGCCCGGCAGCTGTTGCTGGCTTGACTGCTGCTGCAGTAGGGGCTGCCGTTGCTGGCGGGTTGACTGCCGAAAAGGGTGTGGCAAAGGATGGACTAACTGCTGCAGATCATTTAGGGGAAGATTTCTACAAAGTTCTGCTTCAGCAAGAACCTTTCAAATCAACAACAGTATGACATTTGCTCTATCTTAAACTGTTATGCCTTACATGAAAAAATAGGAAATCACTTGCCTTTTGTTAATACGTTGATCAAACTAAGAATCCATCCATGGAAAGCAACAGGCTTGAGTTAATGTTCTGTTGTGTGGCTAAGCCGAAGTTTGGCTATGCTCAAGTTACAACTGTAGTTTTTTAAACCAGACCGGGTTGGCAGTCTGACCAAAACCAGGGATTGTAGCCTAGTCTGGTCTGGTTTCTATTAAAAACCAGTTGGGAAAAGTCCTGGTTAAAAATATTTTTATTGGAGTGCTCATCTCAGGATTTGGACCTAGCACCTCACCCTCTACAGTGGTTGTGTTCTAAGGTCCCAAAACTAACTGGAGAAGGACGTCTTTGGTGCTTGGTTGGGAACTAAATGCTCTATTAGCTGTACATGAGGGCATATAAATCTTTAAAAAATATTTAAGAAATAATTAAATATGGTAATTTTGAACCACCGTTAGACTGTTTGAACCGCCAGTCGCTTTACTGTTAACTGACTGGTCCTGTTCTATGGTTACAACTATATATCCCAACCTGCCATGATTTATGCACATCTTGCTCGACTTTGTGGCATGTCAGCTGCATTGTTTCCTTGCTAATGTTTACTTTGGTTATCTCTTTAGACCCTTTAATTTAACATTCCATGATGATCTTCTGTTGTGGATCCTGCTAACTCGTCTCGTTTCTCATTTTTTTGTAGGTTCGATCAATTGTAGAGTCCTACCGCTGGTCTCCTTTTGTCCCTGTTACACTGGGCAGTTCAATGCTTACTGTACTACTGTTGCTCTCCAAGTACAGGTTGAGGAATGTCCCAGTAATTGAACCTGATAAGCCAGTTATTAAGAACTTTATTACTCAGACTGGTGTTGTTAAAGGACTTCAGCAGTGTAAAGGAAGGGATTGGTTTGACTATATTTCGGCACTTCCTCTTTCAGACTTAGGGCTTCCATTTATGTCAATTGATGAGGTTATTTAGTCTCCCTCCTCTGCCTCTTTAATTAAATTCCAGTTTTTCTAATGCAAGAGCTAATCCCCTAGGCTATCCAGATTATTTTACATCTGCATGCTGCAACATACTACCGCAGAACCTACTTTTGCCCTTCGATTGCTCTATACAGTGGTAAATGTAGAAATTACAATATTGTGCTTTCTTCAGGTTATTACTGTTAACAGTGATGATCTAATCTTAGAAGTTTTCAAGTGCATGAAGGATAACAAGATTGGTGGCGTACCCGTAGTAGAAGGTCCCAAAAGGAAACTTGTTGGCAGCGTAAGTATACGGGATATTCGCTTCCTGCTGCTTAGGCCTGACTTGTTTTCGAATTTCAGGTATCAAGTCACCTAATGATGTATTTTCCTGTGTTATTATATCAACTATGTACCTCCATGGTCCTGATGTTTTTTCCATATAGGCAACTCACCGTCCTCAAGTTCATGAAGACTCTAGGTTCCACTCTTTCAGATTCAGGGAACAACAGACTGGTGAAACCGCCACTCACCTGCGCACCTTATGCTTCTCTGGGCAGCGTGATCGACAGCATCGGATCGAGGATAACTCACCGGATTTACGTGGTGGATGGTGACCTTGAAGTTGTTGGCGTCGTGACACTGCGTGACGTGATATCTTGCTTCATCCACGAGCCCCCTGGTTTCTGTGACAATTATCTGGCTTCAGCAACGGAGAAGCTTGAGGGGAAAGGTGCTGCAGATTCCGTGTAGAAATGCTGAGCTCTCCATAGAATGAGCGTCGAAATAACAAACTGTGTTAGTGAGGAGGCCTTGTAGTTGGACTGATGCGTTCAGGTTGCGGTGTTACTCCAGTAAATTCTGTGTAGAATGAGAATGTTTTTTCTCTATGTTCTCTTAACACTGCAAACATTGCCAGTGGAGTTGCAGTGGCATGCATAAAATGGAGAAGGCAGTTCTAAGATGGAATGTGGTTCTATGGTTTATATGGGAAACATTAACAAATCCAAACTTCTCTAATCTCAGATGTACTCTAATTAGGTAGCTGTTGAAGCTTACAGGCACGCTCAGACTTCCATTCCTCAACTTACCAATACAATGTCCTAATGTGAGTGAGTAGGAATTATTAACTTGTAGGTAATCCAACGTCTTTCTTGATTAATTATTTGGCAGATAGCTAAAAATTCCTTACACCACATTTATTTTCTAGGTGCATGCTAGGCGTCGCGGATCTTCAGATCGGTCGCCTCCTTGATCGTCCGATCTCACTTTTGAGTTGATTTAGAACTTTCAATCATTACAACATAAAAATTCCACATGCAATAACTTTTTATTATCTATGCAACATTGTTTTAACATTTATCCACGGTTCAGTAAAAAGGTGCAAAAAAAAATATTATGTAACATCTGTGAAGTGACGCAACAAATTTTTTTGTACCTACACGACAAATCCCCGTCCAATATAACAAGTCATCTAAAAACGGTTACAACATGTGCAACATAAGAAATTAACTCATTCAACAACTCAAAAGACACATGTACAACATGCACACAATCTATGCACCCAGAAATTAAGAACATTACAACATAAACATCTATGTGCATGCAACAAAGAAAATACACGTATGCAACATGCAGGAACAACCTATACAACATCAAAAGTTCTGAAATCACTAGCCTCTCACCATCTTCATCCGAGCCACTGGTCTCGCCGCCTCCAGGCTCACCGGTGGCCAATCCAATTGGTCAAGGCTTCAACGTCGCCAGAGCAGAATGGCCCAAACTTGTCTATTACACCACACCGTCCTTCTCGAACTTGGCAATGCAGCAAGCAGCCCAGGAGCAATCATGGCCTCCTCTCTTCTTTGTGACTTCTCCAATCAGATCTTTGTGGCTGCAGCAACACCAGGAGTCAAGACGGTGGCCTTGTGCGAGCTCCACCTTGAGCACAATGCGAAGCAAGATCCAATGGGAGGAGGAGGACTCAATGAGTAGGAGCGAATGGAAGAGTGTAGAAGCATGTGGGGGAAGGAGAGTGTGGGGTTGCGTTGGTTAAAGGAATGGATAAGGAAGAGACTTCGGAGAGTTTCCTTTCGAGGGAGCCGATCGAACGAATGGATCGGTCGGTTGAAGCGAACACTTTCCTACTTTCTAACCATTGGATCTAGATAAATCGTGCTCCACTTTGCTAATCCTAATCCGCACACACCCTCAGTGTTGCCAAGCTCACGGGTGAGGCCCGCATGCGTATGAGCATCGGCACGGGCGCACGGCCCTCCTCAACTTCCTCCGACACCATATTTATTTTGCTTGTCCCTGCAGCTCTTCTTCTTGCTCCTTGGCGATGTTAGTGGTATCGCCCTTCTTTCTCTCTGCTGACCTTTGACTCCAACCAACAACAGGTCGTGAATTGGCGACGCCTTTGGTGCATCACAACTACAACAAGGAAAATAAAGGGGTGGGGCCATTTGGCAGCAGCCACTGGCTTCGCCGGGGGGCTGCGATGACGATGCCACGGCTTTGCCACACTTTGCCTTACAAGGGAGAAGCGCCCCCACGGTGCAGATCCAATGGCAAGTAGAGTCGACTGAAGCCTCCAGGCAAGAGTCCGGCTCGTATCAGCCTAGCCAGCCCTCATTAATACCAATAAGGGTGCAAAAAAGGGCACAAGGGGAGCTATGCCACGTCGATTCACTATGCAAGTACTATTCATTGGCCCCACATATCAGCCCCAGATTTTTTATTGGGTTTCTCCATCCAACCCGCTCAAGCCACAGGCCATGCCCCTCCACTGCCCCTTCCTCTTCTCGCCCTCTCTCATCGTCTCCTCCGGTTGTTGCCCCACATCCACCATGTCCTAGCTCACACCATCACCGTCCCTCCCTTCTCCTCCTCCTCTATGTCCTTCCATCTCCCTCCTCCTCCCCTTGAGAATGGCACGCAGACAAGATGTGGATAGGGCTCGAGACAATAGCGAGCAACGTGGACGGAGCTCAGTTGATGGCCCGTGAACAAGGCAAGCCGAGCTCAGCATGGTGGCGGGCGACGCCAACGGAGATGACAAAAGTCAATATATCTTGCCAAGCGATGCAGAGGTTGAGTGGCACGGCAACAAACTATGTAGTGGAGTCACCCCGAAGATTTAGCACGGATGCCAATTAAGAGAGACATGGCAAATTTAGTGATACCTACAAAACATGTAGCAAAGTTCTCTCTCTCTCCCCCTCTAAAAAGAGCAAAGTGGAGTGAGGATTTTGTGCACATGGAGCATGTGCATCTACTATTTATAAAAATTTAAACCTCAAATAGTAGAGTTTTGAAAAAAAAACTAAAATAACTCCTGCATGTACATTACGGGATGACGTAAACACCTATAAAACTTGGTGAAAATATCACTATTTGTAACATGTGCAAAAGAATACAAGACAGGACATTGTACAACAGGAACAGTAGATTCTTAAAAACATCACAAACAAATGGTTATGTTTTTTCACAAAAAGTTTATGTTCGTATACTTCATCCCATAATATATACATATGAATGTTTTTATATTTTTTGAAAACTTATATACAAGGCTAAAAGTGGGCAAACTCTAATAGGTGGACATGCCCCATGTGTACTTTTGTATTTTTCAATTGAATGGACCGACTTGTCCTTGTAGATAAATAAAATGCAGCCCTCTCAATTAATGGGATGGTATCTCTCAATTACCAAAATTCATAAAAGCATAAACCAATGCCTCTCCACCTTCTTGATATGACTTGTTGTCATAGTAAAAATAATATTAGAGAGAGGGTGTCGATAGCTCAATGGTTATGTCGCAGTAGTATTGCACTGTGTACGACAGCCTTGTGAGAAGATCACCGTACACTTGACAAAATGAGACATTTTATTATTTTTTAATAGGTTCACCTTGTAGAGCACTGTCTAGTCCTATATCAGGAGAGGAGCCTCATACATTCTTGACTAACGACTCGGGTCATCATGATCTTCCTGAGGTCGCACCTAGAGCTCCTTGTTCGGAACTTGGAGCTCTCGGCCTCTCCCCCTCAAGTTTCTCATTTATGGGGTGGATTTCACATCCATGGATGGGGGGGTTCATATAGGCAAGGGGTTAATGACAAATGATAGTGGCTACCCTTGAGAGGAAGTGAGAGGGGTAGTTTAGGTAAAATGGTCCATGAGTCCATGGTGGACTAGGAGAGAGATGGTGGTTTATATTCCATGGTGGACTAATTTTTCGTCCACACCTCCTAATGCTTTTCTTTGACTTGCTAATTGTCTTGTTGACTTGTTGACCTTCTTTAGTACCATATAAGCACCATGTAGGATATTAATGGGCCGGCCCATGTAGGATTATTATTTCTGCAACAGGAGCCCTCTTGAGCCATAATCATGGTAGTGGTTGCGGGTCAATTTTTTGGTGATTATCCTTTTCCCAAAGAAGTGTCGAGTCCCCAAGGATTTTCTCTTCACGTCTCCCCCCCCCCTCTCTTCAATTTTCAGCCGGGAGCGAGGCAGTAAAAAAACCCTTGGTGTCGTCTACTTCAACCCTTTAGGCCTCAAATCTGACAAAGCTATCCGGATGGGCTTGGTCGGTCAGATTGATCCAAGCAACGCGAAGCATGTCCTGCCCGTGGATAGGGGCTCATGACACGAGCGTCGGCCCGAGAGTATGTCGTCCCCTGTGGGCTTGGCCTGGCCCATAGCTCACCTGAGGCCTACGTGTTTGGTGCGTCAGCCCACGACAACTTCAGAAGTGGGGAATGAGTAAAACCATTGCTTGGCTTTTCCGAGAAAGGAGAATGGCAAAATCCTGAGAAGGATGGTGTGAACAGCAACATTTTTCAAGTTGAACGTGCTACAGATCTCCAAGAATGTTTGGAGGTGCATATTGGCAATTTTCGACAGCTTGCTACAAAAGGGAGAGTTGCTGACCATATGGATGAGGGTTGGCTTGAGCTCGAAGTTCTCGGCCCCAACAGTTGGCAATGCCACAAGGGGGACATCAATGCTGCTTGGTGCGGAGTACTGCTGGAGGGTCATCTCGGCCATTGTCATTGGTGGATTATCATGAGATTCGGGCTATGGGGTTGGACGAGGACTCTCCGGAGCTGAAGAAGGAGCTAAAGAAGTTGCCAGATCACCCAGTGATTTTGGTGCAAGAACCTTTTAGACTGGCCGGGGTTTTCTTCGGTTTAGAGCGGGATTCTCTCAAGATTGCCTCAGGGTTGGGTCAGAAGTTTTTAGGAAGGGAAAAACCAGAAATGCACTGCCCTGTTTGGATAGAATAGAAGAGAAAAGAAACAAATAGGGTAAGGGGTTAAGGAAATTGGATAATATATAGATATAGAGATAATTGATATCTCTAGCTCAAAGTAGCTTCCCTAGCAACGGCGCCAGAAATGCTTGTTGGCTATTCTTATGGCCTATAGATATTTATATCCACAAGCGCATGGAAATGCAGTTGTAGCATTTCACCTCAGACGTATTCTAGGGTTATCATCTGGGGAGGCAAATAGGTTTGAACGGGGATATCAGATTATCAGTATATCGTATATATGTATCCAACTCTCCGTCACTTCGGAAGGACGAATCTTTTCTAGATAGATAAGGGCAGATGACCACCAAGTAAAGAGGTTACCAATCTACACAAGTAACGTCTAAGAGGGTAGATAGCTAGCCGAAGTCTAATAGCAAGTAGGGGAAAGTACTAGTTCCTTGTTATAGTGATGGAGGGTCATTGTCAGTATTTTACTTATCAAGCAGTTGTTAGGTCAAGATTCAAAACTCCAGACAACTGATATCAAGGTTAGGCACTGTCACCGACTAACCCTAATAATTAGAGGTGTAGCGGGACAAAATCTCAGAAGACTCTTGGAATGTTCTTCCTATAGTCGGGCCTGACAAATGAGGAGGTTGAGCTTGGCTACACTTAAAACTATTGTCTTAATAGGATTAGTTAGTGATAGGCTCTAGATAAGGGGGCCCTCTACACAGGTAATCCCCTCCACATTCGAATGGTAGTAAGCTAGCCCCTAGGCTACACTTTTTAGTCCTAGATAGTTTAGACCCAAATCCGCAGCACACCTACCAAAGCGTAAAAGCTTTACCCTACTCACAGGTCCTAACTTTAACAACTAGTTTCGATAGAGAGAAATGAATTCGAAAGTTAACTTGATAAATAAAGATACTCAAAGGATCATTTAGATGTTTATACAACGGTAAGAAAGGTACATGAAACCGGACATGTACCGAGTTACAGAAGAGGATTTCCTCTGAACTTTGGCTCGAAGGCTGACTCTTTCTCCTAGCTACTTTCGACTCCGGTGACACATACTCCATTCTACCTAGGCTATAAGTGAGGTGGCATCTTGAAGAGGAGATAAAATGGAAGTGGTGGTGATTTGTGAAGGAGTGGATGGGGGGATTTATATAGGCCGGACCCCTCCATGTGGCAGCACCTATAGTAGGGCCAGCTGACCTAGGCTAGGTTGGTGGGTTGGCCGACCTAATCTAGGGTCTAGGGCCAGCTGATCCTCGATCAACGGTAGAGCTCGGTCCCGGATGGCGCGAAGGATTGTAACATGACTTGCTCTTCCACGGGGCTTCTTGGCACGCACGAAGTCCCCGAGCGACTAGGTAAGTCCCTAGGGAAATTTGGTGGGCCCACTAACCCAGAGGTCTAGGCCGGCCAACCCTCTGTCCTGGCCCGGCCTAGCCTGAAGGATAGGGCTAACGACCTACCCAGAAGGGTGATCGGTGAACCCCCTTTTTCCGGCTTCTGGCAATGGGTTGATGAAGCTCCGCGGATGATGTTTGATGGTGATTGGTGGGTCTGAAAAAGGTGCTTCGGATGATGATTGTCTTCTTTATTATATTTTTGATTTTTTGGGAGAAATTCTTTATTTTCTGCTAATCAAGTTGACGCACCAAAACTTGTGGAAATAGATTAGCATAGATGCTAATTTGTATAAAAAGACCATAATACCTTACCTTTTACGATGATCTTAGGGGTTAAATATCAGAAATATCATGCGTCAACAGCAGGCCCTATTGGCACGCAATTCTGCTTGCATCTCAGGCGTGGAGGCAAGAAGAATTCATGGGAGCTCACAATTCATTCAGTTTTCACTTCTCCTGGTGGAGGATGCAAGTCTAAGGAGGTGTTGGCCACGGACGGTGCTTTTACAAAGGGTTTCAAGTGCAAATCTTGTGGAGCTTGTCTCTGTTCTAGGCTTGGGCCAAACGTTCGTCCTTTATGGTGGAGAGGTGATAAGCTCTAGATCCCAAGACAGCGGAGATGCGATTTAGGTCGTCCCATTTTGCGTGGAGCTTGTCCTGTGACCGGGGGCCGAGGATCTTCTTGAGTACCAAGTCTTCTTGGGAGATTACTCGCTCCTTCAC
The DNA here is from genome assembly GCA_019208055.1 of Stipa capillata. Taxonomy (NCBI): domain Eukaryota; kingdom Viridiplantae; phylum Streptophyta; class Magnoliopsida; order Poales; family Poaceae; genus Stipa; species Stipa capillata. The sequence goes on along the minus strand of JAGXJF010005755.1, from coordinate 271,534 downwards.
CCTGGTGTTATAGAAGCGTGTGGCACCTTGCTCGTACACAGCGTGCTCGAGGAGGGCTTGGTCTCTTGCCTCCTCATTGAGGTCCATTTCAACTTGGTGGTGTTTTCCATTTCTCACGAATTTGAAAGGGGTGGCTTCACGAAGTATCTCCACACGAAAGGAGTGGTGCTCAACTTCGCCGGCGAGAACAACTCCGGACCCATATACCAAGGAGAAAGGCGTATGCCTAGTGGAGCGGCAAATGATGGTTCACATCCCCTAGAGTACACTCTTGAGTTCTTTGGCCCACATTCCTTTCTTGGTGGAGTTTTCCTTGACACGGTAATGAAGGTTTTGGAGGATGAGCCTGTTGGCTTGTTCCACGGCCTCATTTCTCTTGGGGTATGCTACTGAGGCAAAATACAAGGTGGTTCTCATGGATTCATACAATTCCCTAAATGAAGAAACATCAAATTGAGTTCCATTGTGCACGGTTAACCCGCCTAGGACTCCGAAGCGGCAGCTGAAGTTTTTCTAGAAGAATTTATACACTGTTCAAGAGGTGATGGACGTGAGCGGCTCAGCTTCGACCCATTTGGTGAAGTAGTCGATTGTAACCACTATATATCGGTAGCCTCCTTTGGCCATTGGGGATGATCCCAAGAGATCCATTCCCTATCAGAAAAATGGCCAAGTGATTGGTATGTTTTTAAGCACTGAGACCAGCGCGTGGATAGATTTTTGCCATTTTTTAGCATGCCTCGCATTTTTTGAGTATGCTAATAGTGTCTTGGGCCATGCTTGGCCAATAGAAGTCTTGTCTCAACGCTTTTTCTGTGGTGGATCTTGGCTCCAAGTGGTTTCTGCATAGCCCGGTGTGTATTTTGAGCAAGAGGTTGGCACCATCCTGCTTTAAGACACACTTCAAAAGGGTTGCCGCTCCTTTCTTGTAGAGGATATCATCAAGAAGGACATACATTTTTTCTTTTGTGAGCAATGTTCTAGCTTGCGAAGTGTCCTCATCGACGGTCTCTCCTTTGATGGCTTGGATGATGGGAGCCATCCAAGATGAGGTCTCATTGGAGATCATGAGGACTTGTGATGGAGTTTTTTCAGTAGCGTCATCTTATTTGATCGACCTGGAGTGGATGACCTCAAGGAAGACACCGAGAGGGAGTGGTCCCTTGGAACCGGCAGCCCTAGCCAGCCTATTGTCCTGGTGGTTGTCTCCTCTCGGTATGCAATGCGCCTCCCATGCGATGAAGAAACGCTCCATCTTTTGAGCTCCCTCCATGTACTTCCTCATCCTATGATCCACACAATGGTAAGATTTACCCATCTGGTTCACCACCAATTGGGAGTCCCCTTGGATGAGCAGGCAGCGGACACCCATGGCTTTTGCTAGGCGGAGCCCCGGCAACAAAGCTTGGTAGTCGGCCATGTTGTTGGTGGCATTAAAGGCGAGATGGGTGGCATACTCTAGTGTTTTTCCTTCTAGGCTTATTAAGATGACCCAAGCCCTGGCTCCATGTAGATTTTTTGAGCCGTCGAAGTGCATGATCCAATGATGGTTAGGCATCGTCGCTTCTTTAGGAGCCTCGTCAGGGTGTAGGCTCGAAGCTTGCCATTCCACCACGGAGTCTGTCAGCACTTGCAACTTAAATGGCAGTCCAACCAATGAGCATGATGGCCCATTTGGCGATCTTTCTAGTGAATTCTTTGTTAACGAAGACCTTGCCAAGAGGGAATATGGACAGGACCATGATGGCACGGCCCATGAAGTAGTAACAGAGTTTCTTGGAGGTCGTGAGGAGGACGTAGGAGATTTTCTCAATTTGAGTGTAGTTCACTTTTGCTCCGGCCAAGGCTTCATTCACATAGTAGATAGGACATTGGACACCATCCTCTTCCTTCACCAAAGCTACGCTGATCACCATTCAGAGTGGCAGCAAGATACAGCAGTAGGGACTCTCTAGGCTTCGGGCTTGTGAGCAGCGGAGGACTAGTCAAGTATGCCTTGAGCTCTTCAAAAGCAGCTCGTGCATCGGCCATCCACTTAAAGTCAATCAGGCTACGAAGGGCTTTGAAGAAGTGAAGGCCTTTCTTCGCTTAGCGAGAGACAAATCTCCGCATCCCATTCCCCCACAGAGGGGGGGTCGTTTTGGATTGTTCCTTCCACGCCCTCGATATGCCCGGCATTGGAGTGATCATTCTCAGTCGCCTCTGAGGTGCCACCTTTTTTCTTGGAACCTTGAGTCATTGCATCTTTGCTCCGGGCGAGCGATGCCTCGACTTTGGCGGAACCACGGATAGCACCACTGTTGTCGTCGTAGAAACAACACTAGAGAGAGGGTGTCAATAGCTCGATGGTTATGACGCAATAGTATTGGGCCGTGTACGAGGACCTCATATGAAGGCGGTCGTATACTTGACAAAATGAGACATTTTGATTTATTTTTTTTTGAATTGGTTCGGCCGCCCCGTGGAGCACGGTCTAGTCCTATGTCAGGAGAGGAGCCTCCTACAGAGCTCGACTAGCGACTCGGGCCATCGTGGACTTCCCAAGGTCGTACCTAGAGCTCCCCATTCGAGACTTGGAGCTCTAGGCCTCTCCCCCTCAAGTTTCTTATTTATGGGGTGGATTTTACATCCCCCATGGCGGGGTTTATATAGGCAATAGGTCCATAACAAATGACCATGGCTACCCTTGAGGAGGGAATGAAAGAGGGGTAGTTTAGGTAAAATGGTCCATGAGTCCATGGTGAACTAGGAGAGAGTGGTGGTTTATAGTCCATGGTGGACTAACTCTCATTCACACTCTGTAATGCTTTTCTTTGACTTGTTTTGACTTGCTAATTGTCTTGTTGACTTGTTGGTCTTCTTAGTGCCACATAATCATCATGTAGGATATTAATAGGCTAGCATACATAGGATTATTATTTCTTCAACAGGATATATTGTTTTCTTACTCCTAATTTCTAAATAGATTATTACATCAAAATTTACAGATTTTCTAGGCCTATGGTTTATGCTTGCATTCCTCTTACCATATATGTGTTTTGTATTTGGATTGAATTCTCATATGCCTCAAAAAGTTGAAAAAACATCCCATGTGTCAATGATATGAGAGCCACTCTTTGTCTATGACACGTGGGTCTAGGATTATATAAAGATTTAAATTCTTTTGTGTTTCAAACAGATCATGCACCTGGAAAGCAAGGAACTAACAGGAAATAGCATACATGTGTCGCTAGGTGAGATAACACGTTACATGCCCGCATTGGCAAAGGCTTCGTATGTCTTTTGTTCGAATGCCGTAATGAGGTTCTGTTCTCTTGACGTGTTTCAGCTGAAAAGGAAAAGAAATGAACGATTTCAATTTATTCCATTTGTGATACGCTACAACTTTATTGTCTGTTTTACTTTGACCTAATGCTTGCAAAAATCAAACATACTACGGTGTATATTTACACCATCATTATGTACCATAAATGTAACATAAACATATAGTTGACAATTTTATAATCACACAACGAACTGTTCTAAACCTGTCCGGAGGCGCTCAATCACCGCGCCCAAACATCTTGCTTTTTTAGAAACGGTATACGTTACGACGTGCACTGAAGTCCGTCTCCGAGACAAACAGGTAGCGAAGCTGTAGTGGATCTTGGCACTCGGAATCTCGGATCACGAGTCCGGGCGCCCACAATTTGCGATCGATCACGGCGTGCTGGTTACACGGTCGATTTTGACCAGGCATCCTTCTATTTTGGGCAAACAAGGTAACTGCTCTCTATTTCTTTTATGGTCCTCAATTGTATTACACGGTTGATTTTAACACCCCATCATGTATTTTCTTTTTCTACACAACAACACCCTACGTGGTCCCCTTTTTTTTTGCGAGAAAACAAGAACTATATTACTGATTTACAGAAATACAGTCCGCCTGAAGAAGCGGCAAAACACAAGTTGGAACATGAGACAATTGAAAACTGGAACATTTCCGAATTCTAGCAACTTTTGCCAACTCATGGGGTATCCTATTTTGAAGACGAGAGCATTTCATAAAGCGACACTCCCTAACAGTAGACCTCAACATCTGAAGTTCTCTGATAATAAACACATGCTGAGAGGAGTTGTACGCAGAGCTATTTGCTGCTTGAATCACCAAACTACAATCCGATTGGATCACAAGTGGTAGCTGCGTCCATTGTAATGACAAGCGCAATCCCTCGACGGCAGCAATCAGCTCTGCCTCAAATGGATCAGAACAACGATCCAAATATTTGTAAGCCAAGAAGATAACCATTCCTGAAGAATTGCGCAAAATCATTCCAATACTAGCAGTGCCATCCTGAGCCATAAAGGAACCGTCAACATTTAAAGCTGCCCAGCCCGAATCTGGTGGATGCCAAGCTTGCTGAGATAGAGAGGATTTGGATGCTCCCATAACAGTGCATGGATTCGAGATCAAATCCAGCTGGCATTTCCCTTTCACAGGATCCGTAAACTCATTTTGTCGGACCGTGACCAGAGAAGCCAGGTAAGTGGTAAGGAAATTGTGGGTCACACTAACCGGCGGGAGAGTGTTGTTATGAATAACCTGATTCCGTAAATACCAAATTCGCCAAAAGATTAAAGTCACCATCGTCTTGACCTTCTCAGAGCAGCGGGAGATGACATGAAAGAGCCAATCCGGTCCAGTGTCCTGAAGATCAGCATGTTTGGGAAGAGGCCAAACTGCCTCCATAGCTTTCCAGGTGTTCTTTGCATTATCACAGAGCACCAAGGCGTGGAAAGAATCTTCGGCACCATTACCGCACAGCATACAAGTATCCGTGTCCGTCAAATGCCGGCTCTTTTTATTAACCATAGTGGGAAGGCCACCAGCTATCGCTTTCCATATAGTGAGCTTCATCTTATGAGGAGCTGTGATCTTCCAAACATCATTCCATAAAGATCTTGAACCATCCGGTCTTGAGCTTGAAGCACCCCCTGTAATAGATTGAATATGCGCCGACGCAGCTAGGTGGTATGCGCTCCGAACTGTGAACATTCCCCATCTGTCATAATGCCAGGCAGGGAAATCATCCTCTAATCGAGGAGAGACTCTGATCGTAAGAATGATCTCAATATCAACCGGTAAGAAGTATTGTTCCAGAAGCCTTCTATTCCACCCGCCATGATTATCAAGGAAATCAGCTACCCATTTCAATCGACATCGCCGGCGTGGCGAGATAGGTCTTAACGAACCTTCCCTCGGGATCCATGGGTCTCTCCAGCACCGAACCTTGCGGCCATTCCCAATACGCCAAATCAATCCTTTCTTCACCAAGTCCAGCCCATGTTCTATTCCTTTCCACACAGGAGACGCTAGACCAGAGAAGGCTGTATCAATTAGACTTCCGTGAGGATAGTATTTGGCACGTAAAAGCCAGGCACATAGGCTTTCTGGATACTGAATAAGGCGCCAAGCCTGTTTCGCAAGCAAAGCTTGATTGAAAAGCCGCATATCTCGGAACCCTAGCCCTCCATGACTCTTTGGCAAGATCAACTTGTCCCAAGCCAACCAATGAGTCCGTTGTTTGCCGTTCTCAGTTCCCCACCAGTAACCCCTTATAAGCCGAGTTAGACTATCACAAACTGACACGGGAAGTTTGAAGATGCTCATAACGTACGTCGGCAAGGCTTGAGCTACTGACTTGATCAGAATTTCCTTGCCTCCCGTAGATAAGCACTTTTCTCCCCAGTCCACCAGCCTCTTACTAAGTTTTGCTTGGAGAGTCTGGAACTTACCCTTGTGCAACCTTCCTTCAGGGACTGGCAAACCAAGGTATTTTGCCTCGAACGCAGTTTGTTCCACGCCCAGTAAAGCCTTAATGTCCTCCTGGGTCTGACCCCGACATCCATCTCCAAACATGATGGAACATTTGGCTGGATTAATAAGTTGCCCAGTACCGTGCTCATACATAGACAAAACGTCCTTAACGATGGTTGCTTGTGTCATGGTAGCTTGGAAGAACAGCAAGCTGTCATCGGCGAAGAGAAGATGCGAAATACCCGGTCCAAGCCTGCTGGGTTTAATTGGCACCAAGTGCTGATACTGGCACGCGTGCTTCATAAGAGCAGAAAGAGACTCAGCAACAAAAAGGAAAAGGAAGGGTGATAAAGGATCACCTTGACGTAGACCACGCGACGGCTTGAACTGCTGCAGGAGGTTCCCATTGAACAACACAGAATATCTCACCGACCTCACACAAGCCATGATCCAACTGATCCATCTTTCTGAGAATCCTAGTTTATTCATAGCTCTCTCCAGGAATCCCCAATCTACACGGTCATAGGCCTTCAACAAATCGAGTTTGTATGAACAGAAACTCCGATCATGCCGCTTACCAGATTGAATGTGATGCAGGCACTCAAAAGCAATAATTGCATTGTCCGTGATCATCCGTCCTGGAATAAACGCGCTCTGATTTTCAGAAATAATGTCCGTAAGGAGGGGCCTCAGCCGATTGGCCAAACATTTAGCCACCACTTTATATAGGACATTGCAGAGGCTGATAGGCCTAAAATTCTTCAAGTGTACCGGATGCTTAATCTTTGGTATGAGGACAATGGTAGTGTCATTAACTCCGCCAGGCATGACGCCTGTGTTGAAAAAATGTTTGACAGCAGCAATAACCTTGTCCTTCAGCAATGCCCAGTTACGCTGGTAAAAACGGGCCGGAAGCCCATCTGGACCTGGTGCCTTCAAGGGGCCAATTTGAAACAGGGCATCAGCGATTTTGTCATCATTCATTTCTTTACATAGCAGATCATTCATCTCAATGGACACTTTTCTTTCAAGAACTCCCAGCACTGGCTCAGGAATCAGGGTAGGATCCCTGGTGTATACTTCCTTGAAGTATGAAGTGACCATGCGCTCCATGTCCGATGGATCGGTGCACCAAGAATTATCTGCCTTCCTAAGCTTCTTAATGGAATTCTTCTTTGCTCGCCATACTGCTTTCTGATGAAAGAAATGCGTGTTCCTATCACCCTCCTTCAGCCAATTAATTCGGGACCGTTGCATCCACATCATTTCCTCTCTCCAAAGCAACTCATTCATTCTATCCATCTTTCTTGTAATAATCGCCCGGTCAGATTCTACAGAATGCAAGTACGTCAACTCCCTTCTGAGATCTTCGGTCTGGCGAAGGACATTGCCAAAATTGTTTCTACTCCAGCAGTGAAGGTTAAAGAGAAGTCTGGAGAGAGATCTTGCAATACTCCCCAGATCATCCTGCGGGACAAATCTTCTCCAAGCTTGCTCAATAACTTCTTGGAGTCGTGCATCCCGCTCCCACATAACCTCATACCTTCGCATTCTGTGTCTTGGCCGTGCCAGCTCTTCTGGATTAGTTATCAGAAGGATTGGGCAATGATCAGAGCATGGGGAGTAAAGATGCTGCAGCTCTGCGTTTAAGAAAAGATCATTCCATAGACGGTCCGCGCACGCCCGGTTCAATCTAACCCGTACATTGGCATTGCCAGCATGACGATTATCATATGTGAAAGGCAAGCCAACGAAACCCAGATCCATGAGTTCACAAGCAGCTAGAGTGTCTCGAAAAGCTACCATCTGGCTCTCGGCCCTCAAAGATCTGGATAAATGTTCATGTTGCCATAATACCTCATTGAAGTCTCCCAAGACCACCCATGGCAGATGCGACACCCCTCGAAGAGCTGTCAAATGATTCCACATAACATGTCTTCGCTCAGCCTGAGGTTCCCCATAAACAAAAGTGGCACGCCATGCTGGATCAGACTCATCCTCCCGGATCCTAACATCAATGAACCGTTCACATGAATTGATCACCTCCACGAAGACCGATTCATGCCAAAAGAGAACCAAACCTCCACTCATCCCCCTACTATCTACAACATGTACACCACGAAGGCCTAAGCGCCATCGCAAATGCTCCACACGGTCTGAGCTTAGCCGGGTTTCGCACAAAAATACCAACCTTAGGGATTTAGCCTGGCATAACGCCAGCAGGTCCTGAACTGTCCGGGGGTTCCCCAACCCCCGGCAGTTCCATGCTAATAGATTCATTTGTCCCGGCGGTCCTCCTGAAAGGAGGCCGCCGATCTGCCATATGGGTTTGAATCAGATGAAGGAACACCATTCTTCCGTTTCCACTTCAGAACAGATTCCTGGGCTTTATCCTTCAGACCCAGGGGTAGCTGTACATTGTTGCTGTCCAGACAAGAGAAATCACCAAAAGCGTCGAGCGTTGCTATCATAGATGGCATCCTGAAATGATCATCTTGTAGAGCCGTCTCAGACGCAGTAGTACTCCCTAGCATAATAGCATCAGATAGACGGACCTTCCTAGTGGACGCATTATCAACCTCTACTTCCATTTCATCCCCCATCCTCTTCCTACGATTGTAACAAAGTGTATCCTTCTCCTTAATAAGTTGCCCAGGTCTCCTTCTCATAAACTTGCGCACTGGTTTACATGCCGACATAGGTGATTTCAGAGGAGCCTGACAAGAGCTCGCCGTCTGCAAATTAATGCCAGTAGATGTCTGAATGACTGCATCGGATTCCGTCATCTGCTGAGCTCTTGTTTGAGAGGCTCTGATGTTGTTATCGTCCGGCAAAGGCTGGGAATCAGGCCCCGCTACTCTGGGTCCTACGGGGGAAGCATAGTTTGATGCATGAACATTTTCGGACCCCTTGTCCAGGTTCCACCTATCCCGAGGTGTGCTAATCCCTTTGTCAGGGAGTACTTCAGAGCTCTGGTTTGAGACGTTTCGATTCCGAATATTATCCTAGCTCCGTATTTCATCTGCAACCTTGCGTCTTGGTGGAATGACTCTCAACCATGGTCCATAAGCCTTGGCTCTAGGATTACGCTCACCTGATGGACAGTCTTTATCTATATGACCAATCACACCACAAAGATAGCAGAATTCTGGCAGAAATTCATATTCCAGTGGACACCAAAGATCTTCAAGAGGAGGATCCCTATGAATGGTAACACCGCGCATCAAGGGGTTAGAAATGTTAATCCTAACTTTAACCCGCAGGAAACGCCCTGTTGCCGATCCTCCTTCTCCCACATCAACATCCAAATAAGAACCTATCTGAGAACCAATGGCTTGACCTGCTTCCCGATGCATCTTTCCCATTGGGAGTTTGTTAACACGAACCCAGATAGAGATTTCAGAGAATTCAATCTCTATCAATGGTTTTGGAATCGTCATATGGCACTAGAATCATGAGTTCATAAGCATGGCCAACAGACCAAGGGCCGTCCTCTAGAGCCCTTCTGCGACCTCCAGCTTGATTGAAGTGGATTAAGAAGATATTATCCCCAACAGCTTTGCATACTATACCTTTAGAAGGGCACCAAATCTTCCCTAAAGAATTCGAAATAGCATCAGCATGGAAAGGCTTCGGAGATATCACCTTGGCCACCGCATGCCATTCGTCGCCAAGGATCTCCGAATCGGACCGGCACGGCACTGTTAGGCTTCTCCGTTCAGCGTCCGAAAGTTGCAGAGCCCCCAGGAGGTTCCCAAGTTCAGCCTCCCTTTCCGCCATGGTGCCGCAAGATCGCGTCACAGACGAACACACGAACTTGGCCGCAGACAAAGGAAGGGCCAAGCTGAGAATCCAAGAGGATCGATGCAGATGCTTGAAGACGGCGGAACGAGCGATGAGAAAGCGGAGAGAAACGGGAAAGAACCGCCTTCGAGTCGCCAGGAGATCGCCGAGGAGATCGCCTGTCGCCGACACGTGTGTTCCACTATGGGACTTCTCACCATCCTACGTGGTCCCCTTTGGCTTTTGTCGTTTGGCCTTTAAGGCATGGGTAGTTTTCTTTTTTTGCTTAGCTCGTTTTCCTTTGTATCTTCTTTTTATTTCATAAAATAAGTTGCTATAGTTTCGAACACAGAAAAACAATTAAGAAATGACAATTATAAAATGAAATATATATTACAAAAGAAATATACCAAAGTTTTAACTAAAAACAAAGAGCTTTTTCTTAGAATTTATAAACTTTTACTTAAAAAGCACAAATGTTCTACAATAGAGATTTTCTCCTCAAAAATCGGTTGCAAAATTTCAACTTGAAAACAACAAATTCTCTCCTTGTAAACCATAAACTTTCTACTTGGATAACACAGATTTTCTACTCGGAACCAGAAGCTCTCTACTTGGATAATAGAAATTTTCTACTTAGAAACCACGAACTCTCTAGTGAGGAGTGAAATAATACCGACTTTCTACTTAAAAACCAAAAACTTTTACCTGGACAATACTAACTATCTACTCGGACATATACTTTCTACTTGTAAACTATAACTTTTTACTTAGATAATGTGAACATTTTACTCAAAAGCAACAAAAATATTTTTAGGGCTTAAAATAAAATTGAACATAAAATTATTTTATTGTGGCAGTAGCCTAAACAACAAAGATAGTTAATCTTGGAAAGGTTACTCCCTATATATAATCGATGTTATTGACTATTGAGACGTAGACATGAAATGAAAAGTTACATGCCTATCAACTTACTGCCCACGTGATGTGACCCACATAGATGGGACAACACATTGATATTATTGTCTATTGAGACATACACATGAAACCAAAGGTCACATACCTATTAATTTACTGCCCACGTGATACGACCCACATGGATGGGACAACATATATAATTTTAGTTTTCATATAATAAGAAAAATGATAAAATATAGTAAAAATCAAATAAAATAGGGAAAAAAAGATGAGCACGTACAGCACGCGGTTAAAATCAACCGTTGCCGCGGTTGACTGTAAAGAATTATTTTCGCTCGAGTCTCTTTCCCCATTCTAGGCTAACTCGGACACGAATTGGCCGACTTATATGCGCCGGTGTACGTGCTATCCGACGCATTCCGTCACGTTCCTGCCCAAGGATTATCCCGGCGATCGATGGACACAGAAGGGAACTCGCTGCCGTCGGCGTCCTGTGGCGACGGCAGGAAGCGTCGCGTGTGCTACTACTACGACCCGGGCATCGCCCCGTCGACTACGGCCCGGACCACGTCATGGTGCCCCGCCGCGTGGCCATGGCGCACGGCCTCGTCGCCTCCTAGGGCCTGCTCGGCGACATGCAACGCCTCCGCACGACACCCGCCATCGAAAAGGAACTGCGAGCCTTCCACGGGAACGGCTACGTCGAGCTCCTCCGCGACCTCACCCGGACAGCTTCCGCCACGACGGCGATATCCGAGGAAAAGCCCAGGCGTACCGCATCGGCGTGCACGACGACTACGACAACCCCGTCATCGACGGCCTCTGGGACTACTGCCTGCGCTACGCCGGCGGGCTTCTGCTACGTCAACGACATCGTTCTCGCCATCAAGGAGCTCCTCAACCACTTCGGGCGCGTGCTGTACGTGGACATCGACGTGCACCACCGCGACGACGAAGTGGAAGACCACTTCAAGGGCGAGGGCCGGGTGATGGGGGTGTCGTTCCACCAGTACGGCGCCGTGGAGGAACAGTCCAAGGAGAAGTTCTTCCCGGGGACGGGAAGGAGCGAGGACCTCGGCGAGGGCGCCGGCAAGTACCGCACCCTGAACGTGCCGACGAAGGAGGGCATGGACGACGCCGGGTACCACGAGCTGTTCAGGCCGATCGTGGCCGAGGTCATGCGCGTGTTCCAGCCGGATGCCGTCGTGCTCCAGTGCGGCGCCGACTCGCTCTCCGACGACAGGCTCGGCGGGTTCAACCTGTCCGTGAGGGGCCACGCGGCGTGCGTCGGCTTCCTCCGGAGCTTCAACGCGCCCCTTCTCCTCCTCGGCGGCGGCGGCTACACCATTAACCACGTCGCCTCCTACTGCTGCTACGGTGTAATTAAGCACTGCTCTCTGTTACAAATCAATTAATTGTTATGCGGGAAATCTATAGATTGCTGAAGCGATTCAGATCAATTGTTGCGATGCAGACGGCTGTTGCCGTTGGCAAGGAGATCCCCGACGACATACCGCACCACGGCTACGAGCACTACTACAAAAGACCCAAGGCTACAAGCTCCATTACGCGGCGACCAAGGTGGTGAAGAACACAGGCAACACCAAGGAGCACATGGCGAGCATAAGGCAGGACGCTCTCAAGAATCTGGAGAAGCTTCATGACCTCTTGAAGCTCGAGGCCGCGCCGAGCGTGCAGTTCAAAGGCACCGGCCGGCAGGAGCGTCGACGTCAATGCACTGTACGAGCGTCTAAAGAAAAACAGGGAAGATGATGACCCCATGGAGAGGCTGCACCGGCCGTGCGGCAAGGCGAACCTCCAAGGCTTTTTCCCTAAACTTGGGGAGGAAGAACAAGGCCGACCTCAACGGCTTTTTCATTAACTTTAGGAGAGGAAGAACAACGTAGGCGTCTATAGACGGAGATTGGTTGGTACCATCGTCTTCAGCCGAATGATGTTGCTCTAGTACTTTTACCAGTAGCAATTATACATTAGTAAAGCAGCAATATCCATTATACTATCTTGTATGGTAGTAATGTTAAGATTGGCATTGATCAAACTGGTCTAAAACAAATGAACACAACGAACAGAAATCTTTTATCAAAAATAGCATGCTCTATTTGAACTGACGCACGTCAAGTCGGAAAGAATTACAATAGCTAAACTAGAAATAATACCGCATCCCATATTACAGTACCAAAGTTAACCTAATGAAACAAAACACTACGTAGCCAAAACCAGTTGCCATCCAAAAGAATGTCCTTTCACATACCGTGAAGACACGAGACTACCGCCAAACGACATTTGGCACCAACCAATTTTTCCCCATGAACTGGAGGGTAAATTTCGAAGCAAATTGAACCAGTTTCTGACGAAATGTCGAGCGTGCAGTTAGACAACGGTGCTCATTTGTACAGTGATTGGCCACAATGGATGGCAAAATAGTACACTTGCTTATTGTACAGCAGTTTGCTCCAGAGTTGTCCGTGGCTGATGAGCACGTGAAGCAAGATGATTGCTTGTCTTTGACGGATCTGACTAATAATTGCTCTTGTCAGCTGTGCCAATTCAGTCCATGAGATATCCTGACACTTCACTCATTTGCTTCGACTGCGTCGATTTTCGCTTCAACATCCACAGTAGAAACTTCCTTGATTGGTTGCTCCACGATTGCATCAGTTTTCATTTCAACATCCATGGCAGGAACTTCCTTGATTGGTAGCTCCACATCATCGTTACGCATAGCTTGCTTAGAAGATACTGCCGAGTTGGCTGAATCACTGCCATTAACATCAGGATCTGGTGAAGCTTCAGAGACAGGATTGTCCAAATCAGATGAGCCAGTGGGTTCATCTACTGTTCTCTCTGTCTCTGTCTCTGTCTCAGCTGATGGGGCTGAAGATTCTGCTGCTGCAGAGGCAGCTTCATCTGTACTAACTTCAGTATCTCCATTTGAAACATCCAGATGCCGCTTAATCCCTTCTGTATTTTCTAGTTGCTCATCCTCAGTGCTAAATTTTGTCTCTTTAGTACATTCTGGTACATCATCTGCCTCCTCAGTAGGGCCATTTACAAGAGACAAAGTTTCCATTTGATCCTCAGTGCCAATTGCTTCACCATCATCAGTTTCCTCAATGTCTGGGGAAGCCTCCTCCGAATTGGGTGATGACGAAGGAACAGAGGCAGCTAAACGGTCATTGATACCTCTCTCTCCATCAAATGTGAACCAATTTGAATTTGTAAAGAGGGAGCTGCTTTTAAACACATAAGCACACAATTAATCAGTTACCTCATACAGGGGAAAAATAAATGGTGCTGGAGTATGATTTAGGATCACAAATTACCCATCCTGGTCATCTCCCAAACGCAGAGAAGATATTACCACCTCAGCTGATTCGTCATCAAAATAAACATCCTGGAAGGGAAAAAAGACAATAAAGTTAAATTTATTCGACGCAGAAGACTTCTTGATTCTCATTTATTGCATTTCATGGACTAACTACCCATAATATTATATGCTTCCAAACAAAAAGAAAAACTACATCATGTTTGTATAGTCTGTTCTTTCAACTTACAAATGACTGCAGTAAACATTAGTTTAGGAAAACCACAGCAAACATTTAATCGTGTTGAGTGGTACAAAGTTAAAACCAAGTAAAATGGCATGAAAGCAATAGACGAGCCATAAATATACCTCATCATCCCGTTCAAGTGACCCTTGTGCCTGCATTCATGAAACCAACATGTATCATTAATATGTACATAGTACCACAGAGTGACTACATATTCAAGAAATTACAGAACTCAAACATGACAGCAAAATAAGCATATAGTCAATCAGTCATTCTAGTTCTAGTGGAGAAGTAGAGATGATTGAATGGTGCAAGGGAATAAATATGTTAACTGTAGCAAACCATCAAGTCTAGCAACACTAGCACATCCACACACCTCTTCAATATCATCATTGCTGTATATCCCATATCGGAATGCCTGGCTCAAGTTATTAGCAAGAGCTGCCACATCATAATCTCTGTCTCGGAAGTCATCATCATCACTATCCCTACCACGGTCATGCATTGATGTTGGGCGCCTGCAGCAACAAGACGTATAAGAACGGCAACATCTACAGAAATCAAAACAAGGGATAGCATGCAAAGCAAAGAAAATGGAACATACCCACAAGCCCAATGATAAACATTCTCCACCTCATTCCGCTTGACCAGAACATCTGTCTGCCATTCGACCCACTCACTATTATCCTACTCAAAAAGAAAAGTTAAAGAGTCAAAATGGTGTAGGAACTGTAGATATTTCATATGCTTACAAATGATTGTTGAGTCAATGCACAAAAGGAAAAAATCACCTGCAAGTGAGTCTGGACTGCGCTGTTACTGTTTCCCAACTGAATAAGTTTATTGGCTAGTCTTGTCATGTGACCAACATTCCCAATTTTTGGAGGGGTTTTCCCTTCTGATGGAACTGTAGGCTGCACATAAAAGAGGCAGAAAATATGAAGAGGAATTCCCGGTAGTGTTAAGTTAAAACATACCAATAACTTACCCCATTAGACTCTGTTGACAAAGAAGAAAGTTTGTCCGCAGCAAGAATTTTACCAACAATGTCACATTCCTTAAGAACATGTTCGACAAGTTCAGTTCTTTTACCCTCCAGGCAAGAAACAATTATATTCTCAACATGATGGTGCAAAAAATTGTTATATGGGTACCTGCGGTTTTAACAAATATGTGAAATGGCCCTTTAAACAAGGAAACAAAAGAACATAACCATAACATAATATCCAACTTACTCAAAGAATAAATCAATGGAGCGCTTTATTGCTGATTGGCTGATTAGCTCCTTTTCAGCAGTTTCACTACCAACTGTCAGCAAAACAGAGATGAACTCTACAATCTGGGAAAAAAAAGGAGAGGGTATATCCAGCTTAGTACCAAAATGAACAAGGAAATCACCAAGACGCAGCAACATTGCCAAAATGTAAAACAATCAAGTGTTAAACATTACAAACGTGTTCTATATGCAGAAATAGTTGAAAGACAGATAGGATTTGAAGACATCAGGACCCAGGCATGCATGCTCTCTTGTCTAGGTCTATCTCCCCAACAGTAAACTCCAGGTAACCATACCAAATTAGTAACTAGATCCAGATAAGCATATGCAACTTAAATATTTCTATTAAAAGTTTGAAACGGACAAATGATCAACTGTAAAAGGGCAATGCAACATCCAATACCTTCAGACGATGTTTACCAAGAGGTGGGCGCAAACATCCATATGTCGTAGGCAAAATATTTTCAGCAGCAGAAGTGTCCAGTAACTTCAGCAAATTGCCTAAAGAAAAAATGTCAGCTATAACTATAAATGATAAAAAATTAGAAGCATCACAATGAAAAGAACATCTAGCATACCATGACACATGATTTACGTAAAGTGTAGTATTGATAAAGAAAGAAGGTTTTCTCTAACCAAAAAAATGCAGAAAATATCCAACACTCACCTAGACTCTCGAGCATACCATCAACTGTCTCAGGACTGGCAGTGACCAATGCCCCATGACTTAGGTTGCTTCTGAATGCTTGATAGGAAGCCGATGCTAATCTTTTTGGGTCAAGTAAAGATATGCACACTGACAATGAATGAACCAGCACAGATTTGGGTCTTGATCCTTCAAGGGCATGACAGAATAACCTCCCAACAAAACTGAAATTTCATAGACAAAACATAAAGATTTAAGGTACAAAATGGAAAATCAACATGAAAAACCCACTTGTTTAGGGTAGGGCTTTGTCCCCATCCATTTAAAGCATCTTTAGATATAGTCAAACTGCACCAAAGGATTGGAAGAATGGCATGGATATTTCTTTCAGTGATTCTCTCCACCACCCAAAATTTCCCATGCACTTGGTTCCTTTTAAAAAGTTCTCCCCAATTGCCCAATAAAGATTAAACTGTGACCATATAGCAAAGTTATAAGATGGAGACCTTGGGCTGCATATCTTTGCAGCAAGAGATGGAGGTGCACATCGAGTCACTGCACAAAGAATTTCGGCAGCATTGGCATGTACTTCGGGAGAGTCCTGTGCTTGGCAATAATACAAGACATAAAACTTTTCTGCTATAAAACATTCTATTGAAGTTTTTCTGATAAGAAATGGAATATTGTTAGTTTAGGGGTTTATATTACCTAGGTAAGAATATCTCAAGACATGCTATGTTTGTACACAATAATCAAAGAAAATACAAGCAGATGTATGCCCAGACCTATTATGCAAGACAAAAGAAATAAATGCATTTCCACTTTGCTATTTATTTTCTTAGAATTCAAGCTTTATTAACTTACCGATGAGCTAAACTTATCTGCAATCATTCCAAGGACATCTGTATTTTCTAACCACTGCATTGTATCAGCATAGTTTGAATATATGGTCTCATCAGCACCAATCAGTCGTATCAGCACCTGAAGAGTTCCAAGGACAGCAGCATCAACCAAATGCACCCGTCAAAACATCAACCCGCAAAATAGTAATAATTATCAACAACAACTTACCTCCATTATCGATGTGATGCCAATCAGGTCGACAAGTTGGACAACTATCTCTGGATGCTCCTATAAAAGACAAAAAAATGAGGAGTATTATAATCCATTGAAATGCTCAACAAATCAAAGCTTGCCACGTGAACTTTGTGAGTACGAAAGAACATTGTATGCACCAAAGCTAGGCACATTGCAAAAGTATTAGCTTGCGTTGGTTAACCAGACAACCCAAAATTGAAAGAAAGACAGTACAAACAAATCGAACATAGACCTCATAAGCTTAAATGCAAGTTACTAAATTATTCTTTGTTAATACAAGGAGGGCAAGGAATACCTGAACATAATTCATAAGAGGGGCAGTCTTTCGCAGCATCAAACAAATTACCACCTAAAACAAATAGTTGATCAAACTGATTTCAGCCTCAGCATAAATATGACATCAATTACTAAATTATTTTTTGAAAATGAAGTACCTTACTGAAGTAACCAGATAATAATGTGTTGTGTGGATGATCAGGTTTCACGAATGAGAAAAGCAATTCCATTAACTGCACCACAGAAAGGAAGGAGAAATCATGTTAGCTATAATGGTTTTAATCAGCTACTACTGAAAAATGTCTGAGGAAACAGTTCAAAAAGCAAATATATGACAAGAACACTAACCTCTTCATCCTCTACTAGGGTCCTCAAAATGACATCAATTTCACAAGTAAATATCTCACAAGCAATGAAAGGGAACCTGCAAGGAGTGGAGAGAAGTTCAAAAGGAGGAAAATTCAGCTCTATAACAAATGTTAATAACCAATGTCATACTTGAAAGAGCGCTTTTTTTCAGCATCCTCTGGAACTTCTTCCACAACATAACGAAGCAACTGTTCGACCTGGGACTTGTCCCGCAAGCTACACACAACATTTCAAGCATTATAGGTTGGAAAAATACAAAAGGTAGTATTGAGTTGAAGAAACAATAGATGCCACAACGGTGAAGAAAATAAATCCTGATATAGGTTTTCACTATATAGTCATGCACTCAATCAGGTCCTCCCATCACGAAAACTCGATGTGCCCGTTAGGTTTGACAGTACAAATGCGTTCAATAACTAGTCTAGTTTGCTCAGAAGGCATTAGGCTCACTTCTTTGCAGGTTAATACAGATCCAACCAAGTATCCATTGGAAAAGCAAAAGGGAAAAGAAATAGTTTTCCCTCAATAAGAACTTATTAGGAAATAGTGACCCTTACTTATAATCAGAGGAACTTTGTGAACCGTCTATTTAGAAAAAAGCACTATCGCCAGCATTAATTCTGAACCAGAATATATATGTATCCTACGTATTGGAACTACGTATCTCTGCAAATGAGTGAGTTGGTTTTTGTTCCCTATGATGGGACGTAAACTGTGCAGACACAGCAACCGCTAAGTGCAAAACAAATGCAATTATCTCATACAAGCATACTTGTTCATTACTGTCTTAACCTAACAAGCAATTCAGTTTCCTTTGCATCAATTGCAGCGAATGCCTCATAAGCGAAGCCATAAGAAAATATGAGAATGGATGGTAAGGTGTGACAATAGATTAAACATGCCACCCATGTCACTCAAACTAATAACAGAAGTTTGCAAAGAAATTACAAATTTATGAGTCGGGAATTCAGTGCTTTGCACTCTTGAATAATTTCATCCTCATCAAGAAGTTCTTCCAACGTAAAATTTTCCTTGTCTAGAATTGTATCCACCTGCAACAATAAAAAATTGAGTTAGACAAGTGATGCAGAACTATGAAAATAAATTAAGAACTCGATGAAAATTAGAAGTTATTTAAAGTCGCTATGGAAGAATGATAACAATGATTCATGTGAGACATGGGATCAAGTGTCTGAGCCACTATAAAATAATCTGACAATGCAGCTAAGTTGGAGGATTGAACGTGAGATTAACAAAGAAATGGAATTACAAAGATTACATCATTTTGCTCGTGCATGATATATGAGTCAATCCTCCTCAACATCAAACAAAACCAATACAGGTTCCGTAATTCAAAAGAAGCCCCAAAAAATGGAAGAGCCTATTATACTAGCACACTGTTCCACCCACAACATACAAATTCTTTCTAAAACAGTACAAGTGTCCAATGCATAGGAATCTTCAGTTCATGATGCAGATGATCATCAAACAGTAACACACACAAGATCAGGGATTCAATATTAACAACACAGCAACGTTGCCAGAAATATGAAGCCCCTATTACGCAATGACCCAGTCCTCCGCAAATCTCCTAACCTGTATGCAGAACCTAACCAAATCCAAGCAAGCCACTTCCTCTCTGCAAGACGCCCCAATCCACGGGAGCAGCAGATGCACGAGCTCACCAATGCAAAATCACACACCTCGCAGTCGCAGCGCACAGATATACTAACTCCAACACGAACTAGCCCGGAAAAAAAATGAAAGCAAGCGAGCATTTTTACAACCCAACCGCCGCATCCAATCCACTGAGCCAATCCAAACAAACGGGTCCACGACCAAGCCCGCAGTTCGCACACACGGGCACACGCACGCACGCACGCACGAACCACCGGACCAATCTGAGAGAACCAAGGGCGCGGGGAGAGAAGGAGCTACGAGCACAGGGGACTCACGGGCGAGGCCGCGGAGATGCCAGTCATGCGCCAGAACATGGTAGCGGCGGCGGCGGATCTAGGGTTTCTGGCCCCGGGGAGCACGAATCCGCGGCCGATTCCGCGCGAATCCGGGCGGCAGCGGCCGAATTGGGCGGCCGGGGTGGATCGAGAGGGGGGTGAGCGGAGCGAATTGGGATCGCGGAGGGGTGGGAGGCGCACGAGAGGAGGAAAAAAACCGCACGCTTTTCTATTTGGGCTTCCCCTTGGGTTTGATTTGAGCTTTGGAGATGGGGATTGGGGTTGCGGGGCGCTGTTACTTTTGGCGAAGTCGGGGGATGGTGATGGGTCAAATAATTTGCTCAGTTTTTAGAATAAGAGCACTATTTCTTTTTAAGGAAATGAAAGAGAACACTAATACTGGGTGACTCTTTCTAAACACTGATAAATATTTTGAATTAAACTCTGTGTGCAACAATGTGCGAGGTGATTATTTGTCTTTGCTAAGGTTGCGTGGGATCTATTATCTATCAACTTCGTTTACACTGCTACTAGGGTCCCATTTTGTATTATGATGGATTATGTCAGCCTCATCGTTATTATGTAATTTTATTTTTTAATAACTCTTTCATGTAAGGGGCTCTTTGGTTTGCGTCATCTCATATTCACTCTACTATCTTATATTTCCGTCTGCCTTATTCCAGGGAGATACACTATCAAGAAATAACTATAACTAATTTAACGTTAGTTCATACATCTAAAATTTGAATACAATCAATAATTTTATATTTTGTAGCCTTAATAATATAGTTTTGAGACTGAAGCTTTAAAATTTTGAAAGATGCAAAAATTCAGTATTTAATTTGCAATTAAAAAAGGCAAACTAATAACAAAATCAGAAGTCAAATTCTATAAATCATACTTTTAGAATCCTTGGATTCTAAATTCTAAATTTCAAGATATACGATTTAAATTTTCCAAAATTGATTCTTGAAATTCAAGATCCCATAAATTCAAACTTTTAGACTTAAAGTTTTAAGACTCGAACTTTATACTTTCAAATTTTTGATTCAAATTTCTAGAAAATAATTACAATTCAAAAATCAAAATGTGAAAAAAAAATACTTTCCATGGTATGAAATTTAAATTATAATTTCAGAATTAACTTTTGAAAATATTTGGTAAAAGTGAAACACCAAAGATTTCTTTGGCTCGGTAATATATGATAAACATCATTTTTTACTGGAAACGGATTCTTGAAATTGGTGGTAATCTCACCGTCAAAGAAATGTTGAATCCCTGGTTATTTTAGCAAACAATTCATCTAACAACATTACTAGAGGATCTCCTGATAATCCTCAACAAATTCGGCCAGCCAAACGCACCCCACTTAGTGACCTGCTTTTTATTAATCAAATTGCACACATATATAGTTTCATAATATATGAAATGAAGTGTGAATACTATTATTGGATAATAAAAATATCTACATCTAGGGCGTGTTTGGTACAGCTCCTGATCCCAGATCCTCGGTAGGAGCCTAGAGAGCTGAGCCAAACACATCTAGCTCCCAAAAAACAGATCAGCGGAGCAAGGGAAGAGAGGAGCAGAAAAAGAACTAGAACAAAGGAGCAGCCTTCCGATGGATTCGTGTGAAGGAAAAACAAATCCACCCATAGGAGTTGGGATGGATTACCCGCAAATGCCATTAATTACCCCTAAACCATGTACCAATTCATTCGATCTATCTCATCTCTTCTCCTCTCCCTTCCTCTCCTCTGTGACCTTGCAGGCGACTGCGCTAATTCATAGAGGCTACGAGCATGCAAGACGAAGGCCATCACCGAAGGTGATCGGAGATAACCTTCCACGACATGAACGTGCACCTCCTCCTATCGAGGTATTGCGCCACCAGATCCTAATCTATATTACCGCTCACAGAGATTGATGATGTAGTTCACAAGTTACAACATGGAAAAGAACCGGAATTTAAGAAAGAAAATATTAGAACAAATGAACCCTAGTGTAGTGTGTTCAATTGTGCTCACATTGACGTCAATTTGGGGGTACAGCGGAGGGCGACCTGCAAACTTCGATTTGTTGGAGTGATCTTGGCAGTGGCTCATAGCTTGCTTACATTGTACTCGAAGTGGAAGAGCCATGCGGCCCCGAGTCACATTGTTGTGCTCCCCCTATCTTCGCATTACAGGCCTCAGTCTCCCAGTACACCTTGAACTGTGTTTCCAAATCTGTTTTTTGTGTTGCGCCACCACCCTCCCCTTCTATTCTGCTCACTGTGATGAACTACTTGTGTGCAGATTTGTCCTTTTTTATGTGCAGTAATGAATGATCTTGATGTATCGTAGCATCTACTATTTTTCTTTCTAGATTTTGCTGTGGCAGGAGTATTGAACTAGAAACTTTTTATCAATTATGGTCGTTAACGAATGGTGTTATTGCAATTTTGCTTCTCTATTGTGTACTATGGACAAGTACTTGATGTTTAACTGAAGTCTTGGTCAATCAAGCCATTGTTGTTTTTAATGAACCCTCTATATGGATCATAAGGGACCAAAGAAACGCACAGTATAAGGTATTCTTTTGTTTCCCTAAAGCCTATTCAGAGTTTAATAGTATCAAGTTGTCATGGTAGCTCATGGGTTTGATCTTGAAAATTTTGCTGCTCTAGTTGAATGCATGATTGTAGGTGTTAATTTCTTTTCACATATCTATTGTTTGAAGTGGCTAATTTGAGTTTATGCCATAATAATATCAATGGACACAAGTGCTGAGTGGGGTGAAGAACACACTATGATAGTTCGTAAGTTGTTTAGAGAACAAGTCGTTGCTGGCAATCGCCCAAATACACATATAAATAATGTTGGGTATGCCACAGTTATTGAGAAATTTTACCAAAAGATCGGGGTGCAATACAACAAAAGACAATTTAAGAATAAATGGGATAAACTAAAGAATGAATACAACATTTGGAAGAATCTAAGGACAAATGAGACAGGTTTGGGTTGGGATCCTGCGAAGCAGACAGTTATCGCCACTGTTGAACGGTGGAAGAATCTTTAAAAAAATGAGACACTAATCATTTACTTTATTTGTGTACACTTCATGCTAAATTATCCTTGGACGCCTAACTTGTACTACTTGGTATTGACAGAAATATAAAGGTTGTGGTAGGTTTCAGAAGACTAGACTTCAAAACAAGGACTTGTTAGCCAAGATCTTTGAAGACTTGTGTAACATTGGAGCAGACCATTGGTCTCCTGCTATGGGTACCTTACCTCAAAGTCCTCTGACTCAATCCATGCCTATTGATGTTGAAGAACATGGAGATGAGAATGAGGACAAAGAAGAGAGCGAAGAGGAAGATGAGTCACCAATTGGTAATAAAGGAAAGAGAGTAGGCAGCGCTATCTATGATAAGGCAAAAAAAAATCAAAGAGTGGATCTGCGGTGATGCAAGACCATGTGAAGGAGATTGTTGAATTGAGTAAGAAGTCGCATGCAGCCATTGAGTACATTGCAAAAAAGAGAAAGGAATCATCAGTGTATACCATCAAGGATATCATGACATTGGTCGGAGAGTGCGGTGCTATCATTGGCACTAATGAGCACTTCATTGCTTTAGAGATCTTTGGAAAGAAGGAGCAAAGAGAAATGTTTATGACCTTGTTCAATAGTAGTGCACGTTTTGAATGGTTTAAAAAGAAGTATGATACCAAGTATGGCAAACAGATTAGCAAACTTGGGTTCTAATTTTAGGATGATCATGGCATCCCTATAAGTAGTTTGCCTTATATGATTTATCTTTAATTAAATTAGGTGTGTAAGACTTTATTAGGCTTGTGAAACCTTATTTGGATTTAGCAAATTATTCCCCTCCTCATGCAATATCATTTGAACCTTGTACCTATTTTATGTTGTTATTTTAGTTTGACTTATTCGTCATTACCATCGATCTTATGCATGTTTTATGCACAGATGTCCTCATGTGAAAGTAGTAGTGAAGGGAGTATTTGCTATGATAATGAATATGACAAAGATGTAGAGATGGTGCTTGTACATGAAGCTATGGTGAGCAATCTTGCTTCTGCTTCAACTGTTCTGGAGAATTATCACTCAACCTACCTGGACAAGAATGAGCCTAGGACTTCAATACTTAGTGGACTGGGTTGGGTAAAAAAAGAACCTTGAGCATTCTAGGGGAGAGCCGCTGCATGCTTCATATGAATGCTATAATTTTTCATAATTTGCATGATCTTTTGGTGAGTACATACGGCTTGAAATCAACTACACATATGATTACTTTTGAAGCACTAGCAATTTTCCTATGCATGTGCGGCGGATTTCACTCGAACCGAAGAGCACAAAACTGGTTCAAGCATTTTGGTGAGACAATTAGTAGAAAGTTTGATGTTGTTTTGCATAGCTTGGTGAAGATGATCGTAGATTTTGTACAACCCAAAGACCCAAACTTCTCTACCGTTCACGATAGAATCAAGAATGATAAGAGGATGTGGCCACATTTCAAAGACTGCATTGGAGCTATCGACGGTACTCACATACTCGCGAGTGTTACCCCTGAAAATATTATTAGATATGTTGGTAGATCAGGTAGTACAACTCAGAATGTGATGGTAGTATGTGATTTTGACGTGCGGTTCACATATGCATCTATTGTGTAACCAGGTGCTATGCATGATACGAGCGTGCTATATCATGCACTGGATGTAGATGAACATATCTTTCCACATCCTCCACAAGGTAAAATTTATACCTTGATATTATTTAAAATTCCAATTACTTGGCATACCCATGCATATGATATCGATTGACTTAACTTATGCATCCAATGTTTTAGGGAAATATTATCATGTTGATGTTGGGTATCCGAATAGGCCAGTGTATCTATCGCCATATAAGGGCCAAAGATATCATGTTCCTGAATTTCGGAGAGGTGTTGCTCCAAGCGGTGAGAAAGAGAAATTCAACCACTTGCACTCAAGTATTCGCAATGTCATTGAGAGAACCTTCGGTGTATGGAAGATGAAATGAAGAATTCTTCTCAAGATAATGTCCAAGCAGAAGATAATTATTGCAGCAACTATGAGACTGCATAACTTCATACAAGATCATGGTACGGTAGACAGACATTTTCGTAAATTTGATCGGAATCCTAACTATGTGCCCACGCTACCAATAAGATATAGAAAATATATCATTTCTCAGGATGCGTCGGACACTTCAACATCACATACGAGTGATAGGTCGATGGATAAGTTTCGTGATGACCTTGCAAAGGGATTGCTGAATCTAAAAATGAACATAATAGTTGCGTTTTCCATTTTTTTTTGGAATTATCAGGTCTTTCATTCCCACTAACTAATACTTGAACACTCTGTTTTTATGTTAAGATTCAAAACATGGCATTAAACGGTATTATCAGGGGCACGTTTACAAGTTGTAGACTTACATACCTGTAGCAATTATGTTACAGCTAAAACACTCAATTAGTTGAACTTGCAACCTTTGATCATTGCCTGTTGCACGTCCTAACCATGACAAGGTTGAGAAGTTCACCGGCGGTAAAAGAAATTGTACGTAAGATCATGGCTTGAATGGTGCAATCATATGAGAAGCGTAACATGTGTGTATTGCTAGTGTGTGGGACTTTTTTTATAAATATTATTTTAAATTTTTTTTCCAAAATTTATAGGTTTTTTAAAAAAAAATCACAAAACTAGCACCCTGTCGTCCAACGGTTGGACAACAAGAGGCCTGTCGTCCAACCTTTAGACGACAAGGGCCTGTCGGCCAACGGTGGAACGACAGGGACCTGTCGTCCAACCATGGAATGATAGGCCGTGGGATCGATCCATGGTAACAGTACATGACTTATATCTCTAGCTCTTCTCCTTCCTCCAAATCATCTCCTGCATTAAATCTTAGTAGAAAAATGGATCATTTACGGGCCCATGTATCCACTGGTGCGATCGGATTTCAAATCCGTACGTCAGTTTTCGAATTGCTATGAATTTACCCAAATTTAGTAAAATAGCCCAAATTTAGATAAATTCATAGCAATTCGAAAACCGGCGCACGGATTTGAAATCCGATCGCACCCGTGGATACATGGGCCCGTAAATGATCCATTTTTCTACTAAGATTTAATGCACGAGATGATTTGAAGGAAGAAGAAGAGTTAGAGATATAAAAGTACTGTTACAGGAAGTGTGATGGATCCAACCCGGGGCCTATCGTTCCATGGTTGGACAATAGGTTCCTGCAGTTCCACCGTTGCCCGACTGGCCCCTTGTCGTCTAATGGTTGGACGACAGGCCTCTTGTCGTCCACGGTTGAACGACAGGGTGTTAGTTTTGTAATTTTTCCAAAGAAACCTATAAATTCTAAAAAAAATTTAAAAAATAATATTTATAAAAAAAGTTCCTAGTGTGTGTATGCTTGCTTCTTCATTAAAAAATCGTACGGACGTGTAATTTAAAAGAACATGCTGAAATTTATATACAAATGGAGTTGAGTTACTCGAGTAAGACAGAAATATATAGTGAAGTGTTCCAAGCAATGGTAGTATGGTCTATTTGCCTCCAAACTTCCCTTTCAGTGTTTTTGGAGCCAACCTGTTAGCCAAACGCTTTCTTGAGACAGATTCAGATCCTCCAGTGAGGATCCTTTGAGGATTAGGAGCAAAGGATCCGGAGCTCTACCAAATAGACCCCTAATTTGATTTGCCTAGAAGGTAATAGACACTTTTAAAACTTATTTTTCATCATGTCTTAAAACATAGGCACACCAACCACAAAACTAAGCGTAAGTGACATCATTGGTAATCTTCGTTTTAAATCACCTCTTAGTTGCGCCATTGGCTCTTTCTCGACATTAACCTTATTTTCCACGATAGCTTAAAAGTTAAGTATATCAACCACAAACTAAGCCTAAGTGACATCATTGCTAATCTCCGTTTAAAGCACAGCTTCGTTGCGTCATCACTGCTTGCCTTGGCATCGTCATGTTGCAAGCTATTGGATAACTTAGTAGATATCTGCGTGTTGCAGCGGGAATTTTCATCAAAGAATTTGTGTAGAACATAGTCTGGATGAAACGAGAAAATATTTAGCAGATCTACACATATATCAGCTCTCTGCTAGCAGTCCAAATAACAATATATAAACTACCGCACCTGCAAAATAATTTGAACTTGCAATTTGAGTTGCCAGTATATTGGAAAGGGTGGGCGATTTTGGTGCTTGACAAGTAAAGAAACTGAAATGATAAGGAATGGGAAGAATTACCGCAAGTTACTGAAGTAATAAAAGGTGGGAGAAAAGAAAGGAATTGGCCACGGTTCCGTGGCATGGATGTTGAATTCAATGGTTATGTCAACGTCTAATGATGTGGCTTAACGGGAGAGGAGGTTTGAAAATTAATCGCAGTTAGTGGGTGTCACTTGCATATATGATATATGGTACGATGGCGCGGAACAAACAATGTAATGGAACGTTCGAGGCCACAAAATGATCTTTTTAGAGAGATGACTCGCTCTAGTAAATTCACTAGTTATTGCTAAATATACGTTATTTTTCAAAAAGAAAATGACATATTCGAAAAGCGCGCTATTTAGAACAATATTAAAATATTAAGTACCCCTCCGTCCAAGTATATAAGACGTATTTTGATTGATGAAAATAAGACTTTAACCAATAATTACTCTATTAATATGTGGTTTATGTAAGGGTAAAAATGGATCGGATAGTGCCCTTCCCACTTTCGTTTCTATATTTTCAAAACGAATACGGATACGAATACGAATGTTGTCAAATACGAATACGGATCGGATGTTACTCGAATACGAACACGGATTGAATATGTACTCAATTCGGTCGGATACGAATATCCTATAGCTTTAATGATAGACTATTGTAAACCACATAACTAGATAAATACATGAACATGATGACGAGCTCATGACATATATGAACCGATGACATATGATAGTAATATGTTCTACATGGATAAGTGATGATAAAAAATATGTTTCACATAGAGAAATAGTGTTTTGCTCTGCCTATTAAGGTTATTGGGCTACATAATTAGCCTAAGGAGTTAGAGACTTAGAGAGAGCTGCTGAAATGGGCTAATATAACTTTATCCGGACCATATCCGTATCCGTATTTGTTTTATAATCTAGTGCCATATTTGCATCCATATCCAGTAAATAAATCTGGATAATATCCATATCCGCATCCGTTTTTAATTCGGATACGGGATATTGCTTGCCGTTTTAGTGTTTTCTCGAATACGAATACTGGATAATACGGATTATCCATTGCCAATTTCCACCCTTAGGTTTATGTAATATGAAACCATAATTATAAATAAGTACTTTTGAATAGAATCTAATGACATCAATTTTATATCACATAAATTACATACAAAAGAAGTAATTATTATTCAAAAGTTTATCTTAATCCATCAAAATACACCATGTATATCCGGAAGACATGGTTACTTTTTGGATGTCTGAATGTTTCTTTTTGGATGCGCACGCCGCTAAATTTTATTTAATTTCCAATAGAATTTTTCATCTCCCCGACGAAGCACTCTTTTATCTATTTTCGAAAGGGTTAGCGTACTCTTGGTACGACATAATTCAGACCATGTTTGGTTCGTGACTAACCTTATCACAAAAATTAAGATTAGCAAAGTATGATTTACTACAAAAGTGTGGCAAACAATACTCAACGAGGAACTTAGGAAAAATAAGATGCTTCTTGTATCACCAACTTAATTATTCCACGAAGAAATGATCGGAAGATCTGGCCAACTTGTTCGTTCGTATTCATAAGCTTGTCTTCCTCTTGAAAAAAAGGTAGTCACTCAGAATTCAAAATTACGGTTTTGTGTGTTCATAGGATACCTGGAACGACTTTGACATAGAAAATATATTTTAGGGAAGTAAATCTAGCAAATTAATAGCCATTTCATGTGGCTAGCATGTGACAGATCTAGAATTAGTAGGAAAAATTCTTCGTCGGCTGTGATCCAGGACAACCCCATCAAATGCCTGTATTGCCTTTAAGTCATCGCTAAAATATTTTTCAGAGGATTCGGAAGAGAAGCATATTCACGTGGAACCAGTTTATACTTTGCCTACTTACAATGGGTGATCACAGGAGGAAACGGCAGGAGAAACCGCTCCCGAGTGGCTAGCAACAGCTTCGCTGCATCGACTGATACCTTCGAATGCCTGCACGCAAACTCCTGAGAACCCCATCAGAGCATGGAACACATTCGGGAGGCTTGTCTGAAGATTGTTCAGCGTCATGGCTCGACTGGCCCTCATGGAGTTCAGATACTTGGCCTTCTCCTCCTCGACCCGCTTCCGGAACACTTCCAGCTTTGAGTCGTCCTTTGATACTGAATAGTTCCTGGTGTGTGAAGGCTGGCCTGAGGTCTGCATTGCATTTTCACTGTACTTCTCTAACTGGGTATGGAACTTGGTCTCTACGTTGTCTGACCTTTTCTTCAGTTGACGCTCCTCAGCCTGTTGAGTAACTATAGTGTGTATGACTGACACAAAAGTCTTTATTGCTTCTGCAGCTACCTATTTATACAAATATAAGGAACATCAAAAAAACATCGGAAGAAAAGATAAATGGTTAACTATGACAAAGATCAGCTTATGAAAATGAATACAATAGTTATTCAATTCATACATTAAGATTATTCAAAATAGTATGATGAATTCTTAACCAAAGTTCCTGCAAGCTTGATTTCACACAGTAACAAACAAAGCTCTGAAAGAATAGATCATGCTGGTTTTACTCTACCTTCTCGGGTAACCCCTCGAGAGCGCGCTGGAGTTCCCCACACAGGCTACGAATCCCAGATGAACTTCTCATGAAGCCATCATTATCAGGCAGGCAGTCTGTGAGTCTAATCCATTGGTTGAGGATGGTTACGTACTCACGCTGCAAGGTGATGAGATTGCAGAAGGAACTGTGCCATGCAGAGACTTCAACTTCCAGCTGAGATGTTGCATAATAATGAGAGTCAGTTGTCGGCTCACTCCCAGGTCGGTTTCCCAGGAGACTGGCTTGCTGGGCAATATGGTTCTGAACCTGATGACACTCATACATGTTTCTCCACATATGGACAAGCCTAAGTCAAAAAAAGCAAGGAAAGAAGAGCGTCAAAAGAGATAATAGAGAAGTAAATAACACTATCACAAGGGGCAAAACGAAGAATTAACAAGACAGCATTGTAGACATTGCATTGAGTTGCAATGATAATTTGCTGTCATTGATGCAAGAGGCACATGCCACAACAAAAGTATGGCACATGATGTCCGAGGTAAATACTAATTACTTCCTATAGGCCAATGGTCATGTAAGACAATAAGGGCCTGTTTGGTTGGGCTGTGGCTGTTGACAAAACTGCTGTTGGTTGGCTGTTTGAAAAAGCTGATGTGGCTGTGGGAAAGTGACCATAATGGCTTTTGGTTGATCCAAACCATCTACAGTATTTTGGAAAACGAGCACTGAAACTTCAGCACATTGCAAAAAGCTGGCAGAAGGCAGCTTTTCTAAACAGCTGAATTTACACTACAAAGTCCACAGCTACCGTTGGCAAAAACTGCTGAAAAGCTGGCCGTTTGGTTGGGCTGCAGCTTTTTCCAGTGAAAAGCTGCTGAAAAGCCCAACCAAACACCCCCTAAAGCTCCCAACATGACAGCACTGAACATAAGCTGACTTAAAAGCTATATTTGGGTATACATGATGAAACTATTAGCTAGAATATCTTAATTCGAGTGATAAATGGAACTTCCTGAAATGCATTACTGTATATTAGGAATTGAAAACAGATACAATGGACCTAAAATATCTTAATTCGAGTGATAAATGAAACTTCCAGAAATGCATTACTGTATATTAGGAATTGAAAACAGATACAATGGACCTAAATGTCAGTGTTAAAATAACAGCTTTGAACTATTAGATTTAGAGTATGCTAGTTAGCTAAATTCTGGAGCTCACCCTGCAGATAATTCTATAACCTGAGGATATGCTAGTTAGCTAAATCTGGAGCTCACCCTGCAGATAATTCTATAACCTGAGGATATAACTCCTCATCTCTGAGCTTTGATATAGTCAAACATGTCGAACTTGCAGCTTCCTCCAAAGAGATTATCTGAGTTTGCAATACCTCAATATTATCCCGAACTTTCTCTGCATGCAACTTATCATGCTCTCCTGATTCTAGCCTTTGTAGCAATGTACTGTACTTTCTGT
This sequence comes from Stipa capillata, assembly GCA_019208055.1. NCBI lineage: Eukaryota > Viridiplantae > Streptophyta > Magnoliopsida > Poales > Poaceae > Stipa > Stipa capillata. The sequence continues at coordinate 240,541 of JAGXJF010005755.1, read as the reverse complement.
ACTGGAGCCTTGCAAATTCTTCATCCTGCAATACAGGATAATAATAATTAACGCTCTGTCGACTTTTGGTAAAGCAACATAACGTAACAAGTAAACATTTCTTCATCACGCATTAAGCTCTCCTATTAAAAGAACTAACAAACTTCATATTCCCAAATAATCAACAACACCTCAAAATCTACCGTATAACACATAAGCTCTTATCTTACTACTTGACTGTACTGTCTAATGCATTTCAGTGAAACATATACCAAATAAAAACAATGTTGCCAAGACTCCTACTACACCTTAACTAACTTGTAGAGTTTTTGCTCCTCGTCATAAAGCTTGTCTAGTGTTTTGCCATGGTAACCATATCCGCAAGCATCACTAGAATGAAGAATTGAGGATTCTCTGTTAGCTTGCACAGATTTGAATGACCAGCTCCAAGAAAGTGTCGAGAAAACCTTGGCAGACTTGGAATTTTTTCCTGCACCTAAAACAGCAAATGTTATTCTTCAGGAAGTAATTTGTTTGTTAAGAAATACATTTTTTTCACTCATTGTCTTTCTGAAACTACTGTAATAAAGTATGGAATATACGAATGTACTTGATCTTGAAATGTCTAGTACTGCCATTACCTGTTGCTTTCCATGGTGTTGCTATATTTATACATAACACTTTAGAGAACGAAACAATACATACACAAGAAGGTTCATAGAGTACATATACTGATATACATAATAAGATGCTAGAGTTGAAGCTGTCCAATGACATCTATAGAAAATATCAAGGAAAAAACTCAACATTTTACCTTTCTTTGCCTCTAACTCTGTGGGATCTAGTCGCCCACTAGCAGAGTCCAGAAGTATGACGACATCGCTCCCACTTGCCGCCGCTTTCAAGAAGTACTCATCAATCTCCTTAACAATTCCAACCAGTGACTTCTTACTTCTCCAGGCCACAACCGAAGAGTCCGAGTCCTTTGTCACCCAGCTCACCATTGATGAGTTGTCATCATGTAGAGCCCTACTCTTTGCTGGATGCAACTCCATGCCCCTCGCAATGCCATCAACATTGCCAGAGATGCTTTCATCCTCATCTCCATCAAATTCTGTGTTTGTCTCCACCCAATCATCGTCCATGGTAACCTGTGACGCCACTTCTTTATCATTCCGACCAGCCAATGAAGATGGAAAATTCAAGGGACGCATGGTGAAAGAGTCCAAGTATTCCCAGTCTACGCCAGGTGGCGGGGGCGGGGGTAGAGGAGTTGAGCAGCTGTCAGTATCGTCGTCATCATCTGTAGAATCATCCCCATGGAGGTCACCATCTCTCCTCTCCCTCTTTCTTATCCTTATCGGACTAAATAGTAGAGGTGGTGGGGGGAGTGGTGAGGGTGGCATTGAGGATATCACCGAGTATGGTGGCATTGTGGACGTTACCGAGTATGCTGGAGGTGGTGGTGGCGGCGGTGGAGGTGGCGAGGCAGGGACTGAAAGGCATACAGGGGGCTGCTGTGACAATGCAGACTCCACCTCGGCAAATTGTCGGAGAGTGGCTCCTGTGTTGCGGAGTGCCTGCAGGTAGGCAATGTGTGCAGCTGCAAGGTCGACACGACGTTGCACGAGCTGCTTCATGAGCTTCTTCCTATCCCTGCACCTCCTCACAGCCTCCTCGTCCTCCACTTTAGAGTGCCTGCAACCCATCTGCCACCAACACACACGAACACCCCGCCGATAACCTTGAAGAATGCAGATTGCAGCACCAGCTGAAAATTCCAAATTGGGTGCTTTCTTGCCTCGATCAAAATCTACTGAAACTGGCCACAAAGTCGCATCAAAATTCCAGAGAGTACACAATATACTGCCAGAGCTCCTAATCATTGAACATGCACATGACCGGTTCTCCAAATGGTTTTCCTTGATCCCTACCTAATTCACCGAAACTGCCCTCAATTCACCCACAAGACAAGAAAGCACACTATAGAAATCGATCCTTCTCCTCTAGGACAGCCATCCCCTTCCACAAAATCACAAATTGCGGGCTCCCTTTCTCCTGTATCAAAATCTGGCCGACAAAAGAGTTGATCCAAACATGAAGAATCAGCTAAAACAAGCTGAGGCAAAATAACAAAAAGAAACAGATTCTTGAACATCATTAACGCTAGTCTGCTCGTCTTACCAGAAAGGCCTCAGTTCAAGAAATGCTCTCCGGTCAGTAATTTGGAGTTGGTGGTCAGCTTGAAAGCTAAGCAGGATCGGAGAATGAAGGATCTAGACAACCCGAAGAGAAGAATATGCCAAGAAAAGGAGAAGGGATAGACGGCGGTAATGGCCTCATCTGATTCTCACTCCTGCTGCCATTCGCTCCCCCTCCGTCCCTCTGCACAAGTACAAGGACTGGTAGGTGGCAATGGAGAGGGGGAGAGGAAGGGACAGTTTCATTTTTTTTAGATGGAGAGGAAGGGACAATTGGGAGCGGAGAGAGGGGAAAGCGAAGGTGGGAAAGCGAAGGTGTGGGATTTGGTTTTCTTTCCGGGCTGTAATAAAGTAGCGGAGAAATTGTGCGACCAGGATGGTGGTGGTGCGTGGGAATGTGGTCAGAGCTGCTTCCACTTTCCCCTGTCACCGAAACTCCTCCACTTGTCCTATCCTTTTCCATTTGCCTTCTATTGTAGGTTTGGTTAGGTCCACACTGTCCTTGGACGTGGCTTAAGGACCTATTTGGTTAGGCTATAACTGTTAACAAAACTGCTGTTAGCTGATTATCTAGAAAAGCTACTGTAACTGTGGAAAAATGAACATATAGTTTTTGGTTGATCTAAATCATCTACAACATTTTAAAAAATGAATATAGAAACTTCAACACATTGCAAAAAGCTGAGAAAAGGCAGCTTTTTCAAACAGCTGAATTTGCACTGCAAAGCCCACGGTTACCGTTAGAAAAAGCTGCTGAAAAGCCGACCGTTTGGTTGGGCTGCAGCTCTTTCCAGTGAAAAACTGCTAAAAAACCCAACCAAACACTCCCTAAATGTTGCTACTAATGTAAACTGTAAGACGTGCTCTTCGTCACAATATATGGATGATCTTACAGGTAATTAGATGTTTAGATTTTATAATTTTGAGTTTTGACTATCAGCACGTAGAAAAATAAAGCCAGATTGTTCATTTGAATTTTGGTACCATCCAATTTGTTATGAAGTATATTCTCAAAAAAAAATTGTTATGAAGTTTATGTACGCATGTAATATTCATACCAACATATTTTAGTGCGAGCTAGCAGTTATAATAGTAGTCGAATTTCCAGATATTTATTTGGATCTATAACGCTGAATTCTTTATCCAACCAACTTTTTTCCTATTTAACTACCGGGTGTGCTTGGATTTCCATAAGATATACATGCATGTGTCTGTTTGTAAAATAGATTTACATTTTCATTTCAGGCATATGAATTAAAATTAACATAAAAAAACACAGATAGTATTAGACAGTGCGCTATAATATTAGCAGGTAGAATTATCCACTCACGGACAAAGCAATTAGTTTGGTATGACTCCCCAAAAAGGAAATGTACTTCTAGAATTAGTTGTGACACAAGCTTGGGTTAGCTTGTGGGTGGCGCTAACAGTTTTCCAAAGACTGCAGGTTAGGAACCCAAGGATGGGTGCAGCATGGGGGATGAGATAAATGCAACACTACACCGATGAGCTTGTCACATGACGGTTTTCAAGGAGTTATTGCACATCCGACGGCCTTGTCACAAATTTTACACAAGTAGCTTCATTTTTTAAAAGACTTCGCTTTCTTTAAAAAAGAAGCATTAGGCTCTCTTCTGATAAGATAAAGGTGAAGACCCAAAATAAATTATAAAAATACTCTATGGTATATACATCTCCGTAACACGTGAAAAGAGGGACATACGACATATACTACGTGTCGCATAAGACGAAACTTGACTGACGACAACCGCCGCCCGCTAGTTGCTCCACCACAGTACTTGCGCTGCTTGCCACCGAGGATGTTGGATAGGGCCATTGTCATCCCCAAAATCTGTGAGGACTCGCTAAGTTGTCTTGGAGTAAGAGGAAGCGAAAAACCACTAGCGCCATGAGGTTTGGTGGAGCTCGTGCATTGATGAAGTCGATGGCCCTTGAATGGCTAGAATAGCAGGAAGCTGAAGTTTGTGGTGCTGGGAGGCATGCATTTCTTGATTCATCGGCCGCGGCATCTCCAGAAGGTCAAGAACTTAGTGTGGATTTTTATTGTACCTGTGAAAAAGATGGAGGTGAGAAAGATGGAGCAGCGTAGGAAAAATCGACACGCCACCATGGACAAGATGTCGTAGATGTCGCAGATCTGAAGCCACCAGGAACCTTTGCACCTATGCTATCCAGTTGCTTGCAGATTAGAAGCAGTACCGCACAGAGAGAGGGATCAAAGGTCTTCAGATCTGAGGGGAGCGTAGCACCGGCATGGTCACCACTCAATCCTCGGTTCGCTGTCTCCGCCGCCTTGCCATCTTCATGGCCAAGTGTAGGAGAGGAAGGAACAAAGTCAAAGATAGCATTAGATCCGAGCTCCGCACATTTTTTCAAAGGGAAAAACAACATTAATCCAAATAATTCTAGGGCAACAATACCTAAACTACATGGACGTATAACATGGTGGCGGGGCCCGAGCCCCTCTCCTCCTCGTCCCAATCGATGGCACTAGTAAGAGGCAAGAGGGAGAGAGAGTGTCGGGTAGGACAGTGAGCGCGAGAGTAATGAGAGAGAAGAGATAAGAGAGATGAGAGAAAGAAAAAGTAGAAGGAAAAGCGATGTTCCGAATAGTAGCTTTATTTTGTCTCTCATCTTCTTCTCTCTCTTTCTCTTTGTCCTCCTCTCGTCTTCATCGAAAAATGGACATCTTCCTCACTTTGCTTGGCGCCGAACGCTGCTACTGCCGCGGCTCACTCCTTGCTCACCACATCGAAACTCGATCCCTTAATCCGGTGATGTCTCCAAATTCTGCCACTGTCAAAATGTGTTCCAGCACCAACTTTTTTTTGAGAGGATATCTGCAATATATTAAGGTAAGGAAAACAGGTACACCGACAAGGGACAGCTGCCCCCCAGAAATTGTAAGAAAGCCCCTACATAAAAGAAAAATACAAAAGCACCCCTGGGGCCTTCTTCAACCTTTGCGACGCCGCCCGACTCCCTCTCGCCGACGCTGCGCCGAGCAAGCCGAAGGACGGCAAAGCCGGGAGCTTTAGCTGCTACATCGCCTGCAATGATCAATAGAGGACCCAATCTCGTTAAAACGCCGCACAAATCGTCCGCCGCGAACGACGGAAGCCTTCCATCGGAGCAAGCCACATCGGCGGGGGCACGGCCCCGATCTGCGCAGGCGAACGCGGCTGGCAACAGCTTGAGGAGGGGAAGCATCAGCAAAGACCCTAGGGCCTCCATCACCACTACCGGAATCCCCGAGATCCACTTGGACAATCTACAAAACAAACAAAACAACGAAAGAAACAAAACGCCCACTAGCTCCTCAATGACACCGGCAAAGACGATGACGAGCCGAGGTTAGAGCTGGGGCGACCAAAATCCAACTGCCACCGGAAACCTCGACGAACCGACGGCGGGGCGGAGGCACAAAAGGGGCCAACCCAGGCCCAAACCACACACCCGGCAGAGGCCGCGCTTTCCCCCACCTCGCGATGCCCGCAGGCGACCGGAGGCGAGGAGGAGCGGCGGCCTCGCCGGGGGAAGACGCAGAACTGAGAGCGTCGGTTTTTTTCGCCTCTCTCTACTGTAGCAGAGAAAGGGGGAAGACGGGATGGGAAGGTTCTGTTCCAGCACCAACTGCGTGTGAGCGTAAACTCATTTTCCTCTCAAATAAGCGCAGCTGCATTTTGGAGCTCACGCTCATTGTACGACTGTTTTGTGTGGCCCTGCGTGCGTAGGACCGACCGTGGCGTAAAAACTTCCAGGGCACCTCGGTCCGGAATGATGGCACGTTCGGCCGGAAATGATGGCGCTGTATTCGGTGGATCATGGATGAGTGCATCAGTCAGCATGCTATTGCTACCTACATCCACATCCACCAACCAACTTCCCTCTACACGGATGAGGCGTGTCGGAGCCATGGAGCCTGTGACAGCGAGCAACTCATTAATAGCCAGCTCGGCGGCGTTGCTTTTCTTCTAAAAAGAGGGGCCCTAGATTTGGGAGAAAGTTCCATATGGGTTGTTTCTCTTCAGAAGGGCATTAAATACCAGAACCCTAACGAAAACAACGCCATTAGTATAAATATGTAATTTTCGAGATCATAATGGAGACATTTGTTATATGTTATAATTTACAGAAAAAATACATTTTACACCGTCCACTATTTGCCTAAAAGTCTGAAAATCAAGGCTCAACTACAAAACTGCAGTCCTTCACCATCAAAACCTCCGTGTTTCACCCTAAGTTGGTTTTAAATGTAGTTACAACATTGACGGGGAATCAACCCACATGGTGGCCAAATCAGCGGAATAAACTCAAAAAAATACAGTGGGAAGCGTCAGTTATCATTGTTGAGGTTTGATTTCTAGACTTAGGCAAAAGTTAAAAGAGGAGTAAAACTGACTCTTTAGGTCATATACAATACAGGGTGCTTATAGACCAGTGCTTAAAGAGAGAGAGTAGCGTTGCATCTCAAAAAAATATGTGACTTGCAATGCAGAGTGCTTCATATGGGTGCTTAAATTGCTTTAATATTCGTGTAGCACCTACTCTGGCACATGTTATCTCCAATGCAGTGCTGTCTTTTTGATCACTTGATTTTGCTGCTGAGATAGGCACCGGTTGAAACACCTGTTACTTGTGTCACCCTAAATACCAGCCTAGCACCAGAAGCTAAACTTTGCTTCCGTCGCCCTTCCTAAGCACCTGTGCAAACCGATCTCACAAAAAAACCAAGTTTTTTTTCTGACGCACCTGTCTAAACACCTATACAGGGTCTTAGTAGAACTGGCAATAGCTTTGATGGGCAGTTGAGCCTACTATTCATCAACTGCACAACTACAGTTGCATGTCCTGCAGGATACGCACTAACAACATCTCAAGTTTCAGAAGAACTGACAATAGCTTTTCCACGATGGATGGAGAAAATTGATCGTTTGCTCTGCTCTCCTACAGGGGCGCACGTGGACGTGCCTGCGGCAGACCGCGCGTACCACGCATGCACTGTCCGGCAGCATTTCATGCAGACATTGCGGCTGGCCACATGCCCACAAATGTGGAACTATTGACACGAGATTCTACTGAAATGTCCATTGCTACTGAAAAATCCATACGGGTCTGGTGCGGCGGTGCTCCAGTTCCTTTTGGGCTATGAAGGTCGACAAGGGAGGGAAGGATAACACGCCACGGAACTCCGCACTTGCTATCCTGTCGCCGATGAGGAAGGAAATTAAGCAAACCGAAGCAACCCAGTTTGGTGGCATGAAGGTGCAGGTGGAAACAGACTCAGTACAACTAAGGATGTAATCGGTTTGGATAGTATCCGTATTCGGACCGAAAGGTTCGGATAGCTTTTTGGATAGATTTTTCGGATATCCGTTGAATACGGTATCGGATACGGATAGTATGTACTAGATAGGATAATACTAATCCAGATAGTATCTGGTTGCACTGGCCCAACAGAAACAGTCTATGGGCCAACCGTTAACTTGTAGAATAAAAAAAAATATTGTGCTAGTAGTAGGATTTGAACCCACCAACCTCTTAATAGAGGTCTAAGCTCACATACCACTAAGCTAGCATGCCCCTTATGATTTAATATGTATGTAACTTTTTATTTATAAGTGTTAATAAGAAAAGTCCAACCCAAAGCCCGAGGACGAGGTGATGAGTTAGTCCAAGGAGGAGAGCGATTGAGTGGCTTGCAAAGAAGCAGTTATGTGAAGAACTACAATAATTTTTATCGTGTCATTGCCACTCATGATCTCATAGAACTATCTTTTTTGTCATTTTGGATGAAATAGTTATATATTGTCAAAGCACCTTTTGAACTTATCTTTTGTTATTTTGTAATATATCAGCCTATATGGTTGGTTGCGCTATGTTTTTATATGCGTGTTATATGAATTCTATCTTTCATGCGATATTCGACAAAATATTCGCTACCGTACCGAATTTGATAGGTATTCGTATCGTATTTGTTACCGATATTATTCGTGTCTGTATTCGTATCCGACACTATCCGCTCCGATATTGTATTTGAGTAAAAATATGAAAACAAATATGGTTTATGAAGTACAACCATGAGACCAAAGTAAGGCAAGTTCAGTATATCAAACTCTCAGTTTTCTGACAACATAACTGTAAGGCAAAGTTCATCAGAATTCTCAATTTGCTAGCAGTTCCTGACAAACTAACTCTGCCAAGAAGTGGTTCAAGCACATAGCTCATGACAACTCGAGAGCCAGGAGTGCACGCTGTCCTAGATAAACCAATAAACAGTCCAAATTTGAGCACACGAGCGTGCCTGAGAGCCATAGGAAAGCGCATGCTCCGCAAGGTCATAGATTTATCCTCAACCAGTGCTATGTCTTTTAGCATGACTAGTGGAGTGTACACCTGGGCCCACAGGGGGCTCAGGGGCAAGCATAGCCCCCTCCCTCCTTTTCTTCCCTCGTCCTTATTGTTGGTGGCAGGGATTCACCTCCCTTTCCCTGGTGACCTACTCTTCTTGCCCTTTTCGGCTCCGAATCTAAGCCTCTAGATCTAGATTCCCATGGTGTGGGACGCACGTGGCCGACGAGGCGTAGTGCTCGGAAGGGAGCTGCATGCATGTGCCCGGCTGGGCAGCGGGTGAGGGGCTCGTGCCAATGTGTTGGTGGGTGCAATGCTCATGGCGGCGATCTTCGTCTATTGCTCCAGCGTAAGCGGTCCTTTCCTCGTTGCGTCGGGCACTGACTAGCGTGAAGCCCTTGTGCATAAGCGTCAACTGGTAGAGATGGTGGATGGTGGCACAGGGAGTTACGGTCTAACCTCTCCTAGGAAACCCATGATCTGGCTTCACGAGCTAGATCAAGCAACATCGATGTGCGTGCATTATCCCTTTGTTGAAGGTGTTGTTTCAGAGATCTGCTTTGGGGGTAAAAACCCTAAATCTGATTTGCTGGTTGGATTCAGCAACATCAACGTACAAATGGCATTTTATTCTTAAAGGCTTTGCCTTGGAATACCAACCTCTCTATTGGTTACCGTGTCGTCATGCTAGGAGACACATTGGTCATTGGTGATAGGGTAGTGCTGATTGTTTGGGAAGTAGGCTGCCATGAGACCGATAGCAAGTGCTTCTCTGGATGATGTCATTTTTTTCAATCATTTTGTAAGCCGACTTGTTCATCCTAGTGCTTGACATTTTTTATAATAATTTATAACTATATATATCTTAGGATGAAGAGGCCAGGAGGTTTGCATTGTCTAAAAAAGGAGTATACGCCTTTCGTGGTAAAAAAATCATAACAAAAAGGTTCAGAGAGACATACATGGATCCACATTTAAAAAAGGACAAATTTTTACTTAGTTTTAAAACTGTAACTAAATGTACAACATCAGCTACATAGCAATTTTTCTGAACTATGGAGTTAAAAAGGGACTGATCAGACTGAAGGTCAAAAGGTTATTTGCATCCACCACATTTGGATGGGGTTGCATTACCCATTGTCATGTGGCCGTGGAGTTAAGCTTAAAACTGCAAATATCACCTTTAGCATGCATCTCTCCTACCATGCTAGCAGAGTTATGCAAAGCAATTTTCCACCAAAACCAGTAGGTTAGTATAGAGCTATAATTTGCTGCCGCAACTACTTTGTTATCCTGAAAAGTGAAGTTTCGCCAACTCTTCCACTTTCTTACACAGCTCATCCACAGGAACCCCCATCGTTTGTGAAACCTTCTTGTGGCGTATCCGGTTTTGAGGCCGGATAAACCCTTGTGTTTATCGTGCTAGTCCCATGATCAGTGGCTAGCACACACAAGTACTTGATAGCATAGATATGCAATACATCGTTCATTACACAAATAGCCATATTAGGTCTTTATTAGTACAAGCCAGGCCTATTGGCCGAATTAAAACTGCAGCGGAAATAAACACGCGGTAGATAACCCATCGGTATGCCAAACCACAGGCAACTTACTGGGGGTTGAAACCCTACACTTCGAAGTCACTGTCGCTATCTCCGGACTGGTACTCCTCCTCCTTGTCTGGCCACATAACAAGCCAGGTGAGTACATTGAATGTACTCGCAAACCTCCCACCAGGGGGGTTACGGATATACATGTATGCAGGGGTATTTCAAGGGAAAGGCTCTAACCTATGTTTCATATTGTGCGAGAAAGTAAGTTTTGCATATAAAATACATAAATAGGTATTAAAAGCAGTTTTCATAATTTGTCACGAAATTCCGGGACAAGCATCTGTTCACTGTCGTTGTCCCGCTTCAACGGGATTCATCTGTGCTTTCCGCTATAACGGAAATTCTGGTAATCACCCGCTTCAACGGGGAGTCTTATGCTCACTCGCTACAACGGGGATACTAGGGTTTGCCCGCTCCAACAGGGAAGTCCCTTCTTCACTCCTCCCGCCGCGCTGGGGAAACTCTCATACCATTCTGCGAACACGGCGGATCGCGTCCTTAAACCCATAACCCATTTTTAGTTATGAAACCAATCTACTATAGTGTGGCCCAACCAAGTTCGTCCATGACTGTGGACACAGCTATTCGAATAGTTTATACCCTCTGCAGAGGTGGTACGGCTTTACCCACATGATGTAGGTCACCCTGGGCATACTGTGCACCGCATACTACCAGAGCTATTACAACGAGACTCTTCACCGGAGTAAACCTAGCCATGAACCCGCCAGAAGGACATGTCCCAAACCTAACTTGAGTCAGTATCATTGCTACAAGGAGGTTGGTGTTCCAACTTTGTGATGAACAAGACATCGCTCTAACGAAAACTGTTCTCTACAGAGGCTACAACCTCATCTGCACACTTCTCCCTGTCTACGGGTTCATGCTAGTCTTAGACCGGGTACTAGGTCAAGTCCTTCCCATAAAGGACATGTGGACGTACGGTAAGACTTGGCCAAACGGCACTTAAGTTCGGTCCTTAAGTGATCCGAGAGGGACTCCACACCTCACCCGTAAACAGGCAGCGAGAACCATGCCGGGCATTGCCTCGCTTTTAACAAGCTTTCTGCTTTCTCCTTTCATTTCCGACCCGGATCAAAATCTTCTCCATTTTATTTCGGTTTCATAAAACCTCTTTTCGGTAAAATATCCCAACCCATGGATATACTATCTTCATACACCTCCGGACACGACGGTCCGTTTTTAGATTTTGACCACATGAAATATGGGGGTATTCCTTTCTTTTTAAAAACCTAATCTTGCTACTGCAGGGCTAAGCATACATATATACTCTACCCTAGGTTTCCGATAACTTTTTTGGAATACGTAGTCCTTAGGGTGACAAGGAGTTTAGGGTCAGACTAGGGTTTATGTTGCATGGGTTATAACTATAGCTACATAAAATAACAGCGTTTAACACATAGCATGCATGTTTCGTAAACAAAATAGCATTTCGTAAACCTGGGATTCAACATGATCAAGGGTGGAGAGCTTGCCTGACAGTTCCTGGTCTTGATCCGAACGCGGGGATGCTTCGGGTTCCTCCTGACGAACGTACCTCACACCGTCAACTACACGTTTTAAAACAACGCTAATAAAAATCCAAACGCGACAGAGAACCAAAAATGGAAACTCAATGCAGAACATATGCCATGCTTTGGTATGCGAGAATAAATCGAGGGGAGGGAAGGTTGTGACTTTTACATTTTATGCGGTGATGATTTAAATTAGGGTTTCATGTTGTATACTCCCTTTTTCTTAAAAACACTTGCTTATCAAATTAGAGGGGAGGTCCAGAGAGGGGTTGTTGTGTAGGGGAAACTTGGAAACATTTTGAAATGTTCTGGATAGGTTTAATAAATTCAAACAGTTTTCAAACTTGAATGAAAAGGGTTTTTGAAAATCCCCTTCTGTTCGAGCAGGAAAATTTTGAAATTTGAAAAATCTACTTTAGCCAAAAGATTGCAAATAATTTTAGGTTCCTAAGTTCTTTTGGGTGCATCTCAAGAACCGGACAATTAGCTGCTGAACCGGTCGAACCAAGCTTCAAGGGTTTTCTGGAAAAGAACCAGCCGGTTTTTCTACTTTGGTTGGATGACGTCGAAGGTGTGAAGTGGAATTACGCCTTCACCGCTTCCGACAGCGCGGCTTGGTCGGGGCTCGGGCCCGCTTGGCAGTGGCAGAGGGGGACTTACCCCTTCAGGAATGGGCTCCCGGGGTCTACCGCTTGGTCGGGAACTCCTCAACGGCTCGGGTCCAAGGGGGGTAGCGGCGTAGCTTAGTCGGGAAGGCTACCGGCGGTGGAGCTCGGTCGGAGCTGAGGCCGGAGGCCGGTGAGGTGTAGGGAAGAGACGTGAGGTGGGTCAGTGGGCTCAGGGAGCTCCGGATTTACTCAATCGGTTCAAGGCTGAAACAACCCGATGCTAGGGAATTGGATGCGGAAGAAGAGACTAGGGGAGGAAATGGGCGCTCGGCTGTGGCGGAATAGGAAGGGGAAGCTTGGGGTAGCAACTGGGGAGTTTGGGAATTGCTTAAGTAGGGCAGCGGCGAGGCCACCGATGGGGCCGCCGCTAGAAGCTCCTGGGCGTGGCGAGGGGACGGTTGTGGGGTCGGCGAGTGGGGTTCTGAGGTGGCGGAGATGGCAAGTAATGCGATGGCGCCTGGCACAAGCTCCAGCAGTCCGAGGCGATGGATGGCATGTTGATGCCGTGCCGTGTTGGAAATATGCCCTAGAGGCAATAATAAAGTTGTTATTATTCTATTTTCATGTTCATGATTAAGTTTATGTTCTATGCTAGAATTGCATTGGTTCTTGGATATGAGATTCAGAGGAAAACCTAATTGCATGTGTGGAATAATAAACACCATTCAGATCCCTAGTCAGGCCTCTGGACTAGCTCATGTATTGTTGATGGTCTTGTTTTCCTGATCATGGGCATTGTTAATGTAACAAGGATGTCGACAATAATGGGAACACATTGTTAGGGTAACAATGGTGTTGGATAGACCCCCTTATGAGATATTGCGAGATCACTTCATCAATATGTTGTCAGTATCTTCTCATTATGTGTTAACGTTTACTTGCATCCTTAGACCATGAGAATATTGTAGACCCGGATACCGGATGGTTGCTTTGGGGTCATCAAACGTTACTCCGTAACTGGGTAATTATAAAGGTGACTTTCAGGTACACCAGAAAGTATATCGTGGTTCAAGATATGTCAAGACTGGGATTTGCCCATCCGGCGATGGAGAGATACACTTTGGGCCCACTCGGTATTACGGTGTCCAGCATCGCCTGGCCAGGTATTGTGACTAAAGGGTTAGTCACGGGGACACCGGAATACGGAAACGAGAAAAGAGTACAAACCGGTAACGAGGATAACTACGTATAGTGATCAAGGAGTTGATCACAGGGATACCATAAAAGTCTCGCCTCGGGTTGTGTAATGTATCGTGAGGCAAAAGGATGATATGCGGTAATACGAGGTTCGCTCGATAAAGATCTTCGATGATATGTGGGAGTCGTTATCGGTGTCCAGATCCCGCTGACGATTATTGACCGGAAGGTGTTCCGGACATGTCCACATATACTTGAACCTATAGGGTCACACGCTTAACGTTTTAGCGACATTTAGGAATGCTACGATTTATGGAGAACGAGAGAGAAGGGTTCCGAAAGTGTTTCGGATGATCTCGAAAGTGTTCCGGGAGGTCCCGGATGGTTCCGGTGATGTCCGGAAGTGTTCCGAAAAGTAATGGAAGGTTCTGGAAGGTTCTAGAAGTTCTACAAGGTTCTAGAAGGTTCTAGTGGAGTTGGACTCCAACTCCATCAGGGAGTTCCTGCTGGAGTAGAACTCCACCTTCCCAGGGAGAGCTGCCCCACCCCCTTTAAATAGAGGGGCAGGGCACCTCAAAAGGCATCCCAAGCAACCCCAAAGGCAGCCCTAGCCCCTTGGCCGAAACCCTAGGCAGCCGCCACCTCTAGATTGGCCGTAGCCTCCTCTTCCTCTCTCTTCTAGATTGGATCTAGTTCAGCTGCCGGCGCGCTGCTGCTTCTCCTTCTCGTAGATCCCCACTGTTCTTGTGTGCTGGTCCACACATTACCGCGGTGTCGCTGATCCGGTACGCGTGGATACCTCGGAGACGTCGTACACTTCGGCGTTCGATCGGGCGAGCTATTCGCGAGGAGATCACTCTCGCGGCTGGGAGGTATAACCTAGCTGCGGGAGTCTGCGGACTTCATCGACATCGTCAACTTCTCCACTGCATTGACGTGATCGGCGAAGGTATGATATCGTTGCCTACACCTCGATAGTGGATCTGGTTTGGTTCGTGTGCGGTAAAATTTTTGTTTTACGTAGCACGTTCCCCAACATGCCGTGCCGCCGGTGTGCGCATAGAGCGTGTCCAGGATGCAGTCGGCTCATGTCTAGAGCGGCATGGGCATGCCGAGGAGTCTTCGGGTGCACCAGGTGAGGTCCAATCACGCCACTGGCACGGGGAAAACATAGGTTGACACGTTTGCAAGAAGGAACTTCCCCCAATGCACGGAATCTGGTTGTCCACGGCTTGCCAATGTAGGCATGAGGGGACATGGGCGTTGAACACTATAGGACTAGGGTTTTCACTGAGGTATAAAGAATTGGGTGGGTGCCTCAGTGTATTAAGTGTTCTGGCAGAAGGTTTGGAGGAAAAGAATGTGGTTTGCATCTTGCTTCAAGGAAAAAGGAAGATTTAGGTAAGGTGTTTGATAGCTGGCATTCGAAATTTTTGAACTGGAGGCATTCATTTTTTTGTACATTTGAGTTACTGGTATTGAAATGAGTCTTGTGAAATTTTTCTGGGATTTTGCGAGCTGTAATCATATGGGTTGTAGTTCAAAGCTAGGTTTTGCTCAATATTTAAATTTGGATGTATTCAAAGATTTTTGAACTAGACCCTCAAATATTTTCTTATAAACGGGTGACAAATAGTTTCAAGAAGTTTATGAAATTTTCCTAGAATTTTTGGGTGGAAAAAAAACATATGTGATATGGATTTTAGGGTTTCTGCCTGAGGTTTAATTAATTAAGGAATGAGACGGCAGATTAAGTTTTAGGGTTTTGGATGACGGCACGGTAGATGGGAGGCATGGGGGAGATTAGGGTTCATGCCTGGAGGGTCGGGAGTAAAGATGGGTGAGTTGCCGCTTAGGGTTTGGGTTTAGGGAGGGTTTGTGCGCATATGGTGCGTGTGTTGATTTAGGGTTTTATATGCACATGCGATAATGGGTTGCGACTTGGGTTCGTTGCATGACGGTGCAACCTAACTTGAGTGCTCCCATAAAATAACATGCTTCGAGAAAAAACTGAAATCCTAAATATGCATGGAACATGAGTGAAACATACATGCATATATGCGTCTTAGGGTTTAGGTTTTTCGGAAAATCGGGATGCTGAAAATCAGGGTGTGACACTCCTTCATCTGGCTTGGGCTCAAACGGAGGAAAGATTCAATCAGATCACCATCCACGAAGTTCCAGGCATCTGTCTTCCTCCTGACGTTATAGAATGACCGCCATTCCGCATGTCTAACTAAGGTTGACAACGCTCTTGATGAACTTCACAAGGACGGAGTGTAGCTTCTCGAGGAACACATATTGGTCATTTGGAAGGGAGGCAATGACACCGATGGAGCCACTGGTCGTGCCAAAGATGACTGTAGGAATCTGTCCTATTTCCGAGTCTGGGTGGTGCATAACCATAGAACCGTGATGGAATCTCTTCACCAAGTCCCCCAGATGGTACTCCCCAACAACCTCAAGCTTCCCTACTTGGTTTTTGGCTGCATCGTTGTTGTTGCGCACGGTAAACAGGTTACAACAATTGTCTGCATCAATATAAATATCGTCGTTGAGCATCTCAACTGCACTCATCCAGTTTGTGTTGTGATCCCTCGCTACCTCTTCAATCAGGCCTTCTTCGTGCTGCCCAATGAGAAGAAAACAATAGTAATCAGTATGATGCAGGAACCGTTGTAAACTTATTTTGGGATTCACAGATGCACTACATCCATAAATAAGTATGAACTGAAAAGTGTGGCTACCTTGTACACCAGCAAGGATAATGATCTCATCATGTCTCCAACTATAATGAAATCGCCACAGGTTTGAGTATACAAAGCCAACACATAGCCATGGTAGCCACACTCCGATTGCAGTTCATGTGACTTATCATCTCGCTGCACCCACTTGTATAATCTGATCTTCTGATTAATAGCAGCCAACAATTTTCCATTGAATGCATTAAGCGAATAGAAAGCTCCTTTGGTTTCTTTTTCTGCGATTAGTTCTAACTTTCCCTCTTCAACTAAGAAAACCAGGACTCGTCCTTACATCAAGTTGCATTGGTATGAAAATGGAGAAGTTAAGTGCAGGAGAAATTGTTGGATCACCATAGGCATCAAATATGGCATTAATGCTCAATGTAGTGTTCTATATTCTGCCAAACTGCTCAGTAATTTTTTTTTACTAGACGCAATTCCATGTTACAATAATTAAAAAAGAAAAGAAAAGCAGTTTCTGTGGTTCTGCCAGGATAAGAATATAGTCTTGTTCTCTAAAAAAGGATACCAATTATATTACATATCAAGAACGCATGAAAAAGAGACTAGATACAAATCATAAGAACAAAAAACTTTTGCAAGAGAAGAAAAGGGAATCCATGTTGCTGAAACTTGACATGATTTCAACTCAGTCCTGTAATAACACTTCTAAATCGAGAGATGCTTGACAAACTCATCCCCTTTATGTTGCGTGAGCTCATTGAGAAGTGTTGAGAATAAGCAATACATACTTGGGAACATTCTAGAAGATTGGTGAGTTCTCATGAATTGCTAGATATTTATCAGGGAGATATTAGAAATAATTCTTCATGGCAAAGCCAGAAGCTTCTAAAAGATATTGGAGGATGACAAGAGAAAGATATTTGAGAGGAATGCCCTAGAAGAAATCAAGGCTAAGGATGGAAGAGATATTTTTAGAGGATGACTCTATAATAGGAAATATTAAATAGGTAGATATTTTAGAAGAGAATTCTAGAGAATAGATATATGTAGTGATGTGCTTTGGATGGTTGCCACATGGCAACAATTCAACGGTCTTGTATCCCTATAAATAGGGGTGCCCTTTCTCCACCATGTAACCAAGAAGAGAAGAAGTGCCACCATGAGAGAGTGATGTATGAGTGGCATTAGGTGAAGTGGTAGGGTAGCCACTAAAGAGTTGTATCAAAGTTTTAGTAGTGAATAAAAGAGTCCCTTGTGTGAGTGTGGTCTCCCCGGTAAGCCGCGTGCTTCTAGTACTTAGTGCTTGTTGAGTTGTAATTCGACGTGAGCGGCTCGGTCGCCCGAAACCACAACGGTGTTTTAACGTGAGTGGTGCAGCCGCCTGGAAGCAAATCACTAAGTATAGAAGTAAATGCTAGTCGGTGTCGAGAGTGTGTGTAGGTCCTCATATAGTGTGGGTGGTAATGGCCACCTCGAGAGAGCCATCCCCAACAAGAAGAGATCAAAAGAGTAGCAATTCATGCAATCAACAGTAGGTATGTTACTTGTCACAAGAACTTAAGAAAAAAAAGGAAATGAGGATTTAGCTGTAATAGTTCCATCAGGTAAATTCATGAGGCAGTAGCTGAGAATAAGGCAATAATCTTTAGAAAGAGCATGTTGTTCATTAAACATCAAGCTCAGAAAACATTACCTTTGTGGGTTCATTTTCCTTGGGTAAAAGATATGTTGTTCCCACGCAGTAGTAACAATTATCATCATCAGAGAATGAACAACTGATGATGGAGCAACCACGTTCATAAGCATCAAGAGTATATGTTGACAAAAACCCAAGAGAAGGGAGAGGAAAACATGAAAAGCCTAGCCACGTCAAAGCGCCACGCTGTGTGTTTTTGGACAAAAGTGAGTCACTTAAACCAGTTTAGGGACACGATCGTGCAGTTTTTCAGTTTCTGGACTAAACTGTCCAAACGCTAATAGTTTGCGGACTAATTGTTTACTTTACTCTAAATTAAAGTATTGGAACCAGTTGGGTTCGCTGCTGAAACTGGTTCAGCACCAGTGTCCTGAGCTTTGCCAGTTATGTTATGTGGACACACAGTTTGCAATCTCACATCATAATCCACAAGAGTTACCAAGAACAGGCAGACTGTAATCTGCCAAGTAATCAGTCTTGAAAACACACAGAGAAATAATGAGTACTATCACAAAGATGTATGAAATTGGAAACTATCATCCAATGTGAGGCTGGCATGTGGATTTTAGAGCCACAAGTCTGTGACATGTTGGATGGTATTTCCAACTCGATGATCTTTGTGATGGTACCGTGCAATATTACTCGAAGAGATGCCAACCTGGCTCGCATTAGCTGCTGCAACATTGACTGACAATCCTGTTGGTGCAAACCATTCATCCAGTAATTCCCGAGAAGTAGAGCTGACTAATCTAACAGACTTAGCAGTAACCTGAATGCAAGCAGAAATCACAAAAATGGATAAAAACTTAAAGCAAGTATCCAAATGGAGAAAAAAATGACAGATGAGTCAAAAAATGAAAACAAGGAGAACCTGTATAAGCTGATTGTGGATGGCACTTCCATAAACCAAAATCTGTTTGTGAATCAAATCCTTCTATATCAGCTTCTTCCAATTCGTTTTCCATATTCCTTGCCAAGAAGCGTGTCTCATTTATAAAGGTCACAACCAAGAACGTGTCATATGGATCATTTGATGAAGATTTTAAAGACCATAGTCCTTTCACGCCTTGGAGTTCTACTGAAGCCTAGTTACACATGGAGAAACAGTACAAGCTTCAATAGTGTAACTCGGAGTTCCAGACACGATGGATAAAGTTACAAAGGAAAATATCAGACCTGATCAGTAATCACTATTCCATTACGAACTGCCCGAATTGAACCATCCTTGTATGCACCCGAACAAGTAATCACCTGGCCTTGCCCTCGCCTTTCAAGATCAACCACACAAAAGTCCGCGATTGGTCCGATGTTCATATATTGTTCAAGAACTTCAATATGAACCGCTTGCATCAGCTTGGGTATTCAATTTTGTCAGCTGTTAAGAACAATAGCTTGTTTAGGTGCAACTTTACAATGCCACTAGCCATAAAAATTGGAATGGTTTTCTCGGAAAAAATAAAAGTTGGAAAGGAAGAACTCAGTTTTCACATGGTCAGAACAGTGAGGTGAAACATACAGATGCAATCATATTGTGTGTGCACGCACTTACAGGCTTAGGGGTGCACACGTACACATTTTTTAGATGGTTTATTTTGAGGTAACAGTACAGTGAATCATGAATGGCACCCACAATGATGCAAGATCAGATCTATAAGATTAGTAACACTTGGAAAAGTAAAGGGCAACTGCAATTCAAGTTGACGTGGCCTAGCTGTGAGTCCCCAAATTGTGAACCAATATAAACGACACCATTATCAAGATATGGTATTGTTGATCAATTGACGTCTCTCCCATGTAGTAAATTTTCAAATCAGTCACCCTGAATGCCACCATAACATGGAAAAAAGAAATTCAAGAGGTGATTATCAATTTTGCACTGGAGTCTAGAGCCCTCTTCTTCCAAAATAACGAGTTAGATGGATACCTTCCCCATTCATGGGTAATTACAAGTAAATGCAGAGCGAGGATTTTTGGCTCACGGGTGCACCTACACCCATTAGAGTTTGCTCGAATTTTTGAAGCACGTATAAGTTTCAGAAAAATTTGAAAAAATTCATACCGGTTTGTGATGGAATGAAGTACACACAGGTAAATTCTCGTAAAATAATATGCCCGTTTGTGACCTGTGTGAAAAAAACAAATATGCATACTGTTCATGGTTTTGTACTGTTCACTACTGTGCACAACCCCCTAAGGTGTTCTCTTCTTTTTTTTGCACAGATCACAAATGGATATATTATTTTACAAAAATTTAACCATGCATACCTCAATCCGTAATATACATGTATGAATTTTTTCAGATTTTTTTGAAACTTAAATGTGTGAATTTGAAAATTTTGAAATAAGGGGTGCACATGCCCCCGTGTGCACCCCTGACTTTCCCATGCAGAGCACCTCTATTGTCTCCATATAAATAGCGGGAACCATCTGGGTCAACCTGCCCAACAGCTCTAATGATAGACTGCACAAGAAATAATGGACCAAGTATAAATGATCACCAGAGTGAAAATGTTGTACACAACATAGTGATTAGCACAAAAACAGAAGAGTACAGCTAGCACAAAGAATGGAAAAGTCTTACTTGTTTTATTGATAGAGCTTTAAATGTTGCGGCACTGCAGTAAACTATTGTGTCCTCACTAAAAATTATGACACCACCTAGTGGTACAGGTATTAACAGACGAGCGTTGTTGTCTAAATTGTTCTGAGACCAAGAACCTTCAACAAATTCTTAGTTCTCCAATGCAACTTCATATGTCTTAATATATCTGGCGCCCTTGTTGTCCTGTTGTATAATATGGAAATAAAAATCATTAGATGAATCACTATCATGGCTGAATTGCAACATAAAAGAAATGCAAATCAAGGAAACCGAAAAAAGGAGTAACGTTACAGCAGTCCAAAAGGCCCAGGCAGAAACGATAGGGGTCAGCCCGCAAAACATAGTGTTGGAGGAGGGTTTCCGCGCTACCCTGAATCGACGCTGCTCAGAATCATTGCAACACTGTCAAGGTTTTCGTCGACACTCTCCGTCGTCAAGGCTGTCTCCGACAAGCCCGCTCTTCGCGTCGGGACTTCGCGTCAGGGCTATCTCCAACAAGCCCGCGCTCCGCGTCAAGGCTATCTCCGACGAGTCTGCTCTCCGTCGCCAGGACTGTCTCCGACGAGTCCGCTCTCCGTCGTTAGGGCTGTCTCCGACGAGTCTGCTCTTCGTCGTCAGGACTGTCTTCGACGAGTCCGCTCTTCGTCGAGCCCACACACGAGGCCGTCACGTTCTCCAAAAATATTCTCCCGAAGATTCTCCTGAAGATGCCCGAGAATATTCTTCCAGGATTCCCTAGGGATGGGAAAATGACCATACTGTCCTTATGAGTTCTCTCTCATGTGAGGGCAAAACTGTAATCTTACACTTTTCTCCCTTTCCCCTATAAATAGCCCCCTGGGTGTAGAGGGCAGAGGATCCATTTTTCATTTTCCTCACGTGTAAGCTCTCATTTTCGTGCCCTAATACAAACACCAACTTACGTCGTCGGCTGCCTCACGCGTTCGCGCTCTCGCTCGTTATCCCTTCGCACGCCCGGAGGTCGTCGTAACCGACCGGGGGTGCCACAAATCTACTGTCTAGGCTCGTACCTACGACAGTTGGCGCCGACCGTGGGGATGCGAGCGAAAAGCCATGGCGCCGAAGAGAAAGAGCGCGGAGGACGATCGTCCCCCGCGCACCAAACCCGACGTGTCGAGCCAGGACGAACAACATGGTCGTCACCATGGAGCTTAGCGGCGCCCGCGTCAACGACCCATCGGTCGCCAACCTCCGAGCCGATGACTCATCAGCCGACGTCCGGGCTGCTGGACTCCCCGCGGCCGTGATCAACGTGGCAAACTCTGAAGCACGCATCGAGACGGAGGCCAAAACCCTGGGGCGCGAAGCTAATGAGCTCAGGGAGGCGCTGTAATTAAGCCAAATGTTACGTGACGGCGACACCAGGGGTTTGTCATCGACATCGCCCTCGTCCACGCTCTCGGATTTGGCATCCTCCGCGCCCGTCCTCGGTGACATCAGGGGCTTGTCGTTGGCATCACCATCGTCTGCCGCGATGACGTCGTCCGCCGCGCTCGTCCGCCACGACGGGGCCATCCACCGCCCGCATCCGCCGCACGCGTCTGCCGCGACGAGGTCATCCGCTGTGCTCATCCGCCGCTAGCGTCCGCCGCGAAGAGGTCGTCCGGCGCGCTCATCCGCCGCGCGCGTCCGCCGTGCTGCGTCCGCCACGCCGCGCTCGTCTGCCACGACGAGGTCATCCGCCGCGACGCGGTCTTCCGTCGTGCTCATCCGCCGCACGCGTCTGCCGCGACGAGGTCATCCGCTGTGCTCATCCGCCGCTAGCGTCCGCCGCGAAGAGGTCGTCCGGCGCGCTCATTCGCCGCGCGCGTCCGCCGTGCTGCGTCCGCCACGCCGCGCTCGTCTGCCACGACGAGGTCATCCGCCACGACGCGGTCTTCCGCCGTGCTCATCCGCCGCACACGTCTGCCACGACGAGGTCACCCGCTGCGCTCATCCGCCGCTAGCGTCCGTCGCGAAGAGGTCGTCCGGCGCGCTCATCCGCCGCGCGCGTCCGCCGTGCCGCGCTCGCCCGCCGCACGCGTCCGCCGTGACGAGGTCATCCGCCGCGCGCGTCCGCCGCACGCGTCTGCCGCGACGACGTCGTCCACCGCGCTCAACCGCCGCGCGCGTCTGCCGCGCCGCGCTCGTCCGCCGCGACGGGGTCATCCGTCGCGCGCATCCGCCGCGACGCGCTCGTCCGCCACGCCGCGCTCGTCCGCCGCGACGAGGTCATCCGCCGCGACGCGGTCTTCCGCCGTGCTCATCCGCCGCTCGCGTCTGCCGCGACGCGGTCTTCCGCCGTGCTCATCCGCCGCTAGCGTCCGCCGCGAAGAGGTCGTCCGGCGCGCTCATCCGCCGCGCGCGTCCGCCGTGCCGCGCTCGCCCGCCGCACACGTCCGCCGCGACGAGGTCATCCGCCGCGACGCGGTCTTCCGCCGTGCTCATCCGCCGCGTTCGTTCGCTGCACCGCACTCGTGTGCCACACGCGTGCTCGCCCTCGGTGACATCACACGACCTCACTGTCCCGGTAAGCGCTTGCCACTTCGGACTACGTCCTTTGCTCCTATTGTGGTCGACACCGCACGGGATCATCATCTACGTCATTCACGCGCACGTCCGCATCGTCCGAACCGCTTCGACCAAGCATGTCAGGAGCAGACATTTATATTAGCGTCACCACGCTTCATCCACAAGTGTAGACAACCCTGTCTCAGCAAAGAGCTTAACGCATCGCATGGCATCAAGCCCCCTGTGACAGGTTTCAATCATCTCCGTCCGGGATAGAGTGTCCCTTCCCTCCGGGGTCGTGCGACGATAGGCTCCCCGCGACGTCCGAGCCATCTCCGTCCGGGATAGAGTGTCCCTTCCCTCCGGGGTCGTGCGACGATAAGCTCCCCGCGACGTCCGAGCCATCTCCGTCCGGGATAGAGTGTCCCTTCCCTCTGGGGTCGTGCGACGATAAGCTCCCCGCGACGTCCGAGCCATCTCCGTTCGGGATAGAGTGTCCCTTCCCTCCGGTGTCGTGCGACGATAAGCTCCCCGCGACATCCGAGCCATCTCCATCTGGGATAGAGTGTCCCTTCCCTCCGGGGTCGTGCGACGAGAGCTCCCCGCGATGTCGAGCCACCTCCGTCCGGGATAGAGTGTCCCTTCCCTCCGGGGTCGCGCGACGAAAGCTCCCCGCGATGTCGAGCCACCTCCATCCGGGATAGAGCGTCCCTTCCCTCCGGGGTCGTGCGACGAATAGCTCCCCGCGATGTCGAGCCATCTCCGGCCGGGATAGAGCGTCCCTTCCCTCCGGGGTCGTGCGACGGTAAGCTCCCCGGGACGTCGAAATAGGCATATATACGTCAAAGTAAGGCGGAAATGTTCTTACACGCACCATCGAGTGTCATGTGTTTGTCACCATCGAGTGACCGAGTGTTTACCGCCATCGATCGCCACGTGTTTGCCACCATCGAGTGTCATGTGTTGTCGTCATCATACACTAAGTAACTGCAACAATTGCACATTAATTATTGGTTCCTGTCGTATGCAAAGTGCCCATGCCAGGCGAAGCATCAATGCACTCCTTGCTACGCCGGTGGGCATCAAAGGTTGTGGTTAGAGAAGGCCACAAGCGCTCTCAGACATGTCCTCGAGCGCTAGGTTTTTTCGTTGGGAGGCAGGGTGCTGCGCACCTTGCAACAAACTATCTCCTCTGACACGACGACTTAATAATCCCACCGGAGCACGCCGCATCAAAATTCACGCAAAAAGAGCAAACACCTTGCAGGTATCGGATTTCGCGCTCAGCGCCAACCATGTGCGCACACCGATATCATCCCGCGATATGTTCACATTGACGTTGGCGACACCACAGACATCTCAGCAAGGTACCGCAGCATGCTCCAACACCATCTGCGGGCAAGGCACCACGTGCGCCTCAACGCCCTCCCCGGGTACGGTCCGCGTGTGCCTCGACACCTTCCACGCTCAGCACCATCTGGACAAGGGGCTCCCCCAGAAACAAAGCCGACCACCCGGCATCATTGTCTCGCTCGGTGTCAACCCACTCCGCCCAGCGTCATCGTCACACCCAGCGTTGACATGTTCCGCCTGGCGTCGACGTGTTTTGCTCGGCGTAGATGTGTTCCATCCGGCATCGACATTCTCCGCCGAAGTCGACATGCTCTTCAGCGTCGCCATGCTCCTCGGCGTCGACATACACTGCCGAAGTCGACATGCTCCCCAGCGTCAACATGCTTCGCCCGGCATCGACATGTTCCACCTGGTGTCGACATGTTCCGTCCAGCGTCGGCCTACTCGACGAAGTTTCCATGCTCCTCGGCATTGACACTCCGCCAACGTCACCGCCGGTGTCGACACCCCATCCAGCGCTGACACGCAACCTTTTGCATGAGTTGGTACGGCGCACACTTGGCAAATATTAAACTCGGTGTCATCTCCATAAGGGGCTCGCTAGAAGCGAGCCTAGACGTCCGGTACCGATGCACGCAAACTCAACGTCCGCGTCGGCACACGCCGGTCTGTTCCATGACTGACAAGCGCAGACTCAATATTCGCATCAACACAACGTCACCATCAAGGTCTACATCGACATCGCCAAAGACTATGTCAACGACGTCAAGGGCGACCTCGGCGCCCGTCCACATCGATGTCGTCGAGGACAACCCCGACGTCCGTCTCCGTCGAGGACTACGCAGACGTCGTCTAGGACTACGTCGACGACGTCAAGGGCAACCTCAGCACCTGTCTACGTCGACGTCGTCAATGACAATCTCGACGTCCGTCTCCATCGAGGACTACGTCGACATCGTCAATGACGTCAAGGGCCACCTTGACGTCCGTTATTGTCAAGGTCTACGTCGACATCATCAAAGACCACCTCGCGGCCCATTTCGCGCTCTGCTCTCCCCGCTGAGGGTTTGGGGAGCTCGACGCCATACGGGCCGTCGAGATCCGGGATTTTGCCCTCCACGGCTAGGCGCTCGACGAGCGACTCGTCCGCACTGGAAGGGCCCAGATCGAGCTCGCCCAGCCCCGCGTCGAGGTCTAGGTTGACGAGGTTCAGCTCGTCGCTCGGCAAGTCGGAGTCCGGGCTTTCGCGTCACGGCTCGCGTCGACGCGGTTGAGGGAGCCTGAAGAGGAGAAGACCGAGCGCCCGACGGCATGTCGTCCGCGCGTCGCCAGCACGTCGTCGGCGCATCACCCGCGCGTTGTCAGCACGTCGTCCGCACGTCGCCCACGAGTCGTCGCGCTCGTCGGCACGTCGCCCGGGCGTCGTCAGCACGTCGCCCGCACGTCGCCTGCGCGTCATCGCGCTCGTCGGCACATCGCCCGCACGTCGCCAGCACGTCGTCGGCATGTTGTCCGCGCGTCGTCCGCGCGTCGCTCGCGTGTCGCCAGCACGTCGTCGGCATGTCGCCCGCGTGTCGTCAGCATGTCGTCCGCACGTCGCCCGCGAGTCGTCGCGCTCGTCGGCACGTCGCCCGCGCGTCGTCAGCACGTCGCCCGCACGTCGCCCGCGCGTCATCGCGCTCGTCGGCACATCGCCCGCGCGTCGCCAGCACGTCGTCGGCATGTTGTCCGCGCGTCGTCCGCGCGTCGCTCGCGTGTCGCCAGCACGTCGTCGGCACGTCGCCTGCGCGTCGCCGCGCTCGTCAGCACGTCGCCCGCGCTCGTCGGCACGTCGCCTGTGCCTCGTCGGCACATCGCCCGCGCGTCGCCAGCACGTCCTCGGCACGTCGTCCGCGCGTCGTCCGCACGTCGCCCCGCGCGTCGCCGCGCTCGTCGTTCGCATGTCGTTCGCGTTCGCGTTCGTTCGCACGCTGCTCGGGTTCGTCCACGTGCGTTCACACGTCGTGCACGTTCGTCCACGCTCATCTGCGTTCGCCTGCGTTCGTTTGCGCACCGCTTGCGGGTCGTCCCCGTTCGTTCGCGTTCGCCTACGTTCGTTCGCACGCCACTCGCGTTCGTCCACGTGCGTTCGCACGTCGTGCACGTTCGTCCACGCTCATCTGCGTTCGCCTGCGTTCGTTCGCGCACCGCTTGCGTGTCGTCCCCGTTCGTTCGCGTTCGCCTACGTTCGTTCGCACGCCACTCGTGTTCGTCCACGTGCGTTCGCATGCTGTGCACGTTCGTCCACGCTCGTCTGCGCTCGCTCGCGCGCAGTTCATGTCATCCACGATCGTTCGCGTCTGCCCACCGCCGCTCGCGCCGCGTCGCCGTGTTCGCCGCGCTGGCACGCCGCCGCGCTCTCCGCCGCGTCGCTAGCCCTCCGCGTGGCCGCGCTCTCCGCGACGCGTAGCCTGCCGCGCCGCTAGCCCTCTGCGCCGCCGCGCTCGTCGCAACGCGTAGGGCCGCCAATACCCGCGGCAGCACGCGTCCAGCCGCGCGGGGCAGTCAACGCCCGCCGACGCCCGCTTGTCACCGCACGGGGTCGCGCCCGCCCGCTGCTGCTCGCCGCTCGTTGGCCGGCCCCCGCCGGGCTCGCTAGCCGTGGCTCGGTGCCGCTCGATGCCGCCCGCCGCAGCTCGCTTCCTGCCGCGCGGGGCCGCCAACGCCCGCCGACGCCCGCTCGTCGCCGCACAGGGTCGCGCCCGCCCGCCGCTGCTCGGTGCCGGCCGGTGCCGGAGACCGGGGCGTGGGGGCGGAAGGCAGGAGGCGGCGGCGCGTGTGGCCGGGAGGAGGCAGAAGCGGCGCGTGGGGTGAGGCAGGCCGAAAAGGGGATCACGGGGGCGGTTTGGGTGGGTTTTTATACCCCCTGACCTGAAGGCCGGTGGGCCTCGGCCCAGGAGATGGGAGGCGTGGGCGGCCCAAGAGGGGGGAGCCGCCGGCCCAAGCGGGGGCAGGAGCAGGCCCAAGAGGAGGCCGCTCAGTGCTCCAGCGGGCGGGAGAGGAGGAGGAAAAGAGAAAAAAGAAGAAGAAAAAGGGAAGAAGAGGAGGAAAAGAAAAAAAAGGAAAGAAAAAGAGGAGAAAAGAAAAAGAAGGAAAAAAGAAACTGGTCACTTATTGAAATTCGGATCACATGCCAACGCCCCACGTACGGAAGAAACTGGTGATTCGCGAAGAGTCGTCGATCCGGCCCGCGCACCAACCCATTGGGGATTAGTGTGCCGGCTCGGACGGGCGTCCTTCGACCGTCCCAACCGGCAAGGGGCTACTGTTGGAGGAGGGTTTCCGCGCTACCCTGAATCGACGCTGTTCAGAATCACTGCAACACTGTCAAGGTTTTCATCGACACTCTCCGTCGTCAAGGCTGTCTTCGACAAGCCCGCTCTTCGCGTCGGGACTTCGCGTCAGGGCTATCTCCAACAAGCCCGCGCTCCGCGTCAAGGCTATCTCCGACGAGTCTGCTCTCCGTCGCCAGGACTGTCTCCGACGAGTCCGCTCTCCGTCGTTAGGGCTGTCTCCGACGAGTCTGCTCTTCGTCGTCAGGACTGTCTCCGACGAGTCCGCTCTCCGTCGAGCCCACACACGAGGCCATCATGTTCTCCAAAAAGATTCTCCCGAAGATTCTCCCGAAGATGCCCGGGAATATTCTCTCAGGATTCCCTAGGGATGGGAAAATGACCATACTGTCCTTATGAGTTCTCTCTCATGTGAGGGCAAAACTGTAATCTTACACTTTTCTCCCTTTCCTCTATAAATAGCCCCCTGGGTGTAGAGGGCAGAGGATCCATTTTTTATTTTCCTCACGTGTAAGCTCTCATTTTCGTGCCCTAATACAAACACCAACTTACGTCGTCGGCTGTCTCACGCGTTCGTGCTCTCGCTCGTTGTCCCTTCGCACGCCCGGAGGTCGTCGTAACCGACCGGGGGTGCCAGAAATCTACTGTCTAGGCTCGTACCTACGACACATAGTGTGTATAATAATTTCTTTCACAAGAGAAAATTTAACACACTACTTTGGTAACAAGAGCATAAAGCAACTAATTGTATGTTTGCTTAGGGGGTGTTAAAATGGCTGCACCACCATAAATAAAGAGGATGGAGCCTATTGTGAATTTAGGACATAATGCATTCTTGTGTAGGTGCAAAAAATGAGCAGACCTGGTAAAGAACTACTATTGTAGGTCTAGCACAACCATGCAGAAACTTGATGTCCAACACTAGAAGTTTTTCAAGCCTGACACATCCAGGAGGAAAATGTGATTAAATGTAAAACACCATGAAAACTAATAATAAAGTAAAATAGCATGTTTAACGATTGTCAAGTCAACTTGAAACCCTTCACACTAAACACAATAAAAACCAAATACTAATACTAATTAGTTAAAAGAAATAAAAATATCATCATAACCCTATAAAAACCTGAAACCCAAAAGCCAGCTGTGCTAGCACATCTCATGATTGATTTTAGAGTACGAAAAACACACTATAACTTCCAGGAAAATGCTAGGTTAGTAGAACTATAAACTGCCACATGGTCACACAGTGATACAGCAATCCTTAATCAATCATTTCATTTACTATTATTACTCTATATAGCATATTAATTCACAGAAGTTAAAGGGCAAAAGGAAAAGTTAAAGTACTACACATGAAGATCCCGTTTGGAACATGGGATTGTTTTTCTCCTAGTTCCTGCAAGAATTGGACTATTTCCTGTGAAATTCCTGAGCTCCAAACAGACCCTAAGGTATGTCATGTCTAAAAAAAACATGTATAAGAACAGTGTTTGGTTGTTAAAAAATCCACGGCACATAAAAATGTGTTAATTTTGTTTGGCAGTCTAACTTGATGAGTGGTGGTCGTAGCATCATATGACAGTTTACAACTTCAACCAGATAACGTATACGTTTTATCTATCTATAACTATCTACAACTACAGTACCTGATATTCAAAGCTTCCTTCAGGTGTCCTTTGTTGTCAAACTGTATAACCTGGAAACAGCCAAAGTTTTTTATTTATTTATTTTTCTCAGAATTGTTTTTTTTTAAATCTCTGCTTGACCTAGGATTTGAACCCAGGCCAAACACTTCAGTCTCCCAAGTCCACAGCACCAAGCACACATCCTGGAGGTACATTTCTCCATTTATCAAAGTTAGAGATAGTAATTTGTTTCCTCAGAGACTTGAATTATAGCATAGCCTCAAGGGACAGCATTGAAAACCTTTTTTCTCGAACATAAACAGAATTGAAAACTCATCAAAGCAAAAAGTGTATAGGTAACTTACCTTAAATATGCCATCATATAGGTGGAGACCAATCAGTCGATAATGAGGATCAATTACTCCAATCTACATTTTAGGTAATACAATTAAATTACGAGTTGTGGCACAGTAGTGGTACATTAGAGAACATAACGTACACAGAACAAAGTCACCCTACTAGGGTTACTCAGCAAGAGAGTGTTTCATCTGTTTGTTATCAGGAACTACATAACTGTACAGGACTCATAGTAGAAAATAAATGTTTCTGATCAATAAAACACTCCATATTTACGTACATATCAAAAGAACAAGTTAAAAGAATCGCACTACCTGTCCATTGTCTGTAGGGCGTCCAATAAGTTCAGAAACGTCTCCCTCAGATCTGCATGTTCAAACTGATTATTTCCTGTATTCACATTGACCAAAGCTGCGAAAAATGTATCACCAACTTGCAAGGTGATTTTGCTCTGATGGCAAGTGGCAACTTATGATATGTGGATATCAAGATGCATAACTTCGTAAGACAGACAACTAATATAGAGAAAACTTTGCCCTGTGCGCCAGAAGATCCTTAAAACTAAGCAAAACCTTCCCATGGCTCCTCATCTGGGTGTCAAATATATTACTCATGCAAATCTATACTGCCATGGTTAGGGCACGAATGTATACTAAGACTGGTTCCAGTTGACTTATAGGAGAAGCTAAAGGGACTGGTTGTGACTGGGTTGGATTGACCTTCAGGTCATTACCACACCCATAATATAAGTTTCTTAGAACCACCTCGCCAAGGTGTTGTAGGATCTGAAATATAGCGTACCGATGGATAGATATTAACATTAATCTACTGATCAATGGACTTAAGATAAGCATCAGTTCCTTACACAAAAAAAAGAAAAGATAAGCATCAGTTCCGATCATTGCTTCTGTGTGCAAAATGTGATGAATGAAGGCCCAAACCTTGTAAGAAGCTCTGAATTTCTTCCATCCCAGTGAAGAACACAATATCTGTATCTTTCCATACCAATGAAAAGAAAATCTTGGGTCTCACTCTGGGAATGAAAAAGAGAAGAGCTTAATATTATACTACAGAAATACTGCCTGAAGGCAAGGAGCATCTTTCAACCAGAGGAACAGAAAATAAACTCACACGAGAACGGAAGAGCTCAAGGGTTGCAATCGTTCCATACACAGGTACATCAAGCATAAGCTGGAAACCAAAGAAAAGGTCTTGTAGTTGCAGAATATCACGTAACTAATAGGTCCAGAAAAAATAAAATAAGATTAACTGGTTAGCTCAAAGCATATCCATGCGTTTATCTGAACAACGATAGCCATCATATAACCCTAAACAGCATATAGGACACAAGAGAAGCAATTGACATATCCAATGGAGGCAAATGTCTCTGACCTGAAGGCCCTGAGGAGTAGGCAAATAAATCTCAATACGGGTACATTTCCTGAAAATTGTTCCGCAGGCAAGCTTCAGCAAATATTTAAATGGAACCCACCACTTTTAAAAAAAAAGGAAGGCAAATACACTAATCAAATAAACCACAAGCAATCAAGGTATTGTTAACCCACAGTTTTAATATCTTGCCTTAGCAGTCACGATCTTGTAAGCTTCTTGAGAGGCATTACAATTTAAAGCATCACTATCACCACAATAAGGAGCTTGTTGTGTAACAGCCCATATTAAAAAAAAATCTTTTTCTTTGCTGACGTCAGCGGGGGCCCACCCACTGACGCCAGCGCGCCCGCCCGCTCGCGCGCCACGCGATGCTCCCCCACGTCCTGCCCGAGGCCGCCTGTCACACCCTAATTTTCATCGTCTGGATTTCCCAGAAACTTAAACCCTAAGACGCGTATATGCGTATATATATTTCAACCATATCGCATGTTCATTCGGATTCCAGATCTTTTCGAAGCATGACATTTCATGGGGAGCGCTTGAGTTAGGTTGCTCTATCGTGCAACGAACCCGAGTCACCACCCTATCATCGTATGTGCATTCATAAACCTAAACCCTAAATCAACACACGCACCGTATGCACCCGACACCATCCAAACCCTAACCCTAACTGGCAACTTGCCCATCTTCGTTTCCGACACTCCAAATGTTGATCTTAACCTCCCCATACCCTACCGCAGTCATGCCGTCGCCCGAAACCCTAAAACCTAATCCATCGCCCCATTTCCTAATAATTCTTTTATCGGGCAGAAACCTAAAATCTATACTTCATGTATTTTCTTCTACCCAAAAATTCTGGAAAAATTTCATAAACTTTCTAAACCTATTTTTCACCTAACTATGAAATAATATTTGGAGGTCTAGTTCAAAAATCTTTGAATACTTTCAAATTTGAATCTAGGTCAAAATTTCACCTTGAACTACAACCCATATATCTAAAGCTCAAAAAAATACTATAAAATTACACAACACTTATCTCAGAACCAATGTTCCAAATGTGTAAAAACATGGATGCCTCCAGTTCAAAAATCTCGAATGCCAGGCATCGAACACTTTGCTCAAATTCTATTTTTCCCATGTGACCAAGTCTAAACCTCAACCACCTCACTCCAAACCTTTGCCAGCATCTTTACTTCACTCCAGGACTCTGCCCCACCCCTTCTTTCCTCAGTGAGTGGCCTCAATCCACAGGGATTCAACCCCTTGTCATCTCATGCCAACCTTGGCAAGAACCTCGGGCAACCGAGCTCTGCATCAAACCCATGCCAACCCAACCTGCCCTCTTCTTGAAGTTGACTCAACATCAGTGGCGCAGCCGTGCATCCTCTCACTCTCCAAAGAGCTCGCGTGCACGCGCATGCCAAAGCCGGCATGAGCTAACCGCGCTCTGGACACGAGCACGGCACCAGCCCCATGCCATTCATCGGCATCAACCCGCCACTCGTGGACTTCGGTTCCTTCCACCCTTGCTCAAGCATTCACAAGCACGCCACCACTGTCCACTTGCTCCCCCCTCACCTCAGTGTCAACTCTTTTGGCCTAGCCGTGCAGCCCCAGCCAAGCTCGAGCCCACACAGCGGCCGCCGCCTCATCACCTCGGTGGCCGGCCTATTAAAGGCATGCTGAGTCCTCCCTAGCACCTCACCCCCACTCCCACACTCTCCCCGAGCACAAAGCAAACCTCGGCTTGCCTCTCCAAGCTTCTCCTGCTCCTATTGCTTGGAGACCTCTTTCCTTTGCCCTCGTGAAATTGCCCCAACCTGGCCACCCACGGTGAGAAGCTTCCCCACCAGTGCATTCATCGACCTCTTCCGAGCCTTTTTCCCTTACTAATTCCTTTAGCTCCCCGCCTCAGCACCTAGTCCGTCTTCCCTGTCGTCGGCGGAAGCTCGCCTCGGTGCTGGGCTCACCGCCCGACCGGCAGCCGGGTCACTTACCCGAAGAGGTAAGCACCAGACACCGACCGCCGGGCCCCTTCTAGCCTCGGTCCCGCGCCGCCGTACTCGGGGCCAAGCCACCGACGTGTGGGCCCGCGGCCCACCCGAGTTACCTGCCCGCGCAGCCGAAGGCGCCCTGGCAAAAGACACCTTCGACATCAGCGTCTGCAGCTGAGAGAGTCGGCCGGCTTTTCTTCCAGAACCGGTCCTGGATTGGTTCGGCCGGTTCACCAAAACTAGCCCGGTTCTCAGGAGGACTCCAAAAAAAAATTTCTCCAAAATTCATTCCCCAACTTTTGGTTCAAACAAAATTTCAAAAATCCAAATATTCTTCTCTATACAGACAATAGTTCAAGTATCCTTTTTAAATTCAAATGACTTTGAAATTCCTTTTGAACCTATGATCCATTTTAGTGTATTCCAGCAGGTTAGACTTTAGTATTTTGAAACTTTGCTCAAGCCATATACATATATTCATGTTGCATGATCCGAAGATGAAGAAGGCTCATTAAAACCTAAAACCCTAATGTCGATTCCATGCATATATATATGTATTCCATAGTACCCAACCTTGTCGAACCTCATCAAAAATATTTCCCCAGCACCTCTTTAAACCATTAAGTCCCTGGACATCACCTCCACCATGATAAAACTAGGGTTTCCAATCAAAAAAAAATCTAAGCATGAAACCCTAATCTTCTTAGTCCTCGCATAAAATATAAAGTCAACACTTCTCTTCTTCCCGGTTATCTTTGCAAGCATGGCATGTGTTCCCCACTGGTTTCTCTTTTTGTACTTCATGTCGCTTGGTTCTTATTGGCGTTATTTTGAAATGTGTAGTTGACAGTGTGAGGTACGTGCGTCAGGAGGAACCCGAAGCATCCCCGCGACCGGAGCAAGACCAAGACCTGCCAGGCAAGCTCTCCACCATTGATCATGTTGAAATCCCCAGTTTATGAAATGTTATGTTGTTTACGAAACATGCATGCTATGTTTTAACATTGTTATTTTATGTAGCATAGTTATACCGATGTGTAGAAAACCCTAGTCTGACCCTGAAACCCTTGTAGCCCTAAGGATTATGTATTCCGAGAATGTTAGCAGAAAAACTTAGGGTACAGTATATACATATATACATGCTTAGCCCTGCCGTAGTGAAAGTAGGGTTCTAAAAGAAAAGATGATAACACCCCATATTTCATATGGTAAATTCTTGGAAACGGACCGTTGTGTCCGGAGGTGTACGAAGGTAGCATAGCCATGGGTTGGTATGTTTTACCGTAAATGGTTTTGCGAAACCAAAAATGAAAATGGAGAAGATTTTGATCTGGGTCGGTAATGAAGGGTGAAAGCAGGGAGCTCGTTTAAAGAGCGAGGTAAAGCCCGGCGTGGTTCTCGCTGCCCGTTTACGGGAGTGGTGTGGAGTCCCTCTCGGATCACCTAAGGACCGAGCTTAAGTGCCGTTTGGCCAAGTCTTACCGTACGTCCACATGTCCTTTATGGGAAGGACTTGACATAGTACCCAGCCTGAACTAGCATGAACCCGTAGGCAGTGTGTAGCGTGCAGACAAGGCTGTGTCCTCTGTAGAGAAAAGTTTCCGCGGGAAAGCGATGGCTTGTTCGCCACAAAGTTGGAACACCAACCTCCTTGCAAGCGATGATACTGACTCAAGCTAGATTTGGGACATGTCCTTCTGGCGGGTTCATGGCCGGGTTCACACCGGCGAAGAGTCTCGTTGTACTAGCTCTGGTAGCATGCGGTGCACAGTATGCCCAGGGCGACCTACATCGTGTGGGTAAAGCTGTACCATCTCTGCAGAGGGTTAAAACTATTCGAATAGCCGTGTCCATGGTCATGGACGAACTTGGTTAGGCCACACTAAAGTAGACTGGCTTTCAAAGTCAAAAATGGGTTATGGGTTTAAAGACGCGATCCGCCGTGTTCGCAGGGCGTCATGCCAATTTCCCGTTGTGTCGGGAAAGGTGAAGAAGGGGTTTCCCCATGGACTCAGGCAAACCCTAGTATCCCCGTAGGTGCCGGGTGAGCTGTGTCTCCCCGAGGAATTGGGTGATTATTGTGTTTTCGTTGGTATCCTCGTAGGTATTAGGTGAGCTTTGTCTCCCTGAGGAATCGGGCGATTACTATGCTTTGCCGTTATGACGGAAAGCACAGATATGATCTCCCCGTTGTAACGGGTAGAGTGATTCAAGCAGGTACCCTATCTCATTGCGTCGAGATGTTTTGCTGAATTGTTTTTATATCTATTTACATATTTCAAATGCAAACTTATTTTCTCGCACAATATGAAACCTAGGCTAGAGCCAATTTCTTGATTTTTCCCTTGCATGTTCAAATCCGTGATAAACTCCCCGGCGGAGCGCTTGCGAGTACATTCAATGTACTCACCTGGCTTGTTATGTGGCCAGACGATGAGGAGGAGTACCAGACTGGAGATAGCGATAGCGATTTCGAGGCGTAGAGTTTCTCTCCCAGTCAGTTGCCTGTGGTTCAGCAATTTAATGGGCCACCTACCGCGTGTTTATTTTCGCTGCTAGGCCCGGCCTGTACTAAATAAAGACCAATTATGGCTAAGTGTGTAATGAACGATGTATTGCATGTCTATGATATCAAGTGCTTGTGTGTATCGGCTACTGATCCAGGGACCGATACAGTAAACACAAGGGTTTACTCGGCCTCAAAACCGGGTGCGCCACACCGCCCCTGTAATGACCCTATTCTTAAGGCACGGGATCGATGTAGATCTCCATGAATGAAAACGATTTTTTGTTTCCTCACGTGCATGCATTTAGGTCGCTCACATGACCTTGATTTCAAACTTTAACATGAGCCTCATGATCAATATGTAATAGGAGGGTGAAACCCATGTCACCAAAACTTATGATTCGAAAACTCATACATATTTCAAACCCCTTTAGCTATCAAAAACTTTTGCAAGTTATTTGCACTACAATTGAATACTTATTTAAATGACTGTTCAAAGCTTTTCCTCCGAAACACGGTTGCAAAAGGTAACCCGATGAATGTTCTCTTTTCTAAAACTTTGTAAATTTTCATATTTAATATTTATTCACCTGGTTAAGGCTAAAACAAAACTTCTGAAATAAATATTTAGCCATTCAACTCCTAAATTGAACCCTAGCATAATGATGCTGTTTCGATAGCTTAACGTTGATCCATTAAGCTGATAAGAGTTGAGGAGTACCATTTGGTCACGTTCAAACCCTGTATACATTTTATGGAGTTTTCCAGATTTTCTAAATGGTTTTGGACCTTTTTCTTAATCTAATTCTAAAAAACAGCAAAGAAATGACAAAAAAAAGAAACAGGGGCAAAAGCCCATCCTATTACCTTGCTAGGCCGAAGCCCATGCCGGCACCGCCGTTGCCCTGCTGTTACGTGGGTCCCGCCGGCAGTCCTTGGTCTCCACGTAGCAAAGCTTCAGGTTTCATTCTCCTTCCTCTGCCGATTCCTCCAAGACAAGCCCAGCGCCGCTGCCGAGCTCTCCTCCTCCTTGCTCCCGCCGCCGCGCGCCCGAGCCGATCCCCATCGCCGGCCGGTCCCCTCTCCGTTGCCTCTCCCCCGCGCCGCCAGCCGCCTTCGGAGCCCCACTGCTCCCGCGCCGTTGCCGCCGCCCTTCCACCAGCTCACCACCGCCGCCTCACTCGGCTCCCGCCTCCCCACACGCTTCTTTGTCCCAAGCATACCGCCGCCCCAGCTGATCCCCTTCCCCGCGCCGCCTCTGCGCGCGCCTCTCGCCGCCGCTGCTCTCGGATGCCCCGAGCTTGCCACACCTCCCCTCCTCCTCCGCTGCCCCAATCGCCGCCCTCGGCATCGTCGCCGGACCTCGCCACCTCCTCCGGCCTTCGCCGACGGTGAGTCGCCGCCCGCCGACCCAAACTCCGCGCCATCGCCCCTTGCTTCTCCAGCAGCCTCGGCTCCGCCCCACCATCAACGCCACCGACGGCCGCCTCGGTGCTTCGGCGAATCTGGGATTCTCCGGCGAGCCTCCACAGCAACAGATCGGGGATTCCTCCTCAAGCTCAAGCTGCCCGCCGTGTTCCTCGCCGCCAAGGGTGAGCAACCGCTTGATTTCATCCTTTTTCTGTGCTGCTACTGTTGTATCCAGAGGAATCCATGTTTAAGCAAGTGAGCTGAAATACCTAAGGTGCTGATGACCAAGTTCAGTAGCTCATAGTTAATTCAAATTAGTTCTGTTGAGCTACTGCACTGCTAAGATAGCGTCCATGAAGGATATCTGCTGACCATTTGAGCCGATGAACACATTACGTTAATGATTAAAATAGATTGGTGATGATCTGACATTTTTAATAGTTGGCTAATTAATCAAATTAGTTGTTGTGAAAGCAACCGGCTGTACTCAATCTGCTTCATGTGAGGACACCTAGTGAACTTGTTGAGTATACTATATTGATTGAGTATTTCAATACCAGAGCAATTGCCATAGATTCAACTCGGATCGATTTGCTAGTCAATGAACAATATTCAGGTTACTTTTATAGTCGTGGCAAAGAAAATGAGCTCAATCTGTTTTGGACATACTCAATGCACTAATTTGATAACCTGTTAAATCCTTGGCTGCTATGCATATACGTGCGTCCGATTAATACCACACTGATCATTCTTCAGCATCGCTAGTACCCGGCTGCTTGGTCCTGTTAAAAACATTGAGTAATACACTATGGTGCTAATATCCGGTTTGAGCCAAGCTAACTATTGTATTGCCGTAGGGACACGTAAGGAATGAACTAATCCTTGGCAGTGATCTTGCCTGAACTCTTTAGCAACTTGGTTTGATAAATAATCAAGCACCGATTAAGGTCCATTGGTCATATGGTGTATATAGTTCACCAATACCCCTTTCTACACATGAGCTCGATTGAGATACAAATTAACACTTTGATTACTCGACCAATGACCTGACTAATGCTCCAGTTGCACTGATGTCGGATAGTTAGCCCTATTAGCTAAGTCCGGGTATTCTCTTTTTCTAAATGCTTCAATTAGTTACTAACCAGTTATTATCTCAATTAATAATCCCACGGATTTAATCATGAGCTAACGTAATCCATGTAATACATTAGTGACCGTTACTTGAAGTAAATACTCAGTTGTAACTATCACACATGTTATGTCTGGAGGATGAAAATAGTAATAACGAAATAAGTGACCTATAGAACCAATGTGATAGTAATATCAAACTCGAACATGCATGCGAGCTGGTGTATAAGTCACCTTGCTGCTATCCATTAGCTAAACAACCAAATATCCTGATAAGGTGCTTTAGGTTTGGTTGTACTGATCAGTTAAAGTTTAGCTCTTGGTTAAGATAATTCGTTCACTAGACATGAGGATGAGCACTAATCACTGCAACAGGAGTGGAGATGATTAGCTAATTAGCACTGTTACAGGCAAGATAAGTTAATTGGTATACTACTGCATATTCATACCTGGTATATATAAAAATCACATTTGTATCTATACCTTGTCTGCATATATGGAATCGAGCCGCAATCATTCAGTTGTTCATCCATATTAAGGTTTAGCACTACCACAACTTAACAAGTGATAACCTATTAATCAAAGCATTATTGTTGGCTAAGCTTGCAATTAGAGAGTGGAGGTAGCTGATCATACAAGCAATTTATTGATTGGTTGAGGTTAGTCATTATAAGCCACACGTTCCAAAGACGCATACTATTTCAGCATTACCTTCTTCTTATATGCATTTCTGTTATGCAACATTTAAATAAAGAATGTGCTAACAGATCTTAATAGTAACACATACACTCAGAAATTCATAACTTAAGCTCGAATAGACCGAATTGAATCAATCCAGTTGCATTAGCTTCATAATAGTATCTCCTATACCTTAGGATGCATTGCATACATTTTTGTCGTTCCTTTTCTTCCTGGTTTCATTTATGCCTTGCTCTTTTTCCGATCTTTTGGGCGGTATTTCAACAGAAACGGGCAACAAGGGTAATTCTGGAGTTGTTCCTCAACCAGCTTTCGATCCAGAACAACCAGGCAAGCTTGCACGCTTGTTGAACTAATTCTAGTTACTCTTATGCATGCTTGTGCAATTTATGTCGTGTAGTTCAAGTATTTCCAATGGTTGGCTGTGATATCCGATTACTAGCATGAGTAGGTCGCTCGTGTGGGTGTTTGGCATGGATGTGTCATTTAAATCACCTTAACGAGAACTCGAACACTCTGGGGAGTTGTGAGAGACGGGATCGGACCCGTGGAAAACTTGACGGGTAGCCGTTCGCATGATCTTACCATAGTGGTCAATCCTTGAGCCGGCGAAGGTATGTTCGATGCGAGTTAGAGAAGGGTAATGGTCGGCCAACTATTACCCTCGACCGTATCGACGTACCTCCGTTCGAGGTGCAGGTGATAGTCGTTTCCTCCCTCGACTAAACTTGATCCGGGATAGTTGTTCCGAAACCCCTCTAATGGCTAGCAGGTCTTAGAGGGAATAAAAGGAATTTGGTTGTGGTAATTTGCTGTGATTGGAGTCACAAGTTGAGTAGTAGCTCAATTTTAATGCAAATCTTGATGATGGTTACTTGTTGGTAACTATTTGATGCTTGTGATATGATGCTATTGGTGTAGCTTCAGATCTGGAATTGTGTTCAATCTGATGGAAAATCAAGTTGGAGCTTGATTATGTGGTTCAATATCTTGTTATTCATGCACCAGAGGCTAGGGATGGTAGTCCTTAGCTTATTTTTGCTGAAATTGGATCGTATTACTTCTACCGTCATTTAATTGTCCAGTATGCTTAAGTTTAACTTGGAATAAGCAATTGCATCTTGCGAGTACGAAAGTACTCACTCAGGAATTCCATTCCTGCAGGTTGTTCAGGTATCGTAGCATATTACGACTCCGGTTATTTCGATTTGGATGTTTAATTTGCAGGGATTGCCCAACTTGGTCAAGAGGTTGTTTATGTAGGGATATTAGGAGATGATTATGATGGCCATCTCCATATTTTATAAGTCCTTCCGCTGCTGTTTTTGAATTGATATCTGCTGAAAATGACTCTTTAGTCATGTAAAATCGTAACTATGATGTCCCCTTTGTATGGATGACATGTATTATCTTTAATCCCTCTCATGTAGAGTTTTGCAATGATATACTTGTTGTATCGAGGGCTGCCCATGTGCAATGCGTGTATGGATGAAGCACTTGGGTATGCCGTGAAGGATTACCTCTGCTCTTACTATTCACTGAGTCAAGCAGTTATCGGTGAGCGACCCGCTGGCTGTGATGTGTTCCAGTCAGGCAGGGTGTGGGTGTGCTCCTACCGGGCCTTCGGGTGACCCACTAGCTTCCGAGCTAGGTTAGGGTGTGGGTAGAACCACCGGGCTTCTCCGACTCTGTTTTTCCTAGTGGACGTGAGAACGGTTCTAAGCCTTCACAGGATTTCTGGTATCGTATGTGGCTTTGGGAAGTTTTGTCGCTTCCGGCCGGCTTGACCCACGGTGATAGATACATACGACGTATGGTGCGTATGGTATGTGGGTCCGGTGTCGGGTTACCCAACGGTGATAGATACATACGACGTATTGCGCGTATGGTATGTTGGGTAGTTTCTCGGTCCTTGGCGACGATCCGTTCCTCTAACCATATGTGATCCCGGGGTCCGCTACAGCTTGGTATCAGAGCCGAACTGACCGTAGGGCAAACCTTGCAGGTGGACGTTAGCAATAGGACTCGGAGTCTCCGAGGAAAACTATTTGCGAAAATTAACAATTTATATGCAAAAACTATAAGTAGATTTCGCTTTTATTCCTTATCTCCATCTGACTTAGATCTGGATCTGCTTCTCCACTTCTTTTGTTTTGATGATTGATGACTGATGTGCTTAACTCTTACTAGCTTTGGATGGATATGAGGAGATTTCTTAGCTCATCTCCCTGTAAGGGTGTATCCGATTCTTCGAACCTTACTTCTTTTATGTTCTAGTACTTCAGTTTCTATTAGATGCCAGAGTATTCCACTCCTTGTCATCATCAAGTTTTCGTCATGTCAGACTTCATGACCTTAGGGAATGTCTTCTTTTGTAGCTAAGGGACACCCCTGAGTTGCACGTTTTCTGTGTGCGCTTTATAGTTCCAAGCCATTCATCCTTGTGCCTCTAGTTCTCATTTTTGCTCCAAGTTTTGGAATCGGTCCCCTCGCCCTTCCTCTACCTTATTTTAGGATTGCATCTCAGCTATAGTGTTGACCAAGTGAATTCTACATTCCAAACCTAATTTACTAACCAAGCTTAACCTCTTTTATTAGAAGACAGTGGTATAGGTGTCTTTTTCTTGTTTACCCGCTCCATCTTTTGGATCAGCCCATGGACCTTCTCCTCCAAATTTTGATGAAATACTTCCATCTTTTCATTCCTTGAGGTCTATACCTCATGGTGTAGGATTTTCCTTCGTACTCGTTGTTCCGATAAGTTTTCGCACCACTAGTTGTGTGCTGCCCCGAAAATTCCAGCAACCACATTGCTGTCCTTTGCACGTTGAGATAAGCCTATCTTCCTGAAAATGGGCTAGCAAGTTAAACCTTTCCATA
Source organism: Stipa capillata (assembly GCA_019208055.1). NCBI lineage: Eukaryota > Viridiplantae > Streptophyta > Magnoliopsida > Poales > Poaceae > Stipa > Stipa capillata. The sequence goes on along the minus strand of JAGXJF010005755.1, from coordinate 198,846 downwards.
CGAAGTAATGGCTACATTTTCTTGCATGTTGCGTGGACGTATCTCACTCGAAGGTGTTGATAATTTCTACCGTATGCAAGGATCTTGTATGCCATCCATATGAACTGTGTTGGTTACTAGCCTCTTGTGCAATCAATTAGAGCCCCTTTTTCCCATGACACCGACATTATAATGGAATGAATTAAATATGTATCTTGCTGTCCATACAGGTTCTAATTGAGTTGCACAAGTCTTCCATAGCTAATCTGATCGCAATTCTTTCCTATCTCGACAGGATGTCAGGAAAAGATTTCCACCCCGCGCCTCTTCTTCCCCGCCTCCGGCAATCCGCCGCCGTCGGAGCCCCGACCCCGCCGCCCGACGCTGCCGCCTCCCATCTCCCCGCGGTGAGCCACCTCCCCGCTCCTCTCCTCTCCCCGCAGCCCAGGGCCCCGCGGCCCGATCTCGCCCCGGCCCCGCGCAGCCCACCACGTCGGCCGGCAAGGCCGGCCCGTTGCCCCGCCCGGTGGGCCAGACCCTCCGGGTCAGGCCGGAGCCTCCGGGCCAGAACAAAAAAAATATATAATAAAAATAAAAATAATAAAAATAAAAATAAAGAAAATAAAACAAAAACCTAGGGGCCACTAGTCAGTGACTTAGGCTAGTTTGACCTAGGTGTAAAAAGTTCTTTTTAATTAATTTGTGTATTTAGAAAATGCAGAAAATCAATTAAAAAGGCTAAAAACTTAGAAAATTCACCAAAAATTCATATGAATTCAGAAAATTATGAAAATTTTATATTTGGAATCAGTGCAACCTGTAGTATCCAATAAAAATAACTTGGACTATATAATTGTGCTGGAAATTTCCAGAAATTAATTAAAATGCATTTAAACTTGCAGAAATTCCTATAAATTCATTTAGTGCTCAAAAATTATGAAAATTTACCAACATGACCAGTATAGCAGTACCCATCACTCAAAAATAATTCCATAATATTTTGATGTCCAGAAAACCAATCAATTAATAAAAATGGTCAATTAAGGTTTAATCGATCGACGAAATTAGCTAAAAACCTTGGTTTTCGATCCTCGCGTCAAAAGAACCCGAACCTTATTTTCAAATGGTTTCCAACTATAATAATTATTTATTGTTGTGCATTTCATACAAAATTCATGTAATGTCATATTGAATTCTTATTTGGTTATTTCTGTTCTTTTCGTCGTCGTTTTGCAAAACCCTAGAAATCGGCGACGAGGGAGTTGAGCCTCAGCAATCCGATTTTTAGGAATCCGAGGAATTCCCCAGTCCAAGCAAGCTGAGCTTGCGACATTGCCATGTTACCTTCTTGCTATTATGTTGATTGTGATATGCCCGGATTATGAATTGCTTTAGTTCAATTGCATGCCTTACGATGATGCTATTATCGTGTTTACGATGTAACTGGACGTGTCATCAACGTGGACCCTTAAGAATTAAGTTGAGAGACGAGGGAACATGGTTGGGAGGGCGTCTGTACAATGTTGGGGTCGCTCGAGCCCTATGTCGAGTTTTCTGGAAGTACAGTACGTGAATCCTCACTTGATGCTCCCTGAAAAGCCGCGAGGCAGTTGATTGTGTCGGGGACCATAGTTGATGTCTGGTTGGGGCCCGCTCACGGTGGACTAGCTATCCTCACGGTTTCCGCTGTTTAGTTATCGTACTTAAGACCTTCGGGTCGAATGTCTGTAAATTAAGTAATTACCCAAATATAAGGGATGTGTACCAATTATCTGGTAATCGTCCTTGTAGAGTTTGTGCAATGATATGTGAAGTTGTTTAACACGGCTCTTCGTACACAATGCGTGTATGATTGAAGTGTGCGAAGAGACGGTAGTGAGTTGGTACGAGTCTTCTGTACGAGGTTCGTGATCACGAGTTGAGTGACCCGCCAGCTGCGATGCGACTGTCGGCTAGGCAGGGTGTGGGTGTTAGTGTCAGGCCTTCGGGTGACCCGCCGATCTGTGCTACGGCCGATTGGGTTAGGGTGTGGACACGAACGTCGGGCTCCTCTTGTGATTGCGATTTTCGTCGCCGAAGCTGAGTATTAACCCACTACAGGGTTTCGGAATCATGTTTGGTTTACGGCATGGTATCCGTTTCTGGCCGGCTGGACCAGCAGTGAGACATACGACCAGGTGGTCAGGTGGAGTTCGTATGCAGTGCTGGTTCGGTGTCGGACCCTTAGCGGTGTATGCACGCGAGGTAACGTGTATCCACGTTAAGCAGTTGCTCGGTCTTTGACGTCGTATCGTACGTCAAGCCAGGTACGATTTCGGGTCCCGACATGTTGCTATGCAGACATCGATCCTCTTCCTGAATACGAATGCCTATTGCTAGTTAATGCCTACCACTTGGCAAACTAACAATTGCAAACAGGGAGACATGACAGAATAATGTATGTACTCATGTATCCCAGGAAGATTAAGAACACTTACAAAGTTGATGATCTCCTAACCCGAGATCCCACGGAAATTTCAGAGAAAAAGCAACCAAAAACCTAAAGCAGCACATTGATTACGAATCCCGTAGAAACAAGGCAAGTAAATCCACAACCAATTCTGCAGCTCGGGCCACTTGGAGAGTTATGAGTACCAAAACAAACCCATGAGCAGGGCTTGGATTGTTTTTACGCCTGAGTCAAATTTCACGCACCATAATATTTTTTGAGCAAAAAAAGTCACCCTATCCAAAAATGTGCCTTAGTGTTAAACAAGTAAATAAGCAAACAATGTTCTATAATAAAGCAAAGCTAAATTGAGAGCACATCCACCTTAGTTCCACGCGCTCATGTTACTGTCCCCCGCCGGCCGCCGAAGCAGCTGCGCTCGGCCGACGACGGCGCTGAGAAGAGCGAGGAGGAGAAGACGACGAGAGCGGTGTGGGTGGAGGTGGTGGTGTGCAGTGGTGGTGGAGCAAGGGAGCACGCGGAGAGCGCGGCAGGTTGTCTTGTGGTGGTCGACCTGGGCCGTGGTGACTCCTTTACTGGCTTGGCTTGGCGTGTATGCGTACTTGTTAGTCCCCATTTCAGCCCATTATAGGATTGGTGTTACTCCTTGATGCCTTGTAGTTGTCTTTCAAAAGAATCGTGAGAAGACCGTAAAGGGGAAACTGACAATCAGTCCTACTGAGTTGTATTTAAAAACGGATTTGATAATTTTCATTTAGCCAACGTCGAATTCTTCTCGCCTAAAATCTTCTTCCTCCTCTGCCTTATTTTTCCTGTTCGACAGTGATGAGCTCGTCAGAACTTGAGGCGGAGTTGCTGTCAACGCCCATGGGCGATGGAGGTAGAGTAGAGTCGAGAGACCCTCATCGGAATGGTTAGAGTTAGGAGGAGGGGGTCAGGGTTAGGGTTTTGGGGTCGGGTGTCTGCCGGTGCTGAGAAGAACCGGTGACCCCTAGGCTTAAAGGGATGACCGATGGAGGAGGTGGACCGGCGGCTGGTTGGTGCCGGAGGGCGGTGCTGGTGGTGTCAGCGAGGCAGGGTGGCAGTAGGGGGGAGTTGGGTGGTGACGTTGGCATTAGGGGATTTAGGGGAGAAAAGAGAGAGAGATAGAAAAAGGAGTTAAGGGGTGACAGAGGCAATCCTAGCTATTGGATTAGCTATCAAATAGAAGTGTTGTCAACTAGACAGTCTCCAATAAACTATACCTGCATTTGGTCTATAACATAAAGTAAAGTTGTATTTTGCATGAGATAAAAAGCAAAGCTATATTTTGCACGAGATGTGACATCTTTCTATGGTTCCTTTCTAGGTAGCATGTGGCTTGGCTTATGACTCCAAAATTTATGAAGAGCCGTGAAATAAGCACCTCCTATTTACCATTGCTACGCATAAGCCACAAAAAAGGCTTCCCCAGCTTATTAGACCTTTCGTCACGAGATTACCCCCAAGTTCAGTACAAATGTCATTTGTATATAAGTCCAACACATAAGATTTTTTGCCCTCTATTTCCCCCGTCCTATCCCACCCCCAAGCCGCCAGCCTCATCGCATGCGTATCTCCCCTAGCCGTGCTACTCGCACTCGATGCCGACGCTGGCGATGCCCCATTCTGGCCGCGCCCTCCCTCGCTCCGCTTGGTGATCGCGTCGTTAACCTTTGCCCGACGTCCCGACACGAAGCACCTGCTGTCGGTTTGCTCCCTGCCTAGATTCAGCAATTGGCACGCTGCCCTTCTTGGCGTTGTCTGTCCGCCAACCCCACGCCGTCGGCCTCCACCCGTATTTGTCCTGCTCACCCTTGAGCTCTCTTTCCTGTCGCTCTGCTCACACCCTAGCTAGCCAAGCCAAGCCGGCGTCGGCCCATTCCGGGTGCACTCTCCCTCCGTCCTCTGCTGGCCACGCCGCTGACCTCTCTAGATCCCGCTACTTCATTGACGGTTGCAACACCTCCTCCACGTCTAGATCCAACAGCCGCCCTACTCCTGCATCCTTTGTCCCCCAAGTCATCGTTGCTGACAGCCGTCTCACCTCCCCGACACCGACAGTCGTCGTGCCACCCGTCTAGCACAACTGTCGTGCCTGCAGTTCGCTGACTCCTCTCTCAGTTCCCTACTCCGGCGTTGGAAGGTACATACTTCGTTGCTTGGATTGAAGTAAATGAGTGATTTGTATAGATATTGAGATGTCTGCTTATACTCCGTGCATTGAACTGATTTGTACAAATATATTAGGATGTATGTGTTAGCTCTATGAATTGATGCCAAAAAATAAATATATAGATGTATGTGTATGCAGTGAGAAGTAAAGGAAAATTCTTCTCTGTTGTATGTCTTGCCAATATGCACGGATGCAAAAAGAAGATAGTGATGTATGTGTTAGCAGTATGCATCGATGCAAAAAATAAAGATATAGATATGTATTGTACGATTGTATGTGTATGCACTAGCTAGCAATTGTGGAATGATAGGCAGCGATGAATTTAACAAATTTATGACATGTCATATGTTCGTAGATCTGATAAAGAAAAAACTGGGAAAGCAACTTGGGATGCCGTTGCTCGTATATTTTTTCTTGAAATACCCATTTATCAAATGACATGTTAATTTTTCTCTAATTGTAGAAAAATACTATCTTGTTGACTCCGGATATCCAAACCGAACAGGCTATCTAGCCCCATGCAAGAAAGAACGGTATCATGTATCTAATTTGTGTGGCTCTGGTTGGGATGAAGGAGATCTTCAATTATTGTTATTCATCTTTATGAAACGTCATAGAAAGATCATTTGATGTTCTCAACATGAAATAGCATATTCTTCTTAGCATACCAAGCTACCCACTTGAGAAGTAAAAGATGATAATTTTTGCACGCATGTGTTCACACAATTACATTTGTGATAGTGCTTTGCGTAATGCACATTTCGAGAGGTTTGAGAGAGGAGAATATGTTTGAATTGATGTATCGCCTCCAATCAGTGTAGATAATAATGTACCCATAGATAATGGTACTATGAGACAAATGCATGATGAGATTCCTACAAGTTTGGTAAGAGAAGGATGAGTCACTATATGATGTGGTGCCCTAGATATCTTATAACATCTTTTGTTGGCAAGAAAACGTATTATAAACTTTGTATTTATTTGATTGCTTCAAAAATATCATAATTTAGTATTTTATAATGTTACTAATTTATTTTCTTGGTCAATGACACAAAAACACTTCACAAGAATGATTTTGATCAGTTAAACAGATAAAAACAAGTTTAAAGGTAATATAAACTTTATATCATCAACCAAGGAAAATAAGATCAAATTGCATAAGTTATTTAGAATAGGACATAAACTTCTTAGAGTTTTCGTATATCAAAACTCCTATAAATAGTTAAATTTAAACTAATTTATACATAAATCTAAACTGTCTAGATGGAGGCTATACTAAGAGGAGCAAGAACTCAGTAGATAGCAGATCGCATCTTCTACATGCATATTAGGTAGAGAGAGAGAGAGAGAAAGCAGTACAACTGCAAGTGGGTTTTGGGAGATAGGAAAAAAATTACATGCCAGTCTTGTATATATTTTCGGAGACCCGAGATACCAATCCTGACGTCTTTTTATACCGTGCTTGTTCTATGAAGCACCGACTTTTTATACCGTGCTTATCCTATGAAGCACCGCCTTCCGACACAAATAAATAAAAAGGTATAACGTATTGCTCTTTTACGATTATAAAGAAAAACGCATATACCCCACATATACCTACACAAGTGCGTGCTCTAATCATATATTATAAATGACCGAAATCGAGATAAATTCGTAAATCTTATTAAATTTCTACTAAATATATCTATGTATATATAAATATGAGCATTAAAGTTTAAACCCTAATAGAGAAAGTCATACCTTTTCAATTCATCATCTCACCAAAAAGTGGTTCTCTGAGTATAACCTAAAATGTATAGTTAATCCGTCACAATTAAATCATCATCTCTCGTGCATTGGGGGGATCCTGGGAAAGATCCCCAAAGCAGCTATTTCGTTTTAAAACGCAACCAAGGTGATTCGTCAATGGTCCATGCTGCTGGTTTGATAATTGATTTGGGGCAGAAATGTCCTCTAAGAATTGTGAAGTCTGTAGTTCACAAAAAAAGAAGAAGATGTTTTCCTCAAAATATTGCTCCCTTCCGTTTTTTAAGCAAGCTATTGCTCCCTCCGTTTTTAAGCACGTTATTATTCCCTTCGTTTCACATACTTCGCTATCTTTATTTTACAGGTCAAACTTTGTAATCGTTGACCAATAATTAAAATTTCAAATTATTCTCTTTTCTTAAAAGGATAAGACCCTTAGGGCCTAGAAGCTTCTAGTATTATGATGAACATATGATACCGCGTGGTTCTTACAAGTAAGTCTCCAAAAGATAAGGAAATTACAACTCACTCTTTCATATTTGCAAGTAGGAGCTCCAAAGAAAATGGAAATATAAGAAGGTCCATAGTACACCGATGTCGTCGGAGACGAATGCTTCGCCGCCGAGCAGAGGCGCACCTAGTATGCCCGAGCCTGGTTGTGGCGGTGTATCCACTGATTTCCACTATGGGCGTCGCAGAGGAAAGAGCCTCCCAATAGTGGAGGCTGGTCTTGATGGTGGTAGCGATCGGCAACAGGCAGATGATCCATCCAACCACTACATTGATCTTCACTAGGACATGTGGTCTTGGGGCCTTCAATCCTGGCAAAGTTGAGCGTCAGTACTTGTGAATGGTGATGGGGTTTTCCAAAAGCAGCTTGTAGACAGCGAGGGAAATCAACATGACAGCGATAGATCGATGACACCTGATACGTGGTGGTCCAATCTTCTCGGTGAGGAACCATGGATAGATGGTATGAATAAATAATCTTGGTAGTTGAAAACACTGTGCCAATGCACGAACCGTCGACTCTTTGAAAAATGCCCAAACAGACTAGTAGATGCGATCGCCAAGTCCCCAATTCCCAAGGAATGATGGCTTAACATTAGAGAATAAACACAATCGCCTAATTCTCTCTGAGTTGTCCTTGCCTGAATGCTGGTACGAAAGAACAAGCAATTGCTATGTTTTAATTCCCATGCATAAAGTGGTATTGGACTAAAAGCCATAAATTACAACAAAATATAAAGACTCTAGGATGCTCATCCTACTGTTAGGGTCGAAATCCAAGCTATCTCTAACTTCCCTAATTTACATAACTCTATTTGAAAAAGGATAGATACAAATGCCAATTTGTCTTGATAATTGCAAACATCCCACAATGAATCTGAGGCTAGGTGCCTACCCATTGGAAAGTATTGTGAATTATCTTTATGACGAGTACTTATTTGCCTAATATGGAGTTTGTATGAGGACATCATGGTCATTACAAATTCACACCTACTAGCTGATTCGAACCAAGCCCAAAATGTGTCCAACTCTTTGTATCTTCTCCTTTCTTGCGTATTTTGCTCCAAGTCCAAGTGGAACCAGTTAAGGATGGCATTGATAACCTTCAAATGGTTGTAAGAGTGTATGATTCCACCAATACTAGCCATACAAGCTCCAGACTTCTCAAGTATATCAATTCTCGCGTGTAGTCCAAGCCAACTTACGCAACCTTTACTTCCCTGGCCATAACTTTCTCTTTGAAGCTCTAAGTCATACACCATTTGATTTGTTAAAATGTAGATCCGATATCTTTTTCAAATATGTATGTAGACACTTGAGTATTTTGACTTTTGCCGTAGCCCTTTCTCCCTCTCCTCCAGCTCGATGCCAGCACATATCATCTCCACTTTAGACTTGTATAGCTCAACAAGTGTTCTACATATATTATACAAATAAAGTAGTAGCTCTGCCTCTTGATATATAAAGAATATAAAACAAGTGTTAATTGAATCCACTGCTAATATTTGTCAATGAGGATTAGCACTTTTTTGCAGAAAGAGGCATGTTGATAAGTACTAATGATCATTGATGCTCCCACATCATCTTCCCTTTTTTCAAAGCAAATCATCATCGGTTTGTCATATGCATGATGACTGCTATTATTCATTGTCTTTACCGCATCATCCTTCCTTTCTTCAAGAAAAGTTGTTGGCGACTTTTGGCAAGCTGGAGATGCAAGAAATAAAAAGAACAACATGTACGCAACAAATATGTAAACATCATAGATGTCATTATTCTTTCAGTTTCGTATAATGCAAATTACACAACAGTAATTAAAAATATCATACCACCTAGATACCAAATAATGTATTTCTGTATGGCAATTATCGCAGTAGGAACTCGTTTTAAAAGCACTAATGGAATCTGAACACGAGCAAATGAACAAACTATATTTACGTAAAACACATTTTCTCATAATTTTGCAACTTAACTTGCAAATATAAGTAAAGCACACATAATTTTCCCTTCCCCAGAAACAGAAAACTCATTTGTTGTAAGCCTCGATCAGTAGCATATATGGGGATAACGTTAACTTTTTTCGGCAAGCATAGCTCATTGATATGATCACATTGTAAACGAGCAAGATGGAATGATCCCAACAAAGGTGACATGATTTGAATTGTTTTCCACTCATCAACTAAAAGATGCAGATTTCTAATACAAGTGAATGTACTAAAGTTCAAACAATCATATAGCAGATTCTCAATATCATAAGTATCACAAAAATTGGACATTATCTCACATGGAACAAGCTTTTGCACATAATTTAATTGAAATATCACACTTCAATTTAGCAAGTTTATCACAAGTTATGCAAATTCGATAAACAAGAACCTGACCATCTATGCCATAGCCACCAAGTAAATCGAATATATAATAGTAGGTGTAAGCGCTAGATAATGATTGTAATGATGAAATTTTAGAAAGCTTACCCATAGCACATTCCAAACTAATAGGCTCATGTAGCGTGATATTGTACAAAACATCAGCATGAGGTATTCTAGCTAGTAGTTCCTTATGCGTAATCAATACCTCACATGATTCTACAATTTTAACATAAGGTAACTCACTAGATGTTAGTATATTAGGAATATACTCACAAAATTTCTCCCTTTCTTTGGCATCGGATCAATACCATGTTCATTATTGTTCTCTTCGATAATGTAGGTACTTTAGAAATCTCCTCAAGTAATGGAAGATTGTGTTTCTTATAGCTCCCTTTCTATAAAAGCAACCTACATATTATAAGAAACAATACCAGAAGTAGAGATGATTATAATAGTAGAAATATTCTCACATATGCCTTCATCTACTACACTCAATTTTTATGGTATTAATCTTGCACTTTCAAAGTGTATATTCTCAACCTCATATTTGGTGGAATCACACAACTCACTCTTAATAACATCACTGTCACTCAATTTGGCTATATGGCTCTCATCCTCACATATGTTTTTGATGCATATCAATCTCCAGAATAGAACATGGGCTGGTAACAGATGTGGAACACTCATCTCTTTGATAGAAGGCAACATCCCATGCTCCATCCTCTTCGTATTTGGATCAGCAGCAACGTATTGGAACTCTTGTCGCAACTTCTCATATAGGAAGCGCTTGTGGCGAGGTACAAAATATGCACGCAGCTCATGCTTCATCTTATTCCATGTGTCAGTTGGCAACTCATGATACTCCATTCGTATTCAGAGAACCTTCTCCCACCAATATTGGCCATAATCAGCCAAACCATTGGATACAAGGTACAATTTGCGCTCCTCCGAATAGTGGTTCGAGCGAAAAAGCTCATCAACATTCCGCTCCCATATAATATATTCCTCCGCATCCAGACTTCTTGTATATGTAGGAATGTTTTCCTTGTCTCTTGACATGACCAAAGGTGGAAACACCAAGTGAAAAGTATATGTGAATATATAAGCGTAAACTCTCAACACTCATAACTCACTATTCTAAAACAAGGCAGCCTTACTGTTTTGAAGTAAATTAAAGACAACACTGCTTACACTTGTGGCAACCAACGAACAAATACCAAGTAATGTATGAGCAGAATTGAGAGCAAGGTAGCATAGGACACGGATGTAGGTCGAGTTTGGTGGGGAACCCTATGAAATTTTAAACCTCGATTGACGAATTAAATCACAACCCACCAAACCACAATGCCTAGTTGCTGATCAATAAATATAAGCGAAGATTGGACAGTAACACAAGCACAAAGTTAATGAGACTATCACAATCAAAAGAATGAGCTATAAATTTTGGAGTGTCGTCAAAATTCATATTGCAATAGCTCAAGGAGAGACGCTAGCTATTGCTCAAATATGAAAGAAGAGGGCACAAGATTTCTCAACTATGTGCACAAAACAACAGAAATAAAAATTTATGATATGGAGCCCCGGATAACATAGCACTTGCTATGATGATAAAACTTTGGCATGTTTTTTCTTTCTTTTATTTTTCTGTTTTCTTTCTTGTTTTTGGCTAACACAAACTTGCAAAATAGTAGAAAGCACAATAAGTTGATGAAACAAAACTTATGGCGAACAACCTAAACAATGAGTAGTCCCTCGAGCAAATCTATAGCTAATCTCAATAGGTTAAAAAGATATGACAAAGATGTTGAAGCTCAATAACCTACAACTATCGTGCAAACAACTTGATATAAGTGAAACAATGTTGCATGTAACAATGGGGGATGCACCACAAACACAAACGACCAATTGAGATAATCACAAGTGCACGCAACAAAGATGGTTCCAAATTTTTGTGGCTAATATTTTTGGTATTTTCTGGTTTTAATGACACGAATAGTAAGTTAACGACACAACACTCGATTCTGACATCAAATGCACACGAAACAACCAAACAGATTGGAACAAAAAATAACAATTAAAGTGACGCAAAAAGAACACGACTAGCAACTTAACATTATAATTTGGCAAAGTGGACCTAACACGACGCACGAAAAGTGTAGAAGTAAAACTCTGGCTAAACAGAAATACTTTTGTAGGTTTTTTAAGTGTATAGGATAAGAGAAAGACTAAAACTATGGGTAAATAGCTCTCACTGAGTGGCCCTGGAATTTGATACCACGATGATATGGGGTGGCCTGATCTTCTCGATGAGGAACCATGGAGAGAAGGTATAAATAGATCATCTCGGTAGCTGAACATCCACACCAATGAATAAACCCTCAACTCTTTGGAAAATGCCCAAACATACCGGTAGATGATCGTCACAAGACCACGAGCGACAATTCATATTTCAAAATAGTGAAAAAGTCAAATAAGAGGTGTTAAAATTTTTATCATTCTGGCCATGCAGATGAAGAATTGGATCTACCACATTAGAATTCACAACCAAAGATGGGCGAATTGAGTTTAGATAAGCTGACTTTGCAAAAGATTGCCAAGTCCCCAATTCCTAATGGAACTATGGCTTGACCTTGGATTGCAGAATAAACACGACTGTCTAATCCTTTCTCAACTATCCTCGCAAGAATGCTGGACGAAAGAACAAGTAATTGCCATGTTTCAATTGCTATGTATAAAGTGGTCTTGGACTAAAAGCCACAAATTACAGCGGTATATACAGACTCTAGGATGACCACCTTATTGTTAGGGTCAAAAACCAACCTATCTCTAACTTCCCTAATTTACAGAACTCTATTTGGAAAAGGACAAATACAACTGCTGACTTGTTTTGATAATTCTTTGTATCTTCCCTTTTCTTGCTATTGCGCCCCAAGTCTGAGTGGAACCAGCTAAGGATAGCATTGGTAACCTTTGGATGGTTGTAAGAGTGTAGAATTCCACCAATACTTGTCATACAAGCTCTAGACTTCTCAAGTATATCAATTCTCGCGTGTAATCTGAGACAGCTTTCGTAACCATTAACTCCCTGGCCATAACTTTTTCTTTGAAGCTCTAAATTGTACACCATTTGATTTGTTAAAATGTAGATCCGATATCCTTTCCAAATATGTATATAGACACTTGAGTATTTTGACTTGTGCCGCAACCCTTCCTCGCTCTTCTCCTGTTGGACGCCAGTACATCTCATCTTCACTTTGGACCTATATAGCTCAACAGGTATTCTGCATATATTATACAAGTAAAATAGTAGCTTTACTTCTTGATATATAAAGTGTATAAAACAAGTATTAATTGAATCTACCTGATAATATTTATCAATGAGACTTAGCACTTCTTTCCCGCATAAAGAGGTACGTTGATAAATACTAATGGTCATTGATACTCCTACACCATCCTTCATTTCTTTGAAGCAAACCGTGCTCGGTTTATCGTATGCATCATAACTGCTATTGTTCAGTCTTTTCCGCATCAGACTACTCCGCCAAGAGGAGATCAACTCCACAACCACAAGGCCAGTTATTACAAGCATAGAGGGGAGGAGCTCTAAAGAAGCTCACACCACATCCATGGGTGTGGAGAAAGCGAGAAAGACCACTAGCAGATGACCAGATTCACCTGGATAAACAGATCCGCCAGACCCAGAGCCTTCAGAATGCACCTATCAGATACGATAGGGTAGAATGGAAGGTATGGGAGGGCCGAGCTCCAAATATACTAGAAAATGCCTGCTCAAGAACTTACTAAGCTTGTGCAACCAGGAAAATGTAGCATGACACCTCCATTGAAAGGCGACAACCACAACCGTAGTAGCAAAGCCCCAAATCGATCCACTCCTTGAGGGAACCTCCAACCTGGCGTTGATCTCCAACACAAGGAAGCCAGGAGGAGCCGCACCAGAGAAATTAAATAGCTCAGGTCTGGAGTAGATCAGAGGGGGTTTGGGGAGAAACATAGTAGAACCAATGTACAAGAACCTATAGGCTAGCAACCAGTAGTAGGAGACTGTATATAGGGGAGCGGCTCCCGCACCTTCTCTTCACTAGAGGCGAGCTAGCGAGGAGCAGGGGGCCCCAACGAAGAGCCGGGAGGGATGACGCTAAGGTCTATTTGGTTGGGCTGTGACTGTTGGCAAAACTGTTGCTGTCTGAATGTCTGGAAAAACTTCTGTGGCTGTGGCTATGGGAAAGTGAACATATGGCTTTTGATTGATCCAAACCATCTACAGCATTTTGGAAAATGAGCACAGAAGTTATAACACATTGTAAAAAGCTGGCAGAAGGCAGCTTTCCAAACAGCTGAATTTGCATTGTAAAGCTCACAGTTACAGTTGGCAAAAAGCTGCTGAAAAGCCCAACCAAACACCCCCTAAAGATAGGAGACTGCCTTAAAACAAAGGTATGATACTAGGTTCTGGAGAGCTTCAGAGAAAATAGTTTCATAGTAACTATCAAGTTACTATTCTTTGAAATTATTCTTTAAAAATATTGGTTTGGTTGTATTGAATGGTATTGTTACGGCTTTTCCGTAACAGTATATACAGGTAAGAAGTTATATGTTAAAGTTTACCTTTAGAAACCAATATTGGTGCTAAGTGCTATCATGAAACAGAGGCAATAACTAATTCTCTATGTGTCGACATATATAAGATATATATATATAAGACATAGGACTATCTAAGTTCAAGTTTTGACCGTATATTTCTTCTATAATATTTTATTGATAGTTATAGAATTACAATATAAAAAAATTCTTTAAATACCACAATGATATCAATTTCGTGTCATATAACCTATATATTATTAATTAATTTTTATCAAAACTTGAAGTCGTATAACAAAAATATATCTTATATACACGGACGGGGAGAGTAGGTTTTTCACCGACTCACGATCCACCAACTGGTAACGCTAGCTACCCGAATTACGGCTGAGGTGTCTACAGCTGACGGTAGGAGATCCAACGCTGACATTGTAACACATCCCCCATGGCATTTTTTTTTGTGGCTCAGTTTGAGCCCCTAGCCTGTAGGGGTCATCTCAAAGATAAGCTGCTAACTAGCGGCCACATTCTGATTCTTTTATTCTTTCAGGAAGAAAGAACTCAACAAAACCCAAAAGCAAACGAGTCAAAAATTTCTTTGGTGTCCTCTAGATATCATCATTGAAGGAAGAGCAGAGAAGGGGAGCAGGAGGCAGAAATGGTTGCAATATCAGCAGCAGTCTCCGGTTGCTGCTCTTCCTCTTGCCTGTCCCAGCCGGGCCTCCTGCCCCCCACGAGGAGAAGGCACTTCAAGGTCACGGCCATGGCTCCCAAGAACAAGGTAATCGATCAAACTCCCAACTCCAGCTCCCTTAAATGTGTCCCTGCCAAGATTCAATTTCGCGTCCATGTCACTTCCAAATTCCCAAAAAATTTGCTCGAATTGCACTAGTGAATTTCCATAATCTTACCATGTTCAGTTCCATAAGCTGAATGCTCTACTGCCTTCAATTGCTCTGCTTTTCATAACTGAAGAGAAATTGGTGCTACACTCGACTTCATCCATGGCGGTCGTCTTGATTCTTGAGCAATCAATTAGTATGTGAACAATTTTGGTTGCTGACTGCGTTGTGCGTACGGTGTGGAGCGCGCAGGTGAACCGGTACGACGAGGGGTGGTCGAAGCAGTGGTTCGGCGCGGGCATCTTCGCGGAGGGGAGCGAGGAGGTCCCCGTGGACGTGTTCAAGAAGCTGGAGAAGCGCAAGGTGCTGAGCACCGTGGAGAAGGCCGGCCTGCTGTCCAAGGCGGAGGAGCTCGGCGTCACGCTCTCCTCGCTGGAGAAGCTCGGCCTGCTCTCCAAGGCCGAGGACCTGGGCCTGCTCAGCCTCGTCGAGAGCGCCGCCACCGTCTCCCCCGCCGTGCTCGCGTCCCTGTCGCTGCCACTGCTGGTCGCCGCCATCACCGTCGTCGTCGCCGTGCCGGACGACTCCACGGCGCTCGTCACGCTCCAGGCGGTCGTCGCGACGCTGCTCGCGGCCGTCGCCGCCGGGTTGTTCGTCGGCTCCGTCGTGCTCGACGGGCTGCAGGAGTCGGATTAGCGCGTCGCTAGGTGATCAGCCCCGCGACCTCCGCTAGCTCCGTTCGAGTACCTCTTGTTGTAGTAGGATTTAACGATGTGGTCGCTATATGCGATTATGCATCATGATTCATGCATGCGTGCAATTGCTCAAGAACTCACGTTTACGTGCGTGCTGACGCTTGTGTAACTAGGAAACAAGTGTTCTTTAAGTTCCAAAAAACAGAGGAAACAGGTGTTTTTTTGTTCATCGAATGCAAAGGTTTCATACATTCGTGCCGACTTCTCTTGTTAGTCTTGTGTGGCGTTTCTTCATCTTGGCCTCCCTGGTTGACAGCATCATCGCGCCGCGCGCGTACTTGTCGGTAAACGAAGAGGCAGTGTGCTACGGCCATGCTTCAGACCAGGACGACCACCGGGGCCGGCACGAGGGCGGCGACGTGGCGTGGGAACATTGCGGTGAGCGCCGTAGATGGACGGAGCCCGCGCTGCCGCCTTGAGCCGCCCCTCCCTGCTCAATATTCCATGTTTCCTTCAGGTAGCTAGCCAAAAAAAAAGTAATTTCATACCTAGTTGCACGTCCTTCTTTCTACTATCACAACCATTCAATCTGTTTTAAGATTCGTGCTGATGGTATACAAAAGAACCTCACAAACTGACCCCCTCTACACAGTCCAGTCCTCTGTCTCTCCCCTTTCTCTTTCCTTAGTCATCTAAACTATCTAATCTATCTAAATCTAAACTACTATTAAAAGCACCAATTTAATAGATCTAAATAATCTCCACCATCCATCTATACTTAATCACTACTAATCTAACGTTTCATGTTCCTTTAATGATGTAGCAGTCACATCAACAGCTCCCTTAATCTCTCCTGCCCTCATCTTCCGCGTTCAAAACTGTTGGGGGAAGGGTCCCCGCTTTACCCCGAACCGACGGGCTTCTCCCTGACAACGTCAAGACCCCCTCCCTGCGTCGACCCAGTTCACCCGGCATCAATAATCTCCGATGGCATCAACAAATTCCGTGGGCATCACCGACGACGTTGAAGCCACGCTCCATCCCAGCGGGCGTCAAGGCTGAGCTCCGTCCCGGCGAATGTCAGGGCCGTGCCCCATCCCGGCAGACGTCAAGGCCTTACCCCGTCCCGGCAGACGTCAGGGCCGCGCCCCGTCCCAACGGACGTTGAGGTTGCGCTTCGCCCCGTCGTCAAGGAAAACATGTCGTCATAGTAGCGAGTATTAGGATATTAAAGTATTAGAGTATTTGAATATTCCATAAAGATTCCTGTAAAAAGACCAAAATGCCCCTGATGGTGTGTTATTGCCCGGAGGGCATAATTTAATCTCGCATACTCCTTTCTCAAAACCTATAAATACCCCCCAGGGAGTAGAGAGAAAGGGATCCATTTTTCCCCCGCATAAATTATAATTCCTGAAATCAACACGAGAGTTTTCACTTCGCCCCGACACGGGAGTTTCCATTTATCATCGACGCGAGTGTTCCATGTTACGCGTCAACGGTCACTGTAACCTGCGCGCCTCACCTCGACGGACACTACACTTGTTCGTACTCCCTCGGTACTCCCGGAGGTCGCCGTAGCCGATCGGGGGTGCCTAAAGTATACTGCCTAGTCCCGTAGCTACGACAGTTGGCGCCGTCTGTGGGACCCGAGCAAGAAGTTGTGTCATCTGAGGCGCCGTCGAGAGGAGGCCCGGGGACATCACCGACAATCGTAACATGCGTGTGTGGGTCGTCAATACCACACGCGTGCTCCTTCGTGAAGTAAGAAGGCATGTCTAGAGCATCCCCTCACCACGCTCCACCGCGGCGCAGAACGCGCCGGTGAGCGATGTCTCCGTCGCCATGCCTTGACTCCGCCGCCGTGTCGAGCACGCTCCACCATGGCGCAGAGCGCGCCGGTGAGCGACGTCTCCGTCCCTGTGCCTTGACTCCGCCACCGCGTCGAGCACACTCCGCCGCGGCGCAGAGCGCGCCGGTGAGCGACATCTCCGTCGCCGTGCCGGGGCGACGTGCGCTATTGTCCTGTCTGAGGCGATAGCCGGTTCAACGCCGCTCTCCTAAGGACGAAGAGCCGTGGTATGACCCCTCAACCGAGGCGACGTGCGCTATTGTCCCGTCTTAGGCGACAGCCGGCTCAACGCCGCTCTCCTAAGGACGAAGAGCCGCGGTATGACCCTTCAACCGGGGCGACGTGCGCTATTGTCCCGTCTTAGGCGACAGCCGGCTCAACGCCGCTCTCCTAAGGACGAAGAGCCGCGGTATGACCCCTCAACCGGGGTGACGTGCGCTATTGTCCCGTCTTAGGTGACAGCCGGCTCAACGCCGCTCTCCTAAGGACGAAGAGCCGCGCTATGACCCTTGAACGGGGCGACGTGCGCTATTGTCCCGTCTTAGGCGACAGCCGGCGCAACACCGCTCTCCTAAGGACGAAGAGCCGCGATATGACCCCTCAACCGGGACGACGTGCGCTATTGTCCCGTCTTAGGCGACAGTTGGCCCAACGCCGTTCTCCTAAGGACGAAGAGCCGCGATATGACCCCTCAACCGGGGCGACGTGCGCTATTGTCCCGTCTTAGGCGACAGCCGGCCCAACGCCGCTCTCCTAAGGACGAAGAGCCGCGACATGACCTCTCAACCGGGGCGACGTGCGCTATTGTCCCGCCTTAGGCGACAGCCGGCTCAACGCCGCTCTCCTAAGGACGAAGAGCCGCGGTATGACCCCTCAACCGGGGCGACGTGCGCTATTTTCCGTCTTAGGCGATAGCCGGCTCAACGCCGCTCTCCTAAGGATGAAGAGCCACGCTATGACCCCTCAACCGGGGCGACGTGCGCTATTGTCCCGTCTTAGGCGACAGCCGGCTCAACGCCGCTCTCCTAAGGACGAAGGGCCGCGATATGACCCCTCAACGGGGCGACGTGCGCTATTGTCCCGTCTTAGGCGACAGCCGGCCCAACGCCGCTCTCCTAAGGACGAAGAGCCGTGATATGACCCCCCAACCGGAGCGACGTGCGCTATTGTCCAGTCTTAGGAGACAGCAGGCCCAACACCACTCTCCTAAGGACGAAGAGCTGCGATATGACCCCCCCAACCGGGGCGACGTGCGCTATTGTCCCGTCTTAGGCGACAGCCGGCTCAACGCCGCTCTCCTAAGGACGAAGAGCCGCGGTATGACCCCTCAACCGGGGCGACGTGCGCTATTGTCCCGTCTTAGGTGACAGCCGGCTCAACGCCGCTCTCCTAAGGACGAAGAGCCGTGCTATGACCCCTGAACGGGGCGACGTGCGCTATTGTCCCGTCTTAGGCGACAGCCGGCGCAACGCCGCTCTCCTAAGGACGAAGAGCCGCGATATGACCCCTCAACCGGGACGACGTGCGCTATTGTCCCGTCTTAGGCGACAGCAGGCCCAACGCCGTTCTCCTAAGGATGAAGAGCCATGATATGACCCCTCAACCGGGGCGACGTGCGCTATTGTCCCGTCTTAGGCGACAGCCGGCCCAACGCCGCTCTCCTAAGGACGAAGAGCCGCGACATGACCCCTCAACCGGGGCGACGTGCGCTATTGTCCCGTCTTAGGCGACAGCCGGCTCAACGCCGCTCTCCTAAGGACGAAGAGCCGCGGTATGACCCCTCAACCGGGGCGACGTGCGCTATTTTCTGTCTTAGGCGATAGCCGGCTCAACGCCGCTCTCCTAAGGATGAAGAGCCACGCTATGACCCCTCAACCGGGGCAACGTGTGCTATTATCCCGTCTTAGGCGACAGCCGGCTCAACGCCGCTCTCCTAAGGACGAAGAGCCGCGATATGACCCCTCAACGGGGCGACGTGCGCTATTGTCCCGTCTTAGGCGACAGCCGGCCCAACGCCGCTCTCCTAAGGACGAAGAGCCGCGATATGACCCCCCAACCGGAGCGACGTGCGCTATTGTCCAGTCTTAGGCGACAGCAGGCCCAACGCCACTCTCCTAAGGATGAAGAGCCGCGATATGACCCCCCCAACCGGGGCGACGTGCGCTATTGTCCCGTCTTAGGCGACAGCCGGCTCAACGCCGCTCTCCTACGGATGAAGAGCCGCGATATAACCCCTCAACCGGGGCGGCGTGCACTATTGTCCCGTCTTGGGCGACAGCCGGCTCAACGCCGCTCTCCTAAGGATGAAGAGCCGAGATATGACCCGTGCCAGGGCAACCTTAATTCCGCCGTGGCGTCGAGCACGCTCCATCGCGACGCAGAGCGCGCCGGTGAGCAATGTCTCCATCACCGTGCCGGGACAACCTTGACCCCGCCGCCGCGCCGAGCACGCTCCACCGCGGCGCAGAGCGCGCCAGTGAGCGACGTCTCCGTCGCCGTGCCTTGACTCCGCCGCGGCGTCCAGCACGCTCCACCGCGATGCAGAGCGCGCCGGTGAGCGACGTCTCCGTCGCCGTGCCTTGACTCCGCCGCGGCGTCCAGCACGCTTCACCACGGCGCAGGGCGCGCCGGTGAGCGACGTCTCCGTCGCCGTGCCTTGACTCCGCCGCCGCGTCGAGCACGCTCTGCCGTGGCGCAGAGCGCGCCGGTGAGCGACGTCTCCGTCGCCGTGCCTTGACTCCGCCGCCGCGTCGAGCACGCTCTGCCGCGGCGCAGAGCGCGCCGGTCCGGTGAGTGACGTCTCCGTCGCCGTGCCTTGACTCCACCACCGCGTCGAGCACGCTCCGCCGCGGCGCAGAGCGCGCCGGTGAGCGACGTCTCCATCGCCGTGCCTTGACTCCGCCGCGGCGTCGAGCACACTCCACCGCGGCGCAGAGCGCGCCGGTGAGCGACGTCTCCGTCGCCGTGCCTTGACTCCGCCGCCGCGTCGAGCACGCTCCACCGCGGCGCAGAGCGCGCCGGTGAGCGACGTCTCCGTCGCCGTGCCGGGACAACCTTGACTCGTGCCGGGCCAACCTAGACTCCGCCGTGACGCAGAGCACGCCGGTGAGCGACGTCTCTGTCGCCGTGCCGGGACAACCTTAACTCCGCCACGGCGTCGAGCACGATCGTCGCTTCGCCACCATGTGAGCAACACCTCCTTCGCCGTACCGGGACAGTCTTAACCCTCCTTGCCACGTCGTCTTCGCGTTGTTCGACCTTCGTCAAACCGCCAAACTGGCAATGCTTGTAGACACTAGGGCTAGGGGCTGAGTGCCATATTGCATAACCTCGACCTGGCGCCTTGAAGCAACAACCTGTAAAACAAGGAAAAAAGAAGAAATGATCACGAGAAGCAAAACACAGCTGCTCCAATTTTCTGACTTTCCATTAAACCTACCAAAAGGAGCTCCCAAAACACTTAAAGCGCTAGGGGCTCCGTCCCGGCGGATGTTGAGGCAACACTTTGTCAAGACGACGCGCCCGACGTGGCGCCTTGAAACTACCACGCCTGCGGACCTCGTCAACGCGGTCGCGGCGTCGCGGCGGCACGCCCGACGCGGCTCCAAGAGTCTGCCCGCCCCGAGTTTGGGGGTGTTCGGGGAGGCTAGTGGAGACGACGCGCCCGGCGTGGTGCTTCGAAACTACTAAGTCTGCGGACCTCGTCGACGCGGTCGCGGCGTCGCGACGGCACGCCCGACGCGGCTCCAAGGGACTGCCCACCCCGAGTTTAGGGGTGTTCGGGGAGGCTAGTGGAGACAATGCGCCCGGCGTGGCGTCTCGAACCTACCAAGTCTGCTCGAGGATCGTATCTCTACACGCTCGAATGTGTCACGGCGTAACAGAAAAGAATAGCAACACTGTTTTCGTGCGAGGGATATATGGCGTTGGTCCATACGACCTAATCACGTGGCGATCAACGTTCGAAATTGCGGTGACTATTCTGTCTACTCGTTCGTCGCCACTACACAAACGATGCTCATCTAGGGACATGTGACCGGCGTGCCTGTACCTCGTCTACGCGCGTTATAGTTTTATATAACTAAAAAAATAAATAAATAACAGTTCGTGATACAGTCCGCGTTAAACACCCACATACACCTCACAAATCACACATACGTCGCATGCCCCGAAGCGTGGCAATGAGCCGAAGTGTTACCCTTGGAGTGCGGTGTTCGGCAGGGACCGCGTGAGGGACGTGCGGCCCGACGGAGGCCTTCGGTAGATCAGCAGCGAAAGTAAACGGGTGGCCGGTGCTAGGACTGGCAGTGAGGGAGACGTTAACGACGGCGGCTCGACGCTCGAGCTGGCGGTACTCTGACTGCAGCAGAATAACAGATGAAGTACTAGAGTTTGAGCTATTAAGGCAGACAAAACAAATTAGGTGTTTCATCTCACTGATCATCATGTTGCATACTAATAGTTGAGCAAATGGAGCGATACCAAAATTATACCTTCCAGATCTCTGATCTGGAACAACCAAGCTGAGAATTGATTTCAGCCCTGGAGTTCCAAACTGATCAACTGTGACTGTCGTCAAAAGCTGGAAGATGTGAAATATTCATCAGTGAATAAAAAATCTCAAGGAATTATACAGTTCTCATAAATTCAGATTACAGGGCATGAAAAACAGTAGTTGAATATACAGACCAAAACAGAACAATGTCAAGCAAAAACGGCTATGAGGTTCTCATAAACATGCTTCAATGTATGAACAAAGAGAATTGGAGCAATGGTGGCTTGCATCTGAATCTGAATTTGCTTTGACATCAACTGTCAAGTTCTTGTTCTTAAGCTGGGTCTGAAGTTCGCCAAAGATGGGCTCATTTTTCCTTGTTCAGGCGGCTGCGATTGCCTGTAGATAAAACCAAAATCATCAACATGGAGAACACAAATGCTGCACACAGATACACTGATCCGAAACTATATACCGATCCTCAAGTCATCTCCTTCACACACAGTAAATAACTAATGAGCACCTAGTTGCGCTTCGCAGCGTGGAACAAAGAAAGAAGCACAATACAATCACATGGTAAGAAAGAAAAAAGAGGGAAGATTGACAGTCTCATTACAACAACTAAACAGAAAACGATTACAAAACTTCCCATTCGAAGATGTCCTATTTTTGGTCCTGCGAATCCCAATATCCTTGTCTAACGCTCCCAACACTTTGTATGATTGTATCTCATTCTCAGGCCCATATCTAACTTCCTACAAGACCAGCATGGCACACAGTTAATCCATGATATGTAAAGAAATGAAGTCATGTAAGAATTGACCACCGTGACAGGCACATCACCCATGATTAGGTGGAGATTGAAGTGCGACAAGTCGAGCTTGAGCTGCTCCTAGCTCTCGCTGAAAATGAACGGATGCCATTAAGCAGCTTCAATAGCATCAGCTGGTCCGTGGCAAAATTCAGGACACTTAAGTTTCAGAAATTCAGTACCAATTCAGTCTCAAGGAACAGCTTGTTACTCAAATAGCAGGAAACTGCTCCCTTCAAAAGATAACTTCATGCATCCTGAACAAAATAGGATACTCGAGCATTTTCCTTTAGTGGAGCATGGAAGCACTCCTGAATCCCGAGAGACCTCCTGTACCATCACCTCCTCCTTTCGCTTTCCTCCCTTCCTTCATATATCATAGTGATAATATGGTACTGATGACTAATCATTCAGCAGCACATCAGCATATGACATCTGAAAACATCAAAGGGAGCAAAGGATCATTTCATCATGAGCTTCTGGAGTGTGGAGCAGTAAAGGTTTCATAGATTATGTTACTTGCAAATTTTCAGTTCACCTTTATACCTAATCTGCCATGGGTTTGTATTCCAATTTCTAATTCCTGGTTTGTTATCTGAAAGGATTATGCTTAGTGCCAAAGTATCATATCTGACACTTCCTAAAGATACCACACTTCATAGTTTGCAGAACAACAGTGCAGTATACTATTATTTTGATCACACTCTACAAAATGCTATGCTTAATCTGTTAACCAGCTTTTGCAAGAGAATGACTAGTATTGATGATTAAAATCAAGGACCATGTCCACTACCACAAACCTTTGGAACAATCCTTGCTGACCGTCTGGGTAATGTAGAAGGTTTGATCTGTCAAGCAGAAGTGTCGGAGTATTATTCCGGCAATACTAACTACGGGGCGGCGTGAGCACAGCAAATCAGGATGGGTGCACACGGGAGACAGGATTTAGACAGGTTCAGGCCCTCACGGAGAGGTAATACCCTACGTCCTGTATTTGGTGGCTGGTATTGCTTGTATCCCGAGTGCCGTGAGCCCTCGATATTCGATCTCGAGTTTACTCGGACTTGGAAACGATGGAGATTGTCTATGACCTAGATAATACTGGAAGGCTTACCGATCGAAGGTCCCCTACCAGGCCTTATATAGGCGACCGGGGTAGGGTTACAAGAGTCCGAGTCGGTTAACAGATTGATTTCCTATTCGGTTACAATAGATTCCGGGTATGCCGGGTAGGTATTAGTCCTTGTCTTGTACTCCACGCTGATGAGGCGCCCCCGTATTGGAGTCGGACTCCGAGTAGTCGGTCCGGCCCATCCCGTGGCCGGAAGGCCGGATTCGTCCTCCTTGATGATACCCGGGTGCCATATCATCATCAGTAGCCCCCCGAGTCCTTCACGATCTCACTGCTGCCGGTTTTCACCCCTGGATGAGCTTTCCGACTGACTTTGGCTTGCTGGGAGATTGCGAAGGGCTAATGGAACTTCTGCAAACAAGACAGTTAAAGCCAAGTAACATTCACCCATAAGGCAGGAATGTTAAGGCGAATGAGCTATTAACGGGTAACCTCTGGTGGCACCCGGTCCATCCTTAGGGACAGGGACTGGCTAGTAACCCAGCGTGGGGCATGCCATGAATCCCGAATGAATTCCCGAGTAGCACCCGGCCCTCCCGAGTGGGTTAAGGGCCGGCCGGAGTCCCCTGAAGGAATGCCTCTGAAACTCACGTCTGAACCAGAGAAAACAGCCATGGCGCATAGGTTCCCGAGTTTCAAAGTCTTACGCCAGGTCATTCCACTGAATCTAGGGATCCCAGTTACCGGGGCCTCCGAGGCTTAAGTGCTCGACAGGTCCGGGTGGAGAATCTGGCAGCTCCGAGTTGCTCAGCATCCAACTTGTGGCTTATGGGAGGTGCGCCATTACTGCCCCTCGCTCGGGTGTACTCAGGCGACTGCGTTCCTGCTTGAGGCCAGCCTCTGATACCCTTCGCAGCCAAAGCGCCCGGTGCCGACTCTCCCGGCAGCCGGCTAGTGATTTACGGGAAATACGCTTTGGCCGCCGTATGGCGGAGACGTATTCCGTCGGGTTATTAAGCCTGGAAAGCCAACCATCGGATCTCCCTTCATTAAACAGCACGAATCGCGGTGCCGCCAGGTCGTGGGCGCGAAAATCACGCGACGTGGCCCGCCAGATGCGCGTGAGGGAATCTAAAGAGGCGCGTAGTGGGGCGCGGCGGATCCAGACACGTGCGGACATGGGGAAACCGAAACCCGTCGACCCGTCCTTTTATACTCCAAAGAGACCGCGGGTTTGGCCCATGCACCCATTCGCCTTTCTTCTTCCTTCTGCTCCCGAACGCTTCGCCTTCTTCTCCCAAATCCGCCCGTACGCGCCGCCCCACCCAAAACCCTAACCTCCGCCTCAGTCACCTCGGATGCAATCCCCGCATTGGGAAGCCGACCCGACGGAAGCCGAAGAGGACGCCCTGGTGTGGAAGCTGCTGAGCGAAGAGGAGTCGCCCGCCAGTCCGATGGCCCCGTGGATGAAGTCATCGGCGACGGACATACGGCTGGAGATGCTCGTGCGGCTCGGGCTGCTGCCGCCAAAGGAATTGGTCGAGTGGCACGCCGCCGCCGGGGAGACCATCCCCACCCCGAATACCGGCGAGTTGGTTGTCCACGGCTCCTTCGAGCGAGGGTTTTCGGTGCCGGCCCACCCATTCCTGCGGGGGGCTGCTCTATTATTACGGATTGGAACTCCACAACCTCAATCCCAACAACGTGCTCCACGTTTCCTGCTTTATCACCCTCTGCGAGTGCTACCTTGGCATTCGGCCGCACTTCGCCTTGTGGAAGCACCTCTTCATGGTGAAGCCGTAGCCGAGCAGGGACAACCCGGCCGTAGTAGGCGGCGCCGGGCTCCAGCTGAGGTCCGGAGCTACGAAGAACTACCCGGCTCCGCCAATGCAGTCGTCGAACAAGGGCTGGCACGCCAACTGGTTCTACTGCGCCAACCCGGAGCCATCGCTGCCGGCCTTCTCGGGTCAGCCGCCAGTGGTCAGGCCGAGCTGGTCGGACCTTCCGCTTGAAAGGGAGCAGGACAACGTCGCCGTCGTGATGGCGCAGCTCGAGGAGGCAATGAAAGCCGGGGTCACTGGGGCAGTTGTCGCCGCGACCTTCGTCCGGTGGCGGGTGCAGCCCGCCAAGCTGCGGGCGCACCTGATGTTCGAGTACACCGGCGAAGGCGACGCGACCCGGGAGTCCGCGGAGGAGCTCACGGAAGGCGAGGTCCAGAGTCAGCTCGAGAGGATCTTGGCTCAGGGGACGAGCCTGGATTTCTCCGAGCGGCCGGCCCCCTTTAGCCGGGTGAACCCCCCGAGTGACGTAAGTGCCCGAGTCCCGCCTTTTTAGTTCTTTCTTTATTTCTTCACCGAATCTTATTCGGGGTTTTGCCTTTGCGTTTCGGCAAGTGTTGTTTGGCTTCTATTCCAAAGCTCCCCTCCCGGAGGACGAGATTTGGAACCAGCCGCGTTATGCTAATGTCCCAGGCGGCGGGCCGCCACCGCAGGGAGCAGTCGGGGCTCCGTCTTCCGGCGCCGACCACTCAAAGGGCACCGGGTCTTCCTCTTCCGGCGCCGGCCCTTCAAAGGGTGCCCAGTCTTCCTCTTCCGGCGTCGGCCCTTCAAAGGGCGCCGGGTCTTCTTCTTCCGGTGCCGGCCCTTCAAAGGGCGCCGGGTCTTCAAAGGGTGCCGGGCCCTCTAAGGCGCCGGCGGCGGCTCCGCCCCGTCCTCCCCCGCCGAGCACGCCCGCCCAGGAGGAGGACGAGAACTCGGACGACGCTAGCGCCTTCCGAGTGAAGAGACGGAGGCGGCCGACGGGTACTACCCAGAGGGACGGGGCGGCTCCGCCGCCGGCTCAACCACCATCGTGAGAGGCGCCGCCTCGCCGGGCGGGGCGGTTCTGCCCCCCGTGCCAGCCCGGCGGCTCCGTCTGCCGCAGGGAGCACGCCGGCGGGACAGGAGGGGCGCCGCCGCCGGTGCCGACCCGGTAGCGCCGGCTGCTACTGGGACTGCCCCGACGGAGCCGGAGGACTCCGCTGCTGGCGCTAGTCCGGTGGCGCCAGCCGCCGCAGGGGCTGTACCGGCGGAGCAGGAGGGCTTCGCCGCCGGCGCTGATCCCGTAGCGCCGGCCGCCACAGGGATTGTGCCGGCGGAGCAGGAGGGCTCCACCGCTGGCGCTGATCCGGTAGCGCCAGCTGCCGCTCCGAGTGAGGCTTCTCGGGCGGGCCCGAAGGCGATGCTCCCCCCAGCCGGGGGGAGAAGAGAGATGCCGACGCCGCCTTGGTGCGCCCAGCGGGTCGGGGACCTCGCCGGCCCCGGCTGTTGGCCGCGCCTGGGCAGCGAACCGCGGGAGCCAGGAAGCGCATCGCCGTCCCTCGGTCCTCGAAGTAAGTGTCAGGCCAACTGCCTACTTGACTTTGTTTCTTTAAATGCTGACGAGCTCGAATTACCCAGGATGCGGAGGACGGGGGATATCCCGAAGGCTCCCCCGAGCGTCCCAGCACCCAGCCAAGGCGAGGAT
Organism: Stipa capillata; assembly: GCA_019208055.1. Lineage (NCBI taxonomy): Eukaryota > Viridiplantae > Streptophyta > Magnoliopsida > Poales > Poaceae > Stipa > Stipa capillata. Next base: position 171,729 of record JAGXJF010005755.1, on the reverse strand, counting down.
CCTCCAGCGGCGGACGTCCGGCCTGCGTCGCCCCCGCCTGCGGACTTGCCGTCATCTCCCCGGCCGTGTCCCAAGCGGCCCAGTGTGCAACCCGACTCGGCCGCCGAGCCTCGGGGGGAGGAGCCCTCAGCCGGAGTGCCAGCTCCGGAAGCGCCTGAGTACGTTGGCCGGGCCTTGGTGGTCGCAGGAGGAGCAAGTCCCGGGTCGTGGCGGCAACCGCGGTCCACCTCCGCCGATGGAGGAGTTCAGCGGTGCTGCTCCTCGCCCGCCGTCCTCTGAGCTGGTGCGCCGACCACTTCGGGTCCGGGAGGAGGACCAGTGGGCGCCAGGTATGACGGTCCGGGAGATCGATGATCTCGCGGAGGAGAAGGAGTGGCAGGCGGCTGCGGACGTCGCCGCTCAAATTGGAGAAATCCTCCCCGCCTTGCTGAAGACGGCGAAGGAGGGAGCCAACATGCTGAATGGCAGGCTGCGTCGTTTGATGGAGGTAAGTTGTTTTTGCCCTGTAGGAGTATGTCCATAGGAAGTAGCCCCCGGGCCTCTGCCCGACTAAGTTAGTCGGGCGGAGGGCCCTTTGCTTTTCCCTTGTAGTCTTCACTCTGGGTGCACGAACAGTGCACCCAGAGGGTGTAGCCCCCGAGCCTGCGTTCGACTAGGATAGTCGGACGGAGGGTGTAGTTGTCTTTTTGAGTCTGACTCTGGGTGCACGAACAGTGCACCCAGAGGGTGTAGCCCCCGAGCCTCCGCTGGGTTCTTGGGACCAAGTGGAGGGTTTTGATGCCTTTGTCGGGTGGCCTAACGTGTGTGTGTTCCTTTTGCAGGCTCTGAACCAGCGGTCACAGAACAAGACCGCCTTCCTCCAAGACCGGCTGCCTGTTATCGAACGCCTGGAGTTGCGGAAGTCCGAGTGGGACAAGATGTCCGCGAGTCGGCAGGCGGCGGAGGATGTGGCCCGCAAGCGCGGAGCGGAAGTTATCGCCCTGCAGGCGGGCATTTCGCAGGAGATCGCCAAAACCCGAGGTGAGTGAACCGAGTGATTTGTTGCCCCGCTTTGTCGCGGTTCGTCTTGCTGACGCGTTGTCTCTTGCAGCCACCGAAGAAGAAGTTGCGAGGCTGAGGGCGGAGCTCAAGGCGACGAAGACCCGTGCCCAGGACCTGGACGCCGCCAAGGAGCAGGCTGGGAAGCTTGAGGAGGCGCTCTTGGCGGAGAAGGCCCGTGCGGAGCAGCTCGGGCGCGAAGCCGAGTAGGCGGCCAAGAAGGCCGCTGACTCAGATGCGGCCGCCAGGGCCGCGAAGAAAGCTGCCGCAGAAGCGGAGTCCGGTGAGTGCCATGTCTGACTTCGTGTTGTCCCGGCCTGCTGGTCATATTACTCATGCTTGTTTTTTGTTGTTGCAGAGTGGAAGACGCGTCTCGAGAAGTCCCGTGGGATGATCGAGTCGCTGCTGAAGGCGGGGCAGGTGGCGTGTGGCGCCGTCTGGCCGGACGAAACGGCCCCGGACTCTGTCGCGGCAGTTGCCGAGCGTCTGAGCCAAGTGCCCGACCAAGTGGCGGACATCGAGGCGGAGGACGCGCGGACGGGGGCCAGCATAGTCCTGGCGGTGGCGCGGTCCCACTACCCGTTGCTAGATATGCAGGCAATCGGGGAGGGGTATGCCGCTGATTTCCCGGAAGAGGACATTCCGGAGATGATGCGGTCCGTTGAGTCCACCGTCGATCACGGGCCGGTGCAGCTCGACGAGCGTTTTTGTCCTCTTCTTGACGGGTGCGGTTTCTGGCGACTATGGTGCCTCGGGCGTCTCGATGGGGCCCGAGTCGTTCGTGAACCGCCCCAGCCGGCTGGCGTTGGTCGGGACTTACTCGTCGCCCACCCATATCGGATGGACTTTTTGGAGGGGTAGAACGCCGACTCCTAGCGCCTACTGAGGAGCCCATGCGATCACCTGAGACCTCAGCTTGCTGGAGTGCGGTTTCTTCCAACAGAACACGGAGTTGCCGAGTTCGACGTGTCCCGGGTTGCCCTCAGGGATTTCAATGGCGCGTGCCGCCATCGTGGCCGCGACGATGTTATGACTCGGGAGTGGGAATATTGTGACCCCATCCCTTTCACGCATGCGGAGCTCATTATGGACTTGGCGTCCGCGAGCCCTCATGTCGTCATTGCGCCGTTGATCGTCACGCTGGCGAGCGAGCCGAGTTTGTTGCTCGATCAACTCTTCCTCCTTGGCAAGGAGTCGAAGTCGGGTGGCTTCGAGCTCAGCCGGCATTTGTTCCACGATGGGGACCGCTCGGCCATCGCCGTCGTCTGGCGAGCCGGCGTTGGCCATGAAGACTTCCCGGGACGGATGGTGGCTACCAGAGCTCTCATAATCGTCCGAGTTATACTCGAGGACGGGGAGGAGAGAGTCAATAGCCCCCACCAGTTGGGATCCGAGCGTGAACTCGTGCGGAGCAAACGGATCCGGTTTTGGCGCAGCCTCTTCCCTGGGGAGAGGGCCGTGCTGAAAAGCTGATGGAGCCTCTACGGATCGGGACGTCGCCGAGTAGCAGAGGTGGAGCTGGCCGATCTTGTCGGCGATGAAATTCAACTTTCCGAATTGGAAAAGTTGGCCGGGATCCGGGACAGCGTTCACGAAAGCGAATCTCATGATGCTTCCCGGGACGAAGACGCTGTTGCAGTTGATGAAACCCATCCCGATTCGTGTAGATGGATCTATGCGCACCTCCCCGCCAACTGTCGGAGTATTATTCCGCAATACTAACTACGGGGCGGCGTGAGCACAGCAAATCAGGATGGGTGCACACGGGAGACAGGATTTAGACAGGTTCAGGCCCTCACGGAGAGGTAATACCCTACGTCCTGTGTTTGGTGGCTGGTATTGCTTGTATCCCGAGTGCCGCGAGCCTCGATATTCGATCTCGAGGTTGCTCGGACTTGGAAACGATGGAGATTGTCTATGACCTAGATAATACTGGAAGGCTTACCGATCGAAGGTCCCCTACCAGGCCTTATATAGGCGACCAGGGTAGGGTTACAAGAGTCCGAGTCGGTTAACAGATTGATTTCCTATTCGGTTACAACAGATTCCGGGTATGCCGGGTAGGTATTAGTCCTTGTCTTGTACTCCACTCTGATGAGACCCCCCCGTGTTGGAGTCGGACTCCGAGTAGTCGGCCCGGCCCATCCCGTGGTCGGAAGGCCGGATTCGTCCTCCTTGATGATACCCGGGTGTCATGTCATCATCAAGAAGCACTTGTTATTAGAGATAGGCAATAGGAAGAAGCTAGCTGCCATTCCTCACACAAGCTGTAGATATCAGAGTTCTGAAGAGTGACCAAAATCTGATACTTACTTACCTCTACCTGCAAGCCGTACGAATCTCGCCTCCAATAGTCCAATCCGACGAGCCTTCGCTGCGGCAAGATGATCAGTAACTCCTAAGGCCACCACGTAGCCCTAATCACACAGATTTCAACAAAGGACGAGCCTCTTTTCCCAGAAAGACCAACCAAGTTCCGATCAAAACCAAAACCCATGGAAGATTTCCCTGCCAAATGCATCTATATACTCCACCAAGGACGTACAAATGCCTACGACAAATCTGAGAAGAACCAAAAAATGGGGAGGAAAAGGAATGGCACCTCTGCTGGAAGATTTGCTCATCGGATTGGAGGCGAGATTGATGTGCTGCTGGTTCGTGGGTTTGGGTTTTAGTTGTGGACGTCGCGGACGAAGTCGGACCGGCGACCGGGTCGCTCCGGCGGCGGCGGGGGCCGGACAGGTGCACCGACGATGACTCACAGCGGGAGGCCGGCGTGTGGAGGAAAGCAGCCGGCAAGGCGGCGGGTGGTCGGTAGGGGCGGAGCGCCGGTAGGCGGTCGGCAGGGGCGGAGCCCGGCGGCGGAGAGGCGGGAGCGCCGGCAGGCGGTCAGCAGGGGTGGAGCCCGGCGGCGGAGAGTTGGGGGCCGGTGGCGGCGTGGCCCCAGGGCGGAGCGCGGCGGCGGAGTTGGGGATGGGGGCGGCGGCGGGGTTTATATGACTCCTGCCCCCCAACCGACGTACTGTGCCCGCATGGGCCACGGCCCATTTAGGCAGGGGGCAGCGTGGTGAAGAGAAAAAGGAGGGAAAGAAAAAGGAAAAAAGAAGGGAAGGGAAAAGAGAAGAAGAAAAAGAAGAGAGAAAAAAGAAAAGGAGAAAAAGAGAAGAAGAAAAAGAGGAGGAAGAAGAAAAGGAAGGAGAAAAAAGGAAGAAGAAAAAGAAAAAGAAAGAAGAGAAGAAAAAAAAAGAGAAGAAGGAATTCGTCGGTTCGGCCCGCGCGCCAACCCATTGGAATTGGTGTGCCGGCTCGAACGGGCGTCACTCGACCCGCCCGAACCGGCAAGGGGCTACTGTTGAGGAAAGGGTCCCCGCTTTACCCCGAACCGACGGGCTTCCCCCTGATAACGTCAAGACCCCCTCACTGCGTCGACCCAGTTCACCTGGCATCAATAACCTCCGATGGCATCAACAAATTCCACGGGCATCACCGATGACGTCGAAGCCAAGCTCCATCCCAGCGGGCGTCAAGGCTGAGCTCCGTCCTGGCGAATGTTAGGGTCGTGCCCCGTCTCGGCAGACGTCAAGGCCTTACCCCGTCCCGGCGGACGTCAGGGCCGCGCCCCGTCCCGACGGACGTTGAGGTTGCGCTTCGCCCCGTCGTCAAGGAAAATATGTCGTCATAGTAGCGAGTATTAGGATATTAAAGTATTAGAGTATTTGAATATTCCATAAAGATTCCTGTAAAAAAGACCAAAATGCCCCTGATGGTGTGTTATTGCCCGGAGGGCATAATTGTAATCTCGCATACTCTTTTCTCAAAACCTATAAATACCCCCCAGGGAGTAGAGAGAAAGGGATCTATTTTTCCTCCGCATAAATTATAATTCCTGAAATCAACATGAGAGTTTTCACTTCGCCCCGACACGGGAGTTTCCATTTATCATCGACGCGAGTGTTCCATGTTACGCGTCAATGGTCGCTGTAACCTGCGCGCCTCACCTCGACGGACACTACACTTGTTCGTACTCCCTCGGTACTCCCGGAGGTCGCCGTAGCCGATCGGGGACAAAAACAAAAAGAAAAACAGTTACCCCTCCCCTCGTTGAGTGCTACCGAGACGACAGCGGCAGAGACGGCGCCTGCCCTCCTTGCGCCTGCTGCTCGCCCCTGTCGCCGCCGGCACCGTGAGCCCCTGCCACCATCGCCCTTGCATCTTGGTTGGGGGAGGCCAGGACGCCGAGGCGACGGTGTCGTGGCGGATCCACAAGGAACGGCTCAGTGCTCTCACAGTGATGCCGGTGAGGTGGCGGGAGCCGCAGCGGCTAGTGGCACGACGGCAGGAGGCGGAGGTGGTGAAGAGGTACACGGAGACGGGGATCGCGACCGTGGGACAGCCTAACGGCGTGCCGCGAGCTGGCCGAGCTGCTGCGCCACGGGTACGTGAATCTCCCCAAGGCCGCCCAGGCCCTCGTCGCCGGTGACGTGCTAACGGCGTTCCACCTCCTCCCTCAGTAAGCAAGCCCTCCTCACCCAATTAATCTCGCACCACGGATGTGCATGATTCTGTCGAATTCCCTGTATTCTTGCCTTGTGGAACCGCCGATACGACTCGCAGTGGATTACTGCATGGAAAATGTAGGATTTAGTCCCTTGAATATGCCTTGATGATGGTTGGTCTGTCCCAGTTGTAATAATGTGCATGCTAATTCGTATTAGGTTTTTCCTTAAGAGCTACTTGCCTACTTATGCTCCTATATTAGATTGCAGCTAATTGCCTTTCACATCAGCAGAGATTAGAGACTCGAATCACTCTGAAATGAACTTCACAGGGGGTCGCGATATCCATTATCCACTCTACTTATCTTCTCTTGGTTCTTACAGTTCAAGTAATTATGTGCCAACATTGCAGTAGCTCTGGGGTTAACCTTGCATGATTTTTTTTTGCTGATAATGGTGTATCATGAGCAAGTTGTAGCTTTGAAAGTTTTAGCTCTTGGATAGTTAATGGATCACCAATGATATGTAATAACAAAGGCAGTGTTGATAGTCTATATTTGTAGATAAACATTTGATTTTAAATTCGTTCTTTTGCAAAATTGATGATTGATCCTAAAAATGTTTACCCAAGGGAATATGCGGTTACATTGATGATATATTAATATGCACATTTAGTTTAGAATTGGAGAACTGCTACAGCACGTGATACCTTTTGGGGCACTCCCGACGGGGCCCCTTCTTCCACCTCGGCACCTCGCTCCCTCCTCTCTTTTCATTGCATCCACTCCACTCCGGCACCTCAGCCACACTCCCCCGTCGAGCCGCTATCAAGCTGAAGTTGTGCAGCAGAGCAGAAAGGAGCCTGAGGGAAGAGGACGACTTACCTGGGAAAGAATATGTCGTGGCCATTAGATCTGATAGCTGAACAAATAGATGGAATCCCATTCGTTGGGTTGAAACGGGATACCATTCTTTATTTTGTCTTACAATTAATATGTACGGTAAGATGAAAAACCCAAACCAACACCCGGACCATCAGGGAGAGAGAGAGAGAGAGAGGTACATCACAGGGCTCTTGGAAATTTCTTGAACTTATATTCTCTCTCTCTTTTTTGTTCTATACAAAAACGAGTGGTACATGCTTGTACACAAGTTCTCTGGGTCATTGTCCGTGGAGTTCATTCTTCGTAGTATGTTATGTTGACACGCTTTTCACTCTGTATCCATGTTTAGTTGTAAAGTTTGGAACTATTTTATGCTTCCAAAGGTTCACTTTTTCATGGTCATAATCTCTGGTTTGTGCTTAACGTGTTATATACTTGCATAGACTTTTCCCATGTATCATAAAGATACAGCCATCTAGGCTGTCAAAAAATGCATGCAACTAAGGTCTCATATTAAACTATTATATCACTGCAATGGCTATTACATGTAATGCATATTTGGTCTAACATGCTTCAGCTCTCGACCATGCCATATCCTCTTGGAGCTAGAATTATCGTGTCATGCATTGTGTCTTTAATGTCGAAAACTTATACAATTGACCAACCTTTAGGATCTGCACGAAAGTTTACCATCTTTAGGATTAATTAAATAATGCATAGGGCAATGTCCTACAAGTCTTTTACGCCATTACTTACTACAACTTGTCAGCACCTCTCCAGTGTCTTTCTGTCTCTTGATTATTGAACTGTTTGGCAGGAGTCTAAATATCTTCCGAGTTTTTTAATAAAATAAATAAAATCATCATATGGAAGAACTTGTGGCAATGGACCAACGGAAATAAGATGGTGACCAACCAGCTGCGTGGCAAGTAAAGAATACGTACCATACCGGTTTGATGTTGTGACACGATGCGTTTTTGCCATACCAACAGTTTACCGGCCATTATCCATACACACTAAATCACAGTTTGCGCTTTATTGGTAAATCTAAAAAAGGGTCTATATTCGTAGCTCACAATAATATTGTATTGCTTGTAGTTGTATTGCAGTTGGTAAGATTTTTCCTTGTGAAGACCGAACTATAGGTTTGTGACTGAATGCTGTGTAGAGTAGCCACTAGAATAAATTTAACCATGTTGTTTTTCAGTAAAGATCCACAAAGTCAAGTTGAGCTAGAAGGGCTGAAATAAGCTAGAGTTCTATTCTTGTATAATTGGAGAAAATTCTACCATATTTTATTAGTTGATATTGCATCAGTGCACTAATAATTTTTTCGCATTCAGACCGTCATTTAGGTTGATGTTTATTAATTCCCACTGATCAACGCTTTTTTTTCTTTTATTATAGTTCTGGAGTGACCAAGAGAAGTGACACCAGCAGTCTAAAATAACTGTTAGGCTTAGATTGTAAGAATTAGGACACTATGTCCTTTCTCCTGTTTTATTACTCCTTACACAGATTGTAATGGGATAGCACATGGAAAGATGCTCATGCTGCATTATTTCTTTCTTATAAAGTCACATTGTGATGCTACTTAGCATTCATAGAGTGATTTGGAACTTTGGAATCATTTTTATTCTATTCGCATATAGCAACAATAGGCTGATAGTACAATTTGCAAGGAACTCTACATGGAGCTCTAACAAATATATATATAACTCTGTAGATCATTAGTTTAGTTATAGAACTCTACATGGAGTATATATGAAACTCTGTAGATCATTAGTTCAGTTATAGAACTCTACATGGAGCTCTAACAAATCCTTCCATTCATGAACTTTTAATGGCAGCATCATCTAAAATAAAAACTGTTTTTCCCCTTTTACTTATACAAATTGACATAGAAAGAGGTTAGTCACTAATGCAAAACCCTGGTGCTTCTATGAGCTTTGTTGCTTAGCTCACTTTCCCTGATTAGCATATTTTATGCCCTTTGGCTTCAATTCTCAATTTAATTATGTACTTGGCATTAAAAAGGTATAGTGCGGTGCCAGCTTTAGATTTAGATTTCCATTTTTTGCAGCCTTGTCAAGTTCCAAAAGGTCTTATTAGAACCTTTTTGCAACTGCACCATGTGCTTCTAATGGTACCAAATTGTCGGTGCCTAGATTAATACCATAGGCTCCAGGTGTTAAAAGGGGTGTAACCATAATAGAAGATATCTATTTGTCTTATTCAAAAACGTTCTCAAACGATTAAACATTTGCTCACTAATATTCCTCGCAGATGAAAATCAATCGGATGCATCTTCATGTAGATTGAGCGAGCGTTCCCCATTTAAAGACCTAACAAATACAACAACGGATGGGGTTGCAAATCCCATGACAGATGATTATTTAGAACATAAACGATAGATGGGCATACAACTTGGATTTTGGCCAAGCCAAATAAAGACATAGATCCCACGGGAAAAAGCACCAAAAACATTATGTACAGAGATGTCTTGGAGTGATAAAACAGGTTTGTTCTCCATTTATGCCAACCCATCTCATTATTTAATCTTTTTTTGGACATTGCTCATCTCATCATTCCACAACAGAGTTTCAGGTTAAGGAGCTCAGCACAGGAAGGAGTTCAGCTCCTGGAGATGGAGGTTGAAAGGACCGAAGGTGCCGACTAGAGGTGGTGAATAGGAGGCTAATTAAATTTACTTCTTTTAACTTAGTTTATCAAATTAAGTCTTAGCTAGTTGCAAGGATAAGCTAGCTGTGTGACAGGTGAACAGCACAGGCAATATATGATGTGTAAATTAACACGTAGCTGTTAAACAGGTAACTAACACAGGTGAGCTAAAGACTTAGAAATAGGTGAGCAAACTAAATGGTTGTGTAACAGGTAGCTGACACAGGTAAGAGATATAATCTACAGCAACTGAGACACAGCTATGCTAACACAGGAGAAAAGATGATCTATCACAGATAAACAATATATATCTAAGAACACACAAGCATACAGATATGATGAGTAACTAGAAGCAATATAACAAGTAATCAGAGAGACAAGGTGTTTTTCACCGAAGTTCCCTACTCTTTTCAGAGAGGTATGTCTCCGTTGGAGAGGCTACTCTGAAGAGATCACCAGCACTGAATCATGCTTGTTCTCCGAGTACCTGAGTGAACATGCCTCTTGCTTTGCTTGTGGAAGTCATTTAGCTTTGCAGCAGGTAGACTTCGGATCACCTTCACAAACTACTGGTTCAGCCCACACAAGCTTGGGTGATACCAGCAACTCCTACGCCCGTTTAGGAGTAGACACTCCAAGAGTAACAGATTCGGCAGCAACGACTCTTGGACTCAAGGAAACTAGCAAAACTAGGGTGAAAGATCGAGGTTTATCGACTAGAGGGGGGTGAATAGGAGATTATCAAATTTTAACAAATTTGTTGCTTAGCATGCAATTGGTGAAGCAGATTAAAGATGAAGCAGCAGAGAACAAACAATAAACAACTCTAATGAAGAACAACACAAAGCAAAGAACTGAAATCGAAGACAAGAGGATTTAACCCGAAGTTCAAGTTGTTGGCAACAACTCTATGTCTTCGTTTGGAGAGGCTGAGCACTTAGCTCCAAAGACACAGTCTTCACCTTTTTCTCCTTGAGTTTGTGTCCACTTAGGATCTGCTCAACACTCTTGGTGGATCTTGAGGTGATCCCCGGACCTTCACAAACGTTGGAGCCGATTCCACAAGTTGGAGCTCTTCCAAGACACCTAGCCGGCTAGGAGATGCCAAATCTCCAAGAGTAATAGCTCAGATCTGCTAGGCTCGAAGAAGCTCAGCTTGAATGCTCAATCCAAGTCTCAAATCTCTCAAATGCTTTCCTCTCACAAAGGGGATCTCAATGGAGTCAAAGAGAAAGGGGAACACACAGTGGAGAGAGAGTGCTTTTTGCGCTAAGTGTCCTCCCGAGCCCGCAGGGGGTCGGGGGCTATTTATAGCCTGTCTGCAAAAAAGAGTCGTTGGACTCAGAGATTGTCTTCCGGTCCAACCGGAAGACAAACCCGGTAGCACCGGGATTCAAACCAACGGTCAGATCTGAAGAACGATTGATGCACAGCGAAAGGCTTCACCATGAAGGCGGTAGGTCCGGAGGGAACGCGGTCACACCGGGATTGAAGAATGTGCTCACCAGAACAACTTCCAGAAGCGAATCCCGGTTGTGCCGACTTTGAGGGCGGTTGTGCCGGGTATGAAGAAATGGCACATTCTTCCTCACAGAGAAGAAAAACGGCCCAACCGGAAAAATACCCCGGTACATCCGCTTCAACAGAAGACCTAAGTCCAGAAGATGTTCTCGGTGCAGCCGGAAGACAGAACCGGTGCAACCGCAGACACATGAAGAACGGGACTTAGTCTGAGACAAACTTGGCCCTAAGTCCAGAAGAGATTCCCGGTGCAACCGGAAGACAAACCCGGTGCAACCGCGGACAACTCAGAAGGCGACTTAGACTAGGGCATCAAAACGACCTAAGTCCAGAGAGGATTCTCAGTGCAACCGGAAGACAAACCCGGTGCAACCGCAGACAAACGAACAGGACTTGGTCTAGGGTACAGAAGCATATCCCGGTAGCACCGGACTTCCAAACCGGTCGTACCGGTTTCCGGAATATGAAACTAGGGCAAACCCTAAGCGGCAGGGTTCCCTAACTCTCCAACACAGAGGCCATTCTCGGCAGCACCGGATTCAAGACCGGTTGTGCCGCAACTGAAGCTCTTCAAGGTTGAGACTCCTAAGCCCTCAAACCTTGGATCAGAGGACAATCCCGGTACAACCGATTCTTCAAACCGGTATAACCGAGAGTCACTATCTGTGTTTCAGAAAGAGATTTCAAAAGGATTTCTTTGAGATTTGAACTGAGCACTTAAGAAGATCCTTCCTAGAGCTTAACTTATCTGACCCCTCTTAGTATGCGGCTTATCCTATAGACTCAAATGATCTTCGATCATATAAACACTAGAAAATCTCCACTAATCTTCTAGATCCAAGCCTTTCTTCAACATCAATTTTTAGGGGTCGTCATTCATTGGTTAAATCAATCACTTGGGGACTAATCACCTGTGTATACTTAGTAAACCATTAGTCCCTTAATCGTTTGTCATTAATCATCAAAATCCATTAGGGGCACTAGATGCACTTTCATAGGGTTTACCTGCCACCAACTGCAATCACGGCCCTTGACACATCAAGCCACCATCACCTTGCTTGCAACTCCTTGCACAGCACCGGTTTCATCACAGCTGTGACACAGCTGCCTAGCACAACCATTCCCTTGTCCTGGAAACCACCTTTGTACTTTTTGGGTGGTCATCCTTTCCTTGATGACCCTTCTTCCTAGAACCTCTTAAACCTGCTTACACTAATTGTAAACATTAGATTCTAGTTTGAGTTGCAATTAACCATCAAAACCAATAAGGGGCCTAGATGATCTTTCAGAGGTGAAGATATTCCTGAAGAGGAGGCAGTCTGCAGAATTTGTTTTATTGAACTCAATGAAGGGGAAACACTTAAAATGGAGTGCAGCTGCAAGGGAGAACTTGCCCTTGCACACCAAGATTGTGTTGTCAAATGGTTTAGCATCAAGGGAAACAAGATATGTGATGTCTGTAGACAAGAAATTCAGAATCTACCTGTGACTATGTTGAGAATACCGACTCAAACCGTTGACAGGCGACTAACAAATGGTGCTCAACAAAGAGCAGCTTATAAATTAAAGCCATAATTTATGTATTGTAAGCAGATTGGAGGCCTTGGACCACAGTACGGCAACGGCTCCTGCATCAAGGATAGTTTACTAAAAGATAATTAGTTGTGACCTTATTATTTTTATACCATATGAGACTGAATTATAGCTTCTTTTGAAACTCATTTCAAGTCAAGGTTGATTTGTAATATTTTGGAATATTATCACTCTCTTTTGCACATGTGAATTTTCACGTGCACGCTTGCTAGTTGTGTATAAGGTGCACTTCACTATGGGTTATAGGGTTTCAAAAGAATTTAAAACTTTGTACATAAATTTATAGAGAAATTTTGTCCAGATCTTTTGTAAAAGATATTTGATCAAATTTTGTACAGATCTTCTGTAGAGATATGTGATCAAATTTTGTACCGAATTTGAACCATCCCAAATATCTCCATTTCACCATCTCATGGTTCGAATATTTTTTACATTTTGAAGCTGAACCTTCCCGATTAGAACAAAAACAAAAATCAACCTTTGCACCATTGAAGAACAAGACCATTTGCAACATACAGTTGTACTATTATTTGAGGTCACATGAACAAGAAGAAAAGATGAAGGGACCCTTCCGGTACTAGATTGCCGCTGCATACACAAATTAGCGAGCCAAAATTACACCGTTTGCATCACGCAAAATATCATATTACGGACCAAATTTTCAATGCATACAAATTCCATGTACCAGATCGTGGACAAAGAAACCTGTTAACGAAAATAAATCTTGAAAAAACATGCGCCATCCGGATCCAAAAACCGTTCTAAGAACTACAAAATCTTTCACTTTTGAATCCAAGAACCTTTCATACACGAACGAAAAAGCTAACTTTGGATCCAAGAGCCATTCATAGAAGAACAAAACACCTATTCTTCGGATCCAAGGAACCACTCAAGAAGTAGAAATTTCTACGAATCAGGAACCGTGGACGCGACGAGCCTCGTCTGATTCGGTGGCGGCGAGATTCGAGAGGACGGATCCGGCGGCAGTAAGGCTCGGGGTGGACAATTATGCCGTCGTCGCTATTGGGAGTCTTATGGCATACAGCAGCCCTTTGGATCTGCAAAGCTACTTCCAGTAGTCATGCTTTGCAACAGACCATGAATTTCTTCAGCAAGTTTCATCCTATCTGCACATACGTTGTGCAAGGAAAAACTGCGAGGAATATAAACTGCATAAACTAGTTTGATCAGAGGCAACTGCACAAAAATAGTTTGATCGGAGCGTTCCAACCAAACTGGCATGGTTAACAACCAATCATGGAAAATGGAAGTTGTAGCCACTTCAGCGCGCATGCAACCGACAATAGAGTGAAAATCCAACAGACAAAACTGGCATAAAATGTGCTGATAACATTTGAACCACCACCTATCCGATATCAAACACGCACACACATCATAGCTATGATGATGATGATTAAGTCCTAACTCCCAACCTGGATCCCACTATGAACAGCCATCAAATATCCCAAACCAACAGACCATTCATCAGAAGCTACTTCTCCCACGAACACAAAAGGTAACACGATAGCATCGGTACCCTGCAAAATCTGATCTTACATCATGAATCAGTTTACTCACTAACTTTGCTTCTCGGATGTGTGCTGGTGGTTACCCGATGGATCTGCCATGTGTTTGTTCGGGTCCGCTTGTTCAATGGGCTTCATCTCAAGTTTCTTCTTTTCCTTCTGGACAACTTGCCTAGGCATCACCTCCAGGATGAAGCTTCCGCCGTTCCATGTGGCCGCACACACCTTTAGTATTTGGAAGATCCCGTGCAACCGGTATGAAAGGAATATGGGGACAGTAAAAGCCAATGTTGCCACTGTGAACAGTGCCTGAAGCAGTATGTACATCAGTGGCCGGTTCCTGTCACCAAGCAATCCACTCAGCCTCCACCAGATGTTGTTTGCTTTTTGTGCTTTCTTTGACAGTTCCCTGCCAAACATTTGATAAAGATAAACACAGGGAATGCTTACACGGGAAAATATGGTATCATAAAAGAGGAAGCTCAAAACGAATGCAAGTAGAAACTTAAGTAACCGCTCTGAATGAACCTCCCCATCTGCTAGGCTTCGTTTCGCTTGAGCTTTAGTTTCTAAGTCTGTTGCAGTAGGCGGCATACCTTTATCTTTTGCTTTGTTTGCGATGTTATCGCTCTTGTGATGCAAATGCTGTTATCTGTTCCGTTATTGTTCTATAATCGTGGAACCAGGCCATTTCACGCCCGTATGGGAAAAAGAGAGTAGAAATTTAAGTAAAAGCATGGAAGATGGGAAGAACTTGAGTAACAAACAGGGAAACTAGATGCAACGGATCTGAACGTAGCTGAGTTGGTGGGAGGAGTGAGTGTGAGTTCTCTTTCGCTCAGATTTGGTGCATATTCTTCTTCTCAATTGTTATCTTACCTAGCTCCTCCTAGGGCTTCTCATTTTCTTATTGAGACACACCTTCACCAGTGATCAACCAGCTGAGTGTACACAGTGTGCCATTCATAAATAGGTGCTTAAGTATCCATGTAACCAACCGACAAATTTTCATCTTACCTCCCTCCCTATTTCATAACCCCACCAGTTTAGGTCTATCAAGTTCATTTCTTAAAGTCAATAGCTTTAGGGTATGCAATGATATGAATGTATATCAAGCAACCTACTCGAGACTCCATAGGTATACTATATACCACAGCAAGAAATACAAAGATGTACCTGTATGATGTCATGACTTCAGGATCCCTTAACAGCCTTTGTCGACGCAGCACATTAACTATGAGGAAATACATAAGCTGCCACAAGGTGTAAGCAGCTAGAGGAACAACAAACAGCCATGTCCACAGATATGATTTGTCCTCCACGTATGGCCATGTGACTCTGGCTGCTCTTCCTTCTGGATGCATGGCAGCAAACGTTTGTGGGTTCCACCACCGGATAGTGAACAGAACTATTCCTGTAAAAGCCATCTTTGAGTCATGTAACTCAATAAATTTAGCAAGAACTGCTGGATGAATAATACAATCACATAATCCTAAAACCTGAGAAGATCTTAATCATATTCCAGATCAAACTTCAAGCTCACAGCCCTTATCTACTACAGCTTAAACTCAGGAGCCACCGTTGCAATTTTTTTCTAATTGTTCAATATTTCACTAGACTAAAATGATGATTTGCTTACAAAAGTAAAGTTTCCTAATCCTATGCATTGAACCGGGCTGTTAAAGTGTGAGATCACTTACCAGGCAAAAGGTGTATCAGGACACTAACGAGTTTATCAAATGAGCTAAAAACCAAGCTGCAACGCCACACAATTAATGCCCAAGCAAGCGGACCCTGTAAGGATTTAATGTAAAACAAATGATTGAAAACTCATATCATGGGCACGAACCAGAAACCAGGTAGCCAACAAGAATACTTTTCATACCTCTGCAAATGAGAAGCAAACCATGAAAAGTTTTTCATCCTTTGGATAGAAGAGAATCATAACAAGGAGAAAAGTGTTGGCATAGTAGCAGAAGTCCTGCATAGGAACATCCATGATTGTCACACAGTGGCTTTATTACCAACACATTATACACAAGCAAATGGTTGAGAAATGTAATGCAATTCTTCAAAAGAGTATGAAACCAGCACCCAGCAAATGTGCAATATATAGAAAGTAAGAATCACACTGCAGAAGGAAACAAGAACTTTATGTTGGCTTGGAGCATTGGACAAATCATAGGCATACGGCATACCATTCATCAGGTAAAGGGAAATTCCTAATGCATTCAAAATCTCTAGTGCTACAATAGGATCATAGACCCCTTTTGCAATGAGTCAGCATAACAGCATACCATATTATCATCCACTCATCCTATTACAACACATACTAACATTTGCCTCTCACTAATATTCTTCTGTTCCATCAGAGCTTCCTATCATGACAACAGTTGTGCAGAACACTTCAGAGCAATGAAACCAGCACACTTACGATGAATTAAAGAAATTTCCTTTGGGAGCATATTTGTGGTATATCTCCCATTTCCAGGACATCGAAATGTGAGAAAGAACCGGACTCACCAGGAGATAGTAATGCCATTTCTTGTAGCGGTAGTAGATCCATCGGAGCGGAACAAATGTGACATAGAACAGGCAATACACATATGGCACATCCTGTGGTCCTGAAAGCAAAATCAGAGCACTATAAGAGGAACCAACCGTAATCTTCAGACGTACCATGCAACCGAATAGATCAATGCTGCAGTAGCTTACTGGCACCCAAGAGGTAGCAAAATGTCCCAAATCCAAGAACACCTAGCAGGTGTGTGACCTGCACATTAAAAGCCAGTACCACCATGAAAGAGCATTCCCCAACATCCAACCATTCTGCAGTACATACTTCCAGTACAGGACAATAAATGAACAAATTGGTACCTACAGTATCCCATCCTGCCCAAATCACACACAAGAAAAATAGTACACAATCACTGCATATCTCCTATTGCACTTATTGAAGCATTGCATGACACAGTCACACAATCAATGCCCACCGAAATTAACCGCGAAATGAACAGATTACGCATACGAGCAACAGGAATCCCCTAAAGTTAGGAGGAACAGAACACGGGCCAGCACGCCGGGGGTTGATCAGAGAAATCACCTTAAAGATGAAGCGCTCGTGCTCCTCTGCCTTGGTGGCGATCTTGACGGCCTGCTTCGACAGAATCTCCTTCGCTTGGTCCCTCTGCAATTCAAACGAACCCCAAGCAGAAAATCAGAACAAATAAATGGGGGCAAAAACGAAATAGAACAAAACCAGCGGGATAAGGCTGCGGCAGGGAGAGACTCACCCTCCGGCGGACGTCCGCGGCCCCGTTGGCGAGCGCCGCCGCCGCCGACACCTCGTCCTCTACCTCCGACGCCATCCCAAGGAACCTTCGAGACGCACGCAACCCGCGACCAGTTCTCGCGAAAACGAAAGCCTCTCCTCTCTCTACACCACCTTTCCTTTCCTTTCCTTCTTTTTTATTTCTCTCCCTTCTTTCAATATTTCCTCGCATTATATATCCCTTATCTAAATACTGCCGCCTCACCAATTTTTTCTTGGGGTATCTTTTGACGTGGATTGCGCTTCGATTATTTATCTTAATGCAACCGACCATTCTTTTCGCCTTTCTTTTTCGCGAGTTCCCGTGCCGTTTGGTTCCGGGGACTGGAGGGAGCGGGGCGTGGGAACACGCGTGCTCTCGTGTTTGCGCATCAGGTTCTGTGGCTACAGAGCCGCAGTTTGGTGGCGCAGCCTGGGAGAACGTCACCGACCGGGCAGCAGGAGGTGAGGTCAACACGTGGGCTCCACAAGCATCCTGCTTGGTGTCGACACGTCGGCTCTGTGTCTGAATCGCCCCTTTTTATTTGCCTTTCTCACGGCGCATTTAAGCGCTTTACGTGTTGGGGCCGATTTGGATTGCCGGCAATTTGGTTTGTTAATATTTTATCTACACGGCGACGGCAGCATCTCATAGTGGGACAAAGAAAATTGTTCAGATGGATGTCACCATTGTGCCACTCTTTTATGTGGGTATGGACTCGTCCACTGGGATAAAAGGGCGAAAGTGAAATCATATTCAGCTTGCATGCCAATCGTATTTGGCACGACTGATGTTTCTTTTCCGGTATGTATCGTAAACGTAGCAGCACATCTATGTATACAGAAGAAGCAATAAATATATCCAAGGAATTCGCAACAAGTATGGACCATGTAGACTAAAGTCAGTTGTGGAAGAGTAGTTGTCCAAAAGTTCGAGTCATATCTGACAAATTATATTATAAATTTACTTTAAAAGTACATAAAATAAAAATGCTACATTATCTCTCTTCTGTTTTCGTTGTTAATTAGAGCATAATTTTAAATTCTATTCATGGCGATTATTGCCAAAGCAAATAGTCAAAGGACAAAATATATAAAAACGGTTTAATTAAATGAAGTTACCATTAGTAGTCTAAGCGTAAGCAAAACAAAACCCACGCGGCAGGCGTGATCACGGCCTGCTCGCATGTCTATCGTACATGGGAGGTAGACGTGCGAACTTTCCGGTGTATAATTTCAAAGAGAGAATTGCCTTAGCACTATAATTTCTACCACTCTCTAAAATACTACTCAAATATTGCCTCTCTCTAAAATAGCACTCAATTCAGTCACTGTTACTCCAAAATAGCACTGCTATTTGATTTTGAGCTCACTCACGTTAGTCTCTCAGTCCCCATCTTCCGAAGCAACCACCACCGCCGCATCTAGGTCTCCTCGCCGGCCCCACCCGTGCTGCCTCGATGGGCCACGCCACCACTCCTACCCCCGGGGCCCAGTCACGGTGGCCGCGCGCCGTGGCAAGGCTCCGCCTGGCGCTCCGCTCCCCGGCCGCGGCGAGGGGTAGCAGCAGGTGCTGGATGGGGTGCTTTCGGCCGGCGCCAGCGCCGGTTCCAGCTCCGTCGTCGTCGGCGGTTGTGGTGGCGGTGATGGATGCAAGGGGGAAGCGACCGGAGGTGGAGATGGAGCCGGCACGCGGGGAAGGGGAGGATGTCTGGAGCGCCCAGGCTGAGGCGGAGGTGGCGCAGGGCGAGTGATTCCCGGTCCTCTTCGACACCTCGCTCGTCGACAAGACGGACCTCTTCACCGGCACCTTCATGCCCTCCACCCACCTCACCGGCGACTACCGCGTGCTCTCCTACGTCGACCCCGCTGAGCCCAACCATGCGCCGCTCAAGACCCTCCTCTTCCACCTCCTCTCCAACCGCCGCCAGCACGTGATCCCCGCGTTCCGCGACGTGTATGGCGGCCTCTTCGACCTCATGGAGAACGACCTCGCCCGCGCTGGCAAGGCCGACTTCGGCCACCACAACGACGCCAGTGCTATTTTGGAGAGACTAACGTGAGTGAGCTCAAAATCAAACAGCAGTGCTATTTTGGAGTAACAGGGACTGAGTTGGGTGCTATTATGGAGGGAGGCAATGTTTGAGTGGTATTTTGGAGAGTGGTAGAAATTATAGTGGTACTGAGGCAATTCTCTCAATTTCAAAAGGACTGACATACCTTTCATTTTTCTCTGCATTGTCTTCTAGTTGCACTACTTGCTAAGCATGGTAAAACAAGCCTCCAAGAAGCGGCAGAACACCGTCAACATGAGCTTGAAAGCCTCCATCCCTCATTGTGATGTGCGCGACCATGTCTTTGGGCTGGAGTGTAACCGGCTATGTGCAGATCCATGGGGCACTGTATGCAGTGGTGGAGCTAGCCTGTTTTCTAAGCTCGGACAGGTCTAACTGCAATCACATCAAAAAGCGTTTTGTCCATAAAAACTTTCGTTAAATCCTTACATTTTGCTGTGTTTTAGTGAATGTTTATTGGCCGAGCCCGGGCAGCCCCCGGGATGGCCGGAAGGTGGCTCCGCCACTGACTGTATGTCATATTCCTTGTCTGGCCTTTGGCAGTTGGCATATTCTGCCTATATTGGGTATATTTGCTTGGCTGTGTCGGGTCATTTTGGACGAATCTCTTTTTTGTCAGACAAATAAATGACTAACGTTACCGGCAAGTGCAGCTAAAGCTACTACTGCTCTCTACGTGTACTCCTGTGTATAACTGTACCGCCATTGCGTCGCCTAAGCAAAAGAAGTGGGTTGGTCTGAGCCGGCGGCTGCACGCAAATTCCATCGTGGGCTTGGCCCGGATGTGGCAAATGAGGCTCTGTGCTTGAACGGGGTGGATCTAGCCCACCGTGAAAGTGCACGTCATTTGTAAGCACAGGACGTGCGATTTGGATGTCATTTGTCGTTCTATGGTGGACTGTGATCCGTTGGAGCACGCGACGCAAACCCACCTCGCTGATGAGTAGAGCACATGAATTGTTTATTGGATGGAGGCAGCCTCCATTGTTGGACACGACGCCGGCCTCTAAGGTTTATAGGCCGCAGTTTACACTCGAACCTTGTAGTATCATTTGATTTTGTGGTCCCATAGAATTACTTAAAACGGCAACGATGACTTCCCGGCTCGCAACAGCAACAACTTTATATCTTTTTTTAGATTTCCTTACGTTGACCTTTGTATTCTCCACAAGTGGACACGCACAGATTTATTATAAAAGTTTTTGTCAGATGCTCATCGAGTCGTTCGATTTATTTGGATTTTGGATTTGAGAATGTGTTAGACTAATTTGATTGTTCTTAACTTTCGAGCTACCAGATCTTCGTTTGTTAGTTTAGACTTTGGATCTGAGAATGAGTTTAGCACTTTTTCCTTCCTCCCTAAACAATATTTCCTCAACCAAATCTTTCCTTCTCCTTCCCCAATCTCCAACTGGATTGCTCAATGGTGTCGCGACGCTAGGCTTGAGACGACGAGGCAGTATTCTACAGTGTATAGCGGCACCTCCAACGCTCATCTCTCTCCTTTTAGAGGCAGTTTTTGCCCACACTATGGATGCTCTTAGAGACTAAAAATCTTAGGCCCTCTTTGGTTCAAAGGATTGGCATAGGATTTTCAAAGGATTCAATTCCATAGGAAAATTTTCTTTGATGCATGTTTGATTTGCAGGGATGAAGACTATATGATTTATTCCTTTGGATCAGTTCATGTACAATTTTACAGGAAATTTTCTATTGGATCAGACCTCTTGGAAAAAACCCTGGCGGGAAACGGACGCGTCGCGTGCGTCGGTCGCGCCAAAAACGCACCGCTTCCGTCGGAGCAAAACCTCTTTCCCCGTTCCCCTTTCCCCATCCTCCTCTGTCCAGCGATTGCACGGCGACGGAACGGCATCCCGTGGCTCCCAGTAGCAGGTACGTCTCGGTTCCAGCTACCAGATCCGTCCGACAACTTCGCCCCCGAATCGAAGGGGTTCCGCGGTCTTCTGTGCGCAGCGGTCTTCCGCGGTCTTCTTTCGCGAAGGGTTTCCTCATTTCCTCCGCCCCCGTCCGCACCCTGGCCTCACACGGCTCACAAACACCAAATCATCACCACGCCCGCCCACATCAAGCGACCCTGTTTGCGCGCACGGCAGCCGAGAAGGGAGCGCGCGGTCGCCATCGCAGGGAAAGGGAAGGGGTGAACCGACGCGCGACCCTACTGGTGCTATGGGCACCGATCTCAACAAGGTGGAAGAGGAGGAGGGCGCGCGGCCGCCGCCCCCGCCGCCTCCGGTGGTGTGCCTGGAGGTGTGGCACGCGTGCGCGGGGCCGGTGGTGGCGCTGCCACGGCGGGGCAGCGCCGTCGTGTACCTGCCGCAGGCGCACATCGCGGCGGCCGGTGGTGGCGCTGCCGCGGCGGGGCAGCGCGGTCGCGTACCTGCCGCAGGCGCACCTCACGGCGGCCGGTGGTGGCGCTACCGCGGCGGGGCAGCACGGTCGTGTACCTGCCGCAGGCGCACCTCGCGGCGGCCGGTGGTGGCGATGCCGCGGCGGGGCAGCGTGGCCGGCAGCGGAGGGGAGGTCGGCGTGGCCCTGCTCCCGCACGTGGTGTGGTTCTCAGGGGCTATGGTGGTGACGGGGAAGGGAGAAGCCTCACTACTAACGTAAATCTGATATTACCTAACTCCATCTCCCTCTCTCTCTCTTGATTCGTTGGTCTCCCCTGCTTTTTATAGATTTGAGTTACTCCTGAAGTCCCTTACTTGCAG
Organism: Stipa capillata; assembly: GCA_019208055.1. Classification (NCBI taxonomy): domain Eukaryota; kingdom Viridiplantae; phylum Streptophyta; class Magnoliopsida; order Poales; family Poaceae; genus Stipa; species Stipa capillata. Next base: position 149,875 of record JAGXJF010005755.1, on the reverse strand, counting down.
ATTTATCATATTTGAGATATGGTTTTAAGCACTAGAAAGGTTCTCGTGAGCAAACAAAGTAACCCAATTAGAAACATGGCTGATTACTAATACGTAACACAATTGCTTCTAAATTTATACACATATTTCAAGTACTTTGAGATAAACAAAATCATGAGAAGTTTGATTCAATTATTTCCCTGTACTACAGATGGCTGATCACCGGTTGATGGAGCGAAGAGTCCATTGTTCTCAACCAAGGGGGCATGTTGATACCGAAGCACATGGTGTGACAGAAGGGTCTCATCAAGAAATAGGTATTGGTGTGATGTGATGCAGCTAATATATCACATGAATCTAATTATGTCTTATATGCTATTAGATACATGATATGAACATTTATGTTTCAATTTTAGTGATCTCAAAGAGTAATTCTAGAGCTAAATAGAGTCACGACATGAAGATGTTCCTAATTCGGCTCCTCAAAGATCATGATGTGCCAGGTTTGCGGACACAAAATGCTTGGAGCAAGGAAGCTTGGACAAATATTGTTTGTCGAATAAACCAAAAGTTCAATGTATCACTTACTGTTTCCCAAGTCAAACAGAAAGAGCAAGATCTGAAAAAGATTACCGAAGTGTGAAAGAATTGTTGGATGAAAGTGGGTTTGGATGGGACAGAGAGAGACATATGGTAGATGCACCAGATAATGTTTGGGATAGTTTTGCCGCTCGTAGAAACAGCAAGGACGCCCTCCAATGGCGAGACAAGACATTCCCATATTATGAAGAATTGATCCCTCTTTACGAAGGTGAGCATCACTTACTATTTTGTAGTTATTAACTCTTCTTTCGTTAGTGCTTAACTCTTCTTTCATAACGTACTATTATATGCATGTACAACATGGAATTATAGTCTGCTTTCTTGTAATAAATTTTCTTTAAGAAAACACATTATTTGACAGGTCGTTATGCTGAAGGGAGAACTCGTCATGGTATGGACCATTATGCTAACAAGTCAAAGCATGCATCAATTCTCTCATCACATCCAACACAAGTGACTGACATGTATCATTCACCATTACCTAGTATGCCAACTCAAAATGAGTCAGATCTGCACTTTACTTTGGATGATGAAGTTGAGGAAGCCAATTTGGATTCTTTTCCACATTCATCTACTCCTATGCAACATACGCAGGCCCCATCAAGAGCCACACAGATATCTACAGAGAAACATGTAGCAAAGCGTGCAAAAACCAAGAGACGTGACCGTGACGATGGATTCCATGAGCGATACCTAAAACTGAAGCAGGAAGAAATTGATCGGTTTGCTGCAATTGAGGAGAAGAAGCTTGATGATCCATGCAGCATTACCAAGTGTATCACAACAATTGAAAAGTTACAAGGCCTGCAAGTAGGTGATATTTTGATAGCATCAGATATCTTCAGAAGTAAGGAGAACAGGGAACTTTTCCTGTCCTTCTCTACAGATAATCTTCGGTTGGCTTGGATTAGAAGGGAGATTGCGCGCAGCCAACCATACCATCAAGATTAGGTATGGTTTATTGTTACGCACTAAGAATTGTGGTCATGCTAGTGAAGCTTTTATTCAGTACGTAGCAATACTTTTGGTTATTCAGTAGGTGGGAAATATCTATTTTGGTAGTATGCAGATGGCAACACTTTTATTTTGGTAGTATCTAGCTGGCAACACTTTTATTTTGGTAGTATGTAGATGGCAACACTTTTATTTTGGTAGCTTCATATCTAAGACTTATCATGTCAACGAATGGGAACATAATTTGCATCAACATATAATGTTTCGAGTACAAGAATGGTAATGGAACTTGCATCTCATATTACATTTGCTGAGCTCTATGTGATATGAATTGAGACCACATCTGATGTGCTATAGCATCTCTCTTTTGATTTCCGGCTTCTCTAGAGTAATTAAATGCATGTATATCTTCATGATAGTTGTGATCTCCATCTGGTACAACAACAATAGTTTATGGATCAATGTCCAAAGGAGCAGTATTAGGCCAGGACATATCTCCATTGTGTAGCTGTATAAAATTATGAATCACACAAGCAGCAACAGATATGTCAATCTATTTGTGAACTGGATAATGTGAAGCAACTCTTAGTATAGGAAATCTATTTTTTAGTATACCAATAGTCCTCTCAACATGATTTCGAAGTTGTGCATGACGAAGGTTGAATAGTTCCTTGTAATCTCTGGGCCTCTGACGAGCTCTTCCTTGTTCTTGTAAATGATATCTAGTACCACGATATGGAGCAAGAAATTGTGGTGTATTTGCATAGCCGGCATCTACAAGATAATATTTACTAGGAGGTACTTGAAAACCATGGTTTAGTGCATCTTGTAGAACCCTTGCATCTGAAGCCGACCCTTCCCAGCCAGCATGTACATGTACAAACTTCAAATCAAAGTCGCAAGCAACCATAACGTTTTGTGAAAGTGTTTGCTTTCTGTTCCTATATGGTTCTTACTGATCTGCTGGTAGTTTCAATGGAATGTGTGTTCCATCTACAGCACCAATGCAATCCTACATAAATAAAAGATATATGTGTAAGATATAACTCTTGTGAACTAAGTTTATCATACTATGTTGAATGAACTTGCTGGAATTAAAATAGTATAGCATAGTGCTCATACCATAAAAAAGGGATAAAATTTGGGTTTGCTCAAGATTGGATGCGGGTGTAGAGAAAGTGGATGTATGTAGACACAAGCGAGTTGTGTAATGGCATGAAGCACTGCACTGAAATGTACACTTATTGTATATCCACTATGCTGAAACCAATCTTGCAATGTCTCATTAGTTGCATTCTTTGCTAATGCATACAACAGCATAGCGACCTGCTCTTCTACCGAGACGTCTCTTGCATCAGTGAGGAGTTGTTTCTCACGCAATTTGTGAACCAAAGCATGAAAAACTTTAACCTCCATTCGAAAGTTCCTTTTGCATAGTTTCTCATGCCCTGTTAAGATTTTATTTACGTGACACGCTCCTGAAAGTTTTGAAGTGTGCATATGTCTCCTACTTGATGAATTTCCACCTTCGATAGTAGGAAGAACAAAAAGAATGAACTCATCTTCGCTTTCTGATCTACGACGGTAGGTTGCCATGGTAAGCAAAAAATGATGCTGAAAATTAATTGGATAAACCCAATGAGACATGAATGTACAATGCAGGAAATACATTCTCAGGGGCTATGTTGGTGAGATGCTAACCTTTTTGTAAAGCACAGGAGCACGCAGGTTATGTTGGTGAGAAGCTAACCTTTTGTAAAGCACAAGAGCACACAGGTTCTGAGATTGTTACAGGCAGCAGTACGAAAAACTGAGTAGGGCTCTTGAGGGACGGCTGCAACCCCAGTGGTGCTTTGCTCCAGCGCCCTGCTCCAATGCCGCCCAGCAGCAAGGTAGGAGGCTCCCGTACCGTGCCCTCTGTTTTTCTCTTCCCCTCTCCTCTCTTGTTCACAGGAGTACACAGTGGTTAGTTGCCTAGTTCAGATAGGGGTGTGGCAATGTGGTGTGAAATGAAAACAAGCTGATGAGTATGCATATATATTCTAGTTGTACGATGATCAAGTAAATTAGTACTTTGAAACGTGGAGGAACCAAATCAAGGTCAGGTTTCAGATCTGCTCAGTATATATCTGAATTTAGAATTGTGTAGTATATATCTGAACCGAACATGGCTAATTGAAAAGTGAATCAACTAGTTGCTAGTGTTACTACTTGAACTACTCCAGTTGTCTGCTGAGTTGTACTCTAGTTAATACATGTGTTTGTTGTTCTGATAAATTACACATTTTGAACTATAGTTTCGCATTTGGATGTGCATACCAAGACGACAAGAACCACCACTACGCACCAATCATCAGAAGTAAACTAATGAGATAGCCGTTTAACAGCTAGTACCAAGTAATATATCTGCAGTTGGCTAATTTGGTGTTAACTAGTGTTAACCCTGAAAGTATAATATTCTGCTCTTTCTTCGCCATGCGGCACGCAAGACAAGGGACAGGTAGTGGCATCGACGACAACAGGAGCAGATCACGATGCTTTCAGGCGCGCAATGTTGGAGGCATTCTAGATCAAAAGGCAAGCAATGGGAGTACCGGAACCTTGATAAATGGCTGTGAGATTGGAAAATCTAAGCTACAGATGCTTAAGGTTTGGAATGGTTTATCCCTAGCTGATTTTGAGATACGTGAGCTATAGTTTCTTTAACCGTCTCTTTCTTTCAGTTGGCAGGAGTTCAATATGCTGGGAAACCTCACTTTTGGGTGAATGCTGATGGGACATACCAAGAGGAAGGCCAAAAAACCATTAAAGGGAAGATTTGGGATACGGTAGTCCTTCGATTCATCTTCGTCTGGTTGCCCTTTTTTTTGTTGCTAGCAAACTGACCAATGTTAAATTTATCTACATTTCTGATCAGCCTATAGTGAAGCTACTTAGTGCAGTCCTGTCATTGCCAACACCTAACAAAGCTACTAATCAGCGTGGTGAAGAAGCTATCCCTGACTACATGGAGCAAAGGACAATCCAGAAGCTTTTGTTGGTTGCACCAGGGACAAGCACCATACTCAAACAGGTACAAATGTTTATTAATATCTATTATGTTGATGTATGCGAATAGATAAGTTAACCAACTTCATTAAGTTCACCATCCAGTTACCAGTGTTCGCATTGGAATATTAGTGGCAAAGTTTACATTCCACATGTACAATGACTAAATCCTCTGTGGTGTCAAATGTCATTTGCAATATTGATGTAGCAATTGATCTTGAATATATAAAATTTCAGGCTAAATTCTCCTACAAGAGCATACCGTTTTCTCTGGATGAGTGTGAAGATCTCAAACCTATCATACAAAGTAACATGTATCGCTACCTTGGTATATTACTCGAAGGCCGTGGAAGGTTTGAAGAGGAAGTTTTAGCTGATAGTAGAAAAAATAGCCAGCATGATCCTTCTTGCTCTGGTACGATCTACTCCAGCCCCCTGCTCCAATGCCGCCCAGCAGCAAGGTAGGAGGCTCCCCTACTGTGCCCTCTATTTTTCTCTTCTCCTCCCCTCTCTTTTTCACAGGAGCACACAGTGGTTAGTTGCCTAGTTGAGACAGGGGTGTGCAAATGTGCTGTGAAATGGAAATAAGCTGATGAGTATGCATATATGTGGATGGAGCTTGCTCAACGGCAGCCCAATGGCTGTGTGCTCAGGTTGTAACGGCTAGTTGCAATGTTCAAACTTGAAAAGAAATAATATTTTATAGCCATGATTTCCTGCATCTTTCCTATGGTGTAAACTAACAAACTTTTGTATCAGTTCCTCTGTTTTGTGATTCCGTAGGATTCAGAGGATGTGGCATTCCAATTCTCTATTTTTCCTATTCCTATGTTTCTAAAATCCTTTGAACCAAAGAGGGCCTTACTCGTCGTGGATGCTCTTATGGCACATGACATGTGATTTGTAGAGCACGAGAATTTATCCCATTTCCAGCTCATGCTTATCGTGTGTCATTCGACCGACGTTGACCCGTACCCCGTGGGTGAAGAATATGAGAGATTGATGTTAGATGTCCATCGAAGAAGACCACGGGGTAGGAGTCACATGTGCGGCAAACAACAAAATAGAGGCCCTGAAGATTTATTCTTAATTAGGAAAATAATGAACAGAGATCACCCATGTTCAGTCGCCTAGACCCTTGAAGGAGAGCGTTCAACATTTTGCAAGTTGCATTTCTCGTGCTACTATCAAATCTGAACACCCAATGACGTTTTCACCTTTCATTACTTCGTATGGGACATATTGGTGCCACCAGTGTCGTTTCTTTGCCTGGCTAGTGGTGCAAAATAGGTTATGAACTTCGGACCAGCTCGCCATGTGGCCTCATCATCCCCTCTCTCAGCTCTACAAATCGATCCCCGAGACATCGAAGCGTTTGCTCTCTAGCGCAAATATTCCAAACGTATTTGGGAGGCGGCCTCCACTTGGCTGGGATGCCCAAACCTTCTCCATGAACTGGGCTTGAGTCGAAGTTTGATGGCTGAATATTGGGAGGCCCTTGCAACCTTCTCAGGCAACCCCAAAAAGGGAGTTCGATCGGCTATTACCTTAATCACCCGGGAAATTTTGTAGGAGCGAAGCACGAGAGTTTTCAACAATAAATCATCCATACCGAGGTCTCTCATCCAGAAAATCAAAGACGTAGGGAGGGCCTGAGCCTTGGCTGGCGCCAAGCACCTTCTTAATTAGTACTCCTTTTTTTTGCTTTCTTCCATGGCCACCTCTATATTTACTTATTCTATATCAATCTAAAAGGATAAAAAATTAGCTTGGTTAAATTTTTTTGGCGTGCTTCAATCATCTAGCCTAGCACACTCCGTGAGTCTTTTTGCATATTTGCGAACCCTCCTTTTTTTTCGATGGAAACAGCGAGATTTATTCCTCAGTAATAGGGTTACAATCAGCTAAAATTAACTGAGAGATACAATCAGAGTAGTTGCCCAGCCAGCAGGCAGTGCTACTCTCCGTTCTACTGTAATTAGACAATCAGGGTAGTTGCCCAGCCAGCAGGCAGTGCTACTCTCTGTTCTACTGTAATTAGCTAAGCAATCCGCAACCCTCCTTATGTTACCATATGCACACATAGTCAAGAACCTACCTACCTAAATTTGAGTCTGGTGACTACGGTTCTACCTTATTTTTAAAAGTATGTGGAAGAAGTCTTGTCTCTTACATCTCAAGAAAAATAGTCCATTAGAAGTGTTGTTTCTAAGGACTTGTGCTTCTTAGGTTTATATAAAGAAAACATCGACTAACCAACCCGACTACTCTCGCACCAAACCTTATACAAAGACAACACATGTTGCCATCTTTGGGAACCTTGGGGGGCCATCCATCCACGATGAGCCCACATCCATGATGAAAGATAGATTTCTTTTAAGTCCAGATTTTTTTTAATAGTTACTTAAGTTAGGTAATTATCTTTTTGACTTAGTTTAGGTTATAAATAGAGAAAACAATCATCGTACTATACACACTTTTGATCGATCAATCAATAAAGAGAAACTCCTCCTATACCTTGTGTTCATTTACTTTTATGATACTCGTGTTCCATGTATTCGTCTTCTTCCCTGACTATGTATATGCCTTATTCTACATCTTTGGACCGGATTCACGGGCAAAGTTTGTAGGACACGTCATCAACAAAGACAATCCACCGCTGAGTCCTCTGTAGGCTCACTTAACATCGGTTGGGAAGGTATAGATCGATGAACACTTGTGAAAAATGAGTGATCTAGATTCCATTTTTGCATTTAATTTCAATATCTAGATCCATTTTCATCTTACCTACGTGTGAAATCCCCTAGGAGTGTTGCCAACAGAAATCGCTGGCCAATACCAATCATTCCACTAAAAGAAACGGGGAATTGACGATCGCAAATGGGGAGATGATGTGCACGGGTGCATGCATATGCATGAACACATCATTGCCACTGACAACCGCCCCGCATGGTGGCCTTGCCGGCGTGTGCCACACCTCCCGCACAAGGCCGGTGGCCTCGTACGGTCACCGCACTGTCCTACATAGCGGCCCGGCTGACAGACCCGAGCCAAGCCTGCCTTCACGCCGCCAGTGCACCGCCGCCCGCCCAACGGCTCCACCCCTCGCACGTTGCCAGCGCACCATGGTGCTCCCACCCAAGCTTCGCCGTAGTGCTTGCATGCACCACCGCACCGACTCGCCGCGTCGCCAAGTTGGCACACGTCGTGCACCGTGCCATCACTGCTCACCGCGTTGCACAGCTGGCCTTGCACACCATCGGCCACATCTGCCTCCGTACGCTAGTCTGCGCCACCACCTGCAAGCGCCGCTGTTGTCGCCGTACCGCCGCTCCCCCTACATGGGCTAGGGCGATGTGGCGATGGGCTAGGACAGATAGGCCGACGGCCCGTGGGAGAGGCCGGGAAAAGAAAGAAAAATGTTGGGAGAGAGAAAAGGCCCATTTACCTGCCGTACCCGAATCAGGCTGAGAACAGTCCAGTTTTGATAGTTTTGCAAAATGACCCCTGGAATTTTTAGAAATTACATGTAATTTTTCTTTTACTAAATTTTAGCGTATAAGTTCCTAGAAATTGCAGAATTAATAGAAAATTCATATTCCATCATAAAAGGGCCTTGGGAATCCATTTTTGGAGTCAATTTTTTATTTTAGCAATTGCAAAACATGTTATTATCACTTACATGTCATTATTTAGATGTTTTACTGAGATTAATTCTACTTCTGAATATTGCTTTTAATCTCCAAGAACTCATATAATGCCATGTTAAATATTGAAACACCATTTCGAATTAACTTTATACCGTTAATTGCTTTCCGTGCAACATTACCATTAGTGATGTTATTAAAATTGTTGCATGAAATACAGAATGACTAGCATAACGAACCTTGGGTTTGAGGACTTGGCCTAGTACGGCCACAACTATCTCACTTGGGTGTCGGTTGTGGAGATTGTGTTTGGAGCTAGAAAGCTCTGGGCTGCAATTGTTGTTGGTACCCATAAGAAATCGCCATCTCTCGAAAATGACCAAGCATTGCATTTCCTCAAGCACCAGCTCTACAGTACTCTAAAGAATGAATAATGGCAGAGAAGAGTGTGCTTGCCTTGTGGACCACTTTGAAAAACTATAGTATATCATTCTGCCTCAAGCAGAGCTAGTATGGATCCGTCTGAGGATTGTAGACTTCAAGAGGGTTGGGGAGTACAATTCCACACTGCACCAAATTTGTACTAACCTCCAGCTTTGTGGTAGGGTCATGATAGATACCTAGAAGATAAAGAAGACTCTCTCCACCTTGCACCATGGTGCCGTGCAGTCAACCCGCACCTACTGTCAAAGAAAGTCGCAGAGTATGTCGAGCTCGTTGACGTGCTTAGGTTGTGGAGGCGCACGATGAGGTTCTAAAGAAGAACTTTATCTCACGGGCACCTAGTAGCAGCATTGGCAAGGAGGCCAATGCAAATTATAAGGTGTGTGAGCCCCTCAAGAAGAAGAAGGCCAAGGGAGGAAAGAAAAAGATGGTCATGGCTTGCAAGGTCAAGGCTTCTCCTCCATCGAAGACAGGCAAGGCCAAGCTTCATGATAAGCCATAAGGAAAGCAGGAGTAGGACTGCTTCAAGTGTGGCTTTCATGGGCATTGGTCCCGCCGATCCAAAGAAAAGGAGCTCCAACACATGGTTGACGCTTACTAGGCCGGGAGGAGGGACGAGGTTCACCTTGCCGTCGCTCAGGCGGAGGCTCCACCTACAACAATTTCACCTGTGGAGGTCCCGCGTGCGGTGGTGGCACCTATAGAGGTGGATGTCCTGGTTCTAGCGGCAACAGTCTCTCCCCCGCTCGATATCACCACGGCCACAATTGTTATTGTTGAGGAGGAGAAGATGACATCGGAGCAGATCAATGCAGAGGTCTCTAGTTACTTTGTTGTGGACTCAGCCTAGTTCCTGTAGTGTACTAAGGCTTTATTTATTTATGCTTTTTTTTTATTTTGATACATTGGTTATTTATGAATGGATTGTATGCTTTGTGAGAGCATAAATATATTTTATCGGTGGTTTGGATGATATAATTCATTTATTAAATATTTATTCATTTATGACATGTTATGTTCTAAGATGTTTATCGCATTTTCTAGTTATGTTGCTACTTCCTCACATCATTAGTTAATTAAATGCAATACTTTAGAACATGTGTGGTGCAAAATGGAGGTGAGTGAACATTTCATTCACACCTTCATTCTCCATCATGGTTAAGAGGTCAAGCTTGCTTGTTAGGATGTCGAGCTTGGACTCCTTAGCAGAAGAAATTCCCTCGTGGATCTCCATGAGCGTGTTCCATATTGTCTTGGCATCCTCAAGCGTGCTCACTCGGTTGCCAGGCTCAATGCATTGAAGATGATGTTTGTCACTTGGGATTAAGGTGGATGTTCTGGTGGTCACCATCCATACCTTTGTTGAGCACTGCATAACCGTCAACAACAGTATGCCATATGCTTGGGCTAATGGCCATTAAATGCATATTTATTTTGTGTTTCCAACTAATATAGTTCAAGCCATCAAAGTATGATCCTCTACCCACATGTAAACCCTCGCTAGAAAACATCCTCGCTCTTTAGGTGGTTAAACCTCAAAAGATAAGAGTACAAGTCTCTGGTACCAATTGAAGGATCAATGATATGGTCTAGAGGTGGGGGTGAATAGACTAATAAAAAGATTCTATCAAACTAAGTGAAGGCACTCTAAGCATACTAGTTTCCAAAATGATACAAGTAGGAAAACAAGTGAGCTAAGCAATCACACAACAAGATATAGTGAGAAAAATAAGATTACAAATAAGGGTGACTCGGTGATTTGGTTTTGAAGTTTGAGCATTTAGCGAGGCTATACGTCTCCTTCGCGGAAGCTTGACCCGACGATCGAAGCCGACAGTGAAATATGCTCTTTTTTCAAGAGGCTTGCCGATGTGAAGCCTCCATTCTTCTTGGTAGATATTCACCTTGCGGTTGGCGAACTCCAACCTTCACAAACTTCTCAGTTTCTTCACACACTTGAAGACTTCTGAGCGACGCCTAACCTCTAGGAGGCGCCAACCTCCAAGAGTAATAGGACTTAATCTCAGCTTGGAGGTGATCCCTTGTTTGAATGCTCAATGAAAATTTAATCTAAATCCTCAAGGTTGCTCTTTCTCTTAAAGTTTCTCACAAGAAGGCAACAGAAAATAGAGCAAGAGTTCATCATAGGATTTGGGACAGAAAGGATTGCCTCCACATTGGAGGGATGGTGGCTTATATAAGTTGCCCTAAAAAAATTAGCCGTTACTCACATAGGAACCTTATGTGGAGGTTCTGGACAACCATATTTAGAGGTTCCGAGATTTAAACACAATGGCTAGTTTGGGAGAAAAATACTGCTCTGAGGGTGCAGCTCGGACATATCCGACCGATGACACTCGGAGATTCTGAACGAAATCAACCATTCTATCTCGAAACACAAATTGACTTGAAGGTTCTGAGAGATTCTCACTTGGAGCTTTCAGACAAACAAAACCAAAGCCAACTTGGTTTCCTTAGAGGTGCCAGACCATGAAGGTCTAGACAAAAGAAAACACTAGGACAGAGGCTAAATCCTGGCTCAGAGGTTCTAGATGAAATTATTTCGGAAGGTTTGGATGAAGTCAGAGTTTCTGTACAGAATGTTTGTCATCACTCGGAATATCCGGGAAAATCTCACTCAGAAGTTCCAGACAACAGGAAACACTCTTTACAAAGCTGCTGGATATACTTCGGATAGTCTGGATGACGTTCACTAGAAAGGTTCGAGTGAAAAATGATCTCTGGACAGAAGCTCTGTCTCCACTTGGAGTTTCCGGACAGACTTCACTCGGAAGGTCCGGACAGTAGGAACTCAACTGGAAGAAGCTTTGAAAAACTCTAGATACACCGAGTGAACCTCACTCTAAGGGTTCATGTTAACACTTAGCACACTGGAGCCAACCTCACACACACTCAGACAATCAGACATTTCGGGCGACTGGTCCAGATATTCTGGATGAACACTGAAGTTTGGTGTAGAGAGTTTTTCTGAAGATTATTAGAATGGATTTTCTTTGAGTGCTTAGCAAGTTATCTCATTCCATACTGTTGACTAGCTCCCCATCTATATTACAGTTGTCCTATACTCAATTTGATCATCAGATCACTAAGAGGACTAGAAAAGGTCCTTAACCTTCTGGATTTCATGTCGTCTCTTTTTCAATCTTTTTAGGGGTCGTCAACGCCTGTTCCAAATTCTTTTAGGGACTAAAAACCTGTTCAACATCTTGATGCATAAATTAGTCCCTTAATTATTTTTTCATTAATAATCAAAACCACACTTACGGGGCCAAGATACACTTTCAGATGATTAAGACATCCCATGGCTATGGCTTAAATAATCCACATGCTCAACTTGGATAAAGCGAAGCCACAACTAGATATGCCTTGAACATCAAGCTCATACCCCTCACAACTACCACCTAGCCCAAATGTCTAATTCTTCATATTAGATGATTAAGGCATCTCATGGTTATGGCTTAAAGTAAATGGGCCCTTCCTTTAAAATTCGGGGTATTACGTTCTAACTCCAAATTGAACATGAATTTTTGTGGTGGATTTATGAGAGGATAAGGGTCTGTGGCCTCTACACATGCCAAAGGGCCCTTAGATCAAAGGGCTATTGATGGGATGGTCATGGAGATATATAGGAATCTATATAAAGTGGAGATGAAGAGGAAAAGGAGCGGCGCCGCCTCCCACATTGTCATCGCCTCCCTCATTCCTCTGTTTCTCACTTGTATTTGCTACCTTTTTAGGATGCTTAATGTAATGATGGATTCAATACCTTATTTTCCTGTGATTTATTATTTTGTATCATCTATGAGTAGTTTATTGGTATATGGCTTTGGTAATCTAGTATGTATTGGTTCACACATATGGATTGTTGTCATTGATCAATAATTTGTGCTAGTTTATGAGTGTGTGCATAAACTAGGGAACATATAGAGTTTATACCATTGCTATGTGAATTGACTAGAGTTGATAGGGTGACAGCAGATTGAACTTGAAATATTGGATCATTCATTGATCCAGGAGAAATACAGGGACTCATATATTTAATGATCTGGTCAGAAAAATCTTGAATATTCTAGATGCGGAGTGGTGCTCGGTTAGGAGTGTCATTGTAGGTAATATGTTGTTGTGGTTGCAGACATACCAAGTTTCGGCCTCGCCCTCATGTTAACAAGATCTTTATCTTTAATTGAGCCATCAAATTGTTAGTAGCTTAATGCCAGGAACATTTATTTGCATTGAGTCTAGTCTTTTATTCAAGCATTGCATATTTATTTGTATTGCCTATTTATTATTCTATTGCATATTGTTATTCTATTGCTATCTTTACCTTACCCACAATATTTATCTATACATGCCATGGTAAAGTAGGTTGTTTTAGAGTTGCAGTTCAATGCATCACAATTACACTCCATGACAAGTGCAGTGTGGGAAAGAAGTGTCAATCGTAATAGCTTTTTAGGTTTGACACTTAATACTTTCACATCGAAAAGTTCAACAACTAACTCTATGGACTTGCAGACCATCATCATACTAATAACTCTTTAGACTTGATACTTAATACTCTCACACTAAAAATGCTAAAACAATCATGTACACTTACAGAGCATCAATAGGATCACTCGGGGGTGGAGCTAGGATTTGGAAATGAGGGGGCCAAGAAGATAATAGTTGCACACGAGATATAACACAACAATATACTTAATATAGCACCGATATCAAATTATAACAACATATATTTTGTAGTACAAAATAAAATACATTTCTATTAGTTTGTATTTACATGTTTAGTAGTAAGGTCGGAGCTTGAAGTAATTGACTTGACAAAGCTATTTATCAGTGATGTTTTTCTCTTCATTCTTGAAGGATAACAAAATTGAGAAATAAATAAATTAGATTTCCAGCAGATAGTCAATTAATCTCTTCCCTTCTACGGTTCTACGTTAGTGCACTAACCAGTAATTTGTAATTTGTAATCAACCTAAAAAAAGTACTAACTAGTAACTAGTAAACGCCAACAGTACTGGTCTGTCACTTTCTAATTGTCTATAGATACGAATGTGTTATACTTTGAATCTATTTGAGTCCTTGATTATTGATTAGGTCTAGACGTCTAGCTGACGGCGGTAGCCGCGGCATGGTGAATCGGCAATCGATAGCTATGGAACGACGGCACAGCCGCACGATAGGCGGTGCCCTAGCGCAGCTGGAGCCTGGAGCCCTGGAGTGTGGAGAACGGCGACGGGCAGAAATATTTTTCGGATTCGGCGATCAAGTTGTACGTCTGACGTTTCAACTCTCAACACTCGCGTAGTCACGTCGACCGCTCTGATGGGTTGATGACCGATTGGTTTTGGTCGACTGGTTGAGCACTTAGGCCTAATCTACTAGTACATACACTTCTATTGACTATTGGGCTTAATTATCTACTAACATATACTAGCAGACCTACTGAAAATTTGTCCTCTGGGGCGGCCGGGGGAGGGGGGGGGGCACCACCAAAGTATGACCGTACCGCCACTCGCGTCACCTACGCAAAAGGAATGGGTTGGTCTGAGCTGCCTCTGTGGTAGAACGGGATGGGTCTAGCCCACCGTGAAAGTGCACGTCATTTGTACGCACAGGACGTGAAGATTTGCACGATCCAGGGTACGGAAATTCATTCCGTGGTTCCAGGAAATTCTCCGGCTCATGCCTGTCGTGCGTTGTCCGACCGACTCCCATCCTTGGCCTGTGAATGGAGAAAACGAGAGAGATTCACGTAAGACGTCCGTCAAAGAAGACCACGGGACACGGGTCATCTGCGCGGTAAACTGCAAAATAAAGGCCCTCGAGATTGATTCTTGCGAAATTAATGAACATGGGTCACTCCTGTTCAGTCTCTCGGAGGACAGGCATGCAACTTTTTGCAAGTTGCATTGCTCGCGCTACTATCAATCATCTAGTCTAGCACATGCACAAGTCTTTAAATATTTATAGAACTATCCTGGTGTTAGGGTAAGCGTGCATGGTTGCAAACCTACCTACCTAAATTCAAGTCTCGTAACTACGGCTATACCTTACTTTTGAAAGTGCGGGTAAAAATCTTTATCTGTCACGTCTCAAGAAAAAAAAAGTTTATTAGAACTATTGTTTCTAGGGACTTGCGCTCTCTTATGTTTGTGGGGGAAAATACCAGCTAACCAACTCGACCAACTTCGGAACTATGTATAGCCAAGAGCCACTGCCACAGTGAGAGAAACACAGGGTGTGTTTGGTATTTATCTTACCCTGCATGGCTATTCTCCCTTAAAACATGCTGAGTCTAGACATGCTGAGTACATATAATTGCAGTGTGTTTGGTAGCCTATATATGCTGAGACATATTGAGATGAGACTTTGTTTGGTAGCCTGTATCCTGTGACATAGTTTTGAGCAATTAGAAAAATTAAAAATTAAAAATACCACTCTCCTTTCTGTAACAGCACAACTAAAAAATAAAAAAATAAAAAAACCTAGATCTAACGGGGCCAGGGGGCACCTCGGGCCACCCCAGCCCCGCACTCACGCGCCGCCGCCGCCGCTTGGCCCCAGGGCGCCGCCACCCTCGGCGGGCTCGCCCTCGCCGCCGGTGACCGCCTCCCCCCTCTCCCCGCTTTCCTCTTCGCCTCCTAGGGTGCGCCACCGTCCTCGCCTCGTGCGCCGCCGCTTCGCCTCCCAAGGTGCGCCGCCGCCCTCGCCTCTGACCCACTGGCCGTCGCCCCTCCTCGCCCGCGCTACCCCCTCGGCTACCCTCTTCCCCCTCGCTCGTTTCCCGCATCTTCAACCACCACCGCGGCCGTGCTGCTCGCTGACGCCGGCTGCCCGCTCCTCGCCTAGCCGCCCCGATCTTCTTCCCCCAAGGCCGCCGGACCGGACCGTTGCCGAGCTCGGGAGCAGCCATGGCTCAACGCCGACGACATCAGGCAGAGGAGAAGGTGGGCTGGCGCGTGGTGTCGGAGATGGGCGGAGGAGAGGACCGCGTCGGAGATGGAGGCGCTCGGGAGCGGATCTTCTCGGGCGGACCTTCGGCGGAGCTCGTGGAGGCAACTCGGGGACGAAGGCAGCCATGCTGAGGTGCGAACCTCAACTCGTCGGTTCCCATCTGGGCATGGCTAAGGGGGGTTTGTGGGTTGAGGTGGGCATGGCTGGGAGGCCCCATACACTCTACCAAACAGCGAAAAGTGGGTTGAGGAGGGAATATCTGAGGGCATGCTGGCTGCCAAACACACCCATAATGACCAACATAATACCCACCTTGCACTACTATAAAATACTTTATTACAGGCGATTCAAAAACTTCAAGACAGACGGTTTCTCAAACCGTCTGTAAGTAAGAGCCTATGATAACCACCCCTAGAACCGCCTGTGATAGGGATTATCACAGGAGGATCTCTACAAGAACCGCTTGAGATGAGGGGGTCATCATAGGTGGTTCTTATGGAGAACCGCTAGTGATAGGGAGGTCATCACAGGCGGTTCTTGTAGAGATCCGCCTGTGATGGAAGTGTCATCACAGGCGGTTCCCCATAAAAACTACATATGATTGTCGTAACAGCATACCTAATAATTTCATATTGTTATGTAGCAGCAAGAAACAAACACACAATACATACACATATCTCATTCATTCACAGTAATTAGAATTGAATCATATGAAATAACAGAAAAATTGATACATACACATAAATTGAGTCACAAAATGAACTCTCGTCAAACTCATCAACATCACCAAATAAAGTAATTAAACTCTCAATTTCATCCACCTCATGTCACAAAGTTCACAAAGTAATTTAACTCTTAGTAAATTCAGCATCCATATAAAAGTTTACAAAGAAATACATATCACTTCTTAACTAAGACGAACTCACCTTCCTCCATGTCGTAAGCGTGAAATTGGCCATAAGGATCGATAAGATCTCTAATAAGGAACGCGGCGATGTGTTCTCTTATCCGGTCCATTTGAGACGAATCCAATGACGTCTTGGGAATGCCTTTCTGCTGTCGATAGGAATGTATATTAAAACCATGTACTTACAATAAAGAGAAATATGATAATACTTATTGCAATAGCTCCAAACCTAGACTTCATTTTTGCTAATGTTAGTGAGCATGATTTCCATGTTGTGGCAAATGTAGAAGCCACAAACGCTTGTTTCTCCTTATTGTTGGTGGCACTAGTAATATATACAATTGGTTAGTAGTCGGAGATCGTCATTACAATAATTTATAAAAATTCGTATTGAGTATAGAAAGATGCATTAAAGCCCTTGTCATTTAAAAGGGGCTGATTGGCGCCTTTTCCTCCGTTCTTGAGATAGCTCTCCACACCCTACGTAAATCGAAATGGTTTGTCTTCGGCATTGCAACACGAAAGTAGTGAACGGTAGGTTTGTATATGTTGGAAATATGCTTACTTGCTTATAAGTCTTCCAAGTATTTCGATGTCAAAGTTTGCTCACTTTAATGAATCCATAAACATGAGCCTTGGATGGTGTGGTATAACGACAGCAAGAATTCAATGCTTTCTGCATTTAGTCTCAATGGTTAGTAAATTCACGTTATTTTGGTAAAATTACCAATAGCCTAGGATGGTGAAATAGGTAGCGCGAGACTTACGCCTGGTTGTACGGAAAAAGTATCACTACCTCAGGAAAGACCATCACTGACGGGCGCAAAACGGCATTCGCTGACAGGTTCTGAGCCCGTCAGTAAGCTCCTGTCAGTGGAAGTGAACTTCCACTGACGGGCGGGGGGCCCGTCAGTAGAGGAATCTTTTCACTGACGGGTGGATACTGCCCGTCAGTGAAAAGCCTTCCAGCGCTGCCTGAGAGCACTTCCACTGATGGGCGTGGAAGCGCCACCCGTCAGAGGTAACTGTTTCCGCTGACGGGTAAGTGGTCTGTGCCCGTCAGTGGAAGTATTATCATACTTTTTTAAAAACATTTCTGAGTAGACAAATATCACAAATATAACATTTAATATCACAAATTAATATTTAATATCACAAATATTAAGCACATATAACAATTAATATCACAAATATTAAGTACATACTAGCTAGTTTACAACGAATTAAAACGACAAACAAATGAATTTAACAATGTTTATTCTCACTAGCCCTGCGGCGGTAAGGGGGTAATTGGACTCCCGCGTAGAAATCACCGCTTGGCCGAATGACTTCGTTATTGATAACGTACGCGAAGGTCTTCTGGATGCGAGCAAAGTCCTTCCTCCAATCGTACTTATCGTCGGCCAGGTCGTGTATGAAATTATTGAATTGATCCTGACTCCATTGCGGGTTGTGGGATATGACGAACGCGTCTATGTGAGCGCAGACGTAGTACCCACATGTCATGCTACCTTCCGGCTATTGCCTGCAAGGGAAGTTGAATTTGTGGATCAGCTTCTTGCTCTTGCATTCTGCTCCTCCCCCTTGTGGATTCCCAAAAGGCGGCTTCCAGAATTTCCTTAATTCCTGAGTAGTCCCGCTTGTCAGTTCTTTGGGAATCAAAATAGTATATCATTCTAGAAGGCTTGTGGATGACAATGAGGATCTAGTGGTCGCTGCGTAAAAGGTAACGAACGAATATAAACAGATGGGGATACGTGCTTAAGAAAAGCAAACTAGGCACGGCAGCAAGTAACTTACGGGGGGTTGTAGGGCAGGAGTATGTAGTCCTTGTCCTTACGGTATATCAATGACTCCAGGACGTAATTTATTAGGACCGGCGTCGCTTCTCGTACATAGTACTCGTTCATGATGACCGGATCCATTATTCCAAAAGCGCAATTGGGCAGACGCCTACTCTCTTGGGCCTGGTGAAGCGCCCACAGCCTGACGAGCATGGTGTCGAGCTGGAAGAGCTTGAACAACATAAAGACATTTCAAAATTGATGTCAAAGGTGTCATGCTGCCTGTCCAGGAAGAAACCGTAATCTTTTGGCACCTCGACCTTAAAGTATAGCTCATAATCATCTCGATTCCGTGACCTCATCATGATTGTGTCATGGAGAAGTTTCATCTGTGCGGGCAACCTCTGCACCTCATCATCTACGAGCAAGGGCTCACCTGCCTCGTACACTTCTCGTTGAGGCTTCTTGACAGTTTCGGCAGATGTCTGGAAGGATAAGGCCTTTTTTTGCTCTCCTTGCTTGCCTCCTTCGCAGCGGTGCCGCCCCGTTTGTGTGCTCTTTTTCTTTTCCTCTCCGGCTCTAGAGAGGAGGCCCTCTTGCCTCCCATCAATGCTTCGCCCACTGCGGCATTGAGCGTGCTTAGAGATAAGACCTTCTTTCCTGCTGCCTTCAGGTCATGGTGATGCTTTGAGCGATTTTCACGGGGTGGCGAGTCCGTCTTGGGTTGCTCCTCCTCCTGGGACGGAAGGATCGTCGTGTGTTGCTGCTCGGTAAGATCGTCGTCCCGATCATCGAACGACATGGGCGTACTGCACAGGCCGAGCGGAGAAGGGCCGGCTCCGGTTGATGGAGAGGGGATGGTTGGCGTACTAGGAGAGGACACCCCGGGGATAAGTATCTGACTCTTCGGCCACAGGATGTAGTACCCCTTGCAGTCTCCTAGCTTTATGACATCCTCTTCAAGGGCGACAGGGACTGCGACGTCACTGAACTCGGTGACGACGCGGTCCACCTGCACCCTCGCCATGTGGGAAGGTATAGCAACGTTGTGGCATGTCGCGCCCCCTACTCTTGGGAATACTAGGCCATATGCAACCGTCTTCTTTACGCCGGGCAAAGGGATAGTGAGGTGGCATATTATAGGCCCCTGCATAATAAAGGTACCCATTGTTATCCGCACAATGCTGTGAATTAGAGCCCTCATACAAGTGATTCATAGTGGCGACGAAGCTTACAGCGATGTCTTCGACGGGACTTGGCGACTCGGGGGCGACGTCAGAGGCTGAGGCGCAGCTACTCCATCCAGCAGGATAGGAGCCCTGATGTCCATGAGGATGCACAGGTGGACGAGATGCATCACGGGCGTCGTAGCCTCTGGACTCTAAAAATTCTTGCGCCGCCAGCTTGCCAGCCTCTTGGGCTGCCCTTATCATCTCTTGCAGAAGAGATGTTTGCCTTCCTCTCCTCCTTTGGCAGGCAGCCTCGCGGTCTTGAGGAAAGACTTCATCCCATATAGCCCCGCTCCCGATCCCTCGGACACGCCCTGTCTTCTCCCTCGCTCCTAGAGCCTTTGAGAGATGGTCTTCCCACCTCTCACTCTGGACGGAGTCCTGAGAGCTCTCAGGCTGCTGGGACAGCTGCCTTTGCAAGGGAAACAACACAAGGTACGGGCCGTTAGCGTATTTGAAGCACAATAGTTTATTTCAAGAAGACATTGGGTTTAGATTATACCAAACGTTCGGAAACAGCCTGAAGCTCGGGATCCGTGATAATTGGTGACCCAGTAGCTGGGTCAGAAACTATGTGCGCCCTCATCGAAATCTGGGCGCGTTCTTGTTCGATATCGGTGAAAGGAACCGGTTTGCCAGACGCTATCAACGCGGCGTCCTCTTTGGCCCAGATCGGTCTCTTCCCTAGAACACCTCGGCTGGCAAGGTGGTGGGAGAATTTGTTCTTCGTGCGCAGCTCCTTCCCCCGGCGGCTCTTCTCTTTGAATGTGTCACTCTTCTTGTCGGCAACGAACTCCTCCCAGTATTCGAGTTCTATCTTTGACCATTTAGTTTTAATTGCAGTTTTGAAATCGGCATCTAGCAGCTTCGTCGCTTCATATCGCCATGTCCTTAGCGCAGCACACATGATACTGTCGGCTTTCCTCCGCACTCTTTCCTTGTCAGCCTCTGGGATAGCGTACTTATCCCATAGCTTGTCGAACAGGACCTTTTTCTGGGCATCGGTCATTTTCTTGAAATCCCGGCATGTGATCCTGACATGCTCACGGACAATGCACCCACAGGTGTTGCTGAACGATCTCGCAGCCTTCTCGGGACTTGCAGGAACACCTGTTACGCCGACTCGAGTGATGACGAATGTCTCGTTCGTCAGCTGGTTGCCACCTCTAGGGTTGTACCGTCTCTTCCGCTTTGATGGTGCTGCTGACGATGGCTCTGGTGCCTCCTTTTCCTCCGATCCTGACTCGCTAGACCGAGAAGCGTCAGACGAGCCAGACGCACTCTCTTCATCTCGCACCGTGGGAGGTGCAAGTGCCGAAGGTACATTCTCCGGCTCGACGGCAGGTTCACTGGCCGGCTCGGGAGCTGTTTGATTGGTTAGGAGCGAGGCGTCAATAGGGGCCACCACGTCTAGGGGTGCCGCCCTATCATCATATACGCGGGCTAGTTCCCGGGTTGGCGAAGAGACCATTTCCGATATATGAAGAAACTTGAAAAATGAAAACCATATATTAGAACAAGTAACTAGAAATGAAAACAATACTTTAAGTAAACACTATCTAAATATAGTGCGATAAAAAAGAAAATTAGAGTAGCAGCAGTATTATAGTACTACTCATCCAAGAGCACCATTTCCTCAAAAACTAAGAGTAGCCAGAGAGCAATAGTATAGCAGCCACCACTTAGGAGCTGCAGAGGAGGAGAAGGACAATAGGAGAGAGGAGCCGAAGTCCAAACACATCAGAGCACTGCAGCAGTACTGGATGCCTGGATGGATGAATTTTTTGTATGGATACTGTTTAGACTTGTTTTGCTGTTTAGTATACTATCTATGCTTAACATATAGATACCCCATCCATCTATTGAACATCCTGAGAGTGTATACTCCAAGCTGAAAAACCTCCTAACTAAATAATAGCGTAATTGACCTCTAATATTTGCCTTACTCAAATAAGATAAACATAAAGATGAAGTCAGGATATAAAACTTTCTGTGCATGCAAATATAGGTACAATAAGGGCAATTGTCCAAAAGGAACACATAACATGAGCAAGACATGGGAGATCATGTCGCTAGTGTATATACGATATAACCAACCGGCCAACCCAAGATCAACAAAATCGCTGTTGCTCAATGCAGTACCCAAAGACGTGTCAATAGAAAGCAATTCATAACAACTGCAAGAAAAAGGATTTTGGTTACAAGCTACTATAATCGTGTTGATCACAACAATGCTTAATTAATAGCATGAGTCACGAATAGAAAACACAGGGCAAGATCACACATTAGTAGAACAATTTGAATTCGCCTAGATGGAGTACGGACTAGAACTGGACCAAGAACTACAAGCAACATATCCAAGCAGAGACAACCAAACACATGGCCTTGATGGTTGCCTTCTCCTCACCGTGCTCCTCGTCGCAGTAGTGGCAGCCTCCGCCTTCCACCAAGCGGCCGCCGCTGGCCGAGGCCTTGCTGCCGTCGAGAAGCTACCGGAGCCAGAACCAAAGCCGGAGCCTAAACCAGAGCCAATTCCCAAACCCATGCCACACCCCGAGCCAAAGGCGGAACGGATTTGCTGCTCACCGGAGGAGTCGTCGGCGGGGTACTCCGGCGCATCAGCGGGGACTCGGGCGGCGGCGGGGTGTACTTGGGCGCGGCGGCACGGACTCGGGCAGCGGGGAGGACTCGGGCGGCGGCGGGGACTCGGCCGGCGGACGGGGGCTGGGGCGCGACGAGGACTCGGGCAGCGGACGGGGGCTCGGGCGGCGGCGCGGCGGCCTGGCGGTGGGGTGTAGGGTTCGCGGCTGGGCCAAATTTCACGAAGTCTCCGTTTTATAGTCCCGGTTTTACCTCCACTGACGAGCGTCAAGAATGGCCCGTCAGAGGAAGTACTTCCACTGACAGGCATAGAGAATGTGCTCGTCAGTGAAACTCGGCTCGAAGACATTGGGCGCTGATGCACTTTCACTGACGGGCGACAAAATGGTGCCCGTCAGTGCAACTAGGACGCCGCAGGTCGCTGAAGTACTTGCGTTGATGGTCGTCTATGAGTGCCTGTCAGTGAAAGTGTGGTTCCACTGACGGTCAATGTGTAAGTGCCCGTGAGTGTCAGATCAAACCAATGTTATCTTATCACCAAGTGACAAGTACATATGTCATATGTCATTTGCATGTTGTAAATACTATAGGATAAACTTGAAGGGTTGCTACGCATGGCCATCTGCACTCCATAAAGACTGACAAAACACCATTATTTTATCTGAATCTTAGCAATGTTAAAAAAACTACCTGCAGTGAAAGGATCTAGCTATGTTTCTTTGAATCTACCTATTTGAATAGTGCACTCATTTGTGCACAATCTAGTGGTCGAAATCTTGAAGCATTATTTGGTGGACTTAGTTGTCTAAATGGTTTTCTGTACTCTTCTTATTGATTCTTAGAACCTACCTCATTAGCCAAACATTATCTGTTTTAGGGTTTGATGCTTGTTTGCCTGATTTCCAAATTTGCGGAGTTTTGCGGAGTGAAAATAGAGGCTGATTTTAGGGTTTGCGGAGTGGACTTACAGGCATATTTTAGGGTTTGCAGACTAGACTTAGAGCATACATGCAACACCTGCCTAGCTATTTCACTAAGTCCCGAACATATATAATTAACCATTCAATTCATTAAAATGATATTATTACACATTGAGGTTCGTTCTGAATTGATCAGAAAGCTAGGTTTCGTCGTCTTCGACACGCTTCTCAATAGTAGTTTTGATCTTCTTGCTGGTATATGTCAGTCCTTCGGCGTGAGTGCGTCTTATGTACGGACACGTATCCTGAGTACCTTTGCGCCTTTTGCTCGTTCGATCATCGACATCTTTTTCTTCTGTGTCCGGATCGTCGAATTGGTCGTAGTCCTCTTCGTCAACTACACCATCGACTCCGACAATACTCATTTTCCCTTTCCTCACGACAACACACTTCTTATTCTTTGGGTCGGTTATGTAGAAAACTTGGGCGAGTTGTTTGGCTAATACCCATGGCTCATCTTTGGGACCGATTGA
This sequence comes from Stipa capillata, assembly GCA_019208055.1. Classification (NCBI taxonomy): domain Eukaryota; kingdom Viridiplantae; phylum Streptophyta; class Magnoliopsida; order Poales; family Poaceae; genus Stipa; species Stipa capillata. Next base: position 126,248 of record JAGXJF010005755.1, on the reverse strand, counting down.
TTTGACTTGTCGTGACTCCATAGGGATCGGTGGAGGTATAACCATGGTACTGGTGTTCATATCTTCTATTCTGACGTCTTTAGCCCATCTGACATGAAACATGGGGATCTTGGTCACGGTGTAGTCAAGTTCCCAGATCTCTTCGATCACGCCGTAGTACCTACACTTCTTGCCCTGATGACCCATTCTGGACTCCTGCGTTACATCGCAGTTCTGGTACGTACTGTGCCGGTCTTGAGCCTCCGTATAGAATGTGTATCCGTTGATATCATACGATTGCCACGTCACGACTTCGCTATCGGGTTCTTGTGACAACATTCGGACGATTTCTTCTTCTCCATTTGATGGCTCCCTTTCATTACAATAGTTCTTTAGCCACCTGGAGAACTTTGCGTTATGCTCTTTTGTGAGCGCAACTGTGCCCTTTTTCGGATTCGTTTCGTGCAACTGTTTCATGTGGATCTGAATATAAGGCCGTACCACAGCCAAGTGTTGCAGTACCATGAAATGTGCTCTGTTGTAGTCATCTGATTTTTTCGATCGATACACATGTAAATTTCTATGCCCGATCGCACATTTACCGTTGAGCCTGCCTGTGTGCCGTGAAACTGGAACACCTATAAGTTTTTGATCACGCATGTAATCCTTGCAGAACTCGACGCCCTCTTCGGTAGCATAGTCTTGGATGATGCTACCTTCCGGATGCGCTCTGTTACGAACGTAGCACTTGATAACCCCGTTGTACCTTTCAAACGGGTACATGTTGTGCAAAAACACGGGACCAAGGTCCAGTATCTCCAGGATGACATGGATCATGAGATATACCATGACATCAAAGAACATAGCCATGTGCTGTGTCTGCTGCTCATGTTGCCGAATGGATTTATTTCGTCCGTACTCATACCAAACCTGATATTCCTCGGATCACTACCAAAATCTGGGTATTCGGCATCAATTGCCCTCCACTGACAAGCATCAACTAGGTGTCTCAACACCCCGTTCTTTCTTCGCCCCTCTTCGTGCCAATGCAACAGCTTTGCCTTCTTCTTGTTACCGAATAAACGCTTCAAATGGAGGAGGACTGGAAGGTACCATACAACCTTTGCAGGGGCACCACTCGTCACTTCTTCCTCGTCATCGTCTTGGTTTCTGCCCTGCTTATATCGAGATGTGTTGCACATCGGACATTTGTGTAGCTCTGTATACTCCTTGTGATAAGTAATACAGTCATTCCGACAAGCATGGAGTTTCTCTACATCCAATCCAAGGGGGCAGACCACCTTCTTGGCTTCCTCGGTGCTCATAGGCAACACATTCTCCTTTGAAAAAACCGTCGCAAGGTAAGCCAGTGTCTCATCGAAGCTTGCGTCCGGACAGTTGTGGGCTGCCTTGATCCTTAGAAGTTCTAGCGTGACTAATAGACGCGTGTGCTTAGGATCGCAGCTGCGATACAGCGGTTTTGTCGAGTCTTCCATCAGTTTCACAAACTTTGCGATCTCTCTTTCATCCTCGGGGTCTTCGACCACCTGGTCCGCCATGTGACTATCCCTCAACATTTTAGCCAAATTGCTCCCCGCCTCTCACGTCAAGTCATCCCTACATTCAGAAATATGGTCTTCATCTTCTTCTGCGTCTTCGTGTATGGCCTCTTCTTCTAAACATTCAGGACTAGCTAAAATTTCCATCTCCTCACCGTGACTTGTCCAACGTGTATAACCTTCCATGAAACCTTTAGTCAACAAGTGTAGCTGCAACATGCCTCTCTCCCTGACCATTATCGTGTTCTTGCATACACAACATGGACAACACATCTTGTTTGCACCCTTTTTCTCCCGATCTTCCTCGGCCGCATCTAGAAACTCATTCAAAGTATTGACGAAACTCCGTGTAGCTCTTTCGCTGTACATCCAACTTCAATCCATCGATCCCTACAACAAGAAACTAATTGATTATAGTTAAAATTAATAAAATAAACACAAAATTTATTCTTTTCTATCATGTATTGCATCGTACAAAAGAGATCTAGCTAGCGCCGTCAAGGAGCGGACTCGAGAGCCTTCCGAAGAGGGTAGGAAGAGAGAGAGGAGAAAAGGGTGGAGAAGATGGAAGTTTAAGAGAGGTCTAGAGAGGGGAAATGGGTGGAGGGAGGAGGGGAGGGGGAAAGAGATGGGAAAAAGGGTGGAGAAGAGGGAAGTTTAAGAGAGATCTAGAGAGGGGAAATGGGTGGAGGGAGGAGGGGAGGGGGAAAGAGAGCGGTGGGTGGAGGGAGGATCAAGAGAGTTCTAGATCAAGATTGCATACATCTAGGAGGGAGAAGGGGAGGAGGGGAGAAGGGACAGTACCATTCGGAGTAGGAGCAGCACTCCGGCGCGGCGCAGGTGGAGGCGCTCGCAGCTGGCCGTGTGAGGCACGCGAGCTCACTGGCCAGCTGCGGGCGCCTCCCCTGTTTTATGTGCAGACTTATCGCTGACGGGCAGTCACAGGGGCCCGTCAGTGAAAAGTCTGCCCTAACACGCTATCCGGGAAGCAACTTCCACTGACGAGCGCATCTGGACCCGTCAGTGGAAGTAGAACCTTTGGTGACGGGCGGAGACTCCGCGCCCGTCAGTGGAGGTCCATGTCAGTGGTGAGGCCGAAAATGCCCCTCTCCTCCTAGTTTTACTGACGGGCTGATCCGAGCCCGTCAGTAAAAGTAATTTCTCCCGGCTTCATAGTCGGTTTTACTGACGGTCGTTTGACAGCCCGTTAGTGGTATTTATCATCAGTGACAGGCAACAAAGTCTTGCCCGTCAGTGATGATCGTGCGGCAGAAGTGTTTTCTGAGTTAGTGTATGAATTCCTTATCTTGTTGAGCAAGTAAGGCATTTAGCACGTACTCGGCAATAAAGTCTTCCGCATCTAGGATCATCCGTACTGAGACAATGTATGGGTCGAGGAACCCTACTTTTACGTGTTTTCTTCTGGTTTGTTCAATCATCATCCTACACATAAAGAAGGTATGGGTTACATATATGTGGATATAGTACGTATAACACGAATGTTGACCGTGATTGTGAACACTTACAGTGTGTAGCATCTGATGAGAGAGACTTCGAGGGACCGGAGGTTGTATAGTTCCCACAAGTCCACGAAGTTCACAAAGAACTGACATTTCCCAAAGTTATGGTGGAAATGTCCCGTACTGAAGTCCACCTTCAAGTTGTGGTCCGTTGATTCTTTGGCTTCTTGACCTCCTTGAGGCAGTACTCGTGCAGCTCGCGGGTATATTTTCCGAGGGTATTGAGCACCTCTAGCGATTTGAGCCATGGCTCTCCTTCAACGTATTTATCTGCCAATGGCGTGAAGGGGAACTCTTCTTCAATGTAAAGGTGTGGTTCCTTCAGCAACTTCGCCTTTGACTTAGCACCTCGTTTTCTTTTAACGATCGGCTTCGATGACTTAGCGGGAGATGAATGGGCCCTTGTTGGAAGCTCGGGGGCCATGGTGGTTTCCACCAGCACCGTAGTGATTGTGGTGTCCTCATTACATGCAATATAAGGCTCTTGAATCACGGGTAGGTCTATCTCCTGTGCTTGGTCGATAGATGGAGGGTGCCAGTCTTCCAATACTACATCCCTCTTGGGCCACTGGATGAAAGTCCCTTCAGCTTGACCCAGTCTTGTAATCTCATCATTTGGCGGAAATTCAGTTTAATGGACTTGCAGGTGTCATAAACACAATGCACACTGATCTTCGCATTCCCGCGCGCCATCGGGACACAGTGGATGAGATTACCTTCATTGGATGGACATGCCATCCCTGTTGCAACCTCTAAAGGCTCGTCGTCAAGAAGCTGCACCAATAGCTTGCACCCACTACTACAGAATGGGCCATCCGAGACGGGCTGAAACAAGCATCCCAGACGGTTGGCCGCTCCGTCTGAAATCGGTGGTCTGTGATGATACAGTTCATCACAGACGGGTGGGATAGCCGTCTGCGATGACGGATCTTCCTAGACGGGCCAAAGAAACCATCCGTCTGCGATGATGACTCATCCCAGACGGGCCTAAGAAACCATCCGTCTGCGATGACGACTCATGCTAGACGGGCCTAATAAATAACCCGTCTGCGATGACTGCTATCACAGACGGGCCGTTAAATCACCCGTCTCGGATGACTGATATCACAGACAGTTTCACCTGTTGACCTGTCTGGGATGGGTGTGTACAGAGGGCATGAAACTGCCTGTTTTGTGGCTAGCCTCAGGAATTGCTAGCCATGCCCTCTGAAACAACACATTTATATTGCACAGACATATTTATACATTCACAGACAGTGATACTGAAACAATCACATACTGAAAACAATCACATATTTATACATTCACAATTGGTAGCTAGATATATTCACAATTGCTAGCTACAAATGTCTCACACCGTTCAGAATTAAGAGTTCGCTGCTGCCAAGAATCGCATACTTCAATGTTTAAAGAAAGGCTTCAATAGAGTGCTAAGAACATAGATGAAAGACAATGCTACTCTGCTAAGCCGCCACCATAGAACTCGCCATCGGGATTGATGATTTGTGTATTGATGAAGAAGGCAAAAATCCCTCGAATGCGCTTGAGTTGATCTTCATCAAATGCGGTATTTTCAATCTTCCACCCCTGTTGCTGTCATAAAATCAATAAGGACTCCAAAATTACAAAATGTAAACAAACTCAAAATAATGCTTGCATTTGGGTATACCTCCTCAGCTAGTTTTCGCCTAACGAAACCTGCGACAACCTCCATGTGGTAGGAAACGTAGAATCCACATAGGTTTGTCCCCTTGGGTTGTTGTTTGCACTAAAACAACAAACAAATATACGTTAGGTAAGAAGAATCTATTATGAAGCATGTCAATATGCTATAGGAACATAGTAATTGATATATATGTACCGAAAAGTTAAATTTATGTCGCAATTTGGACCCGTTGCCACTAATCCCTCCACGAGCTTTGTAATCAATGAACGCCTGGTCAAGTATGTCACGAATCGGCCCAAAGTCTCGTGAAGGATCTCGCAAGGAATCAAGGTATATAACCCTGTTCCATTTTGGTACAAGTACGACCAAAACCCAATGGTAGCTGCATATATATAGACGTATTTCCAAATCAGCTTTGTGATATATGCATAATGGTGAAATTATAAGTATTGGATGCGATGCAACACTTACCCTGGGTTGTAGGGAAATACGATGTACTCTTTATCCTTTTGGGACAACATTGCATGCTTAACATACTCCGGAACTTGCTCTTTCTCGTCTCTAATATTCATCCAAGTCACCTTTGCCGGGTCAATGAACCCGATAGGTTCCTTGTTAAGTCTGGCTTTAGTGTGCATGTATCTATGCAAAATGGGAAATCATGTCACGGCTTAACTAAGTTGCATAGGTATGGAGAAAACTGATTGACTGAGAAGTTGTAGACTTACAGTGTCCAGCATCTCAACAGGTTCTGCTCCAGGGCGTCGAGGTTGAAGAGATCGAATAGGTCTTCAAAGTACACGTAGAACAACCCGCCCATGTCCTAGTGAAAAAGGTGTTCCTCCTTGAAAGCGACTTTGATGCATCGTGGCATGGTTTGGTCAGGCTGTAGGTTGTTCGTCGCCGTCATATACCAATCATGCAACCTCTGACATGCCAGTGAGCTCGATATCTCCTATGGCACGACGAAGACTTGTCCATTCACAAATCGACGAGCCAGAGGCACGAAAGGGAGATCATCCACTCTGTCCGGATCAAACCCGAGTTCTTCCACTAGAGCTAGTGCCTTCGATTTTTTGTTGCCCTTGGATTTCTTGCTAGTCCCCTTAGCATAAGTGTGCCTCACCGGTGAAGGAAGAAGCCTCATCTGTAGCACCTCCTTAGTCCCCAAGAAGGAAGCGGGTGCTGGCTCTGCCGGCTTGACCGGAGATGAAGCTGGGTTATTAGCCCGTTGCGCTGCCACTACTAGCTCCATCGGGGTAGGGTTAGCTTCAGGTATCCTAGCCGATTCAACGTGTGATGCGCTCTGAGAGGTAGGCCGGACTCGTAGTTTGATGTCCCTCTTTGGCCACTGGATAAAGGTGCCAACCGTCTGACGCAGCACCGTGATCTCGTCATTTGGTGGCATGGCAAGCGGGAGCTCCTTGAAACCTTCAACCACGTCATCCACATGCACCTTTTGAAAGTTTGGTGCTATGGGGGCGACCATGCAGTAAAGTCCCCGCCTCCTTGGGATATGCAACCCCAAATGCAGCATCGAGGGAGACATCTCCGGTTACCCTTGCTAACAACGTGCAAGGAGTCGTCTCCTATAAAATTATTGAGTACCTTGTTGATTAAGTCCAAAGTTATGTACTTGCTATTATAAAAACCCTATAAATGGCCCTTACCGAGATGGTGTCGTAGGGATATGTTTCACCCGGTTCTTCGACGGATGCGCAGCTACTCCGAATATTTTCGGGGCTCGCCAAATCTACATTAGCGAGTGCAAGTTGAGCTTTGAACTCCTCCTTAAATGCCTCAACCTGCCTCCTAACTTCCTCCTAAATACGCCTCTCCAAATCTTCAGAGTCTCTCGTAGTCGTTGTTGACTGAGTTCGACTCCTCTTAGCGGCCTTCCTCCTCTCGTACTGCTCCTCGGTCTCTAGGAATCCCTCTCTCCAGGGAACTGCAACCCCAACACCTCTTGTGCGACCTAGGTGCTCCGGGTTTCCCAGCGCTACGGTAAGGAGGTCTTTGGTCCTAGATGATTGTGCTTCTTCATCATCATCTAGTGACCCTTGCGAAGCTATCTGCACCTGCAACGATCACGCGCGCAAGTTAGGTTACAAATGATACTCGTATGGTTCTGAAAAATTGTGTGCACATAGTCATGTATATTACCATGCGATCGACCACTTCCTGGTCAGCGAGGTTTGGAAATATAGCTGTACCACTCTGTGGATCTGACTTGGCACGTGCTCTGCACCAGGATGCGACGCGGCCAACAACCACGCTGGGAAATGGAGGGGGTAAATTTTTCTCCATTGCCAATCAATCCTGCATCTCCCATTTCACCGATGCACCTTCATATCCTGTGCAGCCAAGCCTATGCGGGTGCTTGTTTCTTGCCTGAAGGGCCTTCTGCCGTTCACTCTTCGCCACCTCTTCTGGCGTGGTCTTCATCTCAATAAATCTGTTGTATACTTGCTTGTCCAAGAAGCCGTACTTCTGAAACGGGCTCTCACCCGTCCGTACGTACTTTGTTGTCAGGATGCTCTTGAACGACCTCCACGCCTTGCCCATGGTCTTTATTGCAGCAGCTTTGACACGTTCTTCGTGTTCCGGCAGGGATCTCGAACCACCTCTTTACTGCAGCCATTAACTCCTCCTCCTTCGCGGTGGTATTATCCTTCCAGTTCCCAATTGTTATGCTGACCCTCTCCCGCCCAAGTATCCCGCAGAATGTGCGGAATTTGTTCGCTACGTCATCCGGTTTCGTCGGCACACCGGACTTCGTAGATACTTGCGTGATAACCATACGTCTACTAGGGGCCTTCGACATTGTTCGGGGCTTCCGGCTGCTTTTTTGCGTACTTCGTTCATCGTTGCCCGAAGTGGGGTTCGGCAACGATGAGTGGCTCGACGAGGAATTAGAAGAAGAATTGGCGTCTGACATATCTGTCTAAACTAACAAATCAATTTGCTTCAAGTAAACCAAATAGGCAAACAGAAGAAACACTACTCCTTTGGATTCTACAAAAATTCTAAGTCTTGTATTGCGTTATATTTCCACTCTTTTACTTGTTACAATTGCTGTACAGATTTTAGCAACAAATGTGCACCTGGTACTTAAATTCCAGCAAGATGGTACAATCAAGCATAGAATCATAAGAGTGAGGTTTTTTTGTACTAAATAAGTTACATCAAACTGATATGTACTAATAAGTTATTTGCTTCGGCTGATACCAAAAGCACATACGAACAAACTCAACCATAGTTCAATGCCTTTATTGGAATCAAAAGAAGTCATAATACAACCAATTTGCCAGCATTGAAGGTGGCATTACCTTTGAAGAACCTAATTTATCTCCTTGAACTCAGGATATGTCTATTGAACTAAGTTTGGAAGATGTGAAAAGGGTAGCTTACCATTATGGATTTGTGATGGAGGTGAGGGTTTATGCACTTAATTTGTTTTGGACTATGGATGATGGATTATTGTTGTTTCCATGGATTATTGATATCAATTTGCAGGTGGAGAAAATGATAGATACCACTTACGAAGCAAATATGGCATCAATGATGTAGGTAACTTATTAATCCTTAGGAATGATATCTCTCGAACGGGTACATGCTCCGTAGGAACACATGACCGCACATTTTGATCTCTCTAACTAGGTGACTCATGAGGTGCGGCATGATATCAAAAAATGACGGGGGGAAGTACATCTCAAGGCGACAGAGGACAACCACGAGCCTTACCTCTAGAGCATCCAGTTCAAGTATACTTATCGCCTTTTGTGATATTCTGTCGAAGAATTGACATAGCATTATGATTGTATCCCGGACATCACCAGGCAAAATCCTTCTAATAGCAATAGGAAGTATCTGCGTCATCAAAACGTGACAATCGTGAGACTTCATGCCAATTAATTTCAACTCCTGCATTGAAACTAGCTTCTTGATGTTGGCGCAGTACCCGCTTGGAACTTTCACATCGTGCAAGCACTGGCATAGCTCAATTTTCTCGGCTTTAGAGAGTGTGTAACATGCTGGTGGGAGGAAGATTCTGCCTTTGTTGATTTCTATCGGAGCTAACTCAGGCCTGATGCCCAGTTTCACATAGTCTTGTCGTGCCTTCACGCCATCCTTTGTTTTATCAGGGATATTTAGCAAGAGGCCAATTAGGCTGTCAAACATGTTCTTCTCTACGTGCATGACGTCGATACAGTGGCGAACATCTAGTTCTTTCCAGTAAGGCAAACCCTAAAATATTGATTTCTTTTTCCACAAACCCTTCAATAGTTTACGGCCCTTTCCAAGAACAACATCAACATCTTTAACCATTCCGTATACCTGTGTCCCGGTTAAATGAGGTGGAGCCGATCCTTCTTCGATGGTTCCGTCGAACTCAGCAACCAACTTGCGGTAAGGATGATTTCGACGCAAAAACCTACGGTGCCGCATGTATACGGTTTTGCGTGATTTCTCGAGGTACAAACTGGCCGTATCTTCCATGCATTGACCACAGGCTATTGCTCATTTAGTACTCTGGCCGGATAGGCTACCGTACGCAGGATAGTCATTGATGGTGCAAAATAGCAATCCTCGTAGGGTGAAGTTCTCTCTCTTGTCTGCATCCCATGTCTCCACGCCTTCGTTCCACAATGTCATCCTCCTTCATTAAAGATAGGTACGTATCTATGTCATTTCCAGGTTGCTTCGGGCCTTCGATGAGCATGGCCAACATGATGTACTTCCTCTTCATGCACAACCAAGGAGGGAGGTTGTACATACAAAGAGCCACAGGCCAAGTGCTATGACGAGAGCTCATGTTTCCAAAGGGATTTATTCCATCCGTACTCATCCCGAACCGTATATTTCTAGAATCCGCACCGAAATTTGGGAATTTCCTGTCGATGTTTCTCCACTGGATAGAGTCCGCTGGGTGTCTAATCAAATCATCAACTTTACGCCCCTCCGTGTGCCACCGTATTTTCTCTGCATGTTCAGTATTTGCAAACAGACGCTTCAAGCGAGGAATGATAGGAAGATACCATACAACCTTGGCCGGAATGCCCTTCGGCTCCTCATTGCTCTCGATGTCATCGTCTGTAGCATTGTTACGCTTCTTGTATCGGGAAGTCTTACAAACCGGATATACATATAGATTCTCGTACTCTTTACGGAAGAGGATGCAGTCGTTTTTGCAAGCATGTATTCTTTGTACATCCATTCCTAGCGGACAGAGAATCTTCTTAGCTTTATATGTGCTTTTTGGCAACTCGTTCCCATATGGAAGCATGTCTACCAGGAGTTGTAAAAGTGCAATAAAGCTTTTGTCAGACCAACCTCTGCTTGCCTTCAATTTGAGCAGTTCCAGAACAGCTGACAGCCAGGTATATTTCGCCTTGCAACCATGGTACAATTGTCTCTCCGAGTCCTCCATTAGACCTAGAAATTTCTCGTATTGCCTGCCACGAAGGTCATTACCTTCAGCATCGCGCAGCATTTGCTCGAGATCGTTGTCATTGGTATGCATCTCGGCATCCTCTTCATCAGACTCAGAATCAACATCAGCCTCCAGATTCAATTTGTATAACCAGCTACGAATCCCCTACGGATCAAATGATCCTGTAACTGAGCCGTGTTCGTCAACATCTTCTCATTCTTGCAGTCATAGCATGGACAACACACATGACCAGACTTCCTACTCGACATATCATCCTCAACTGCTCTTAAAAATTCTTTCACGCCACTAATATACTCAGGGCTCACACGGTTCGCATCATACATCCATCTTCGATCCATTGACACTATGACATACATATAAACATATGTTGACTAATTAATTATCTGTGTGATTCAAAATAAAAATTAAACTCATCACTCTCTCTCACTTGTCCAATTATCCGCAAAACCATCCAAGCAAGAGCCATCCAAGCATGCATATATATTACATCTAAACCACAATTAATAAACCATCCATCCATTCCTATACATCTATTAACCCTAAATTATCTTCTAATAGAAAATAATTGCACTAGATCTAGGGTTAGAGAGCAATTAAACAAACTAGCTAGATAACCAAATCTACTAACCTATTGCCACACCAAAGCAATTAGCTCCTTCCAATCTTCTTCTCCTCCCCCCAAAATCGCCTCAAAATCGCCTCAGCCGCCGCCACCAGCCCGACAGCCCTAGGAAACTCTAACAGGGGAGAACTGGTTCTGTTATATAGATGGAGAAGTCATTCCAGACAGTCTAGCCACTTCAACCGCCTATGATGCCCAACCACAGACGGGTGAAGAAAAGACCGTCTGCGATGTATTGCGACATCGTAGACGGTTCATTCAATGACCGTCTCTGATGTATCATCGCAGACGATTCGCTTAGAAGCCGTTTGCGATAACTACATACATCGCAGACGGGTTATACCTCGAACCGTCTGCGATGAGTCATTCCAGACGGTTCGGCTATCACCAGTCTAGATTGACATATCATCCAAGACACTGAGGTCCAGACGAAAGTCATCGTAGATGCTGTTGTTCTCCTACCCATCTGTAATGTATGCTATCCTAGACGGGCTATGGTAACCGTCTGCGATGTGCAGTCTAGGATGTGCCGTTGTGTAATAGTGACCGCGTCTTATCCTTGAAGGTAAAATGTGGGAGAAGATAGAATAATTAGCTACACATGGATTGCGATAGAATTTTAAGTGGAACTTGAGATTGACATTTAATTACCAGGATCTCATCGACAGGATACGAGACGGTGTGATCAACTTCATCACCGGGGACAGAGGCTTGGCTATTCTTTCGGTTAGCAGCAGGGCTGCTTTGCATTTGTACGTTGCCATGTAAGGCCATGGCCACCATCTCCTCGAGGGCTCTTAGACAAGCATCGACCTTCATTTCCATCGTGGTGGTGATTTCTTCTGTAAGAGCGGCTCTTTCTCTTGCCTCGCGCTCGGCTTTGGCCATGCCCTTATTCCTATATCTATGCAAATTATCCAGGAATTCATCTCTCCAGGTAGTGTAAACACCTGTACCCCTCGTGCGACCCGGATGCTCCTTGGTGTCGATGGCTTGGGTAAGAATATCTTTCTCTCTTTGGAATTCGCAAGGGGAGGATTGTGTCGACAGGTCCTCCTGTAATAGAAGAACAAGTCACTACACATAGTATAACAGGTGGAGAATTTACGGAGAGGAAGGTATTGTAAACGACATATTACCAATCTAGAGTAGACCTCCTGAGTTCCTTCGCTCGCAAAGGATTGGGCGTCCGAAGACGTTGCACCTGGATTCCTCCTCGCGTACAACCAATTCCATGCGCGTCGTGATTCTACGCTGGGAAATGGCGGGGGCTGGTCATTCAGGCGTGCCCTCTCTTCTTCATCTATCCATTTTCGTACTTTCAGCGCATACCCTGAACTACCTAATCTATGATGGTGGGTGTTCTTGGCTGCCAGTTCCTTCGCCGCTACACTCTTCGCCTTAAATTCTCCTGTTTCCCTAGGCGCCTTAAATTGGGCCCACATCTCACGATCCATCCATTTGTGCACGTCGAATGGCTCCTCGTTCTTTGCAATGAAGTCACGGCGGAGAATAAACTTGAACTCCTTCCAAGCTTTATTTGTGACTTTCAGGGCGGCGGCATTGGCGCGGGCCTATAGCTCTTCTGGGATCACGAAATGTGTGTTGATATCTTCAACCACAGCTCTACAGAGATCTCACCCCACCTTCTTCCATGATTCTAGAGTCAACGGAACCCATGTCCGTGCGACGATCCCGCATGTCGTTCTCCATTTCGCCGCGTTTTGTTCCGGCGAAATCGGTGCCCCTGATGGGCCTAACTCTGTTATGGAGAATCAGCCCTTCGGCCTTTGACTAGATCCTCTTGGAGCCCGTCTGGATTTTGTCGTGGTTCTGGATGTATCAGAATTGTCCCAGCCTCTGGGGAAGCTGAGCGACCAGGACTCGACATCTTCTAAAAGACTCATTACATGGAGAAGGTAAGATTTGGAACAAAGTAGACCGTGAACTAGGAACACAAGTAGTACAACAACAATTAGAAGTCCAAATTGTGTATTCGCAAGAGACAATACATCTCATTATGTAAGGACCCTCTTATAATCTCTATATTATCGTGGTATCAGCAAGGGCTCCCTTGATTGATGCGCTAAAGTTTTCGCTGCATGCATATAGGTAGTTGTACATCGGATATCAAAAATTCAAACCTGTTGCATTAGGGAAGCCTCAGGATTCCTGGATGCAATGGAAGTAGAAATGTTTAATAGAAGAACCATTGGGATGATCAAATTTACGTAAAAGATTTGAATATAACACTTAACAACACAAGTAAGGTTAAGTTTATCCCAAGTTTCGTTTAAGCGAAATTACTTCACGGTTAAAATCTTAACTCAAATAAGATAATGGTTGGGCTGAGACAGCTGAGAGGAAATCAATAATGTTCTGGAAAATTCAGGCCAAATTTTCTGATTTCAACTCCTATTTGAATAATTCTCCCTGACATTTTTCTACAAAAAAAATAAGAAAATCAGTAAAGAGGTAAAGATTTTTTCCTCTCTCCCGAACTGGGCCGCCGGCCCAGTTTCCCTTCTTTCCTCCCGCACGCCACACGGGCCTCGGCCCCTTCCTTCTTCCCCAACACACCCGCGCCCGCCTCTCTCAGTAGCCGAGCACGTCGCCAGTGCCTTCTTCTTGCTCTGGATCCATCCCGCTGACCCCCGGGTCCCGCTCGCCAGGCCTTCGTTGCCACGCATTCGGGCACGTGTCGCCTGAGCCGGCGACCCCGCCGATGCCCTTGCCTTTCTCCTCCCTGGGATAAAACCCTCCTCTCCTCGGGTGCTCCGATTCCCCCAAAGCCCCCGATTTCCTTGCCTTCTCCACCATCGCGCGTACCTCAACCCGCCGCCCACTCCTTGCTGCCGAGCCAGCCTCGTCGACCCCTCGCCGCTGCCGCCGCGGTGAAGGCCCTCGCCGCCTGCCGCCGGTTCCCTGCTCCCAAGCCGCTCGTCTTCTCCCCCTCGGCCTCGCGCGCCGCTCTCCTCGCCACTGCTCGGGCCGCCGCCGCTGCTCGGCACCTACCACGCCGCCGTCGGGAACCGGCCGCCCAAGTCGCCGGCCTCCCGAAGGTCCTTCTCCGCCACGCCTCCTTGCCTTCTTCACCGTCTCGGCCGACCGACCTCCTCCACCGGCCGGCGAGCCAACTTGTTTACAGCGTAATTTGGCTCGAAGATCTATTCGGTAGGCCAGATTAAGTATTAGGTTTGCTGGAAGTTGAGATGATGAAACTAACAGTACGGATGCGGCATTCACTCTTAAATGCAGGGTTAATATAGCCGAGTGGCTTAGACGCTCGCGGTATTTTGATACCGAGTGCTCACAGCATTTTCCGAGTGCCCTGAGTGACCGTCGCATCCTGGAGATACGAAGTGCTCGCAGAAGTTCCCGAAGACCCGAGCAGTCGGAGGTGTCCCCGAGCGTCAGCGTTCCGAGTGCTACGTCATCGAGTCGCGAGCAATGCTTTTGGACATTCAAACAATGGCGACCCCGAGCCCTCGCGACCCCGAACACTCGCGGCCCCGAGCGCCAGTGACCCCGAGCACCTCCGGCCCCGAGCAACATTGACCCCGAGTACTGGTGACCCCGAGTGGCTGAGCCCCGAGAAGGTCCCTAGTCCCGAGGGGTTGTTTCCGAGTACTCGACCGACTCTCGAGCGGTACAAAGTTCATCCCCGAGCGGTCCGAGTCCGTCCCCGAGCACTCAACGGATTCCCGAGCGGTCCAAGTTCGTCCCCGAGCACCCGCAAAGGATCATCTTCAGCAGGTCCGGGCTACAGCACTATCCTTCAAGACTTACCCGACGCCAGAGATTTCAACTTGAGATGCAAGAAACGCAGCACGGCAATCAAGGAGAGTCCCACAAGATTTAGAAGTCTACCCAGCTTGTTTGGAAAGGATATCCCGTGCGCCGAGAGGAGATTGGATGTCGGCGTTCGAAGCAGTTAGATTTGGAAGGCTATCTTGGTTTAAATAGAAAGTCACATGTATGTTAGAATCCAGATCCTTTAAACAAGGAAAGAGGTATATTTGTAATCAGATTAGGATTAGGAGTCCGAATCTCCTACGGGAAGACCAGCCGCCCTATAAATATGTAAAGGGTGACGGCCGATTGAAACACATCCAACAATCGATCAAATCAATCTTTTATCTTTAATCTTTTATCTTTTCTTAGCAGTAGATCTTTGCTGTTTTGCGCCGAAAAACAGTCGTTTCTTCTTCACGTAAGTAAGAAGATCTTTGTTGCTTTGCTCGGAAAGCAATCGCTCGTCGTACGCGTAAGTACGATAGTTATCCTTTGTTGCTTTGCTCGAAAATCATCCGTTTATCGCACACGTAAGTGCGGTTGGCGACTCCCATTACCTAGGTGTTTCACGGATCCAATTTCGTGTGAACACAACTCCAGAACCTTGCCGAGCTCGAGCTGCTATTCCGCCGCCGCCGTCGACCTCGTCTTCCCCGAGAGCACCGCCAAGCCACCCCTTGGTTCCTCCGCGGAAAATCACCCTCGAAGCTCAGCCCCTCTTCCGACGAAGCAAATCACCGCAGTCGACCTCAGCGGCTTCTTCACCACCGTCTTGAGCCGACAGCTTCTACGCCCCAGCCCCCCCCCCTCTGCTCCAGGGTGAGCTTTGCTCACGTACACATTAGATTCAATTGATACATGTTAATCATTAACAAGTTAGTGCAAATCAATCATTCACCAGCACAACTAATTCAGTCGTGGGAAGCATGTCAGATCCAGACAAATGTTAAACATCGATTAGTATAATTAAATGCAACCGGCTGTACTCGATATACTTCATGCTGATGCCTACTCGGTTGGTTTTGATATACATTTATATGTGTGTTCAGGTGAACCCAATGTTTAGTAGTTAATGTCTTAGCAGCTAATAAGCGATTAACATCTTGTATACAATGGAATCCTTGTCGGTTAGAACCTGTTTAACCCGTTAATAAAAGTGATTCCTACCTGTCCTAAAGCAGCATAGAATCGTGTGATGAAGACTTAAGCTAATGACCACTATGATCAGCTCACTAATTTCCTTTGTGTCTGAGTATTAACCACGGTTAGTTGCTGATCAATGCTAATTACTCTAAGGATGGGTTAAGGGATAGCTAACCATGATCAGCTAGTCCGTGACCCAATGCATTTTGTTCAGACACTCTCACGACTTTAGTTAATGAACTAACCAACTGAATGATGCGTCTCTGTGCCTCCATGACTTTAAGTCAAAATTTTAAAATGTTAGTTACCTTGACACCTCCTTAACAAGCCATGATTGGGTTGCTAGGAAATACTAACCGCCTAATGCATGTTAAGTCTGATCCAGACGCACTCGATCCTATTTAACGATCTAGTTATTCCTACTTAGAGGTTTAACCTTCCAAGGTTCTAACTGATACCCGTGCGCCGTGACTCCTGCTAAGACATTAGGAAAGCTAACTAAGTGCACCGATTATTGAACCCCTAACCATCTCCCGGGAAGTTGGCTGCCATCTAACATATTGCTGATTTCATACACATCCAGAGACAAGACCGTAGTTAAGACAAGATCAGTTAAAGCTAGGCTTGGTTGGTATACCTAATATTAGAGATGCTTGGCTAATCCAAAATACTAGATACAGAATCAACTAATCAGTGTGTCTTGCCGTAGGGACAAAACTAATAAGCTTAATCATTAGCCATTAGTAAGGTTCAGACATATCAATGCACCCCTAGCTTTAATAACCAGTTGTCGTAACTATGTCTGATTAGTTCTTTAGTTACACTAATATCTGATGGTTAGCTCAATTGGTTAATTCTGGGTATTTTGAAATGTTCCAATTATTCGTTAACCAGTGAGTAGCTCATTTGATGAATACACAAATCAAATCGTGAGCTACCATGTATCTGGTCAGTGGGCTCAAACCATGAAGTATATTAGTGACCTGATAACAAGTGAGTAGCTGACTAGTAGCTGATGTTATCAGACATTCGTAAGGCACCATTCTAATGATCTGCAACAAAGATTAAACATTTTCTTAATTTATAGTGAAGCCAGATTGACCATTGTTTAGTTTAAATCAACCAAATATGCCATGACTAGTAGAAGCATTCTAGTTTAATGTAAACTTATTTCCTCAACTGAGAAGAAAACAGGAAAAGCTAAATTTGATTAAACTCGCAGAAAATGTATACGACCTATAAATACATGTGTACTAGAGAATTTAGCTTAACATTCACAGTTAAAATGATTGGCGTCACAATTCGTCTACGAACCATTATATAATCCTGACACCATGCTCTCCCATGCCACCTCTATGAATAATTTAAAGGTTACAAATCTCTCTCAAGTTCAACCGTGAACACCTTAAAAAAAATTACAACCTAGAACTATAGAACCCCAAACTAAACAATTCAAATTGCATTAGTTTCATATAGGCATCCTCTACCTGTTAGGGTGCACCTCATGCATTTTTGAACCTTTATACTTGCTGGTTTTGACTAAAGTTCTTTACTGCTTTATTTCGGTATTTCGGGTTTCAATTCGGTAGAATCGAGCAACGAGGAATATAACGAAGCTGAATATTATTGTGATCCAGATCAAACTCAACAAGGCAAGTTCACAAAGTGGTTCGCTAAGATTCCCTTAATTCTTTTCATGCTATGCTTGTGATTTGGATGAAATACTTGATTGCTATGCTTTGATGATGATATGTTATGTGATGGCGAATCACTAGCATGTTAGGTTCAATTGTGTTGCAAGGTCAGCGGTGACCTTTTAATTAGACTAACAAATAATGGAACCCTAAAAGGTGAGCTGTGAGAGCCGGGGTACCGACGCCTACAGATGGATCGGCTAGGTGAACCTAGACCGATACCGGTTCGTAGGGCTTTACCCGTCACCTGCGGCGGGAATGATTGTGATAGAGGTGGGAAGTCACGGTTGCGCAACCCTGAACTTACACCCTATCAATTCATTTTCCGCGTTGGGCAAGTTCGGATAGTTCAGCCCAACTACACACTTGGCTATACTCTGATCGAGTTAGTCAGACCTTGAGACCAAGCCCTGTTGGGTTGGCTCAAACAATTGGTTGAAACCTGTTTGGTTCAACTGGAAATCGAAATCAAATTGTCTGTTTGACATTGATGTAATGATTAGCTTTGGAATTCTGTCTAAATTTCACTTGCTCATGGATTTGGTTCAATAGAATTCTGCTTGAATTGCTATGTGTTCAAATCTGAAATTGAATCCTTGCTTGGATTGCTGTATGAAAATCTGAAATCTAACTTGGACATGATGGTACATATGGATATTGGCTTATCAATTATGTTCATGTCAAGTTACTTGTTTATGTTAATGTGCAATGCTAGTCTTTTTTTCCATGTCATATGCTATGCTGAAATTGAATTGGGATGAGTCTATAAATGTGACTTGCAAGTACGAAAGTACTTACGGAATTCGATTCCGAACTTGTTGCAGGAGATCCTAGTGTCGGTGAGTACTACGATGCTGAAAATGCCGATACAGATGCTTAGGTTCTAGTTTATCCTTCACGGTCGAATGTTGTGGGTTTTGAATCTTCATATGGGGATGGTGGGGCTGCCATCTCATGATTTTATTTTTGTCTTGTTTGCTGTTTTTGGATCTCGAAGACTTGTAAACAGTCTTCGAGCTGTAGGTGATGTGTTGTTTAACCTCCCTCGGGTAAGAGGAACTTATGTACCTTTAACTCCTTCTTATTAGAGTTTGAACTGTGATATGAAGTTGTTATCTGTGATCGATCCATATACAGTGCGTGTATGTTTGAAGTATATGGATTCGGTCGTAAAGGAGTAATGCTTTCTCTTAGTGCTCATTTCGTGAAGTGTTATCGGTCGAGTGACCCGCTAGCTGAGATGCAGTGCCGGCTAGGCAGGGTGTGGATAGTTGTACCGGGCTCTCGAGCGACCCACTAGTCTTCGGGCTAGGTTAGGGTGAGGGTGCGACTATCGGGCTCCTCCGACTTCATTTTACGTTGTGAGCTTAAGAGCGGCGTTAAACCTTTACCGGACTTTGGAATTGTATGTGGTTCTGGGAAGTTTATTCGCTTCCGGCCGGCTTGACCCATGGTGATAGATACATACGACGAAGGCGCGTATGGTATGTGGGTCCGGTGTCGGGTTACTCAACGGTGATAGATACATACGACGTAAACGCGTATGGTATGTTGGGTGACTTCTCGGTCCTTGGCGATAATCATTCCCCTAATCATATGGAATTCCCGGGTCCGTGACACATTAACCCTTGGTTTAAGAGGTTCTAGATTATGTTTCCAAAGTTTTGCTTTCACCTGAAACAATAGGTCTGGTTTATACATATAGTGCAGCACCGCAGAGTGTCTCGAAGCTAATCAAAATAAGATGTTAGCCTATCAAGGTTATATTGCTCTAGCCTCTATGATGTGATTTAGCAAATGGAAATTTTTTAAAGTTTTAGCATGGGCTCGCTCTAGCAATGTTGTTCTCTAGAATTTTTTTAGAGGAATCTACTGTAAAATGAGCAGCACCATATGTCGCTTCCCCATCATCCACAAAGCACAAACAAGATTACTAACCTATCAAGGGACGGCGGTGCCAAGGATAGGGCCGGCGGCGTTAGGGTAGCAACGGGGACAGGGGCGTTGGTGGCGGCGGCGTTGACATCTGGGGTGGCGGCGACGTCAGGTCCGAGGCCGGGTAGCCTGCCGACGTGAGGTGGGAGATGGGGGCGGCATCGGGGGCAGCACTGAACAAGTCGGGTGGTTGGCGGTATATGAGACTTAGGTTTTTCAGGACTTCAAAAATGCTTCGGGTATGTAAAGTAGCTCTCATCGCAGGTGGTTCTATCCAAAAACCGCCTGTGATGACATCACAGGCCGTTCGGGTCAAAAACCGCCTATGATGACTACGCATCACAGGCGGTTCTATTCAAAAACCGCCTATGATGACTACGCATCACAGGCGGTTCTATTCAAAAACCGCCTATGATGACTACGCATCACAGGCGATTTCGTTGCTAGCATCAAATCGCTGAAGTTCCTTGCGTCGTTTTGCTTGCCGTGCGTCGTAAGTTCGTGCTGTACCCGGAGGCTCCAACTTTTATTTTCAAAAGCTCTGACATTTTTGACGGCTCCGACGTTCCATCCGACTTTCCTCTCGTGTGGGAACAGCAGCTAAACTCAGATCCTCCCAGTTCAAGCCCGGAGGGTCCGACTTGTTTTTTTTCGAAAGCTCCGACATTTTTGAAGGCTCCGGTGTTCCCTCCAAGTTCAATCCCGGAGGCTTCCAGCAGCTGAGCATGATATTCTCAGAGACTCCCAGCATATTGAAGCGTCCGATATGGCCCGAACTTCTAATTTGTCCAGTTTTCAAGTTACAAGCAGGATCATAACATATTTCCTTTACAGGCCTATGATGACTACGAATCACAGGCGGTTCTTTGAAGGAACCACCTGCGATATCTATTTTTCTTTTTATTTTATTTTTTCATTTTTTGAATTAGTGTTCATACCTAGGTTGCATACAGTGTGTAATTCGGATAGGTGCTTACTTTTATTTTTAAATTTCTTTTTTCCTTTTTTCAACAATTTCATTTATATATATTGACACCTCCACATATATAGTATTGTGCATGACATTCGCACCAACACATGTCGATAACGCTATAGCTCTTGAGCAGGACCTGTTTAGGAAGGGAATATTGATGAATCATCAACACTGCGTGGCGGGGCAAAGTGTAAAAAGATCAAGAGAATACCACACTGGACTGCCACATGGATGGTCAACAGCGATCAAAATATGCCACATAGGATTAATACGTATGTTTGGCAGATAATAACCGTATTTAACCCACTTAAATAATCTTAATGACTATCATTTAGACTTCTATAAATACAGATCAAAGTAAACCGAGCGGACAAGTATAATGGCCGTATTTCAATTTCACTCTTTTGAATTCCACATGATTCGATATATCTAATTTGCTACAAATGTGAGTCCTTCCAGATGATCGTTGCACAGGTATGTAGCTGCATCTTAATTTGGTTTGTATTCGACCGTCATGCCATCTCTGGAAAAAGGCATCTCCTCAAACTGGTTATACTCGTCCTCGTCAACTACATCGCCCACTCCAACAATGTGTCTCTTCGAGTCCCTTACTACGTGATGCCTAAGATTTGTAGGATCGAAAACGTAGAATATCTATCGAACTTGATTTGCTAAGATGAATGGTTCATCTTTGTACGCAATACTTTTGAGATCAACCGTTGTGAAGCCGCACTTATCAACTTTTACCTGTGAGAGATTTACCCAGCCGCAATGAAACAAAAGAATCTTAAACTTCACGTAGTCTAGCTCCCAGATCTCTTCAATGTACCCATAGTATGAGCTCTTCCTACCAACTGTATCTCGAGCATCTATTCGGACACCACTATTTTTTGTGCTCTTTTGGTCCTGATCTCTCATATAAAATGTGTAGCCATTTATGTCCATCGTTTGCCATGTCACAGCTGTACATGATTGACCTTCTGCCAACCATGTGAGCGTTGAGTCAGAAGACGATAACCCATGAGGTTGCTCATATAACCATTTGTTGAACCGACGATGTGCTCTTTCATCACCCAAGCTTCTATCGCTTTCGCATTGTGCTCCTGTAGCGTGGCCTTGTGTCGGTCGATATATGGGGCCACTAAGGCCATGTGTTGCAAAACTATGAAGTGTGCTTGATCAATAACCTTCCGGTCAGAAATGACATCTTTCTTGCCAAGGGTTCCGACACCTCGAAGCCTCCCCTCGTGGCGAGATTTGAGCAAACCTATCGGTTTTACTGCAGCCATGTAGTCAACATAGAACTCGACGACCTCTTCGGTTGCATATCCTTCTACGATGCTTCCCTCCAGACGTGATCGGTTACATACAAAATGCTTTAGAATTTCCATGTATCTCTCGAAAGGGTACATGCTTCGAAGGAACACAGGTCCGCACCACTTTATCTCTCTCACAAGATGCACAGTGAGATGCACCATGATATCGAAGAATAAAGGGGGGAAATACATCTCAAACTGACATAAAGTTTTCACCACCTCCTCTTGAAAACCATCTAGTTCCATGGGGATCGACATCCTTCTAAGATATTGTGTTAAAGAAGCTACATAATCTCGTGATTGTCTCTCGAACCTTGATAGGTAGGATATTCTGAATAGCAATCGGGAGCAGCTGAGTGATCAATACATGACAATCGTGAGACTTCATGCCAATCAATTTTAACTCTTCCATTTAAACAAGTCTTCGTATGTTCGATGAGTAGCCGGTCAGAATTTTAACACTGTGCAGGAACTAGTACAACTCTTTTCTCTCAGCCCTTGATAGAGTATAGCAGGTAGGTTCGCAGAACATGCGACCTATTTGAGTCTCTTTCAGGTGTAATTCTTTTCTAATTCCCATGTCCAACAAGTCAAGCCTTGTTTTGAGGCCATCCTTACTTTTGCCCTTCATATTCAATAACAAACCTATAATGCTATCACACATATGTTTTTCTACGTGCATGACATCGATGCAGTGACGAACTTGCAGGTGCTCCCAATAGGGTAAGTTCCAGAATATCGACCTCTTCTTCCACACAGCCTTCTCACGTGTAGCCTTTATTTTGCTTCCCTTCCCATACGTAACTTTTATATCTTTTACCATGTCATGTACCTCCATACCGCTATATTGCTTCAGAGGTGTACCATCCTCGATTTGTCCATTGAATTATTTCTTCATTCGATGGTACAGATGGTCTCTTCGAAAGAACCTACGGTGACACATGTACACGGTTTTCCCCGAATCCTTAAGCCACTGACTAGCCACATCATCCAGGCAGTTAGTACATGCTTTTGACCCTTTCATACTCTGGCCAGAAAGGTTAGCAAGGGCTGGATAATCATTTGTGGTGTAGAACGGCAAGCTGCGCAGATTGAAGTTCTCTCGCTTGTGAGCATCAAATATATCTTTCCCATGGGTCCATAATTTCATGAGATCTTCCATCAATGGCTCTAGGTAAACATCTATATCGTTCCTGGGTTGCTTTGGTCCTTGCACAAGTATCGTCATCATAATGTACTTCCACTTCATGCACAAGAGGAATGTTATAAATACACAGATTCACTGGCCAACGGTTGCTCATGTTTTCGAAAGGGTTCATTCCATCCGTGCTCAATCCAAACTTTATATTTCTTGGTTCCCTCCCAAAATCTTCAAATTTTCTATCAATGTTTCTCCACTGGATTGAATCAGCAGGATGTCTAAACTTTCCACCATTCTTGCACTTATCAGTGTGCCAACACAGCAGTTCTGCATCCTTTGGCTTCGCAAATAAAAGCTTAAGACGGGGGATTATAGGCAGATACCACATGACCTTAGCTGGAGTTCCTTTCGTCACCTCGTCGCCCTCATCTTCGACGTCTTTCTCCATACACTTGTATAGAAAGGACTTGCATACCGGACATGCATGGAGGTTTGCGAACTCCTTTCTGAAGAGGATACAGTCCTTTGAACAAGCATGTATTCGTTGTACTTCTATTCCCAACGGACAAAGAACCTTCTTTGCTTGATACGTACTTCTAGGCAACTCGTTTTTCTCTAGAAGCATGTTCGCTATGAGACCTAACAACTCTGTGAAACTTTTGTCTGACCACCTGTTGTTTGCCTTCAGTTTCAACAATTCAAGCACTGATGAAAATTTCGTGTACTGTCACGGACCCCGAAATTATATATGACTAGGGGAACGGATAATCACCAAGGACCGAGAAGTCACCCAACATACCATACGCGCTTACGTCGTATGTATCTATCACCGTTGGGTAACCCGACACCGGACCCACATACCATACGCGCTTACGTCGTATGTATCTATCACCGTGGGTCAAGCCGGCCGGAAGCGACTAAACTTCCCAAAACCACATACAATTCCTGATCCGATAAAGGGTTAACGCCACTCTTAAGCTCACAACGTAAAATGAAGTTGGAGGAGCCCGACAGTCGCACCCTCACCCTAACCTAGCCCGAAGACTAGTGGGTCGCTCGAGAGCCCGGTACGACTGTCCACACCCTGCCTAGCCGGCACTGCATCTCAGCTAGCGGGTCACTCGACCGATAACACTTCACGAAATGAGCACTAAGAGAAAGCATCACTCCTTTACGACCGAATCCATATACGTCAAACATACACGCACTGTATATGGATCGATCACAGATAACAACTTCATGTCACAGGTCAAACTCTAATAACAAGGAGTTACAAGATACATAGTTTGCCTCTTACCCGAGAGAGGTTAAACAACATATAATTTACCGCTCGAAGGCTGTTTACAAGTCTTCGAGATCCAAAAACAGCAAACAATACAAGAGTAAAATCATGGGATGGCAGCCCCACCATCCCCATATGAAGATTCAAAACCCACAACGTTCAACCGTGAAGGATAAACTAGAACCTAAGCATCCGAATCGATATTTTCAGCATCGTAGTACTCACCGATACTAGGATCACCTGCAACAAGTTCGGAATCGAATTCCGTAAGTACTTTTGTACTTGCAAGTCACATTTATAGACTCATCCCAATTCAATTTCAGCATAGCATATGACATGGAAGAAAGACTAGCATTGCACATTGCCATAAACAAGTAAACTTGACATGAACATAATTGATAAGCCAATATCCATATGTACCATCATGTCCAAGTTAGATTTCAGATTTGCATACAGCAATCCAAGCAAGAATTCAATTTCAGATTGGAACATATAGCAATTCAAGCATAATTCTATTGAACCAAATCCATGAGCAAGTGAAATTCAGACAGAATTCCAAGGCTAATCATTTCATCAATGTCAAACAGACAATTTGATTTCGATTTCTAGTTGAATCAGACAGGTTTCAACCAATTGTGTGAGCCAACCCAACAGGGCTTGGTCTCAAGTTCTGACTAACCCGATCAGGGTATAGCCAAGTGTGTAGTTGGGCTGAACTATCTGAACTTGCCCAACGCGGAAAACGAATTGATAGGGTGTAAGTTCAGGGTTGCGCAACCGTGACTTCCCACCTCTATCACAATCATTCCCGCCGCAGGTGACGGGTAAAGCCCTACGAAACCGGTATCGGTCTAGGTTCACCTAGCCGATCCATCTGTAGGCGTCGGTACCCCGGCTCTCACAGCTCACCTTTTAGGGTTCCATTGTTTGTTAGTGCAATTAAAAGGTCACCGCTGACCTTGCAACACCATTGAACCTAACATGCTAGTGATTCGCCATCACATAACATATCATCATCAAAGCATAGCAATCAAGTATTTCATCCAAATCACAAGCATAGCATGAAAAGAATTAAAGGAATCTTAGCGAGCCACTTTGTGAACTTGCCTTGTTGAGTTTGATCTAGATCACAATAGTATTCACCCTCCGTATACTCCTCGTTGCTCGCTTCTACCAAATTAAAACCCGAAATACCAAAGCGAATGAACAAAAGAAGCTTTAATTAAGACCAGCAAGTAAAAATCTTTCAAAATGCATGATATGCATCCTAACATGTAGAGAAAGTCTATATGAAACTAACGGAATTGGTTTTGTCGAAAACGGGGAGTTAGGGTTCAAGTTATGGGTTTTTAAGTGTATGTGCTACTATTAGAATCATTTAGCATATTCTTCATTTAAATGTTGCATAACAAGAATGCATATATAGGGATAATGCCATGCTAAACTAAGGGCGAAGGTAATTCTTGATATAAGCTAGGTTCTAATAGGAGCTATGATGAATTTTAAATATCCATGTGTGAACGATTAAAGAATGGGGCTGCCTGGCCTACTTAAGCATGCATGTATATTAATCCACCACAATGTACTCAATTGGATTCTGGTGTGATAAGGACATTAGTTAGGCAGTATATACACCATCTCAGAGTTCAGATATTTTGCTTATTACATGAGTAGACATGGCAGTCAATGGATATGTAGATTGTTAATCATGTCTTAACCCAGTTGATTGTTATAGTTAAGAGATTCGTCCGAGTTTAGATGGTCATCGCTGTCGTCTTTTAACAAAAGTGTTTTAAAGATACTAATTAGCTAATCATCAGGGTATTGGCTAGTTCATTTATCAATTGATAATTAGCGGTGGTTAACTAGCCGTTAGTCCATTAGCTATTGATCGTTGTGGTCACCAATTTATTAAGGACACTAGCAAGAATACATGTTCTGAATTCAACAATGTGGTAATATATTTGAGTAATACCAGGACCCGACAATGAGTAAGCTTAGAACTTGGTTAACAAGGTTTTAGTTACTTCACTAAACGGGAGCCATTAACCCCAGTCTTCAACGCACTAACTGCTTCAGTTAACTACTTAAGCATGTGTTTAACCAGACATCAGGTGGCATTAAATAAGCTCAAAATTAGATGTTAACCTTAAGGATTCACCGCAAGGCTTAAATAGATATGTGCATCCATTACAATTGACTGATATACACGCAACTAACCTTGGTCGCTCTGTCACCAGAACCCACATGTATATGTATATCAAAACCAACCAAGTAGACATCAGCATACCACCCAGAAGCATTTTAATCATGTTATAGCATATTAGAACGTGAACATATATACTTATGCCTTGGATGCAAAACCTCATCCTTAGTTAGCCAAAGGTCAAGGTGTGGCATCAATTCTTAACAATACATGTGCACAAACCCACAGCTAGAAGCATCAGCACACCAATTACAACTGTTCGTCGCTAACGCAATTATCCTCAGATAATTAGCTGGCTACTAAATGGGTTAAAACATCATTAGCTATTATTTAACAATAATCATCCGGAATACTTGGCACGTCGGAATAGCATGGATTCATCTTGACTTTGCTCACCCAAAGAAGTTAAGTATTTTGATTAAAACTGACTCCCACCAAGGCATCAATTGATTAGCTAACCTTAACCAACAACCAGAAGAATTAAGCATGTCTTTACCCGAAGTTCATTTGCAGTAGTTCTGCCAACCATTAACATATTAGCTTGACAATAATTAATTTGACATTCAGACATGATCTCTACAATATGATTCTTCGACAACACGCAGTGACCGAGTTAATCTGGGTTCAAATCATGTTTTAACTTGCTTAGTTATTTCCCTTATGCGCGCATTGCTTAAGCCGGCCAGTAGAGGGGATACCGGAGGTGGGATGGGATGAGGAAGTTGTCGTGGCCGCCGGTGATGAGATGGTGGTGCTGTCGCTTGGCTTGGGGTCGTTGGGGCTCAGGTGCTGCGAAAGGAGAGGACCTGCACTGGTATTAGGCTTCGGCTTGGCAGCAACGACATAGGAGCAGCGAAGGCTCTCAGCGGCAGGACTCCAATGGCGGCCGGCGGTGGAGCTTGGGAATCTAGCTGCGTTGGTGCCGGTGAGCTGCGATCGTCGGCGACAGCGGGGAGCTAGGCTCCGAGGCGGAGAGGACTTGCGGGAGCGTGGCGGTTGCGGACTCGTCAGCAGCGGGAGAAGCCGAGGAAGCCCGGGGAGCGGCGTCGTCGATGGCGGCAGTGGCGGAGGGGATGACCCGGCGGAAGGCGGTGACTAGGTGGCGGCAAGGTTGAACTTGCGAACACGTCGACGAAGACGCTGGCGGCGGAGCTTCTTCGGTGCGCGGCTTGGGGCAACGGCGAGCTCGTCCGCGCGATTGGAGGAGGCGAGCTCGGGAGGATGCGGTCGGTGGCGAGACTAGCAGCGGCGCAAGGGGGAAATGGAGGGGGCGGCGGAAGGAGGAAAAAAAGAAGAGGCCGGAGCGCCCGAGGTAAGGGGGCTTTTTATCCAGGGAGGAGAGAGGAGGCGGGGCGCCGGCGGAGCCGTCGTCGGACGCGTGCCCGGCCACGCGGCGGTGGGACGCTACAGGCGGGCCCCGCTTGGCAGAGGTATGGCGCGGCGGCGCGCCTGGGAAGGGAGCAGGCGGCGTGCGGGTGTGTTGGGGAAAGAGGGTTTAAATTTTTTTTTCCTTTTGGCTTATTTATAGTTTTAAAAAAAACTAAAGGAACGATGGTTAAAAAGGTTTTCAAATTGAAAAACTTGTACAGGATATTTAGGGCGTCCGCAAATCACCTAAATATTCGTAAGTTAGCATACTTCATTGAAATTTTAAGTTGGTGCTTAAAGTGAATAGTTAAAGCAAAAAATTTAACTTCAGGAAGTTTTCACAATTTTTGTTTAAGGTCGTTCGTATGTCGTGTCTTCTAGTGTTTTCGAGCTGAGTCAAATTTTAATGATCTAAATGCATGCATGATGGTGAAAAGAAATCCTTGTATACACAATGATCCTCACTGATCTCGTGTTCTGAGAATAGGGTCGTTACATGTACTTACCCTTGCATCCCTCAAACAAAGGTTTCTCTGAATCCCCCATCAAGAGTTTGAATTTCTCGTACTCCCGCGTATTACGGTTTCCTTCTCATGGCGTAACATCTCATCTAAATGGTGAAGATCATCCGATGATGTTTTTTCATCTGAATCATAATCGACATCATGTGCCATATAATTATCTTCCTCCGCGATGTCATCATTACCATCTTCCTGGATTGTCTGCTGCTCACCGTAACTTGTCCAACATGTGTAACGCTCTATGAAACCCCTATGAATTACGTGATCTTGGATCTGCTCTAAGTTCTCAAACGTGTGTACATTCTCGCAATCTTTGCATGGACAACAAATATATTGTTTCCCTCTGTTCAACTTATGCTCTTCTGCGACTCTTATGAAATCCGACACGCCACTAAGATACCATTCACTTGAGCGGTTACCAACATACATCCAGTTTCGGTCCATCTACAGGACAAGTTAAATAAATTTAATTAATTTGTGTAAAATATTGAGGCTCACAAAGTGCATACCAACTAATCTATACAATATTAGTTAATATTATTGTTACTATTTGGTTTTGACTACATGTAAGTAATAATTACCAATAGTCTTTTTATTTCACAACCAACAATTACTATGTTGGTAATGTTTTTACTACATGTGAATGATTATTACCAATATTTTATTTCATTCACGAAGATATGACCTAGCAATAATTACACATTTATTTACGACATAAACAAAATTTTAATTAATCATGCCATTAATATATGGGTTTTTACTATATCAAAACATTCTTAAAATTTCATTTCATACAACCTTTCGACAATTACAACATCTTTTTACGAAACAAGATAAATCAATTCTAAAATAATAAATTACTATATGCTATATATACAACGGATAATTGCCAGAATACCACTAGTGAAACCATGAATTGCTAGATGTGATAATGATAGGTGGGGTCTGGACCCACCTGTCATTGACACACTCAGTGGTATTTTGGCAAATTCTTGATTTCACTAGCGGTATGAGGGCAAATCCCTCATACAAGGGATAAAATATCTCTCTTTCATAAAATCTAAACCACTCAAATATAACATTTTGCCACTCTAAATTAGCTAGTCACATCCTCAATATACTAATTGAAATCAATTTATGCCTCAAATTCAAGAAAGCCAAATAAAATTTTCTATAACATAGTTAGATCTACATTCTCTCTCTTTACCACATTACATCTAGCAAATTAATCAAACTTTTAAACCAATCACTAACCTTAGATCACCAATATGAAAGAGATATGCAAAATCCTCTCTAAATTCGGAGCTTTTGGGCTCAATTCAATCTCCAAGGTGAAAAATCGCAAGAGCTCCACTGTCACTACTGCTGTGTGTAAGAATAGCACATTGAAGACAAGGAGCTCGGTCTGGCAGACTGTAATAAATGGACACCTTATCACAGGTAGGTTTCAAAAAAACCGTTTATGATGTTGGCCATCATAGGCGGTTCTTACAAAACCGCCTACGATATCTTGTCATCACAAGCTATTCGCATCTCTCCAACTTAACTCAGGCGTTCTTCTTTGCGAACCGCCTGTGATCTACTATAACAGAGACAGATTTTACTTATCCGCCTGTGATGAGAGGTCTCGAATGACCAGTTCTGTAGTAGTGTCGGCAACACACGAAGCACCGACAAACCACCTGGAAACCCAGGGCCCACAAGCAGCGACCACATTATGCTAAAACATATGTTCCGAAGGCTAGATGAACCTCGAAAACCTATTGCCGTAAAATCCTGAATCTTTGTCATCGCTCACACAACGAGAAAACCTCAAATGCACCCTCCCCTCGCAGCTCCTCCTTTGTACGCTGAAGCCACGTTTGAAATACGGGGATCTTTTATACTACCGTGGAAAATATACTAATTCCTATCAAATTCTCACGTTCCAAACTAACTATAACTATGTTTCCTTTTCAAATCGGATTTGCTATTTCTAAATCGACTAAGAAATTGTTATTTCTCAGTGACTGAGTTAAGTTTAGAAATGTAGAACTACCAAGTTACACATTTCTAAACCTAAAATTACACATAATTTTTAAAATATACAGCTATTGAATTAACCGTTAGAGAAAGAATCAACGTCTAAGATCCGGTAGCGTATCATTAATTTATAAAGTGAAAGTCAAATAAAATCTCCAGAGTTTTGTCTCACTAATACTATTGTGTTCAATCGCCTTGTTGCACGTAATACGGTCGACGAGAATATGTACTAATAATTACAAACAATCGATTCCATATCCACCACCTGTCAGTTGTCAGTTTATCACGCTAGACTGCGCGGTACGGATGCGGGCCGCCATGCGCTGCACCCGCGGCGTGCGGCTTCATCGTCTCAAGAAAGCAGCGACCTTCCATGGATAGCTGCGACCCCTCCTCGGCGCGCCGCCCCTGCGGCTGCCCGAGCGAGTAGCCGGCGCAGCCCCGCGGCGGCAGCGGCGCGGGGTGATCGTGGACGCCGTCGTAGGAGGTGATGACGAAGCGCGCGTCGTCCCGCTCCCGCTCCACCCGCTTCTTCACGCGGCACCCCTCGCTCGAGCAACGGTAGTAATTCCTGTGCACCATGCAGGCACACCGAATTCATTTCTTCAGATCGAGAACATGATCAAATGTATGTGCGGCGGGACACGTGCTTGATTACTACCGTACCTTGGGTTTGGGCTGTTCTTGACCATCTTCTTGCCGTACTTCCTCCACCGGTACCCGTCGTCCAGCACTTCCACCTCCGACCTTGTCTTGAACGCGATCTTACTGCTACTGCTCCTGCTCCTGGCTATACTCCTCGCGCCGCCGCCGCCGCCGCCGCCTCCACCGCTCGTAAACCCCCTGCACAATTGAGTTCAGTCTCCAGAGTGATAGGGTACACTCATGCTAACCATGTCTGAACTCTGAATCACGAACAGAGAGATTCTTCAGAGATTATAAGGCTTACATGTCGATCTTGTCATGGTTGGAGAGCCCTTGTGAACCGTTTTGCATCGCTAGTTCCAACCGGCTCTCCAAGCTGCTCTCACCACCACCGCTACTTGCTGCTCTACCGCTCTTGTAGCTGTCAGAGTCGGCTTGCGGCGAGGCAAGGAATGGGGCCGCTGGCGCCGGCGCCTGCTGCTCTGAATGGAAGGCGGAGATTGCTGCTGCTGCTGCCACCGGCGGGTAGTACTCCTCGCCGACATCGATGTCAAAGGAGAGGTAGCTGGCCGCGACCGCCATGTCGTCGTCGTCGCCGCCGTCGTTCACGTACCTACCGATCTGATCCACCGGGCTCAGCGAGAGGAGAGACGAGTACGAGGACATGGCGACGAGTCAACCAACCAACCAGCCTCCGTGAGTGAGTGCACGTCTGCACGTACCGCACCGTATCTTGATCTCGCAGGGCCTCAGAGTCTTTATTAGTAGCAACACAGAAAGCTGTAGATTAACGGCAACCGGATGGCACGCGCGCACGAGCGGTGACGCACATCGAGAGGGCCCTGTTCAAACGGATGACGAAGCAGTGGGAGCACACGAGCTGAGACTTTGCCTGGAAAAACTCGCACCGCGCGCCACACCATATATCTCTGCCGCGCGTCCCCGGATACTCAACAGCGACGACGACGTGCGCGATGGCTTCTAGCTACGAGTCAGGACGTACTACCAGCTAGTGGTATCAAGTGCATGCCTCGCTTTCTGTCCAGCGATCCGCTAGCTAGCTGTAGGAACTGGGGACGGGATCCATCTACGAAGGTACGTCTAAGCCGGGGTCGTCGCCGTGGACCGACGACTTTGACGGTGAGCTTTCGCGCGCGGAAAGGGACGGAGCCGGCCAACACGGCACCCCGTCTGGCCTGGCAGCGCCGAGCGAGCGAGGCCAGGGGCAGCCAACAGCGACGCCGGCCATGCTCCCGGTGCCAAGGCGCGCGCGCGCGGATGCGCGCTGGGCCGGCCGGTCAAGGCAGGAGACAGCGACCTTGAACGTGCGCTTGTCGTTCCGCTCTTTGGTGCGGCACGGGAAATTCCGACATTGGGTAGGGGTTGCTTTGGTTTGGATTGGATTGGATTGGATACTCGGATCGGATGGACGGCTACTCGCGCGACGCGACGTGTTGGCCAAGCCGCACCCCGGCCGGCCACTCACTAGGTCGTCCAGCGCGGGAGCGTGCTTTCGTAAGTAAACGCCCGAGCGTCCGGATGGTCTGCCTCGGCTAACCACCGGCGTGAACCGAAATGACCTTAATTTCGCCCGGCACGGAACATAACTTCTTGTATTTTTGTTCGCCCAAGAAGACAGAATGTTTCGTCCCTTCCAAAAAAAGAATGTTTTTGACAAATTTTGGCGAAACAATTGTTGATTGGCTTGTAGCAATGCCAAAAATGGACAAGTTGGCAATCTTTTGGAAACAAACCAGTTAGAGCCTTAGAGGCTAATTTTTTGGGCTTGCCAATTTTTAGCAATGAACCGTGTAGTCTCCGTAAGTTCTGACGTCGATGGCCGTGTTGGACTTTGTTATATTGTTCGAGACTCTGTATCTTGTAATGATATCTTTATTGCCGATGATCACGGCAGCTGGAAATGATAATCTCCACTGGTGCGTATGAGCTATGCATCGGTAGGTAGCAGCGTAGTGTTTTTCGTTGAAAGAGAATCAGAGGATATATAATTCTACCAAACACATCCCCGTGTTGATCTCTAGAGTAGACATTACCACCGTCGTCAAGATAAGTTGTTCTGATAATCGTCAAAGGTAAAGAAAATCCTGCTCAAAACTTACCGTGGAAGAACTAAGCTGAAACAATTTGATACAGGACAGAACACAAGATAACTGAGAACATGAGATCCTCCGCCCAGCCCGCTCGACGCCCCCGCCCCGGAGCAGGTTAAACTGGAGTTGCTGGACACCGGAAGCGGAACATCGAAGGTGCAGCAAAAGCCTACTCGCCTAGAGCAAGTTGCATGTGTTGGAACCTTCGGGGTCGAGGCCCATTTTTATGGAGGAGAATAGATTTCCTTTAGTTATTTAAGTTAGATTCTTATCTTTTAACTTGGTTTATGCTATAAATGTGGGGACAATCTTTATGCCGTATAGACTTTTGATCCATGAGTCAAAGAACGAGAACTTTGTGTTCATTTATATTTACTATACTCTTATTTCATGTGTTCGTCTTCTTCCCCGACTACGTTTACGCTTCACTCTATATCCTTTGGACCGAACTCGCCAACAAAGATTATAGAACACGCTATCAGCGCGACACTCCACCTCCGAGTCTTCTGTAAGCTCACTTGACATTAGTCGAGAAGATATAGATCGATGGACACATGTGACAAACGAGTTCTACCGTTGATCTAGATTTCATTTTTATATTTTAATTTGACATCTAGACCTGTCTTTATTTTTACCCATATGTGAAGTCGATTGTTCCACTATTGGACACGGGAAATTGACAATCACGCCATGGGCAGACGACACGCACGTGCATGTACACGCATGCTGCCCTGCACGGCGGCATCGCCGGCGTGGCCACGCAGCCGCACAACGCCGACCCCACACGCTATCGGTGCTCCGCATCCGCGTGCTACCCCGCAAGGCGGCCAACCCGCATCGCCGCGTCCGCCGCTGTGCACTCGTCCCACATGCGGGGCCAACGAGCGCCGCACCACCATCGCGTGTCCTCCCGCCCGAGGGCCAGTGGACCGCACCGTCACCGAACTGCATGCTGCCACTCCCCGTGCCACCGCACGACACACGCGCCATCGCTACTCGCCGCTGCATCGGATGCAACTGGCTCCCCCAAATGGGTCGGGGCGGTGTGGTGGTGGGCAAGACCACAT
Organism: Stipa capillata; assembly: GCA_019208055.1. Classification (NCBI taxonomy): domain Eukaryota; kingdom Viridiplantae; phylum Streptophyta; class Magnoliopsida; order Poales; family Poaceae; genus Stipa; species Stipa capillata. The sequence continues at coordinate 92,228 of JAGXJF010005755.1, read as the reverse complement.
GGGTTGAAGGCCAGCTAGCCGTGTAGGAAAAGTAAAAGGGAAAGGAAAAAGGAAAATGGAAAATAGGCCAGCGGCCTTGAGCACATCCGTGCAGACCGGGCAAGACCAGAATCATTCTGGTTCTAACGATTTTGTGAAATAGCCCTCGGAAAGAAATTACACGTAAAACTTTCTTCGTACTGAAATATAGCGTATAATTCCCTACAAATTGTAGAATTAGCAGAAAATTTATATTCCAACATAAAAGAGCCTCAGAATCCATTTTTGGAGTCAATTTTTGGTTTTGGCAATTGTTTGACATGCTATTATTACTAACATGTAATTATTTATATGTTCATGCTTTTAGATTAATTATAGTCTAAACTTTACCTTTAATTTTTGAGTATTTTGAAACGCCCATTTAGAATTATCCTTGTATCATTAATTGATTTTCATGCAATGTTACCAACAATAAATTTATTGAAATACTTGCATGAAATGCAGAATGACTGGCATAACGAACTGTGAGTTTGAGGAGTTAGCCCAACACAGCCACAACTATCTCACATGGGCGTCGGATGGTGGAGATTGTGCTTGGAGCAAGAAAGCTCTGGGCCGTGATTGGTGTCGGTACTCCGCAGGAGACCGCCACCTCTCCTAAGGAGAATGAACAAGCATTGCATTTCCTCAGACACCACATCTGTAGTACTCTAGAGAATGAGTACACGCCAGAGAAGAGTGTGCTTGGCCTATGGACCACTTTGAAAAAGCAGTTTGAAAAGCTAAAGTATATCATTCTGCTCCAGGCAGAGCTATAATGGATCCGTCTGAGGTTTGCAGACTTCAAAACGGTTGGGGAGACCTTCCACCCCAACACTGTATAGTTGGCCCGCACCTACCGTCAAAGCAAGTTCATAGAGTATGCTAACCTCATTTACGTGCTTAGGTGGTGGAGGCACACGATGAGGTTCTAAAAAAAACTTCATCTCATAGGCACCTAGTAGTACTGTTGACAAGGAGGTCAATGCAAGCTACAAGGTACATGCACCCCTCAAGAAGAAGAGGTCGAAGGGACGAAGAGGGAAAATGATCATGGCCCACAAGGTCAAGGCTCCTCCTCCACCAAAGATGGGCAAGGCCAAGCTTCGTGATAAGTCATATTGGGAGCAGGACCTAGACTACTTCAAATGTGGCCTTCATGGGCATTGGTCTCGCCGATGCAAGAAGTCCTAGCATGTGTTTGATGCTTACCAGGCCCAAAGGAGGCACAAGGCGCACCTGGCCGTCGCTCAGGGGGAGACTTCGTCAGCAGTGATTGAGCCTGTGGAGGTCTCGCCTGCGGTAGTGGCACCCATGGAGGTGGACGTCCCAGTTCTAGCAACAGCAGTCTCTCTCCCCTCCCCCCCTCCTCGACATCACCGCGGCCACAGTCATGATTGTCAAGGAGGAGAAGATGAAACCGGAGCAGATCCACGCAGAGGTCTTCGGTTACTTCGTCGCCAACTCAACCTAATACCTGCAATGTAGTAATGCTTTATTTATTTATGCTTTTGCCATTTTGATACATTGGTTATTTCTGGATGGACTGTAAGCTCTACGAGAGCATAAATTAGTCTATCGGTGTCATTCAAAATTTATTTATTTATGACATGTTAGGTTCCAGTCAATTTATAAAGGTACGTGCAATATCATGACAATCGCCGACAGCGATTCTTGTGTGATAGGCTCCAATTGGGCCACTAGTAAACTACCTATTGACACAACTTTGATAATTGAAGAAGCATTGTTTGTACTCTGAATCGACTAGAACGCTCTTAAGTTTTAAGGACGTGCATGCAAATAGTATCCACATAGAGACTGATGATGAGTATGATAAAGAATACTTACTAATCACAAAGCACAATGGAAACAATAAATGGGTATTAGAAAGACTTCTTGCATTTGACACTGGGTTGACTACACCAAAATTGTAGCAACCCCGGTGTACGTTGCCTTAAAGACTGTATCTGGAAGCTTTATGTTATTCCGTCTATGGCATGCTAGGCCACCCTAGTTTTAGGATGATGAAAAATGTAATTAACAAGTCTAATAGTCATAAAATTAATGTGAAGAACTTCCCAAATCAATAAGATTTCATGTGTCTCAAATGTGTGATGGGGAAATCAATTGTTAGATCATCCACTTTGAAAGTGAAAGACAAACAACCCACGAACACCCTGCATTCCTAGAATGAATACAAGGGCATATTTGCAATCCTAAACTGCGGCGATACGCCATCAGAGTAGCACAACAAAAGCATTACAGCGGTCCATATGATACAAACATAATTTACAAACTTGGAATACAACATAAGTCTTACAACACATTCCCAAAAGTACGGGGAATTTTAAACTGTTATTGTTTGGTTACAGCAAAAGTTTTAACTACACCTACCAACTCATACAACCTATTATTCTACTCGGTGGCATTCTCGTCGCGGAACTCGACGTAGTAGTCGATGCCTTCGTCCTCCTTCGCCGTCGTCGGATCTTCGGGAACCTCATTGTCGACCTCGACGTAGATCACCTCTTCCTCCGTCGTCGGCTCACAGTCTACTCAAAGGAATTAGATAGAGGGATAAGTACGAAAGGTACTCTACAAGTCCAGGAATAGCAACAGGTGTTTGATGCACTATCTACTGAGAACAACAATGCTCTCCAAAAGCAATGCAGTTTGTAAGGTACGAGAGTCAAGTTTTAATTAAAGAGACTAATGATCTCCTGTCTCACAAGCTGCTAGAATTCCCGATGAATCCATTTCTTGCCGAGTTCGCAGTTCCAACCAGGAACATGGAGTGACAATGCCACGATTCAATACACTCTGCAGAGATGCACAACTGTACCCACAAACGACCAATAGTCGTGGTGTTCACGTCGTCACATGCACAACCAGGCCGTAAGGTCATAGAGCTGTTTCGCCGCCCGCTCGGTTATACTCCGCGTCGCAGTCCCGCACAATCAGGCAAGGACTACCAGTCTCACGTTGATACTTTAGATACAACGTTTTGTGGATAGCCAAAGGCTAGCGCCACCTTCCCAACAGTTGATACTCCGGATATAACTATTGAGGTATTCCTTTCCCGGGGGAGCATAGACCTAGGGTAAAAGGTACTTTAGCTCAGCCCCGCTCATACAAGGTATGTGGTATACGCGATCACTACGGCCCTTAAGCACAATCGATCATTGGTTGCATTAACCTTATATGAGACATTCCCATGTGAAGAAATCCACCTTCCAATGTGCCTCCGGCACCTTTTCCAGGATTTCAACACCCACCATGATCACGCCTAAAAACCGGCGAGAAGGAAGTTTTGGAAAACGTTCTCAACGGAAATGAACAAGAAACTGGACTTGCCTAGTGACGGATAGGTAACGAAGTTCGACAGTTCTACTTGCTGAACTCCGCCTTCTGATAAAGAAAACCGATAAAGTCCGATAAGGACTAATCCAGAAGATTGCAAGTATGAATACGATGACATGATAGTGTATGCATGAGAGAACTTCTACATGTCAAAATACTTCAAGAAATTTTAGACATGAATTCAAATATTCTTCTAAGGGCTTAGAATCATCTAGATGAATAATCAAACTTTAATTGTGTTTAAAGTTCATGTCTATTTCGAATTGAATTAAATTAACTTCACCATCTATTTCACTTCATTTAAAGAATTAGCTTAGGTTTCAATTCTCTTTTCCAAAGATGAATATAATTGGTTTAGTTAGAATAACTTATTACTTTATTCAAATTTTTAATTTCTTTTCAAGAATAGATATTTTAAATTAAGAAATTCTCAACTCTAAATTACTCCTTTACCTCTATATGCACATACATACATCCAATTTTTTTTAATCATCTTCTTTCCTTTTACTTTCAGTGTTAGAGAAACAGTAGCAATTTAGTTTTAAATTTCATCATTTCATTTTATTCATTTCTTTTTTTAACTCTATAACATGCCCACTTGGCCGAAATCCTAAACTATCCTAAGCCCTCACCCTCTCATCTCTCCTTCCTCCTGCCGCACCCGACTTCCTTTCCCCTTGAGCTCACTGCCGGTCGCTCCCTTCGGCGCCACCTCGGTCACTCCCTTAGGCGCCACTTCGCTGGGTTGCTCATCCGGCTCGGCCCCATCGCTGGTCATCTCCTCCTTCCCCCAAACGCTCCAAGCGCCGCCTCCTCGGGTCGCACGAGCCTAGAGCTCGCCTGGCCCCCTCACCATGCCAAGGTTGCCTCTTGGATGCCACCTACTTGGCGCCGCTCTGCTCGGCGCCGCTCGCCACCGACGCCCCCATCACCTCGCCTCGGCCGCCGCCCGGGGTGGTTGCGGTCGGCGTCGCAGCTCCCTCACCGGAGCTCCGTCGGCCCGCCTCCCGCTGGTGGCGCCCTTGGCGGCCACGCCTTCCGCCGCCTCTTCCCAGGTAGGTAACTGGTTTCCTCCTCCTTTTTCCTCCATTCCCCAATTGATTTAGGGTTCTTCAATGGCTGGTCCGATTGATGTATATGATTGCTCGATTTTATGCCAACCCCACTCGTATGTTGCTCTTCAATTAAGGCTATACTTACAAATTTTTGGTGAAGACTCACTACCCAGCCTACTGTTAATCTTGTAAATTGGCACTATGTCTTGCGTGGGTGGTTGCATAGTGATGCTATACCTTATTACTTGCTCCTGGCTGCTACTGCTTAACTGAGGTTACGACGTATGGGATTTAACTATACTTAGGATGGTGTATTCCATTGCTTGTTCACGAAAATGTTATCCTGCCATGCTCTATTGTTATTTCGCTTATGACTAGCTAGTTCCTGCTAGCATGATCTGATGTTTTAGCTCTATTGGTATAAATTCCTTACAACATGCTGATAAGAACTCGATACTACCCTTGGTCTAGCTAGTTTATTTTTGTGATGCTTTTCTTTTATTTGCTCCGCAATCTATCTTTATAAAACTTTTTTAAGAACAGAGCTCTTATCTTGGTCTTAGGTGGGCAACTATGCTTGGTATCGAAATCCAATATATGAGCACTGGTGTTGATAAGGGCAGATGTTACCTTGGCTTTACTTCTGTTTTCTATATGCATGCCCTCTACATCTCAGTATCAGTTTAAAGAATTGAAAGATCATATGCCTCATTTGCCTTAACTCGTTTCTGTGATGGCTTTTATCTAACAATGATTTAGAGAAAGGTATACTTTTCTGGTAAGAACAGATGCTACCAAAGATCTACCTTATGGGCTTGAGGTCTTCTCTACTTTGCTCTGGGTTCCTGATGGTCTCTTCTCTTCCTGGTCCTGCTAGTGGCTTGCCCTCCTCTTCACCTTCCTTCTCTTCTACTTGGTGTCTCGGCCTCCTGGAGCTTGACTCCTAAATGCCCTGATGATCTTGCAGCACCTACACCTAATCTGGTGGTCTTTTCTCTTGTTGTTCTTTGCTCTTTAAAGAACAGTGGTCGATGGATTACTATTGCTACTACGGTAGCATTGCTCTACTCGGTTTGCCTTATATTGGTCTCCTGTAAGAATGTGATATGCTCTCTTGGTAGTGCATATGGCCACCTCCTGCTTAGATTTTCAGTTGAGCTTATCTTTTGCTTGGCTTACAAGCTGTTGGATATGGCTTGGTTGATATTTCACTTGGGCTGCCTTACTTGCTAAGTTATTCAACTTGAGATAATTTTTATTGGCTGCTGGACCCTTACTCGATGGATTGGTGCCTACTAAAACTAGATATTTACTTGGTGGATATTTGTGACTGCTGGATGAACTTTGATATGTTGCCTTGGGCTAAGGAAATTGACTTCGGTCAATTATGTATGGATTGAAGGATAATGGATGGCTGCCTTATCTCAGATTTTTTTTTGTTTAATAAAACAATTTCCTTTTCAAAAGTAAAAACTCATGGAGGCAATTTAGAATAGGAAAAATAATATATATTTTTATCCTCTCACCCCTCTTTTCCGTATATATAAGTATAGTAGATTTGTCCGATACGGGCCTTAGCCAAAGTGGCCCTTGGAAAATTTTGAAAAAAAATGTTTTACAAAACTATTTTCAAAAACTAAAAATTATTTAGGTCATGGGCACGAATTTGCCCCCGCAACTAACCCTGCGGATGGTTGCGGAATTGTGCCGATAAGACCAATCCTATTTCAAAATCATTTTCAAAAATCTTTATTTCAAAACCCTTGCCTCCTACAGCAACGGCGGGATTCCAACAGTCTTGAGTGCCCATACTCGATGATCTCGGATGACCGCCAACATTCCAAAAATCTCCCCCCTCCGACTCTCGGCATTCTTCCCTGACTCGAAGATTCAAGAATTAGGGTTTTAGATTTTGTATAGGTAGAATCTTGACTATGTAATTTTTCATTTCTTTTTTCTTCTTTATTTATTTTGTAATCACATTGTATTATGACATTGTAATATTCATTCAATCAATAAAGTTAAATTTCAATTTCATGAACACATGTATGAACGATGTATGCCATGAACGATGCAATGCGCAACAGCTTCCTTCCCCTCTCGACTTAACTCTTGGCATAGCTCGATAGGTTCGGGTCAACTCAGCATCGCGAGTTGATCTGACCCCACCTCACGATGCTTAACCCTAACGTAGAAACTACGGTTCTCACATAAACAGCCCCGGTTAGGGCCATTTAGTTACTTTGTGGTGCTCATTGGCGTGTCCTCGAAATGGCCATATGTTTGTTTGTTGTCTATGAGAAATCATGATTTTGCAAAGATGATCTCACAGATCATCTAAACTAAGAATAAATTCATAGATTATCAAGTAAAGTTCATCAAAATGGACAGTGCTGGAGAATTCACTTCAAAAGCATTTGACAATTATTGTATGGCACTGGGAATTAAAGCTGAACACTCGATACCACATGTCCATTCCCAGAATGATCTGGCAAAGGCATTAACTAAAAGAATTAAATTTATTGTCCAACCACTTTTATTGAGTTGTAATTTACCAACCACATGTTGGGGTCACACAGTGCTACGCGTTGCTAATCTCATCAACTTTAGAACATCGGCATATATTGTCCATTCTCCTATGTAACTAGCGCTTGGGTCGGCACCAAAACTTTCGCACCTAAGAAGGTTCGGATGCCAGGTATATGTACCTATACCGCCACCTGATCGATTGGTAATGGGTCCACTCCGTAAGTTTGGGATATACGTTGGTTATGAGACCATATCCATACTTAAGTATATAGCCATGACCCGCGGATTGTCATACAACTCGATTTGTTGATTGCATATTTGATGAGGATCATTTCTCTATATTAGAGGGAGGAAATCGACCCCTTGAAAAATGTCAGGAAATTATATGGCAAGCCGTGGGGATCCAAGCTCATGACCCGTGACCACTACCTGACCACTCTAGTGATTTAAAATCCGTGACCATGTCGCATTTGCCTGCACGCAGTGCACCGAAGAGGGTTTAAATACCAAGAAATGATGAAGGTATACTCACTCCCTTCCAAAGGCCTCAGAATAAAAGGACGAGAACTCTGGCCCCTCAAATCCCAAGTAACCGGGGACGCCCGACAAAAGACAAGAAGGACTTGCAACGGAAAACCACTGAAGTACCTCCAAAGAATAGGGAGAGACAGTTGAGACCTTGCACGAGTCAAGAATAGCATGTTCTAGACCTAAACCTTCGCATGGAGGAGGCGCCTAGCAAAGATATGTGCGCACACATCAGTGTCAGAAAACTAAAGGACCTTGCACCCACAACGGAGAATGGCGATGAGCAAGGAGAAGTGCTCAAAGAAGCACTTCATGATGAAATGGCCATAAACTGTGCAGAAATAAGGGAATCCCTTAATATAGCAACAATCAATGTTGACATCTACTTTTCAAAAAGATTGCTAACAGTTATTGATCTTGATCTTGATCCTATATCACTTGTTGATTGTAAGAAAAGATTGGATTGGAAAGACTGGCAAGAGGCAATCGTCACAAAATTATTTTCTCTGAACAAAAGGGAGATATTTGTGTCCGTAAGCCTAACTCCTTCCCACATACACCCCTAAGACATAAGTAGGTTTTTGTCCGAAAGAGAAATGAAAATAATGAGGTGGTAAGGTACAAAGCAAACCTGGTTGCACAAGGTTTTACTCAATGACCAAGACTCGATTTTGAGGAAACCTACGCTCCTGTCATGGATGAAATTACCTTTAAATACTTAATCTCAATGGCAGTAAACCTGAATCTGGAAATAAAATTAATGGACGTGGTAACAACATACCTATATGGAAACTTGAATGTGCCTGAGGGTATTCCAGTTCTAAACCAAAACAGAGCAAACAAGAATCTGTACAGTATGAAACTTGCAAAGTCACTATACGGCCTCAAACAATATGACAGGATGTGGTATAATTGATTAAGCGATATACTTAGCAAGAAGGGCTACACGAGCAATCAAAATTGCCCATATATATTTATATGGAGGTCCTAGAATGGATCATGTATAATCTCGGTATACATAGATGATCTGAATATTATCGGTATACCTGAGGACACGGAGGAAGTGAGTTCATATTTGCAATCAGAATTCAAAATGAAAGATTTGAGTAAAACCAAATATAATTGGGTTTGCAAGTTTCCTTACAACAATATAAGAACCCGTACAGACCTAGAGAAGAGATGGAGGAAGTTCTGGGACCAGAATTCCCATACTTACTTTGAAGCAGTCGCTGTGAATTTGCTAGCAAGGCATAGTTCTGAGTCTACCAAACGGCATTGCAAATGCATTAAAGATATACTACGCTACCTCCAAAGCACCAAGGATCTCGGTTTGTTCTACAGAAAGAACCAAGACTTACCCATGGAGGGTTATGTCAATGTTTGATACCTTTCGGACTCACATACGGCCAAGTCGTAGACTGAGTGTGTTTTCTTATATGGTGAAACTGCAGTTTTCTGAAAATTCTAAGCAAAGCCTTGTATCGACTTCGACGAACCACTTGGAAATCATCACACTATATGAGACCTTACGAGAATGTACTTGGTTTCGACAAATGATCATCCACATACAAAAGTCTTGTGGATTGAACAACATACAAACCTCCACCATTATTTATGAAGATAATGCGGCTTGTGTTGTACAAGTACATATGGGTTATGTGAAGAGTAATCTTACTAAGCATATTAACCCAAAGTTCTTCTATGCTCATGAATTACAACAGATGGACGAAATAAAATACTGCATACAAAGTCATGTGAAAATCTCTCAGACTTAATCACTAAATCATTGTCAGCTTCATCTTTTGAAAGATGCGTGCATTTAATAGGTATGATGAGACTTAGATAATTGGAGTGTTCACGGATAATCTTCACAAACTCATTGCGAAAACTTGACCATGGAAGTCAAGTACCTCATAGAACAATCATGCGAATTATACTTATTTTTTTCTTGAATGAGTTTTCCTGCAGTTTCTCATACAGGGTTTTTAATGAGGCAACTCGTCCAACATGACTAACATAACGTTGTGCGCTCTTTCTCCAAGTATTTTTTCCGCTGGATTTTTCAGAGTATTTGGGACATAAACTATATGAGATAAGTATTCAAGGGAGAGTGTTGGGGAACCTTTAGAACCCACCCAGAGTGGGTCCACCTTCATGAGGAAGGGTAAGTTTCACTTAAGTTGGACTCTTATCCCTTTGGTTTAGTTTAGGCTATAAATAGAGAGGACAATCTTTGCACTGTATAGGCTTTTGATCTATCAATAAAAAAGAGAAGCTCCTCCCTACATCTGTTTCACGTGTTCGTCTTTTTTTCTGACTACACCTCTGCTTTGTCCTACATGTCTTGAATTGGATTCATCGATAAAGATCGTAGGACAGGTGGATTTTGAACTCTAGAGCCTGGGATGGTTGTAGCGGTAGCCCTGAAGGGTTCTTCTGGGCCTTCGATTAAATACACTAGTTGTAAAAGAATGAAAATCCCATATTTTATTTGACGGCAAAAGCCTCATCTAAACGTGGCAAATTTCTCTGAAACTGTTTCCAGTGACTAGCTAAATACTAATGCGTTAGAACAGATGACCAAATTAGACTTCCCCCAACATATCGAATAAATGTTGCCTTGCTTCGTGTTCTTAGCTTTGTCTGAGCTCTCGACTTTTGTCTCAGGTAGAATTAAGAGTTCTTTTGCAGGATAGCAACACATTCAATGGATTTGAATTTTTAAATTTAGAGTTGATGGATGAGACGGACAGCTATTGGTTATCTACAAAAATATATAAGTTTTATCAAAATTTTAAGATGGCCCTGCATGTAAAAAAAAAGAGAGAACAAGATAATCGAATCACCGGAACAAGATAAACAAATCACCGTAGTAAAAATATTCTTGGCCAAACAAACCCGAAAGTTATCCAAGGAAATATGGATGTACCTCACGGAGTCACCGATATAAGTTTGTCACAATAGACATGTTTGGTTGGATACAACAAGTTGCACACTTAAGTTAGCCAACTTTGGCATGCCAGTCTTTGCGGCAACAAATTGACGGCACCTTACATGTGTGATAAAAAAAAATATCAAGGACATGTGGACTATAAGGCCAAAAGGTGCCAAAATTGGCTAAAATGATGGCATCCAACCAAACACGCCCAAATGCACCTGCGAGACGGAGGCAATGGTAAGAACCGTATATAGCTGACGTAACCAAAAAGAGCATAGCTTACTCCTACATGCTAACTTACAAAACAAAAGGTGACAAATTCTATGTCATACCCAAAGCATCATAAATGATTGATTTGTTAAAGATTGATCAAATCCTGTGGTTGGCCTCATGAATCCCTTACATCTCTAAAGTCTGTTCCAATTCAGTAGTCTTCTAATAAAAATCCAATCCATTCAATCTCGTAATAAGCCTCTTATCGAAGTTACATTCACAAAGGATTATACACCTCATCAACAAAATTGCAATGACACAACGTAACTTCATAGGTATATGTATACCTAGGATATAAAATTTCCTGCCCGCCTTCTAGTACTTAGATCGAGCAGTGCAGAAGTGAACGCTGTACAATTTAGTTGTGTTGACCCTGGCACCAAAACTATCTCAACCACCTCCCCATCTTCATTGCCGTTATTTTCCGCCTCTTGTGGTCCCGGTGCTTTGCCGCAACGCGCAGCTTCCTCTTGGCATGGCGCGCTGGGTCGACGGCTGCAACAAGCTTCTCTGCCTGCTTTCTGCTCTCCCTCTTCCATTTGAGATCCTTCCGGACGTTGTTGTAAACTTCGACAAATTTTTCAACACCAATCAGATTACGTAATTTGTCCCGGGCCACCTCTGCTGATTGCTTAACTTCATCTAGAAACCAAAACAGCAAGGAGTTATCAGATAAGTTGGGGCAGATTGCATGTAAGCAGCGACACCTTGGTGTGTCTCATTTGGTAGTAGCAGAAAATTTTTGCTACGAAAGTTAACGTCAACAGCACATAAGGGAACAGAAAAGCAGAAAATGCATAAATATATATACAACTTCCCCATTTTGAGACAGTATGAAGACAAAGATCATACCACTAATGACTTTCCCAGCAAATCCTTCAGAAACTTTGTACAATGGGGCCAAAAGGTGAACAGCGTAGGTTACTGATACTTCAGCTCCAAGCGCTGTCGAAATCATACTGAAACAACTGAATATGATCTTCATCTGCACATGCGTAGAGAAGAATTGTAAGTATATACCTATTAGAGATATCGTATGCAGTTGGAGAAAGATCTTTTCAGGGGAGAATGAGTTAGCTAACAGGATGGTGCTTACATGTGTATCCTGCATCTGCATTGCAATTTTTCCCATCTTCTTCAGAAGAGAAGAAACTAACAAAGATGTAAGCTCTTCGCTGCTGTCAAGCTCAGATCCAACTACATCAGTAGAAGCAGTGCAGAGGAGAAATGTGTTCTTTGCTTTTGTTGAACCGAGCAATTCAAAACCCTCGAGGAAGGCACTATGATCAGAAGAACTTAGGCTAGACCAAAACTGATGTGATGAGGTTGTTTGCTTGACCAACATATGCAAGTTACAGATTGAGTATGCAAGATTTTGTACAATTAGATTGTTTGCTGTAGCATCACTTAGTTCCGTCCTCAATTGTTTCAAGAAAGAAGCAGCTATCAGGAATAGCCTGCTTGGTCGGACAAGCAACGATGACGTGACATCCAACTCCTCACGTTTCCTCTTCTCTACTGAAGCAAAATATGAGGCTACCAGAGAGCTGGACATATTGCGCAACTTCGAATGGGGATGGATCAGCAGCTTGCAAACTATCATCCATATTTCCTGCAAGTAAAAACTGTGTCACGGACTTGATTGCACAACCAAAGGGGTGCTGGCCAATTTTAAGGTTTTAAGCCCATAATGTGCCTTGGAAATAGTATTTCCAGCAATGTAAAGCTCTAAAGTAGAGCATAAGTACCTCAAATATCAAAATCGCAATCAAATTTGGGAGGAGCTAGTTATTGTTTAAGCACATAATCTCAAACACTGTCGCTGAATATATTGAGTCTAACATGCATAGATTTGTAGTTCAAAATACCACCAATGTTCACATGTCAAGTGATGTGGAGTACAAGTTATAGTCATGAACCCTGTTTCTTGTTTTCTTAAGGTTAGTCCTGAACTGGGGCTGCTTTTTGACTCAGTTTGCAGTTGCTGTGCTGAGCTTATTTTATAATCTGCTGTGACAAAATAGCCATGGAAGTAGGAAAAAATTGTTTAAACAACCAGTAAAATAGACAACAGCCGGTTGGACAAACGAGATTATCATAATCCATTGCAATGTCAAACAGAACCTTAAGTGTGCAGTCAAGGACATAGCAATTTACATCAGTGCAAAAGGTGACAATTATTCTGGAAAAAATAAGAAAAATAGCAGTGCTAAAGCTAGTAAAAAAGGAGCACATAATAGGATCCAGATGGAAATAATGCATAGTACAGCTACAACTAAAGAGCAGTAGTGCTCAAAAGGTAATCATACCTCCATATTTTGCTTGAAATACAACTCTGGAAAGTGTAGTAGTAACCTCTCCATCATAGCAACAGAGTGGTATGCCTCTTTCCAAAATGGCAGGCCAGTTTCATCGGTTAAGTCTAATTGTGCTCCTCCAGAAGCAGCGACAGAAGATTCCATTATTTGCTTCGCAACAGCCAAAATACTTCTAAGGTGTTTGCCAATTCCTAACGAGCGATTTCCAACAAGTAAACCAATAACCTGTAAAACACAAGAACCACTTCTCTAGTTCATAAAACATAAATGGACTACTTGCATGCAATAAAAACATAGAGGGAAGTGCTTCAATGCCCTCCCAAAATGTGAAAGCAAATTGAACACACGATTTGCAAGAACCCACTCTTTCAAATTTGTGTCATATAGTGTTTGGGAGATCATAAAGCACTAGTCAGTATTAACCTGGGCTGAAGCGCTCCACAAATTCTGTTTTTCGCCAGTGTACCATGAAAGAGAATACTCAAAAATAGAATTCTTGCCCTGATCGCTGATGCGCCCTAACAGCTTCTGAATTGCTCTAAGGATCATAGAAGACACATTCTGGTGCTGTTCATTTGCTAAAGCAACTACAAGATGAAGGAAAACTGTTTGACCCTGGTCATCGATAATCCTCTGAGGAAATCTGGTAAGAATATCGTGGATCATTTCGAGCACAGCTTCTCTTCCTGATGGATGCTCGTAACTGCAAATTTCGTAAAATTAGTTATAGTGCACATGCAATGGCAAAGGAAAAAGGCTATTAGAGATTCATACCTTAGATTTGTCAGGAAAAAATCAATATGTTGTTGCAAGCGCTTCTCAGAAAGTGGATAATTTAGAAAAAACTGTAGCAGAATTTGGATGCATTGCTGGCGTATAGATTCAGTTTGAGTTGTTACCATCAATTCTCCTATCCTAACTATAATATCATAAATCTCATGGGAAACCAATTTTCTTTTGACTATTGCCTTCAAAAGTGATAGGGCAACAGGTGAAGGGTTTGTCTGGAGATCAACAAAAATAGGGAAACGAACAAGCATCTGAAGCTGATCATCTGAAAGTGAAATCCTAAAGCCTCTAAGTAGATGAGCAAGTAGTTTCAAACAAGATGTGACCAAATGACCATTGGAGTTTCCAGTTCTCTGTGCAATGTCCATAAGTACATTCTTTATAGGATTTGCATTGTCCTTGAGAGATGGCAAAGGAAGTTTCACCAACATGGCAAGACATCTAAAAGCAACAGAAAGGACACTTTCATATTTGGAACTCAGGCATTTTCCCAATAGGTTAACAAAAGGATCCAACATCGATAAAAGTTGCTCATCTTCCTTGTGCAGCTTGATGTTCTTCAGACGATTACGCAATAAAGCAAGTGCAAACCTGGTAAGTATATAGGAATTTTGTAACCCACTCTCACAAAGTCCAAGGGAATTCTTTCTGAGAATATTTTCTTGACCACGACCAGATTCCATATTCTCTTTGCACTGAGATTCATTTCCTGTAATAGTATCCTCAACAAGACCATAAACAAATATAAATAAGTTGGGTGTTTCAGTTGATGGATTGCACTCAACCCCCAGGGCTATATTGTGTAACATCGTCTCAAGTTTTGTTCTTAATTTTGGAGTAAGGTGCTTCCGAAGATTCGCACAAATCGGCGAGATTAACTTCAAAGAATGTGTCCTGAATGTAATACTCTGAGCAATCAGCTTAATAGTTTCAAATGACATTCTCTTCTTTGTCTCTTTCATTTTGGAGGCAATCTTTTCAACTTCCTTTTGTTCCGCAATATCTCCAAGTATATCGCTCTCAACTACAGCCAACAAATCTTGTAAGCAGTAGTCAAGACTACCATTCATCTCAGCAGTTACAGTTTTTGATAATAAATAATGAAGTGTGTAACCCAGAACATGTAACTCATAACCTCTTTTCAGTATCGCCCTCAATATCTTGACCACAAACTGCAAGTACCCAATCCCAAGTTCCTTTAGAGATGCAGCTAAAGCTGACCTTGCTTCATCACGTACACTTTCAAGCCGATTCTTGAGAAAGTTACAGATTCGATGTATGATGCTTGAAAGTTGTGACTCAAAATAATCCACTGGTAGTAACTTCAGTATTTTAAGTGCTACCAGGTTTATGCTGACATTCACTTTCTCTGGATCTGCTCCTAATAACTTTTGAACCTGTGGAAAGACTACCTTTCGCAGGTAGTGTTGCTTCTCCGAAGAGACTGTAGTTAAGGAGAACGTAAGGGAAGAATGAGAATCTTCATTCTTAGCATCAGCATTACTTGAGGCATCGGTTGCGGGTTTCATGAAATGGAACGCATCTAACACAGCACATATTAGCCTCAATATGACCTTCTGCTTATCAGGCTTGAGACTCAACTCACGGAAGCATCTCATCAATATTGTTCGGTAATGCTCCCATTGCACTTTGGCAGCAACAGAAGAAAGTGTATCCAAACATATATCTCTTACTTGTTCACCCTTCCCAGCTTGGACATCAAAAAACATGTTGAAAAATAGTGGAACAAAGACTTTCATAGTCACATCCTAAAACGAAAGCAAAACTATTAGCATTAACTAATGTAACAAAAGGGGACAATACAGATGCTCCATCCATTGAAAGTTTAGTGCACCAGTTAATATTGAATGATGCCATTGTTGTATGAGAACTGGTGAGTCACACTTCCTGCATCGGAACTTCTCTTTTGTGGGTGGGATGGGGTGTACCATCATAAAATTTCATATAACTACTATGCTGGAACAATCCTATCCTGTTTAATTTCATGGGAATTTAGCAGGAAACTGTATACTTATGAGATCCCCACATTCCAAAGAGGGCTAGAATTTATAGAATGATAAGAACTGATGGTGGAAATGATAATAGCCAGCAGATACATGTTTTTCTTTTCGAACAACTGTAGAATCTATGTAAATATCTCATTTTCTAGGTGTTGACTAACTAGAAGGCAATACGTGCATTGCTGCAATTCTCACTTAAAGATTTAGTGCAGATCACTTGTCATTGTAATTTCAGCAGATAGTGCACGGACTCCGTAGATTATTATTAGCCAGACACCGTGTTCTTGCTACTTGTGATGCCCATACAATACATCGCTACATGGTTTTGAAAACAAATTGGGTATGACCTTAAGCCTTTCTATTTAAGGAATGCCATGGGGTGGGTTAGAGGGTGGGCACTCACAGCTTCTGTCTAGCACTATCATGATTTTATTTGTGATGTCATATTAGCTTGATAAAGCAAGAGACATAAACCTGAAGTACTAAGCGAAACAGTGCAACATTGCATCATGGCTTAATGTGCTATTGCACTACTAGACACCTATTTATGGTAATCAATAGCAAGATATAGTCAATGAAGGACTGAACTTTGTAACTCAACAGTCAATATAAGTAGGCAATCATCTAAGGCAGTTATTTAATTTCATCTAACACCAATAAGAACTGCAATATTTTAACATTTACCTCTGAAAAGATGGTATCCTTGTTTGCCTGCTTGAAAAGAGACAACGCTTTTGATCTTTTACCTGCCTGCATTAGTGGATAAGATCATACAAATAAGAACTACTGTCCTTTGTTTGGACACTTGGGTGAATGAATCAAGTAAACTTACCTGTAAATGAGTTATGTTGTGGAAAAAATCCTCTTCAAGATCCTCCTTACAGAGAGGCCTGAAGGAGCTTAAGGATGGCACATGATTAAAATTATAGACCATCTCACGAAGTAAAATGATCCACTCCTGAAAGTACAATAGCATTAGTTTCTTCCTTTCAATCAGTAACATCGCATACTAAGGTACAAAAGTTGACAGAAATTACACCTTTTGAACTGATATATCTTTACACATTGCTAATCCCATATTGTGCAGGTAAGTTCTCTCTAATACTTGTTGAATACAGGCCTTTGTGCAAATGTTGCTGGAATCATTCTCTCCAGGTCTGGTATCAGCTGTTTCAATAGGGTGTTCAGACTCATTATTCATAACTGATAAAGAGAAGTCGAGGAACGATTGAAGAGCTCTGGATGCACTTTGCCGAAAAATTAACTCTTCAGATGACATATCATACACACAGTGAGATAATATGGCACGCATATGTTCTTCTCTCATGCCATGAAACAACTGTGGCTGAATCATATCATATGCTTTAATTCTCATGTCATAATCTAGTTCACCAAGTTCTGAGGTTGAAACTGCATTCAGATCTTGCATTAACGTAGCCTGTAAAAGATACCGACTATCAATCGAAACTGTAGAAAAGGAACATGTATTTGGGGCAAAGTTGACAAAGGAAATAACATCACACATAAAACAATAATTACCAGAGATGACATTGACGGCTCAAGCAATGATAGCCCCTCATAAATATCGCAGATGCATAGCCGCATTTCGAGTCCAACAGTCGCAAGCAATGGGTTGAGTGCATTTACAATTTTTACAGATACTCCACATCGTAGATTTGGAAGTATTCCCCTCACAACATGTAGAGCGTCCAGACACTCATCTGTCATATAAAAGGCACAAGACAGAAGAGGGCAGAAGATATAAACGTTGTCAGAACATCACAAACAAGATGAAAATAATGAATAATCTCATGTCCCATTTATGCATGCTGAAGTACAAAATAGACGTGTGCACAAGACAAACTTGACTTACGAAAGGCTTACCAGGGTTCAAATCCTTCTTACTAAAAAATGGAATGACGAGGTCTACAACATGCTCCGCAGCTGAGTAGTCTGTGATGTAATTTAACAATAGTTTAAACAACCTAAGTTCACGTTGCCCAAGCCATCTCCCAGATCTCCTATACACATCAAAAGTAACATTCCAAACATAAGCTCAAAAAATGTGTAACAACCTCAGTGTGAAGCATCTGCAAGCAAGAAACAACATGCCCTAACAGATAATGCATAATTTGTGTGGCTATTTTGAATCTTCCACTAACATGTTTCAGATGAACTGAAGAGACGCTTGCACCAAAATAAGTGTAACTAGAATGAATATTTTTAAGTTCATAGTTTCACTCTAAACAAATAGAGGACAAGAGTTTTCAGAAAATTGCTTATGCAGCACATCAAGGGAACAAAGGCATCTGAGAAAGTGAGAAGCCAACTTTAAAGGCATTAGCCTCTCATAAGAGATGCTTAACCATATAATAGATAAATAAAAGAATGTTACATTTAATGCATATAAATCATTACTAAAGATGATGTGAGTAGTCCAGTGCCATTTGTCAGACTCCACACAAGTAAAAGCATATACCTGTTAAGCTCTTTGCGATAATTAACAAAATCATGGAGACTATGGAGAAGAACATCCATATGTTCAACAAGAATTTTCTTCACCGAGCGATCTTCTTGCTGGTCCAAATCATTATCAAGCCTCAACAGATTCTCAATAAACTCAAGTGCATAGGAAGTGATAGATCCTGATGCAGTCTTCACAGTTAAAATAGAAAAAATGGCCGGTACAAGGTTATTTGCCCCCAATAGTGGTGCTAATTTTGGGCTCTGACTCATTACCATGAAGCACGAAAATAATGAGCTCGGTTTCTCACTACTGGAAGCCTCTTGTCTGAAGCAGTCAATCAGAGGTTTCACAGAAGTGAAAAAAGTATTCCAGAAGTATTCTCCAAAGTCATGACTTTCATACTGACTAAGTGCCAAGGAAACAATTCTAATACATAAAGACCTTAGATCCTTTAATTGCTTAACTGAGGCACTTGCCTGCATAACAGAGTGAGGTAGCCAATGGGGATTAGTTCAGAGAAGATATGCACACTTGACCAACACAATGTACACTAGCTTAATCATAACAAATAAGACTACCTTGCATAAGAGAAGAGTCTGATAGAATCATCATAGAAAACAGTAGATACACTTACTGGGATTTGCTAAATATGTTTAACTAGGTTTACACCTACTCCCTCCGTTCCACTCTAAATGTCCTCAACCTCGGGAGGATTCCTTTTTAATTAACTGTCCATTGATGCAATGTTTGCATGCTCTCCCCCTACTTTAATGCTAAAGAAGAGGTTAAGTGGTTACACCATGTCATTTAAGAGGGGTATGCATGGTCATGTTTCATTACTCTTTCTTAGATTTAGCGTTCCCTTGCTCTGTGCACATCGTGGGCTGAGGATAGTTACAGTGAAACAGATGGAGTACTTCTACAGGTTGAATTAGGCATATCCTCATCATTTTATTGATTTGACATTCAGATGTTAACATTGATTTCCAGAAAGTACCACACAGCTATTTGGTAGTTCTGTCAAACAACATGATACAGATATGTAACAACTAAACCAATCTGAAAGTTGAGAGCATGTGCACTTTTTAAGGTGATGCTATCATAATGTGACATACCTCAGTATCATCTGCTACCGGCATCTCCTTGGGGCATTCTTTCAGGTCTGTAGAGTTGCCAGCTTCCTGATTCATCGAACAATCATTGTCAGGGTCATTTGGTTGTTTGCAAAGATATTTCCCATCGCTCTTGCTTCTGAGATTCCGCATGCAATTCTCCAGCAATCGAACAACAATTATCAGTAGAGCATTAAGAAATGGACTTATATGTGCCATACCAAAAGTACCAAAAATTTCTTCAACCAAATGAAGAAAACCATTTGCCTTTTTCCATGTAAGATTCTCTATACAGATCTCTGTTGGCACTCCCAAGACGTCAGAAATGTTTCCAAGCAGGTTGCCAGACTGACAACGGAATATTTCAAGTTGAAGCCTCCCAGAGACCAAGGACTTCATAAGTAACGCGAAAAAAAGCTGAAGCTCATTTGAATCAAACTGCAGAAGGAAACGGAGAATCGCCTTTCGATGAGTAACACCTGTGTGCTGGCATAACAATACAAAATGTATAAAAGTTAGCTTTCATGTCAAGTAGAATGCAAATATTCATTCTAACCACCATGGTACAAGACAAGCAGCTAAGTAAATACCAACCTTTCGAGAACCAAGCAGCTTTAGTTTCCTTACTTTAGGTGTCAAAACACGGATAACCAAAGGAACAACACGACTTCTGTGGCATTTCTGGATAGACGAGGAGTCATGTGAAACTGACCATGTGGTGAGCTCTTCACGAAGAGTTTTTAAGTCAATCAGATTCTTAAGGTTTTGACTGTATGGGGTTAAGAATTCATCTTTCCAGTTCAAAAGGCAATCCAATGCTTTTGCTTGTATGTCAGGATCACTCTCATCAAGGACCCTGGCAATAAATTGTTGATTAATCAGAAATTATCACATAACAACTCACTTGCAGCAAATATTATATTAGCGCCACTACTCATTCACAAACCTTTCAGTCAATATTTCCTGAATAATCTTGCTCTGGTACAACGATCGAGCATTGCGCATTAATCTCAACAAGTTCAACCATTCTTTTAGAATCATTTTCCATTGTTTGCCTTTACATTTGTCAGACATATACGAATCAACACTGTGGAAATCAAGTTTCAGAAAAGGCATTAACAAGAATTGGACTTCAAAATTCAAGTCTAAACTGCAGAAACAATGCATTTTATCAACTACATACCTAGTGATGGGGCTATCGTCATAGCCCATGAAGTTTAGAAATAATGGTACAAGATGTCGAGAGCGAGACTCAGCAACATCAGCTATCTTCTGGAGGGATTGAAGCAACAATGTAGCAATTGTCTCAGTAGGTGTGCAATCAAAGTCCATAGCAAGATATAAGCTGAAGCAGTCAAAAATAGCTGCAAAATCAAACATGAAGTAAGAAATGGTACAAATGAAATCAACGAAACCACGGGAAGATGACCTCAAGAAAATTACTCGACAATAACAAACAAAAGGTCTGCACACACTACTGCAGCATGCTTATTCAAATCCAAAGACCATAATGATTAGTCGATTACCAAGCATCATATCACCTCCTAAAGCCAATTACCAGGAAATCACAAAGTGAAAGTTCACAAATAAACTGTCTGTGAAGTATACTAAATTGCACAAAGGCAAAGTATACTCTCAATGTAGTAGCATGCAAAATAGTAAGTTACAGGGTAAGCCCAAGTAGATAATATCGAAAAGGTAAAAAATCCTCACCAACTGCCAAATAGAGCAACAGAAGTGTGTTTCTTGCTTAATTATCCTCTTCCAGATAAATAGCATTAGGAATAAAGTAGTTGTACAGGACATGGACAAGAGCAACTCAAAATACAACACATAGCGACTGAGGACAAATGTAAATGGTTCGTGGGGGGTAGATGTTTTAGGGTGAGGGAACAGGAGTGGGTTTGTAGAAGAATAGCACAAACAGAACAGTATACAGATGTCTGAGACATACACTGTGGTTGGTTTACAGCTTCCAGCTTCTCCTGACTTTTCACGGTCAGACCCTTTGACTGGTGAATTGCGATAAATTGAATAAACTGATTCCACACAAGCTCCTTGTGTTTGCTAATAAGGACACCAAGACAATCCAGTGCTGGTGGCCACAGATCACTAAATCTATTATATAAGATGCCAATAATACCATGCAAGAGAAGAGGTATGTAATCGTCATGAACCATATTAGAAGATAGACTCATTTGTATCCGAGAAACAAAGATAGCAATTTTCCGGCTAGTAGATACTGAAATTGGAGTTGATTCAACAGCCAGAAGGATGTCTATGACCTGATTTCAAGGGAGAAGTTAGGACAAAACAAGTAAAATAGAAAATGAAAAGATTAGCTGCCAGAACATACATTGGTGTATTTAGTTTCAACAGTTTCCTCTCCAGAATCTTCTGTTCTTTGCCTCTTACATGGCCGTTCATCATCTGAGCTTAAACGTTGATCCATCTTCGCAAAATAGGATAAAATCCTCAATGTTAAAACCCGGACAATCTTATTTGGACTGCTCAAGTTAGCACCAAAGATACAGAAAGAAACCAAAAGATTTTGTGGATCAAATTCTTCTGTCATCCCCAGGGAAGTTGTTCTGCTAACAGTAACAAACAAGAGAAATTGAATAACTGCCACAGTTGGTCAAATTGAGTAAACAAAAATAGAAAAAAGAGTTAGGAAGTGTATAACTTTACCCATGCAGGGAATCCAAATACTCAGCTACAGCAGAGAGTACTTGCGGACATGTGCTGTGCCTCTTGGCAAGAGATAAGAAAAGACCTAATTCCGAATGTCTACTGACGCTAACAAGCAGTAATTCATGGTATGATAATAACGCTGCACCAAGTAGACTTCTCCAGGTAGTCTTTGGAAGACCGCTAATGTTCTCTGCATGTAAATGAGTACAAACTTTATGGGCTAATAATTGTTGTTACTGTAAGAAAGTACAGAAATCTACAAGTGCAATACCTTCTTCCACTTCAAGCAACCGATCAAGGCTGCAAATTAACTTATTCAGCATTGACAGACAATCTTGAGGAGCATCTTTAATATTAGGGTAGCAGCAGATAGATCCCCATAGTATAGCAGCTTCCTTTTCACTGACCTGATTATTTGAATGATTGCCAGTTTTGACTATTTCATCTAATAACTCTATCCAGGAAAATACTTTTGATTCAAAGAACTTGCACACTTTCTTCTCCCGATCAACATAACTTCCATCAATGCCATGAAGAGTTATTTCATTTGTTGTTCTCTTAAATAAATGCAGAAGGATAAAGAGAACTTCCTCAGGTGAAATCTCAAGAAAATTATCCATTGCACTACAAGGCATCAAATTGCAGAGTCAAACCATTGTGCGTGCAGGTATATAAGTAGTATTCTTTGAAGTAATAACACCAATTACCAGCCCGTACCTCAATATCTGACTTTCAAAAGCTTGTATAATTTGTGAGCCTTTCGTCAATAGTTTCTTTATAAATACAACCACACTGAAAACATCAGAGTTAAAAGCGAAAAGAGGAGCTAGATTGCTACCAATTCTAAATATAAAAAAATGACCAGGAGTTGGAGCACGAAAATTTACCTCAAATTGGTTAGTTTAAATACTGGAGTGTATATGATGGATAAATTGCCAGAAATGACTGGAACATCCAGAACACAAAGCAGAAAGTCCAAAATACTTCCAAGAACCTCAGATGAAGAAGCTTCTCCTATGATGCTACGAGGCAAGATACTGACCAGAAACTCAACGAGTTCAAGCATGTTAACCTTATCTGAAAAAGAGAGAGGAAAAATACAGACAAATATTCTAATTAAAACTACCAACAAAACTCAAGCAGTAAAAAAACATATGGAAGATGAGAGAGAAACTCCCACCAAGCACATCACTCTGCTTGCTGTTTTGTAGAGCAAATGTAAGAAAATCGATCAAGTACTTCAAATGCTCCAAGCAGTCATCCTTAATACAGCTGTTGATTTCTTCAAATAAACAAGTATATATCAATGCCAACTCTTTTTTATCCACTTCATTGCATAATCTATGAATCACCCCAGTTATGACCTCACGAATAGTAGAAGACCCTGCATTTTGTGTTAATACAGTGATTACCTTACTGAGGAATTGCAATGAAGTACGAAAAATAACCGCTCACAGTACAAACTTCGCCTCTCATAAAATTCAGAAAGGATGTTCTCAGTTATTAAATTATGGTTAGAACAGTTAAGCAAATCTAAACTCACGATGAATCAATGATACAAGCATACTGTTCAGCTAAACTGAAAAGATAATGAGGTGCCAATGAAAAGGATCAATAGATAGGGCAAGTGAAAGAAAAAGTCAATGCAAACCGGTTATCTGACCCTCAGGGAATTTATCGTGGATAGTGGTAACGATTGACTTGTTCAACAAGAACTTCATGACTTTTCCAGCTCTTGAGTGAAGCTTCGCATAAGTTCCTCTCATGGCATACCAGAGCAAAGCAGTCACCCCATCTATCCGTATAGGTGATGAATTTTTAGCAGCCTCAAGTAGAGCTTTCCTTAAACCTAACAAGCAAAAAAGGAAAGAAAAAAGTAGTTAAAATAACATGAGGCAATTAATGCTACCTTGTAACAAGGCCGCCCATCTTAGCAGCAGAAGCCATTATTTGGGAACTCAGCTTATACTGTCCTGTTAAACTGGTGGAGATGAGACTGAATAATATCAATTTTATAAAAAAGAAATGCTATATGCATGACACTCTTACATAAACGAATGCGCCTCAACAAATGTTAGCCACTGCATAGTTGCATACAAACGGAAGCTTATGCTAAGAAAGGTAAAACTTAGGAGATGACAATTCACGTAACTGGAGACAGGATTTTCACTATGTAGGCAGGCCAAAGCACCATCAAACTCTTTTCCAATCAAGCAAAGATAATTGCTGGAACAATAAAAAATAAAAAATAAACAGAGAAAAGGGACAAGTTGAAAAGTGACACAAAAGAAGAAGAGAGATAGAAAGAGAAATGGTAAGTCCATTTTGAGTCCTAACTGGGTAGGCCTTTTTAAGTTTTTTAAGCCTCCATCATTATGTAGTCTCTTTTAGTTGCTAAGCTTGGTCCCCTTTAAACTATTACTTTCAGGTTTGGTTCAAATAAATCTTCCAGCAAAAACTATACTGATCTTTGAGCCTATGACAGGTTGAGGCCACCTATCAGTTGGCCCCAACTGCCAGTGACTAACAAGGCCTAGTTTAGTCCAAACCTCAAAAGTCAAAGGCTTAAAAAGATCATCAGAAATGAAAAGCTAAAAGCCAAAAAAGATCAACCAAAAAGTAGAGGGACCCAAAAGGGATTCTCCCCTTAGTAAACACGGTATCTAGTTCAGTAAGAGAAGAGAAATGAAAAAAGAACAATACCTTGTGTTAGTTGACTATTAGGTGCATTCCTCAGCAAAAATGAAACAGATTCAGCCATGAATTCTCTAACATAATCCTTTGGGAAAAATCTCAGTGGAGCTGTGATCCTTCGGTGATGATAAGGATGTCGCAGTCAGTTTGATGGTGGAAAATTACAAACGCAAGTGATTAATCATGGTAAAGAGGTAATATGAAATAAATTTGAGTTTCCAAAAGCATATGTAGACCTCATTTCTTTTAGACAAAAACTAACCTGAGAATCTGGACAACATTTTTTACTAGATACTTTTGCAAGTACATCATTATACATGACCAGGATGTGAAGACCTGAAATGCGATAAATCATTGTGAGCTCAACCACAAGATGTACAAATCACAATAAAAAGATGATCTACCTGCTCCAGGATTTCAGGGTCACGGTCGCCTCCATCACTAAGGAGGGCTAAAATAGCACAAGCATGTCTTTCGAGAAACCTACAGTCAATAAAACGGTAAGAAGGTCAAACCTTGTCAAGGAAAGCACAAAACCAGGCAAAGAATAACAACCAAGGTGTACACAAAAGTGTAAATCTATAAACCAACAAATATGCTGGATAAATATTATAGTTAATTTGAATTAGAAAAACTCACGGCAAAAATTCCTCTAGAATATCCCTCGAGAGAGCTGCAATTAACCTGCTTGTAAAGAACAAATCACTTTATACCTCCAATAATAGCTAAGCTAAAACAGTACTTAACACCGACCAATCATGAAAATACAGAATACAGAGAAGAAAATAGAACATAACATTTGAGTTGTGAAACCGTAACTCTAACAAAGCGTACAAAAGTCCAGTCTTTGGAGTAAAACATAAGTGGATTAAAAAGCTACATTCTGGGGGGCAATCATGATTTTTAATTAAATTTGATATAAATAATGATAAGCTGAGGAACATAAGATAGCAATAAAAAAGCTAAACACGAAGAAATTAACGATGGTTGCAAGGGACATATACAACCAACAAACTAGTACAATAAACTGAGCTCTTCAACTCCCTATACTTCCTTTAATCCTTACACATGTATTATATGTAATGTAACTACTGTGAAGGTAAAGGCAAATAGATTACAGCATATGTTGTGATTTGGAGAAGCTGAACAAGACATGAAGATCGTTGATATCAGTTGTAATTGATAACGGTATAACTGCATCAGCGGAATAGAAAAGAGAAAATTGAGAGAACAAGAACAAAGAAATTCACACTCCCCAGATCAAGAAACAACGTAATTAAAGTTCCCCATACTAAATTTCAAAACACAACAGCTGTTCATAACTAAATGGCGAGAAATGTACTGTTGGTGAGAATTTTACTTTACGTAGCACATAAGACATAAGTTTACATATTATATTACATCATACAAGGGCAAACAAATTGCATAGAGAAAATAGTCCATGTGATGGGACCGTGAAATCAAGTTTCCACATCCCTGCTGATACTACTATTTGGGATCACTGATGGCAAGACTCGGCATGATACGCAGGGGATAAGTCCTACTGCTGAGTGCTGACACTACAACATTCCAACCAATCCACACATTATGAAGTAGTTCAGCACAGAAATGATCCAAATACCACAATGTTCATCTTTAAGGGATCCAGAAATGCCATATACCCCCAGTTCAGCAAACCCAATCTAACTTTTGTGACAGATTATAGACAGACTATAACATATACACGACCAATTTACCATATTACCGTATATAAACAGGTCCACAACAACTCTGATGTAGCAAGTCTTGGCAGATGATCAGAGAACACATCAATTCGAGTTCATTTCTAAATTTCTTAACTTTTGTAAAAAATGTGGGACATGGTATCTGAAGTAGACTGAAATTTAGTCAGTGTAATACTAGTCATTAATTGTGTAACCCAAACCAAAAACCCATGAAAGGCAACGACAGCACAATAACGCATACAAGTAGCATGAAGTCACTCCATTCAACTTGATTCATGAAACCATGATTCACTTACATGAGTATTGGCTCGAGGGACAATCTTGCCTTCATGTTTACTCTTTGTAGCAGCCCAGAAAATATTTTTTCGCGGTGTAATACAATTTGTGGTAGTGTCTGTGCCAAAGGTATCATCTCATCATAAAATGAGATGAAGTCCTCTGCAGTATTCAGCTCCTGAATCACATGAACAACAGAACACAATTAAGAGAATAATAGAATGCTTGCCCATCACTACAGATGTACATCTTAAAAGAATAAACCTCTACAGAGCCTAGATACAACTCAGAAATCGAGGTATTAAAACCATTAATTGTTAGACCACTACAGATCATTGCACTAGCAAGCACAAAAGGTAAAAATGAGCAACCATCATCACCAGAGCAACTTCTCACTCTAACAATCATCCAAACCTCAACTCTGGACATTTAAAAATCACAACCAGCTGTTGACCTAAAATTTCAAGAATGATCTCCACTTATCTCTCCAGTTCTATATGCTCCGAAAAGAACCCTATGAACTTAAAATAAACTGACCTTAAAAATTAGTTAAACAAGTTTCTCAACCCCCATGAACAATAAGGATGTAAAATGAGCATTTCTAACTTAATAGCAACCCAAAATCACGAGAATATTAAAACCTTGTATTTCTATATACAGCTTGCTAACCCTACAGTAGGTCAAGCATTATCCCACAAGACAAAAATTTGAGCTCTAGTGATCAAATGATATTGTAAAGCCCAAAGTTTTGTCTTAGTGGGCTAAAGGCCTAATTCTAAGTCATAATATTGGCATCGACATATTGGGAGGCTAAGAACATTACTGTGAAATTAGAATCACTCACGTGAAGAGCTTGAGAAATTAAGGAAATTTTTCTGAAACTAGAGTCGCACTTCCAAGATCATCATCTAGATTTGAACAGGGTTATAGGAACTATGATCTTTTCAATCAAGGTATACTTAGAGAGATTCAGACTGTGCATGAAGTGCAGACAAGGAGATAATTTGGGTTTTAATGATGCTTATTTTAATTATCCTTTGGTGTTTTCCATGGGCTTGGATTTTTTAGTTATCTGGGGATTATACAAGAGCTCTTACATCTTTATTGTATTTGATCCTTTTTATCTTTGATAATAGTTCAGGGAAATGAAGGATCATTTGCTATTTGGATTTTGCATTCTCGTGTTTGAAACATCCTCAGGTGTAAGTCTGTATGTGCTTCAAAGTGACCACCAGCTAACTGAATGTAGGTATTTTTCATGGATTAGTGTTTTATCTTGAGGTGACAACTGAGTTATGTTCCATCTTCGCTTGTGTTAGAGTTGTTTGGGGATGTAATATTGGAATTTGTAATGAGGTCGAGTGTTAGCTACTTAGATCTGCTCACTGCACACACAAATAGTGATGTTGACGGAAGGGGGTGATTATTTTCTTTTACTTTGTTTTCAATTATTAGGTATTATGTTGACAGAATAGTTTTGTTCTTGTTGGTTCTGTCATGAAGGCTTTGTGTCATGAATATTTCAAAAGACAGAAAAGTAAGGTTGATCATTGAAATGTTTGGCAGACTGTGTGGGGGTTTAGAAGAGCTTTTGCGAAATGGGATTGTACAAAGTTTGCATGGCTATGAGGAGTTCCATATGTGCATTGATTACTGGAGTGGAGGATAGTTTTCACAATAGGTGCCAGCATAGGCTTTTCCATGGCCGTATATTTAATCTTTCCATTTTGATGTATCACTTCTCTTACATTAGTTTGTGAGATTAAGAAGATAGTTTGAACAGGTTACTGATTGATAGCTTTGGTAAGTTATCTATGGTCTAGCTGTTTGCGAATCGAGAAGCTTTAACCTTTAGTCGAGGCGACCTGTTGCGTGTATGGATAACTGAGGACATTGAGGCGACAAGGGACGATCATCTAGGAGTTTAGTCTCTTTTAGTGGTTTGGATTTTTCTTGTTATATGCAATTGAAATTTTGCAGTGATTTATGTTGTGACATGAGTAGCTTTTTGGACATTGGCGTAGTTAAATGTGATGTAGATGATCTCCAGGTGTTTGAAATATCGCCACTACACAAGGCATGGGACAGAAATATGGTAACACATATCCAAATTATTTGTCATCTTTTGTCAAATTCATACAAAGCAGATAAAACAGACAGCTGTTTTAGCTGGTGGGATGTAAAATTTTGGGCACTGTTTCCGTTAATATAAGAAACTGTGGATGTTCAATATATCCAAATTGCAAACTATCCCTCGATATTCGAGTGTATCCATCACAGCTCCCGAATTGTACCGGATATTTCAAAGACTGAATTAAGTATTTTTGCGATAAAAAAGTCCGAATTAATTTGATTAAGCTTTCCTCATGTTCTAAGCACCAATATAAGCTTCTCCGTTGCTCCAGGAGTGAATTTTGCACATCGGAAACAAAATAAAATAAAAACGAAGCAAGAGAAGGAGAAAGTGCAGACCCTCCACTCCACGAGGGCGTCGAGGAGAAATGATGAACCGCTCGAGGGCTCCGCCTTCACCGCGTGGAGGCTGCGGTAGACATCGATGTCGATCTCCTCCACCCGCTGCGAGAATGTCTTGAACTGCACAAACCCACACACAGAAACACACAGAGCCATCAGCAGCCGTTAAAGCCATCCCGTGAGCTCGATTGTGGGGAGCGGAACCGCAGAGGCACGGGGTGGGCGGATGCTCTTACCACGAAGCGCTTGCGGCTGGAGGAGGATGTGTTGAGACACTTCACGGCCGCGTACGACGGGGTCGCCATGGCCGCCGCCGGTGAGGTTGGGGGAGAGGCAGTGGCTACGAGGGGCAGGGGGGAAGGGGGGCGCGTGAGAGCATGTGGGGACGGGGGTTTAAGCGAGGAGGAGCAGCCTAGGGTTTTGAGGCGGTGATTGCCTGGGCGGCACTTGACTTGAGACGAGGAGGAAGACGAGATGGCCTGCCACAGCTACGCGGGCTTCTCTGGCTTGGGCCTAGATAAATGGGCTCCGAGTACGAGCTTTGAGCCCGTATTGTCGCTGGTCTTCCTCTTTCATCTATATTCGCCTAGAGTCTATTTTTCCTCACAATCTTTTCGGAGCCGCAGGCACACACGACCACCCACACTATACTAACACTGCCACACGTACAAACGCAAGTGCCAGTTCACTACACACGTTAAACAAAACTTTAAGACACGATAGCGTCATCAAAGATAGATGCATTCAAATAAATACGGCACATTATGATAATCTCACAGATCAAAATCAAGTGAAAAATATGCGCACGGTAAATATTGGACATTCATGGCCGTACTTAAAACGTGAACGTGTCGTGCATACGTGTATAGTCTAAATAAACACGGTACACTGTGATGATCTTAGAAATTTAGAAATCGATGGATGAAAATGAACAGTATCGTAGCCAAATATATCCTCTTTCCTTTTCTTTTTTCCTTTTTTACAAGACCACGGAGGTAGTCCGGTTGTAGAAGAGATTGAGGTAAAACCTCGTAGTAGAATCAACATCTAACTATCCTCGTATCCATCTTACATTACATATAATCTACAAACTAAATTTTGCGGTAACTTCTTTTTAAAGTTATACACTTTTATTATTGTAATTTTGTACCATGTAACATGCAATTTTAGATGACTAAAATTTACTAAAATTTCATACAATTAGGAATTAGCAAATCCTCAATGTTAAAACCCGGACAATCTTATTTGGACTGCTCAAGTTAGCACCAAAGATACAGAAAGAAACCAAAAGATTTTGTGGATCAAATTCTTCTGTCATCCCCAGGGAAGTTGTTCTGCTAACAGTAACAAACAAGAGAAATTGAATAACTGCCACAGTTGGTCAAATTGAGTAAACAAAAATAGAAAAAAGAGTTAGGAAATGTATAACTTTACCCACGCAGGGAATCCAAATACTCAGCTACAGCAGCGAGCACTTGCGGACATGTGCTGTGCTTCTTGGCAAGAGATAAGAAAAGACCTAATTCCGAATGTCTAGTGACGCTAACAAGCAGTAATTCATGGTATGATAATAACGCTGCACCAAGTAGACTTCTCCAGGTAGTCTTTGGAAGACCGCTAATGTTCTCTGCATGTAAATGAGTACAAACTTTATGGGCTAATAATTGTTGTTACTGTAAGAAAGTACAGAAATCTACAAGTGCAATACCTTCTTCCACTTCAAGCAACCGATCAAGGCTGCAAATTAACTTATTCAGCATTGACAGACAATCTTGAGGAGCATCTTTAATATTAGGATAGCAGCAGATAGATCCCCATAGTATAGCAGCTTCCTTTTCACTGACCTGATTATTTGAATGATTGCCAGTTTTGACTATTTCATCTAATAACTCTATCCAGGAAAATACTTTTGATTCAAAGAACTTGCACACTTTCTTCTCCCGATCAACATAACTTCCATCAATGCCATGAAGAGTTATTTCATTTGTTGTTCTCTTAAATAAATGCAGAAGGATAAAGAGAACTTCCTCAGGTGAAATCTCAAGAAAATTATCCATTGCACTACAAGGCATCAAATTGCAGAGTCAAACCATTGTGCGTGCAGGTATATAAGTAGTATTCTTTGAAGTAATAACACCAATTACCAGCCCGTACCTCAATATCTGACTTTCAAAAGCTTGTATAATTTGTGAGCCTTTCGTCAATAGTTCCTTTATAAATAGAGGTTGCGATTGTAAAACGGAGCTCAAAGTGGCTATCACAAATCTCGGAGCAAAATAAACTGTGGAAATAAGCCCGTAATGTCCATGTACTTGCGGGAAAACTGTGTTGCTTCTCCCTTGCTAGTGTTACCACAACACCAATGCAACATGGCAAATACAATCTCAGCACCACTCATCAACTTCGAGGAGGAAACAACATGGTTTGTACATAGTAGCATGCAATGTATGCAAGTATCATCAAGCCTGAGGGGCAAGCACAATCACCAGCCGGCCGCATGGTCATGTCAATGGAGCCACCAAGCGGGAGGAGCGTTGTCCGACCTCGCCGGGCGACGATTCATCGGAGGCCACGTCTCGATGGCCATCTCCTCCATGGAGTACCTGCCCATGTCGGTGGAGTACCACCTCGTGTCGTCCACCGTCGGCTCACGGATGAGGACGTCGTCCAGGAAGTAGATCATGGAGTCCTCGAACCCATCGAACTGCGCGACATCGACAGACCTGGAGCAGCCTCGCCCCAGGAACAGCATCTGGCCATCGAACTCGTCGAGATCCACCCATGTAGCACGGGGGCGCTGGCCCTTGGCCACCACCGGCATCGGCGGCATGACGTGGAACCTGAAGACCCGGAACAACTCCGTCCCGCCCTCGCTGTAGACATACCTCACGACCATGTGCAGGTGTCCCCTGGACTCCACGAGGTAGCGCCGCATGAAGCCATGGCCTCGCGTGAAGCCCACGTCGGCTTCGTAGTCCTGCCGCCGCTGCATGTCGTAGGCCAAGCGGTTCATGAGTAAGTCCCCGCTCTCGTCGCGCCCCGGCCAGTACACGACGACGTCCTCGCCCGCGGTGACGAAGTAGAAGCCGCCCCTGTAGTAGATGACGTCCTGCGGCCGCCGCCTCGTCCGCATACGCCCGAGAGAGATCCAGCTTTCTCTCCCCTCGCACCAGAACGCGGGGCTCCACCTCGCGTTGACGAGGACGATGGCGCCGACCACGTATGCCAGCTGGGGAGCCGGCGAGGAGGAGAGCGTGGCAGCGCGCACGACCACGGGGAGATTCCTGAACTCAGGGTCGTCGAGCCCCGTAGGGATGTCGAGCCCTGGAGGGAGGGGGATGCGCTGCCCGGAGTTGAGGTTGTAGAGGGCGTGCCTGTGGCGCGCATCGAGCGTGAGGACGAGCCAGCCGCCATCCGAGGAGCCGCAGAAGCGCGCGACGCGGACGTCGGGCGGGAGCGGGAGGCGGTGGGTCCTGCGCTCGGTCGCGCTGAAGAAGGAGGGCGTCTCGGTGCTGGGGAAGATGAGCCACGGGAGCTGCGGCGGCAACGGCGGCAGAGGAGGAAGCTGCGGGGGGCGCCCCTGCCCACGCACGGCGCGGTGCCAGTGCCTGTTGACGCAGGACATGTGGACACGGTCCGCGCGACAGGGGAGGTAGGCGGTGATGCGGACGAGGATGTTGTCGGGGGACGTCCTCCCATGACGGCGGCGCCATGGCGGCGGCCCACGGGAGGGAGGGAGGTTGGCTACGCCGACGCCGATGACCTCTCTCTCTCTCTCTCTCTCTCTCTCCCCCTCCTCTCGTGTTTTGAACTTTCGAAATTTCTTCGCGTGCGGTGGCGTGTGTGGTGCGCCCCGGAAAAGATTTCGGTGCGCCTGCTGCTTCGACAATATATAGGTGGCACGAAATGAAGGGCCTAAATGAAGAGATTGCCGCAACGCGCGAGATGGCGCCGCACTGTACCAGGCGTATCGCGGGTAAGTCTGAAAGCGGGTTGCCTACCAGGCGTTCGGCGAAATAGCGGCGCGCTGCACTGTACTCTGCGGTGTATGCATGGTGGGCCGGTTCCGTGGGATGTTGAGGATGGGAGCAGGTGGCCCGCGCCCGCCGTGAGCACCCTGTCACGCGAAGGCGGTTGGTTGGTGCTGGACGCTGGTGCCTGCTGATCAGCTGATGTGTACGCCAACCCGCTTCTGTGCCAGCCTGCGCAGTGGTTTCAACTGGACATGGAAGAATGAGAATACACTTTAGGCCAAACTGGCCTTGGCCCATGGTAAACAGACCTCGCTGGATAGCTGGGCCCGACCTAGGTCGAATTGGTATTCTTTTGTATAGATGCTGCTGACTCACCGTGGATGAAACCCTTGCCGCCGCGAGGTGACCGCCCGCCGGAGATAAACAAGGCTGTCATTGTACCGCTGAGCCCTTTCCCCTCTTCTCCGGATGTCCTGTCGGCGTTGAGTAGGTAGAGAATCCATCGATTTTCTAAAATATATTCAGATTTATTTGATTTTCGGTTTGTTTATCTTCAGATCAAATGATTAGCTCTTCTGTACTGAGTTCTTTGCCAAATTTTATTTACCCATGATATGTTTTATAACATTGTTCACTGGACAATGACGCTAATGCTAGAAATTGGCGCAGGACAAGTTAAGTGCAAATAATAAAAATGGTCGAGTCAATTTATATTATTTTTAAATTTAAAGATAAATTGTCTCAATCTATTAATTAGAGTTGTCCAGTTAATGAAAAAAAATAGACGAAACAAAAAATACAACACGTCCACAATCTAGCTAGGCTAGGCCCAAAGTACCCTTCGACATAACCAAGACGGTACAAACTCAACACACGTCGCTAAAAAGATCATGCATCAAAACCACCATAAACGCCATCGTTGTTAGCCATCACCTTGCAACTCAGCGACTCTACTTCACCATGGACAAGTACTGATGTATCAATCACCACAATGATCGCACCAAGCCCATGCTAGCCAAGACACAACCGAGCACCACATCGATGAACAGGCAACTCCGATTTTACAACTTGCCTCATTAAAAACGAAGCACCACACAAGCCTTGCGCCGGCCAAGTCCATCGCAGCAGCTAAAAAGTACCGCCACCGAAGTCACCTTGCGCGTGTCATCATCGCCGCCCTTGTCGCCCTCCATGACACAACAACTCTGACTTCATCGGTGAACTGATGCACAGCAAACCCCCCCAACTGAGACATCAGAAAGCCGACGCTGAACCTATGCTACAGACCACCGGTCAATGTCGCTCATCTCCAGTCACCATCGCCGCATGAATTGCACTACCAAGGGATCCAGGGCAGCCACCCTGACAACCAACCACGCCACCACGCAAGAATCCCACCAACATCACCTGTCTCAAGGCATCGTCGTCGCACCACCACGATGTGCAGGTCCAACTTCACCACTAGGGCCTCACCACCACGGCCACACCTCATGTCCATGCCATCCTCGGCCTCATGCCGACCAAACTGTTGCCTACCACACCTCACAACAGAAGCGCTAGAGACGCCGCACCAAGTCCTCACATCCATCCACGTCACTCAGCAAGCCAAACATCGGCCACCTTGCCATTGTAGCCCATGCTTGAATGAAGCCAACATGGCCAACCGACCTCCCCGCCAAGCGCAAACATGTCATTGTCGCAGCAGCCCTCAGTTGGTTAGAATTACTCCAATGCACGCCATCCTCCCACAGGACTCATTGCCATCACCGGAACCAGCCTCCACCTGCAGACTACTGATACATCGAAAATGTATTGATATTTCTCATGCTTCTCATGACATTTATTCATCTATTTCTAGATATTATTGTACTATCTATGTATGCTATCCTACAAAAACCATCTTTTGTCTAGTGTGTGTAGAAAACATTAAATTTTCGTGCAAAATGTGAATTTTTAGAATAGTTACATACGAGGAATAACACTGGACGAAGATGGGCACTAGGGGGAGGCCCACCTGGCCCAGGCGGTAGGCCCTGCTGCCCTCCTCGGCCACCTAGAGGGTGGAGATCTCCCCTGATGCCATCTCTTTGCTTATTCGCGTATATTCTAGAAAAGGGTTCCTTCGGGATGAAAAATGCCACCACACTGTTCGCATCCACCAGAATTCAGATTGAGCGCCGCTTTTTCGCTGGATGAATGACCATTTCTTCACTAGCCATCACCAGCAATCATCACCAATTGATTTAGGGGAGTTGTTACTATTGCATCTCTTTGTAATCATCACGATGATACTTTTGTGTTTTCATTCATTTATTATAATTGAGTAGTCCATCGTATGCATACGAGATGGATAGGAATTGGTAAATTATGATGAGATGTTATGATGCTATTTTATATTTATTTTTAGAATAATTTGAGATTGTGATGATGTTGTTTATTGTTGTCAAGCATTAATGCTTGTTGTCTAGGGCCCAAGCAACATGATCTTTGAACTGTTGCTTGTATATTGCAATATCAATGCCTAATCGTGCTATCTATTCTACCGTCCGTTGAGCAAGAGTCGAGGATGAGGGGTTTTTGATGCATGATTTTGAGGAACAACATGTGCCACCATACTTTATAATTTGCTCCGGTGTATTTTAATTGATCACTTTAATATTGGAAAAAAATGATGTTCTTGATGAGAGGCATCTAATTTATGGGTGCATCCTACAACATACTCAATTATGCAATTGCTTTATTTGTATCCTAGCACATGATTAAGTATCTCCATATGATCCCATGCACCACCTCCCATATAGCCACTTCCATACCATTGTCATTACTTTTTGGATTAATCATTTCTCTCTTTATTTTAGTTTTATTAATTATGTCTTTGTTATTGAAAACCCTCCAAGAATATTAAATGTCATCATCTAGTTCAACTAATGTGTAATTACGAGTTATGTCATATTTGTAGATAAACCTATTGTTTTGCAATAACATTCTCAATGGATTCTATATTAAATCAGAAATACTTCTGCATAAAATTTACATTGATCCATGCACTTGCAGCCACTCAACTGTTGCCGGAGACTGTAGCCCTGGCCAAAGGGCCCCGCCGACTTATCGGGGAGCACCACGCCCGTCGCTCGCAGTCCACCGCTCCGTGCCACCAAGGCTGCTGGGGCCTCTGGGAGCGGCCCATCCAGATCTGGTGGGCCATCGGATCTGCGCCACTCCTACACCCCCCTCCCCGCCAACCATGTGTTACACCAAAGCCACTGTCGGGTGCTACCAACGCCTGGTTGCCACCCACACTCGGGGCCAACAACTCCGACCGCCACTAGCCACTGAGCCAATCTCACCGCCAGGCCCTCAACATTGTGCAATGGAACACCCTCCCCCCCCCCGGAAGACGAGATCTGCCATCGTTGCAGCAGAGACTGACAACAATAGTGACAAGGAGGGGCAATGAATGGGAGGCCAACCGATAGGGAAGAGGTTGCCACCCGGGTCAACTTGTCTATTGTTTACTTCTTTTTGCTCCAGGCCAATCTATATGAAAAATAATATGATATCTATTGGAAAATATAGATGCAAGTAGGAGGAAAATGATAAAATGAGGGCATGTCAAGGCAAATGTGGTGCACCCATTCTCATGTGCACCCCCTTCCGGGGTTTCACATGTGCACTTCAAGAAATTCGTTAAAAGCTCATAATGCTCGAACTTCTGAGAATATGTGTGTATGCAAATGATATTACAATCTTTTCTCTCTTTTTTTTGCACAAAATCAGGCTGGTTAGATGTTCTTTCAATAAATCAATCTCCACGCAAGGCCTTTGCAATTAGGGAAACTGTTGGCCTCGGGTATACGGGCGAGTGAATTCTTGGATGCTCATTCCGCCACACGCACAACAAGCAAGAAAACGGTGGATCTGGCTGGTTCCTCCAAAATATCAGCCTCCACTCTAACTTGTAGGTCCCACCACTTTTAATCTCTAGTCCTCTATAACCTTTCACATTCTTCTCACTTTCATTATAACTCATTTCCTCTCTCTGCCTCTCTCACTTCTCTCTAGCACTCAATCTCTACCAAGCCAGTGACCATGGAGGCGCTCATGCCGCACTGCCCCATCCTCCAGCGAGGCTCCTCGGGTGGAGGCTCAGCGCACGCAAGCAATGAGGTTGGAGTGGGGGAAAGCAGTGGCAAACAGAGTAGCGGATGTTGGAGCAAGGGGGGAGCACCGACCTACGGCAAGCAGGAGGGGATCCTCTCAACAGATTTAGGACTGACGAGGCTCATGTCGTTGGGTCTGAGGCCATAGGCAATCCTCATCGCTATATGCAGCCCCCTTAGCAAGGTGGTGCAAGGCCAGCAATAACTGTCATCATCCTAAGCGCAGGCAAGGCAGTGTTGTGCACTGTCAACCTCGACCTCAGTACAAACAAGCTCTGCGAGCAAAGACCTGTAGTCAACCATAGCTCATGCACCATGAACTCTCGACACATAGATCTACTTCCCTTTTTGTTTCTTTTTTTTTGCGGGTGGTTGTCATGTTCATGTTCTTAGTTGGTGTTTATGCGTTCATGGATTGATCAGAATATCTTGTGTGCAAATATTCTTCATGTCAAGATCTAGGTTCATAAAAACAGGTTCTTTGCTGGGCCTATGTGCTCATCCAAAGGGTCATGTTCTTGTACTTTTTTGTCATCCATTTGTATTGTTGCACCGATTCAAATTTTTGGTTCATATTTGCTGTTAAAATTTGTGGAGCATTCTTGAACTTAGTTGAAGTTCTATGAAACCTCGCTGGAATGAAGTGAAATTTTAGTGAAACTCTTTGAAACCGTAGTGAAAATTCTGTGAAACCATAGTGAAAATTCTATGAAGCTGTAACGCTCGAGTTTTTAGCATGTTTTAAAACCTTGCATTTAGGTCCTTGTCGACGTACAAACGCCGGTATCGGTGGTCCGGATGGACCCCCTTTGGGATTCGGCCGGGGAGGCGCAAGAACAGAAACTGCGTTGATCTTGAGTGGCAGGGATACGAGAAAAGAGACAGTGATTTACCCAGGTTCGGGCCACCTTCTAGGTGTAAAACCCTACGTCCTGCTTTTTGTGTATATATGAGAATACGTGAAAGGATTACAATGAACTAGCAGCACAGGTGCTCCTGTTCTTCTTCCTCTAGGGTTCGGATGTCTAGGGTTATGTTGTCTAATGGTCCAGCCTCTGATCCCCCCTCTTTTGCATGGCCCCGGCTCCCCCCTTATATATCCGGGGGTCACCACAGTGGCCGAAAGGTAAATATACTGCAATAGTGCTTGTTGCTGACGAATAGGGCGTGGACAAGCCACGTCGGTGGTTGAAGATTCGCTGTAGCAGGAAAGCACTTGTCACGCCGCGGTTGGAAATCGGGTCATCATGATGGGGTGGTGTCAGGAGGTGAAGACTTCCTGGGACGTCTCCTGACACGGACCATGCTGCAATTACCCGGGCCCCATGGACCAGGTGCAGAAGGCATGCGTATGGACGCGCGAAGGAGCGCCCTCAAAGTCAAAAAGGTGTCAGACCTCTCCATCTCCTCCAAGACTGATAGCTGACAGGGCTTATCACTTGGGGGGACGGGAACCGGTCAGGACACCGCCTCTGGTCCGCAAGGACCTGGAATAGACAGGCCCGTCAGACGGGCATTAAGTGCACCTGTTGGGCCACGTGGACTGAGAAAAGGGCCCACATGGTGTGCTCGGGGCCCCTTGGATTGGGGGCCCCCGAGCACGTCCCCTGGGCCGCTCCTCCGGGCGAGGCACCCGACGCCTCGGGTTCTCGGGGCGAGCCCCCGAGCACTGGTGCTTGGTTCGTCCCGAGCGGGGACCAAGTCACCTTGGGTGCTTCGGGAAGCACCCTTAAAGGACGACTCGGGGCACCCCCCGACTAGCCGAGTGGAACAGTACTCGGGGTGGGCCCCCAAGCACCTCCTCTTAACTCCTACGTTCTTGGCGACGTGGTGTCAAGTTGGGCCTTTGCCAGTGGTTTAGGTGACCCTGGTCCCCATATCGCCGATAGTCCTTATTAAAACTTTAATTCTTTTTATCTACATATTTGCTCCTGAGTTTTTCTCGCATCATCTCATGCCATAGAACTAAAACATGACATCATGCGTATATGTGCATATACGCAGATGAAGTAACCATCAAATGATTTTCACGAAACACCTGTTTAGACCTTTCCTAAATTAAAAAAAAACATATATGCATATATATGCAAACACCCTGAACCCTAGCTATCTTCTCCCTCGACGTTTTCCCGAAACCTTAATTCATCTTCTTTCCCGACAAGAAGCGAAACCCTAGCAATATGTACACGTTCATGGTGACACATGCCTAAAGTGGGTGTATCAGGCACCCAGTAGGACCCACAGGTCAGATATATGGCCCACTCCTTGAAACCCTAACCTATACCCAATTTTCTCATTTCTTTTCTTCTAGAGCAGAAACCCTAAAAGCATGACTCCATGTGCCTCCTTTGCTCTAAAAATTCTGAAAAAATTCTAAAAAATACCTCAGACCAATTATCACCTATTTATAAATAAAAATAGAGAACTCCAATGCAAGTTTTCTAAACAATTTCCAAAATACCAAAACAGGTTGATTTTACATTTGTACTACAACCCATGGCTAGACCTCTCAGAAAATTTACCAAAAATCACACAACATAGAGTATATGTCCATAATCTCAAATATGCAAAAATACTGGTAACTTCAGTGCGAATATTTTGATAAAACCCTATCGAAGACCTTCTACCCTAAACACTTAATCACATGAAACCTTGGTCAAAAGTTGAGGGAAAGGTACCATAAAGCTCTTACACCCCTCCCTACTCTCCAGGACCCTACTCATGCCACTGGTCACCTCTTCCAAAGCATCTATTTGCCCCTGCCCTCCTAAACCCTAGTTGATGCCATGAATGGCATGCATGCCCGAGCTACCTACACTCCACCTTTTTGCCTCACCTGCTTCAGATCCCCTTTATGCACTCTGTCTCAACCCGTGACGCGAACAATTTTCTCAGAACATGGCCAAGGACACCAGGACAACACCCATGCCAAGGTGTGCATGCCAGAGCACGGCTAGAGCACGTGCACAGCACACCCGAGTGGCATCCCCTCACTTTTCCTTGCTTCCAAGCAGTAGAAGCAAGCCAACCATGCCCGGGACCTCCTCCTTGACCTCCTCATGAGCTGCCACCACGTCCAAGCCATCTGGGCCCCCCTACCACCATGCCAATCAAGCCAACGGGTGACACACCCTCACCTCCCTTGCTCCTCCTATTTAAAGCAGCACCCAAGCCCCATTGCAATCTCATTCTACTCCCCTCCCCTGCAACTAATCACTGCCATCTTCCTTTGCATTGCTAAGACTTCGTTCTTCCTCCTTCCGAGTGGCGGTGCTCCATTCGTCCTACTGCTAGGTGGGCCAATTTTTTTTCTTGAAGCAGTGGAGCGGTAAGTAGCGGCTACCGCTGACCAGTGGGCCTCAGCCTCCCACCGAGCCTAGTGTCAGACCAAGTGGCAGTGCCCATTTTAATTCCCGCGACCACTGCATTAAAGGCGCACTCGTGCTATCCAAATTAATCCTAGAAATTTTAGGGCAGTATATGGACACTACCTAGGCCTCTATACCCCTCCAAAATCATTCCCAATTTTCCTTTCAAACATATCTTTGAAATTCAAGCATGTTTGCATATACACAGAGAAAACGTTGTAATTATTTACGGAGTAGGGTTTCTCTAAATTGCCAAAAATATTCAGGGCTATTTTCTAGAGCACTTTAAATTGGCATGAACATATCATATGCACCATTTGATTCTTATTTGGAGTTCTCGACATCGCTATTTATTTGCCGTTCTTTTTAACGTGTAGTTACCGATGCACCGGATTCTCTCGAGGAGGATCCTGAGTTTCCGCAAAATCAATTCCAGGGGGAATACCAATACCCCAACTTGCTAGGCAAACATCCCCGCCTTGATCATGTTGAACCCAATATTTTCAAAACTTACCTATGTTGATTGTGAACCCTGCATGCTATGTTGATAATACCACTATCTTTGTTTTAGACTTAGCTATGACCTAGTATTGCATGTAATCAATGAACCCTCCTTTGTCGCCTTAGGACTAATCCCTCTAACGGTATGGTCTTACTGTCGGGAACATAGAGTATAGTAGCTTAAGCTAGTGCCAGCTTAACAAAAATGGAACTTTGGTTATATGTTACGAAACACTTATTCTTGTGAAGAATTGAGCCTCAAGGAGGTGTCCATCATCATGGGAAAAATTGTTTGTGAGAAGGTTTTCTGGCAAAACCCTAAATGAAAACGGAGTTGATTTGGATCCAGGTGAGAGACATAAGGTGGTGTTTGGAGGAATGATTGTCGAAATGAGGATGCCTTATGTGGCATCGTTAGTAATCCGGTCCTGTGTGATTTGGGATTAATCGGAGTCTTGCTCAGATCAATTAAGGACCGAATCTAAGTGCCGCTCGGCCAAGTTATATCGTATGTCCACATGTCCTTTATGGGAAGGACTCGACCAAGTATTCTATTTGGTACTACCGTACGAACCCGTGGGCGAAAGGTAGAAAGTGCAGAGAGTGGGTAGACTCCAGAGAGCATTCTCACGGTTTAGCGTAGGAAGTTGTTCGACACAAAGACAAGTTGGCATTGTGGCGCGGATTAGCAAGCAGTGCGAGAATGGCTCATCTGGCGGGTTCGTCGTTAGGGCTAAGTGGTCAGAAAGGTCTCGTTGTGTAGTACTTGTCGGTACACCTCATGAAGTGTACTCGCCGGATCGTGGCAACAAGGGAGGAATACATCGTGCGGGTAAAGCCGTACAACCTCTGCAGAGTGTTAAAAATCTATTCGAATAGCCGCGTCCACGGTCATGGACACAACTTGGGTTAGGCCGCACCCTGATTAGACTGGCTTCGATTTAAAAATATGGATCATGGGTTTAAGGACGTGGGCATGATGTGCCCGCACTGTGCGGCATGAGCTACGGGTCAGCAGCGGGAGCCGTAGAAGTGTAATTGAGGTCGTGCCACGTGACGGTGGTGCGAGAAATTGGT
Organism: Stipa capillata; assembly: GCA_019208055.1. NCBI lineage: Eukaryota > Viridiplantae > Streptophyta > Magnoliopsida > Poales > Poaceae > Stipa > Stipa capillata. The sequence continues at coordinate 49,877 of JAGXJF010005755.1, read as the reverse complement.
ATGAACGATTGGTGTGAAGCTGTGGGAGGCGGTAGCTGTTATCTACCATCTTGTTGAATTTATCAACGAATGAGGTTTGCCAAAAATGCCTTTCAATCTGTTACCGTATTATTAAGAACTTACTTTTCGCACCATATGCAACCTAGACTAGTATGTCTCCTTTGAAAATAAACCCTGCATGGATATGTCTGTTATACACCCCCTGCGGGATTGCTTGCGAGTACATTCAATGTACTCACCTAGCTTGTTGATTTGGCCAGATGATGAGGAGTATTTCTCTGAAAACGATAGCGACTACGAAGGTTAGGGCTTACCCCCCAGTCAGTTGCCTATCGGGTACGGCATACTGTTGGGCGCCATCCACGTGTATCTTACTTTCTACTGCAGAACTCTTTGAATTCGGCTAATAGGCCACGTGTGTAACCTAAAGACCTCGTCGGTCTATGTATCAGACTATGTATCGTTGTATGATTGTGATATTCAAGGCAACTTGTGTGTACTGGTTACTGATCATGAGACCAGTACAGTAAACTCAAGGGTTTATCCGGTCCTTAAAACCGGGTACTCCACAGAAGCCTTAGTGAAAACTTTGTTTTGTATAATGTAGTGAAACCAAGATGAGACCTCAGTGAAACTTGTGTGAAAGCTTCGTGAAATATCTTTTAGACCTCTAGGAGACATGCTAGAAAAACCTTTATGAAACATGCCAAACTTGCCTGAAATATCTTTAGACATGTTTGAAACCTTGTTAATCTTCAGTCAAACATATATGGAGCCCCTCATGAATCTCTTTTGAGTTTTTCATGAAATTTGGTGAATTTATGTGTTTCGTCGTGTTAATTTGCTGTGTTCCAGCAAGTATGTTTTTATGTTGCAGCCATTGTACAATGCTATATGCATTTGCTGCAATTTTAAATAGTGAGGAGAGAGTTGGGGATACTACAACAAATTTTTCACCAGTTGCCCATGATGGTGGGGCCCACTGGTGATTTTTAAGCGCGTGGGACAAGTGGGACACGCAAAGGTAGAAAAGGCCGGTACATGTATGCGATCGGATGATTTAGAAAGCTCTCATCCAAGGGTTGTCGAGGTGTCTGATCCAAGATTTTGGTCGGATGTCTGAGCCCTAAGAGCTCCCTTATTATTAGAGTCATGAAATTAAACTTTGGATGTTTCATTTGTTTCATTTTTCATATTTCCCTTTTTGCCTTAGTAGCGGTACAAATTGTTGACAGGACATTCTTCAAACAAATCAATCTCCATTCAGCAGAGCAAATCCAAGCCTCTATAGGATCGAGTGTTTTATTTTACTTTAAAAACATATTTCATATTTTCCATTATTGGTTGTAAAAGGCTATCATCAACCAGAGAAAGCCAATTTATAATTCAAATGGTTGAAGCCGTGGCCTATGTCAGCTCAGGAATTAGGATGCCTTGGATCTACTACTCCTTGCGCATGGTACTGATCTATGAAAGTTGTATCCGCATCCAAATGATACGACTCCAGTATGGGTTTGGATTGAAAATTTGTGCTTGCACCGCCGCACGATTTCCCAAAGAAAAATGGCAACTTCTATTCCTGAACACCCTAGCAAATTAATCGAAGCAAAGCCTATCAAGTAGTTTCATCGTCGAGGAGCTCCAATCTTGAATCATTTTGCTTCCTGTGCTGTCCCCAACATGCCTTTCTTGGGGATATACTCGTGTGCTTACAAACAAATTGTCTTAATACCTCTGGGATATACATGATCCGTACATGTGTGCTTATGAGTGAATTGCACTCCCTCAACCTCAAAATGCTACTATAAGGCCTACTATTGTTACGATCTTGTTTCAAATACAAGGTGTGCATGTGGAATTAATGACATTTTCTCTTATTTCCCCTCATTATATATTTTCTCCCTCTAATATTAATGGTTACATAGTAACTACTCTTTCTTATTCCTAGCACACTAATACTATGGGTATTTTGGTCATTTATCTCTACTATTATATTGCTTCATGCCCTCCTTATCCACGTGCTTATCAAACTATGTGAAAGGATCTCAGGAGTCGACTAGAGGGGGGGTGAATAGGTCGGCTCTATAAAATTAAAACCTAATTGGCTTTACTTAAGGTAAATGGGCCAATCCTAAGCAACTAACTCAGGCAACTGACTCTCAGGAGGATAACACAGATAAATGCAAGCAGAGCAGTGCAGAGACAGCTAAGTGTCAACTGAGTCTCAGGTGAGTGACTCAGTTGAGTGCAGCAGATACACAAAATAGTAAAGGAGACAACTTGTTCTAAGTGTCAACTGAGTCTCAGGTGGGAAACTCAGTTGTGTGTAGCAGTGAGTGAACAATGTATATCAGCACAAGCGAACACAAACCAAACAAATATGCAAGAAGACACAAAGGTTTGTTTTACCGAAGTTTCCACTTGAGCAAGTGGTACGTCTCCGTTGAGGAAGCTACTTTCACAGCCAGCACTGAACCGTGCTCTTTCCTCATTCACTTATCTTGTGTGGAATCATTTTGATCTCACCGCAGTGAGACAGGCAGACCCAAATCACCTTCACAAACGCTTGGAGGCAGCCACATAAGACTTGGCTTGCTCACCAACGGCTCCAACTTCCTGGTCTTGGAGCAGACGAACTCCAAGAGCTCTCTCAGACTCTTGGAGGAACCAGTACTGTCGGCGTAGAGACGCCTCTAGCGGTGGTCCGGTTGGACCCCCTTTGGGATTCAGCCGGGGGCGCAGTAGAGTTCTTCTTATGAACCGGTGACGGATCGAGAGGAGGATGGACTTGTTGCAAAAGACGCAGAGGATTTACCCAGGTTCAGGCCACCCGGAGGTGTAAAACCCTACGTCCTGCTTTGATGTGTGTATTGATCTATCCGGGCTTACAAGGACTATCCTGCTTACAAGAAGGGTTCTTCTCTCAGAGCTCTAACCCTAGCGTTCTCGCTAAGGAACCAGCCGGAGAAGGAAGCAAAATGAGAGTGCAGTTGGGGAAATATTCAGCTAACCAATCAATCGACCAACCCTTTGCATGGCCTTGGTCCTCCCCTTATATACTCGGGGGGTTTCCACAGCGGCCAGAGGGCTCTACCGGCGACGTGGGCGTAACAAGGCGGCCCACGCCTTACATTTAATGCGTGGCGCCGATTTCCGCGCCGGGTGTCTTCTCACCGTGCTTCCGAACAGGGATCCTGACACCTTTATGCCCGGTGGGTCCCGCAAACGGAGACTTACCGGGCTTCTTCTGACAAAGTAGGCGAAACACCCGCTCCTGGGCCCCGGGTGTCAGCGACCAAACCCGCACACCGGGGCGCGCGGTGATGCGACCCAAGGGGGCAAAAAGGGTGACAGCGACAGGGGCGTGCGGTGCAGCGCGCCCGGTCGGTCAACAAAGCTGCCAGACGGACCCATCATTAGGCAGAAGGTGATAGGCAACGGAACCTATCGCCTGAGCGGGTGGGGCTCGGCCTGACCGTCATCATGCCCTCATAGGGCTTAGGATTCCTTGTCGAAATGACATGCATTAAATGCCTCTGCCAGGGCTGAGGCTTGCGGGAGAAGCTAACCACTCGACGACGTGCCCGGAGGTGGGCCCCACAGGGGGACCCGACCTCCCCGAGCTCTACGTCCCCGAGCAGCTCCTTCGAACGGGAGGGGTGCCAGCTGTCCCAGGCCGCCCCCGAGTGACCTCGAGCGCGCGGGGGGCGCTCGTTGGGGGATCGCTCGGGGCCCCTACGGGCGGAGCTCCAGGACGAGCGCTCCCCTGGGGCCCACGCACCCGGGGACGCCGGACACTCAGGGAAGGATCCCGAGTGCCCCCTCGATTCCTGAGCCTTGGGCTCTCGGGAGCCCAAAGCCCTTTTAGATGGTTGCACACGGGCACGGCGCTCGGGGAAGGCCCCCGAGCGTTCGGGCTTGACCGCCAAACCCACTTCGCTGCCGGGGCGGGGCCTACTCCGACCCGACCGCCACGTGGCTCGCTCCGCGGCATCTGGTTGGCCTCCGCTGGCGGTTTGGGGGACCCTGGGCCCCATTCCGCCAACAAGTACCATGAACTCTCTCAGTTTTGAAGCACTCAGGATGCAAAGCAACTCTCTCTCACTGTGGATGCACGTAGGCAACACTCTCTCGGAGACTAAGAGCTCTTTCTTCCGACAGCAGGGTGCTTTCTATGGTAGAGGTAAAGGTTGAGGTCGAAACCTCCCCAGGTTCCCTATTTATAGGGTCCCTGGCAACTAGCCGTTACCCTCATGCCACGTCAGACAAAGAGCCACCAGACACACCTATCTGAGACTCAGCTAACATACACTAGGTAACCTACTAGCCACGACTGAGCTATCCACCTGAGTCTCAGATGCCAAACTCAGATGGACTCGGTTGCCTCAGGCAGCACCTGAGCACAACACTGGCCGGCTCACTACAAGCCTAAAACTGATTCAAGAAGACAATGGACTCACCACTGCCACTGACCAGCTCGCTCAGAATCTTGGCACTGGTTCCAAGCTAACAATCTGAAGACGACAGCCCTTGAAGACGCACAGGGAACCCCTTGACGCAGATCCACCAGCTTCCTAGCTCCTCCAGGTCTTATCCAGCTTGCAGTCACGGTCCTTGAACTCCATCAAGCCACCATCACCTCGCTTGCCCTCGAGCACAGCCTCGGCTTGCTCGCAACTGAGCCTCAGGAGACTAGCTCAGCTAGCCCTTCTGACCTTCACGGTTCCTTGCTCTTTTTAGGCCTCATCATCACTCAGATGTTGTCTTGATCGATCACCTGTTCATCTAAACTCCTATTCACACTCATTGTAAACGTTAGATACAGGTGAGGGTTGCCATTAACCATCAAAACCAAACCTTGGGGCTAGATAATCATCCTCCCACACTCCATAGGTGATGCATGATGGATATTGAATGGATTCGGGAATGTATGCCATCAATTCAAATATATGCATCAAGATCAATGAGTTCAAGAGCTGAACGTCATGTGATCAAGAAGAAGTTAAAGAGGTGAACTTATAGGGATCAAGAATGGGTTTAAAGAGTAAATCACGGGTAATCATGGTAAAGTTTATGAGATGACCAAGGTGGAGTTCATGGTGTAACTCAAGATGGTCATAGATGATCAAGATGTTGAAACAAGGAATTTAAGAGAAGAATTCAAACTATGGCTTCAAAAGATTGAGATGGCAAGAAAAGATAAACATGAGTCCTGCAGTAAACATGCATGCTTAGATTGTTCTCACTAGATCTGTTCACCCAAGTTCCCAACTTTCCTAGAGAATCATTGTACAAAGGCTAGTTTATTCAACAAATCACTTTTAGCATAGCATAGTATATTCAATTATACTTATCTAGCTAGCTTTGCGCAATTTGATGGAGACATGGAGATGGAGTGATAGATTGATGATCTTGCTTGTATTTTTTTTGTAGATGTCAGAACCTGCCGATACCTGAAGTGGTAGTGCAAGTGCAACTCAAGATATTGAGATGGTCGATGTAGAAAAGGAGGAGAGATAGGGAAGTCAAGGAAGGAGAAGGAGGATAATAAAATAAAACAGTTGGCACTAAGATCTAAAATATGTGATCACTTTGAGAAGTTCAAGATTGATGGTATTCTAAAGATGGGCAAGTGAAGGTATTGCAATCGTGAGATCAAGGCCAAACTAGCTCTTAATGGAACATCCACCTCACACAACCACTTTAACATATTCAAGTTTAATCCTCACAAGAATAAGGATTCGAAGTAAGGTACTTCACAAGTAAATCAGGGAGATAGTATTACCACTTGGAAGTTTGATCTTGAAGCACTTAGAAATGCTTTTGCAAAATGGTTAGAGAAGATGAGCTTCCTTTTGCTTTTTCTGAAAAGAGTGGATTTAGAAAATTCATGTCTAAATCTTGCCCATGTTTCTCTGTCCCATCTATAAGAACAACCACTAGGGACACTGTTCATACTTACTTTCAAGAGGGCGCAGAGTCAAAAAATTTCTTAAGGATTCGTGTTTGCTCAAAGCATTTAGGGGGTGTTTGGTTGGGCTTTTCAGTAGCTCTTCAATAGAAAAAGCTGTAGCCCAACCAAACGGCTAACTTTTAAGCAGCTTTTGCCAACGGTAGCTGTGGGCTTTACAATGCAAATTCAGCTATTTGGAGCTGCCGTCTGCCAGCTTTTTGCAATGTGCTAAAGTTTCGATGCTTAGTCCTGTTTGGTTGGGCTATGACTGTTGACAAAGCTGTTATTGGCTGGCTGTCTGAAAAAACTGTTGTGGCTGTGCGAAAGTGGACATATGGCTTTTTGTTCATCCAAACCATCTACAACATTTTAGAAAATGAGCTTCAGCACATTACAAAAAGCTGACAGAAGGCAGCTTTTTCAAATAGCTGAATTTACACTGCAAAGCGCATAGCTACCGTTGGTAAAAGCTGCTGAAAAGCTGGCCGTTTGGTTGGGCTACAGCTTTTTCCAGTGAAGAGTTGCTGAAAACCCAACCAAACACCCCCTTAGTCCTCCATAGAAAATATATAGAGTCAACCAATCATCAATATTATGGTGGGGACATTCTCTCAATAAAGACCTATACCTTTTATAAGATCTGATCATACTCTCACCTGGTTTCTGTCTAAAAGTAAAAGTACGCATCCTAGCTCCATATATTTTCTTTTCAAGACAAAACCAATCTAGGAAAGCAGTTGATAATGCATCCCAAGTAGTAAAAGTATCAGGAGGATGAGTACATAACCATATCAAAGCACCATCTTTTAAGGAAATAGAAATAGTTTCAACATGACTTGATCAACAGAAAAAACATTTATTTTAAAAGTTCCAACAATCTAACCAAAATCTACCAAATGCTTATGTAGGTTTTCATTCTCTTCCCCTAAAAAAAGATTTTCTCGCAGCATAGATATTTTATCTCAAAGTTTTCCTCATTTGTAGTAGGACTAACACTAGAATAAATATTAGAATTTTTTGATGTTGATTCTCCAATAATAGCTAATTGGTTAATTGACTCTAGTCAAGCCACAATGAAAACTTACAAAAACAAACAAATAAAATATTCAAGGAAATAACAATACTCAATACAATAACCAATAGTGCTTCACTCCTCGGCAACGGCACCACAAAAAGAGCTTGATGTCCCACAAGTGCACATGGTAGGTTGAAGCCAATTTTCGATAAGTAAGAGTGTCGTATCCACAAGGAGCAGAAGGAATCGATAGGTTTGCTTAAGTATTGTCTCTTCGTGGAGCCTGCAAATGTTTTGTTAAGTAGTAAAATGGCACGATAGGGGTGGAGGTATATACTATGAAAATGGTTATGGCAACAAGCGTAAAGTAAAAGTAAGAATTAAAGTATGATAAAAGTAGAACGATTTTGTCGACGATCGGTAAACCGTCGATCTTACAGTATTCGTGAAAGGTATTCGTAGTTGGGATGGGACCCCTAGGGCACAAGGCCAGGTGATCTGACAGCAAGGAAAAAGCCCCTTTTATACAGGTTCGGGCCTCCCTCAGGATAACAACCCTACGTCATATTCGTATATATTAACTGGAGAATGTCTTATAAGGGATGTGAAGGTTAGTGGCTACCCTAGGCCTAATCGGAGACTAATGCGACTAGCTCCGCGGAACTCGACTCCTTCGAGGCAGCAGGTCTTCTCGTGGGAGATCGCTAGGGCTCCTGGATCTTCCGAGACTCGTGTCATGGGACTAGAAAGACCTATCCTCCCCTATGGGATTGCTGATCCTTATATAGGGGGATCCATAAGTCGTACCATACATGGGCTTTCTCCCTAGATAGGACTCTGGCTTCCTTAAACGTCGAGATTGACTTCCTAGTTTAAGGGGTGTCTTTCCTCCTTATGGGGGGTTTACCTTATCTCCTGGAGATCCTTACCGGATACGTGGTACACTCCGGTAATCCAGGGACTCGTATACGGATACTTCCTAATATACGGGATACTATACTATACATCATCAGATTTCAATAAAAAAATAGGCGTTCTTGAGGCGGATGTATCACCAGTAACCAAGTATAGATAGTAGATGAGAATAATTTGTGAAAATGATAATGATTAATGATAGCAGAGCCTGAAAAAGATGTGCCTCGAACATCGGACACACATAACTCGCAACCATTGTCTCGCCCCAATTTCCAATTGGCAAGCAACGCAATTATGATCATGATGGTAACAACGTAAAGTAGAGTAGTGATTGGCGTTGACTTGAGGTGGCGCGGGAGCGGCGGCGGTGCTGGAGTCGTGTGACCATAGAGGTTTCGGAGTGGACGTAGGAGGTTCCGAGGTGGATTAGGGTTAGATTGCGCTGGGGGCTTAAGTGAATGGTCTAGCACAGAACTCTGAGGTTCCGAGAAAAAAGGCAAAGGTTCCAAATTTCTTGAAAACCACACAATTGGACTTGGTAGGTCCAATTTAAGTACATAGAAAATTTTGGAAGTTCCGGTAAAAATCTCGGATGTTCTGGGATCGCGTACTGATCTCGAACAAAATGACCATGGAGGGTCCAGGAGAAGTTGGAGACTTTGGAAACCTATCTGGCAATGACAGTAGACACTCCTAGTAAAAATCAGAGATGCCAATTTGTATACTATAAGCACAAAGTTGAATCTCGAAAGTTGCGGGAAAGGTCAGAAGCTTCGAGTTTCAGTTCAAAGCACATATTTGTAGATTTGAATAAATTTTCAGGAAAGTTTAGATGGAGCAAGTCTAGGGGGTTTCTTATGGGTCCATTTCACATCCAATTGGGAAATAACCAATCAATCTAAAAAATGCTCAAAATTCACCAAAGACTGAGTAAGCAAACAAGCCCTAAGAACCCAAAGATTGTGATATTTTTTGGTGTTGCCACCATGTATGAGCTGGAGTAATGCACTAGTTATCTATGCATTGAACACATGATGCAAATCTCAAAATTTTGTTTTGCTCACACTTTATGGTATCTATTTGCTCATTGTGAGAACAATACTCTCCCTTAGTGTTTTCACACATATTAAGCTCCAAAAATAAAACAAAGCAAACACATGTGCAATATTTCAAGAAATGTTTCGAGAATCTAGGCTATTTACCTCACTTCTCAACTCACAAAACCTATACTCATCTAAGGGCTTGGTGAATATGTCCGTTAATTATTTTTCATGGCTCAAGGCTATATCTCCTTTTGTCACAAGATCCCTAAAGAAGTGATGTCAGATATCTATGTGTTTGGTTTGGGAGTGTTGGACATGATTGTTGGCTATCTTGATTGTGCTTTTGTTATCACATAAAAGAGGCACCTCATCCAAATTAACCATAATCCTTCAATGTTTGCCTCATCCAAAGCAATTGAGCACAACAACTACCCTTAGCGATGTACCCTGCTTCGACAGTGGATAGGGCCATGGAGTTTTGTTTCTTGGATGACGACGGTAATAAAGATCTACTAAGAAATTGGCATGTGTTGGATGTGGACTTCCTATCAACATTGCAACACAGATAATTCGAATCCGAATATCCAACAAGATCGAAACTAGCACCCCTTGGGATACTACAACCCTAGGTCGAGTGTGTGAATTAGATATCAAAGGATTGTCTTGAGAAACACTAAGTGACACTCCTTAGAAGTGGTTTAAAATCTTACACACATGCACACACTTAACATGATGTCGGGCCTAGAAGACAGCCTATATGGATCAATATACCTTTTGATCCATGGGTTTACCTTCCACATTTAGGTCAAGGTGGACGAAGGTTTGCATAGGAGTATAGCCTGGCTTGACTTTGTCCATATTAAACTGCTTGAGCATATTCTTGATGTAATTGCCTTAACTTACAGAAGTCCCTTCTTGGAGTTGCTTGACTTTTTTTTTGAGGCAAATGCAACTGATTGCATTACTCAGTGGACAAAGCTAAGATCGCTCGCCACTAAAACTTGTACATCAGGGGGTACATTATCAGCATCTAGCCCTTCGTACAGGTTCATGGAACATCCCATATTTGCTAATACATGAGCTACCTTATTACAATTCCTATTTGCAAAGTTGAAAACAAAATGATCAAAGTTATGATTCAGAAACACTTTCAGCTCCACTAGTGCAGTGCAGACTGTTGATCGATCAGCTTCTTTTTGCTCCATCCCCTGTTTCAATAACTTAGAATCAGTTTCAAAGAAAATTGATCTAATTCCCCTGGAAGCAGCTAGCCGGGCACCATGAATAGCAGCCAGTATTTCAGCGTGAAGAGGATTAACAAGGTTCTCGAGCCTCCCAGCTCCACACACCTGGACTGCACCATTGTGATCGCGAATTACAGCACCCCAGCCACCACTATTCGTTTGAGCATGAAACGCCCCATCAATGTTCATTTTCAGTTGACCGTGTCGAGGCGGCTCCCATCGTTTTTGGCCTTTTTTTGAGCTCCTTTTCCTTCATAAAAGCTTGACAATATTCATTAGTTTGTTTTATGACAGTGTAATATATATCATCATTGCTTCGTACTTTACCTTCTTCTCTGATGTAATTCCGTTCATTCCACCACTGCCACAAAAGTACTATCACCTTAATCTTTTCTTCATCTTCTTGTAGCATCAGCATATTTTCAACAGATATCATTTATAAATTCCACAACAGATTGTTTTTTAACCAGCCTTCGTCTTATGCTCTCTATTCCTAGCATTTGCCATATTTGAGCTACCCTTTTACATTTGAGAAAAAGATGACCACCATCCTCAAAGGCTCGCTTACAGATCAAGCATTCCTTCTCTATTTCCAGTCCTCTTCTCCTCAAGTTATTGTGCAGAGGCAAGGAGTTGTGGCCAATTCTCCATATGAAGTGCTTTATGTGATTTGGGCATCCTATTCTCCATAACTTCCTCCAATTCACTTCTCGTTCTGCCTTCTGTATTGATGAACCTGCTATTCCTCTTTGGCTTCTCCTTCTTCCCTCCTCTACATAGACATGGTATGCCGTCTTGACTGAAAACAATCCTCTTGTGTCAGCCATCATCTCCCCCATCATGAACATCTTAAACTTGACTTGGATCCAAGAAAAAACTTCAACTCCCCCATCATGAACATCTTAAACTTGTCAGCCATCATCTTGCCAAATTTTTCACGAAATGCGTTGTTAGTAGACCCAGATATGATGCCATCCACATTTGGCAAACAAACTAGTCGCTATCAATGAACTTAATAAACAATGTGGAATCAAGCTTCCCGATTTTGAAGACCTTTTTGAGTATAAACTCCTTAAGACATCCATACCAAGCTCTACGAGCTTGCTTGAGACCGTATAGTGCCTTATGGAGTTATACATGGTTGGGAAATTTAGGGTCTTCAAAACCGGGAGGTTGTTTGACAAAGACTAATTAATTGATCTTGACATTAATAAAGATAGTTTTCACATCCATTTGATAAATCATGATATTGTCATGGTTAACATATGCAAGAAAGATCTTAATAGCCTCTAATCGAGCAACATGGGCATAAATCTCCTGAAAATCCAAACCTTCGACTTGTGTGTACCTTTGGGCCATAAGTCTAGCCTTATTCCTCTTCATCTTGTCTGTTGTGGAAGACCCACTTAGTGCCAATGAAGTTTTTATTTGGTATTTCGATAAGCGTCCACACCTCGTTCCAGGTGAAGTTGTTCAACTCTTCATGCATAGCATTCACCCAATCCAGATCTTCTAAAGCATCGTCTACCTTGGTAGGCTCCGAAGAGGAAACAAATGAATAATGTTCACAAAATTTTGCAACATGAGAGCGAGTTTGAGTACCTTCATGCATGTCGCCAAGTATTTGGTCGACTAGTTGGTCGCGTTGCATGTTTCTATTGATCCTCGGTTGATCATGTTGGACTTCGGGTTGAACTTGAGGCGGTACTTGAATTTGGAATTGAGATGGAGCTTCATCATTCTATACTTGGGTTGCCTCCACGCTTTGGGTTTTTCCTTGAGTGGACGTGGGAGGCTCCATTTCAATTCATGGCATGCTCTTCTTGGCTTCGGTTGGCATCACATCTCAAGTGACATGTTCTTGATTGCGTTTGCCAACTCATCATTACCTACATCATTAGGCACATTTTCTAACTGTGAGCCATTAGTCTCATCAAACTGTACGTCGCACGTCTCCTCAATTATACATGAAGTATTATTGAAGACACGGGATGCGTGTGCATATGAAGCATAACCGAGAAAGAAACCCCCATTACACTTAGGAGCAAACCTTGAAAGCCTTTGCTTCTTACTAATGATATAGCACTTGCTCTCGTAGATGCGGAAGTAGGAGACATTTGGCTTGTTGCCAGAAATAAGCTTGTACAACATCTTCTTCAAGAGTCAGTGAAGATAAAGGCGATCGATTGCACGGCACTCGGTGTTGATGGCTTCCACTAAATAACGATCAGGGGTCTTGTACTCGTCAAGCATTGTTCTTGCCATCTCGATGAGTGTTGAGAACTTGTGCTTCATGCCTTTTTTCATCTAAGAACTCTTCTATGTTCGTATTCTTAAACTTGGTTCCGTTGTCGCTTCTCACATATTGACCTTCAACTTTATTTATTTTTGAGCTCTTCTTGCAAATTTCTTGAAAATCTTGTGTTTTTTTCTCTTATCATGCAAGAAAAACATCCACATGTAGCGAGAAAAGTCATTAACAATAATGAACCCATAGGAGTTACCTCCTATGATCATGTAGGTGATAGGACCAAATAGGTCCATATGGAGAAGCTCAAGTAGCATTGTGGTAGTCATGATGTTCTTGATGGGATGTGGGTCACTGACTTGCTTCCTTGCTTGGTATGTGCTAAAAAGGTGATACTTGTCGAAAGTCACGTTCTTGATACCAATGATGTGGTTGCCCTTGAATAGCTTGTCGAGATTCCTCATTTCCACATGAGTCAACCTACTATGCGATAGCCAACCTAAAGAAGACTTTTCCAACAAGTTTGCTTATATACAAGACTTGTTAGAGGGAAAGTCAACTGGGTAGAAATTACCTTTCCTAAAACCTTTGAAGACTAATGAGCGATCGTCGCTCTTGGTCATAAAAACACCATAATTAGTGAATTTACTCTCAAGATCAAGATCGCATAGTTGAGACACAGATAGCAAGTTATAGCTCAAAGACTTCACAAGCAAACCTAAAGAAGACTTTTCCAACAAGTTTGTTTATATACAAGACTTGTTAGAGGGAAAGTCAACTGGGTAGAAATTACCTTTCCTAAAACCTTTGAAGACTAATGAGCGATCGTCGCTCTTGGTCATAAAAACACCATAATTAGTGAATTTACTCTCAAGATCAAGATCGCATAGTTGAGACACGGATAGCAAGTTATAGCTCAAAGACTTCACAAGCAAACAATTGGAAACTAATAGATCATTTGAGATTGAAGTAGGGGATCGGTCTGGTGTCGTGGAGCAGCTAACAGAGCTCCATTGGAGCTTAGGGGAGGGCAGCCTGTGCGCTCGGGTAGGGAGGAGAGAGAGGGAGATTGGGGAAAATATGGGGAGGAGGAAGGTGATAATAAGCAGGCCCGACTATGGGCATGAGGTTACTATTTGGGTGCATTGGGGAGTGGCATTAGCTGAAAAAGGGAAGAACTTTAATTAGGGAACACAGTGCAATAGCTGTGATGTTTTGACCGAATTTTTGTGGGATTAAGTTGAATGAAGGGTATGGAATTTTTAAGCAAAAATGGATTACATGTGAGGAGAGGAGGCCCCACAAAATTTTTAAATTTTTTTGGAGGATTAAAAATAAGGGATTTTGGTTAACTTCAAAAATGGCTTAAATATAATTTTAAGATTATTTGAAATTTTTGATAAAGACAAAAATTCTTGGGCATGGATTTTGGATATATGAGATAAAATATATCTCCCATAATTTTAGGGAATTTTTTTAGGTTTAAAGATTAGGGTTCCACTTGAATTTCAAAAACAGCTCAGAATGATAATTGCATTATTTAAAAAAAATTGAATTGAAGGTCCCCATATTTTTGCATATTTGGTCTAATATAGATATACAGATTCTTGGAAAATTTATCTTGATTTTTTTGATGATTATTTCTAGGTGTTGTAGTTCAAGGTTCAATTCTGTCGAGAAGTCAAATTTGACATGGTTTGGAAATTTCACACTGCACCTCACCATATTTTTGTAAAAATGGGTCTAGAATATAATCGAGATATTTCTAGAAATTCTTTATGTGTAAGGGTAAGTAAAGCATTTAAATGGGGATTTAGGTTTAGAGTTTGCTCGGAAGGGGAGAGCTTAGATTTGCATATATGCATATATATGGTTATGCATAAGTACGAACGTAGGTGATTGACGTGTGCATTGTAGAAGGTTCCCAGGAGTGTCAAGGAAGAACAATGGGAAGCTAGGGTTTTAGAGTTCCCCCTTACTCGAAGAAATCGAGTTAGGGTTCAATGTGTATGTGCCCATATACACTTGGAAGTTAAGTGTGATACAACTAGTGAGTTTTTGGGTTATTAGAAGTCAGGGCGTTACAACTAGTGAGCAAGATATGCAAAAAAAAGTATGGAGGAATAGGAAAAACAAAATCGCATGGAGAGAAAGATTTGTTGTCTAAGTTTGAGCCTTTGACGAGGCTCTACGTCTCCTTTGAGGAAACTTGATCCAATGATCGAAACCGGCACCGAAATATGTGCTTCCCTCAAAGGGCTTCCGATGCAAAGTCCCCTTTCACTTGTGGCAGCTCTTCACCTTGCGGTAGGTGAGCTACAAATCCTCACAAACTTCTTGGGGCTCTTCACAAACTGCTTTAATGCTCCTAAGCTACCCCTATCCTTCTAAGAGGTACTGATCTCTAAGAGTAATAGGCTTTAATCACTTTGGCTTGTAGATGAACTCTTGCTTGATGCTCACCTATTAATCAATCTCTCTCTCTCAAAGATTTCCTCACAAAGATCTCACTTTGGGCTTGGGGAAAGATGGGGTTTACTTAGGAGAGCAGAGGAATAGATTAGCCAAGAGTCGTATGTGCAAAGAGGCTTATGGGTATATATATCCAATCCCTCAGAACTAGCTACTATAGCAAAATTAGGAAAACCCAGAGATTCCGACTTGAAACCCGGATTTTTCGACATTTTCAAATTAATGGCTATATCGCGTATACAGTTACAGAACTTGGAGGCTCCGACAAGAACCTGAGCTTCCAACATTTAAATCAACGTGTGCATAGCAAGGTCAGAAATGGATCTCGGAGACTTTGACAAAAAACTCGAAGACTCCGACTTTTCAAAGCAAAGCGGACAAGAGTAGATGTCGGGAGTTCTGACTTGGAAACCAGACCCTTCTAAAATTTTGAATAGCCTTGGGCAAGGCAAAATCATAGCGAATTCCAAAGGTTCCGATAGTATACTCAGAGCTTCCAGGATTTCAAAGCACTCAACCAAGTGAGATCAATATGTGAATTTGGAAGTTTTGACATACTGACTCAGACAGTCTGAGATTTCAAGAAATTCAATAGAGCATGATCAGTTCGTGAACTCAGAGGTTCAAACATAGAGACTCGGACATTCCGAGATCTCAAAGGATGAATCCACAAAGGATTTCAGACACTCCGTAAACTTTTTGGGAGTTCTAACTTTTTGCTCAGAGGACCTAGGTAAGATCAGAACCCAAACTCGAAGTTTTTGGAACAAACCTTGAATGGTTCGACATCCTGAAACCTAGATTGATGGGCAACTCAGAGGCTCTGAGCTATAACAAGGTGCTCTCACCAGCTTCCAAATATCAGCCACCTTAATAGTACAGTTTTTCCTAAACTCAATGTAATTCCTTGAACCACTAAAAGAGTTAGGAAATAATCATTAACCTTCATTTCTTGAAGCCGTCCTCCTTAGAAATTTTTGGTCATCATCGATGGTTATACCATCAATTTTGGGATTAAATTACCTAATCATGTTTGATACCAGTCCCTTAATCATTTGTCATTAATCATCAGAACCCATCTAGGTAGCCAACATGCACTTTCAAGTAGTAGCCTTGGGCCGGCTTGGGGGAGTTACTGCTGCCTCCTAGGTCCTTTGTTGACCCTCTCCACTTGCTTCCTCTCTCTCCAATCTCTCTAATGCATATGGTTCTCTTTGTGAGATGTGAGCGAAGTTTGGTGCATCGGTTGCACTTCACGGTTGCATTTGTTGCGTCGATTTGAGCTCTCGGTGTTGATTGGTTCAAGTGAGAGTTCGAGAGTTTGTTACTCTTAGAAGCCATCTTTGCCTAGATAGTTTGGTAGTGTTGGTTTGATGATCTCTTTAAGAAGCTTGTGAAGAGGCCCGAGTGTCTTATCAAGTGGTTGTGGAGCTTACCCTCTCCGAAGTGGAAGAAAGAGCTACCCATAGTGACAGGGGGTTCGCTCAGTGCACCCTCAAGGAGAAAACCGTACGATTCAGTGCCGGCTTGGGTCTAGATGACTTGGCCTCCTCCGAGATCAAACATTGTATATATTCTTGTCTACTTTACTTTCTTGCAATCATGCATTTGCTAGTTTACTAACATATCTTTTGTAGAAATTGAACTGTTTGCTTGTCATCCTAGGATTGCAAACTTTGATATAGACATAGGGTATTGGTGCACTTGGTTGAGCCTGGTATATTTATAATTTGAGCTTATGAAAATCCGACTAGTTTAATTCCGTATTAGGATTGAGCGAAATCCGTAATTGTTTTTAAAACGTTAATTCACCCTCTCTCTTGGTGACATCTAGGTCCTTTCATAAGGTATATTTATGAAGATCTACTGGTTGTGATCCATTTATACTACCTACTAAAAGACCTAATTCTTTTTCCTACCTCCAACCCACAAAACGCACATATGTTACTCAGCTCCGTCCAATCAAATGCATCCAACTACTCATACTGGTTTGATGATCTGCCACCTAAATTGATAGATAATTATCACCATCATTGACATTCACTTAAAGTTAATAGATAATTACGTAGCATTACCCTTACTTAAAGTTAATAGATAATATTCCATCATTGCCACTGCTATACTCTCTAACCCCTCTCTCCCGAATCTGCACCACACATAGCCGCCGCGCCAGCGCCGCGCTTCGGCTGTGCTCATGCACCACCGCTGTCGCGTCTTTCCATATGATGCAGTATAGATTATATTTCACGCTATATATATTATGGAAATATGCATAACACATATATACTTACTAGTTAATAATAATGATCCACCAGATAAATTTATCTCATCGGATGCTTTGCTTTTTTAATCCTATTTCTTCTTTTTATGGTTTAAGTTAATACTCCTAAGGTCCTACCTCCTGCTTACTGTTGCTCCGTGACGTGGATTAAGCATGCACACTTAGAGCATCTCTAATCTGAGTCTGGTAGGCATGTTTATTTAATAACCGTGAGCTGGTAGTTAAAATGCCGAGTCTACTCGTAGAGATCTAGGGCACACTACATATCTAGAGAGCCATGTCGATCCGAGTCTCACTTGGGACGTCCAAGTCAAAGCAGAATCCCGATCCCAACTTGGTCTCACTTGAACTCTGATTCGATCTGGTCCACTATACACACACACACTGAAAATTGACATTGATGTTATAAATGTTCCCATATGGGATGTGCCTGACATCCAAAATAATGGTAACAAATATGCAAATGTTTTAGTACTCATTAACGTAGGTAACAAAAATATGTATTTACATACGTAAATTCGGGAGAACAACGATTTTGCAATTCGGTTTTGCAAGGAGAAAATCAATTATAGTGAGGTCTAACGTATTTAAGTGATTAAGCTTCAAAAGGGCTCATAGTTTGCTAAATTCATGCACCTTAAAGTATTGGTCCCTCTAATTTAGATCTAAGGTCCGTCAATGTCCTTAGTCACTTGTCAAGAAGACGTATCAGGTACTTTTAGGGTTGGGTACTCCCGATATTCCCAAGCTCGGAAAACTCTACCTAAAAGGTGGGAAAACATTATACTCTCTCCGTCCCAAAATGTAAGTCATATTTTATTTGGTTAAAATAACGTTTTGACTAAGAATTACTCTATTAATACGTGATTTGTGTAATATAAAGTCACCATTATAAGTAAGTATTTTTGAATATGAATCTAATGATATTAATTTTACGTTACATAAACCACATACTAATGGAGTAATTATTGGTCAAACCCTTGCCTTAACGAAACAAAATATGCCTTACATTTTGGGATTTTGAATTCTAAATTCTATAACATAATAGATGCATATTGTACCACTGCTGCAAATACTTCTGTATTTGTCCAAAACTTCTAAAGACATGGGCGCATTCAGAGGGTCGTCCAGGTCGACCTCAGACCAGCTAAATTTTTTGCAACACATGCGGCACAACTTATATAAAAATTAAACCAAAAATAAAAAAATCTAGTTCTTTTCTGCTCTCCTCTATTTGTATTGTATACTTTTACAAATTTCAAACACATTTGTAAAATTTATGATATTGTGAGACTTTATTAATCTAAATATATCGTACTTTTCACAAAATTTCTATTTATATGTTAAATTTGTGGTACTTTAAAAATTAGTGTCAATTGGGAGCACTTATTTAGAAAATTCTAGGTCCACCCCTGTCTAGAGGTGATGTTTTCTCCTCTCCTCTATTTGTATTGTATATTTCTATAACTTTGTGATGCATTTGTAAAATTTATGATATTTGAGACTTTATTAATCTAAATGCATTGTATTTTTCATAGATTTTCTATCTATATATTAAATTTGCGGTACTTAAAAATTAAACGTGTCAATGGAGACCACTTGTTTAGAAAATTCTAGATCCACCCCTCTCTAGAGGTGACGTACCGGGGGTACCCTGGGCCGGAAGTACCCGATAAGTTCTCGATCCAGAAGACATGTCGGACTTAAGCTTGTATATATGGCTTCAACTAAATTGTGGCCTAGAATGCCAAGCTCCCTTCCCAAGAATGTTAGAATGGCCGTGTAGATTTCTCAAGTTTCGCGGGCAAAGCTAATACTCCTACTCATTGGCTAGTGTATCGCTCTGTCCCGTTAAGTTATTATGTTTATCCTCGGTGATCTTTTTGGTCATGTAAAAAGATCTCTTCATCTTGGTACCTTCGGTTGTGTAATAGGCTAATAGCAGGTAGAAAATGCAACCAGCAATCTTTTCTCTTTTTTTTTGCGTGGGAAACAGTAATAAGTTCATTTATATGTTGTCATGAATTTTCCATGCATATCTCGCTACAGGATAGAAGATATAGGTATTTCTTGTTTTCCAACAAAGATCTAGGATTCTTAAGTTAGGCTCTTAACCTTTTTTTAAACTAGGCCCTTAACTTAATAATCCTCTAAAACAAAGTCCAGTTAAGCAAGCTAATTTTCGACAGCACGTGCCGGCCGCCCAAACCGACCAGTGGACAGGATTGATGTTTTTCTATTTAAATTTCTTTTGCAGATAATACTGACTGTGGTCTATGTGGCTTTAATTTAGAATTAAAATGGTGATAGTGAAGTTTAAAGGCGGTTTGGATTGCTCGTCGTTTCCGTCTTCAATCGTCTTTATAACAGGTCAAAGGTTTAAGCGTTTTTGTTCAATGCTAAACTAATCACCCCGTGATTTAGCGTTTATGACATGTGCAAGCTAGCGCTCCTTGCCGATTGCCACTTTGGTTACTAACACCGTTAGTCTGTTACACACGCTTACACTAAGCAACTTGTACACGAAATGTTTTGGACCAAAAGTAATAGATGTATAATAGGGTAACTTACAAAGACACCGTCAGATTTTTCACCTATACAGTTGCATCCGAGTGTGATTTTGTTTAAACTAGCTCAGTTCCGCATAATTGCGCGAGAAACATCTCTAATTATCTTTATTTTTTTGACTTATGTATGATATATATTATTATACTATTTACAAGACCACCTTGTTATAGTCGGATGTGTTATTTGTACGTGATATTAGAATTAAGGTTTAGATCGCCAAGCCTAGTCATTTTTATGTGATATTAGATCAATATATGGAATTAAAATCCAGATGGCGAGCCAGGCGGGAGGGCGGTCATTGTATTAGTAGGTTGTGTGTACATAATATTAGATAGCGTGGAATTAGAGTACGGATCATGATCTAGCCAAGCATTTCTATGTGATATTAGATCAGTACTCGAAGCTAAGGTTCTAATCACCAGTTGTTGATCTTAGATCACTACACGGACTTAAAAGCTTCAAAACTTTTGCATGAGATTTAAAATTATAAATATCTCCATTCATAGAACATTAGTAATTAAGGTACGTTAGATCAATGGCCAGATAGTGTTTACATACAGTTATGAAAATTTATCAATTACGGTCCATTAATAATAAAGGTCTACTAGATCAATGATTGGATGATGTTTATGTGTAGTCATGAAAAAATATCGGTATGATTTGTTGGGATGCAATTATTGAAGATCTATTGGCTGTAATATGTTTAGATACAATTATGGAGATTTATCGATCATAATTTGTTTAGATATGATTACAGAAATATGTCAGCTATGATCTGTTTAGGTACAATTATGGTAAACTATCAGCTGTGATCTGCTTATGTATAATTATGATGATCTATCGTCTGTGATCTATTTTGGTATAATTATGAAGATTTATCAGCTGAGTTTCAAAAAAATTAAAATGAAGATCTATCTGCTGTGTCTACTAATAAAAGGGTCCACCAGATCAGTGGCTAGATGTTTTACTTTTTGTAGGATTTTCTAGCATGTCTATTTTTTTTGTTAACCCATCATGTCCTTTTAATATATGATAGATAATAGATCTTGTTACACAGGTCCATCATTTTGGCAATTAGAAATGTGCCTTACCTCGAGGGCTATACCCACAATATCCGCTTTTCGATTGTACTTTGAGATTTGTATATTTTATATCTCTATTTTATGCAATACTGTACTCTTAGTAATGAACCAATCTATATTTAGCTTGTATTAATCTATTTATATACATACTAAGCATCGAAAATGAAACAACAAATAAGTGATAGTTAAATCAAACGATACTATATTATTGTTTATTTAGGTGTAAAATGAATATGTGCTATAATAAATTTCCGTGGATCTAAAGCAGGTGTACAATGCTTCCTGAGGTAAAAGATCCACGCTCTTTCGCAAATAGTTTTTGGAGGAATCATATTGTCAAGCAGTAATCACCTGAGTATTGGGCGCAGACGATGGCGCTCGTGCACCCAAGCGCGATGTCTGGTATGGCCCACTGCCAGCCTAGAAGTAGTAGGGACTAGCAAAGGGTGGCGGAGGCGGCGACACCCTGACCTCAAAAGCAGCTCCGGCTCCCGAAAGCCGGCGCGACTTGCCGCAGCAGACGCATCCTGTGCCACACGAAACCCGCAGGGGCAGTCTCGTCATCGCGAGAAAACAGCGCAGCACGCAGCCGCAACGGCAGCTGAGCTGGTGACCGAAAGCGTGCCGTCCTCACGGGGCAAGAGGGAAAAAAATATTAGCACCCGCTGCTTTCCGGTGGTTGATCACAAAATTGCAACTTTGGTCCTCTAACAGTCTAACCGTTTCTTTGTTCTCTGGCTCACAACCTTTGGATGTCAATGTCATAGACAGGAACATATGGGGTTAAACTTTCTTAAATCTGTCGAGTAGATTAAATGTAGAAGGGTTTGGAATTTGAGAACGTAGGTAAACTTGTTTTTAATCCAGTGAGAGTTATATTGTTTATTTCCATTTTTCGTCTGCCTAATCAATTTCTTGTCACCACCAGTATAGTGTTCTTTTATCATCATAAAAATGCAGGAAAAATTTAGATGTTCATAAATTATTAACGTGAGATATCAAGGCATGGTGATATAGAATATGACGAAACAATTCAAAATTTTGCTTGCACAAAAGAGGATGAAAAAGGAAAACACGTGGTTTGAAAAGATAAAAAATAGCACACTAGTGTATCTAACTCTTTGAACTACTACTTGGTTGCTTTTTTTCTAGGATTAATTTAGATTACATCTTTGCTGAACTTATAGTCAATATTAAGTGCGTAGATTTGATAACTACGCCGCCTTAGTAAATTTGAAAATAATCCTAGTACCTGTTACTAGTACAACTTTAATCCATACAAATTAATCTCTTAGATACTATGTAGTAAGAGAATCATTCACTATGTTATTATGATAAATCTTACTAGTCATAAGCACCATCTACCTAATCAAAAGCTGGAATATTTGCATGAAGATTTTTATCTACAGGAATGTTACTCGGGGATTGGAATAATGTCTAATGATCACTAGTGCCTTTCTCTGGTGGGGTCATTAGAAGTTAGAAACAGTGAAAGCGCTACTTTTCTTTTGATTTTATTAGAGAGGAGGAAAATGCAAATACTCTAAGGATCTTCGAGAAAATTAACTAAACGACAGGCCCTTAAGGCAAAAAGTGCAACTATTTAACTGCCTTAGCCGTCCGGAAACAGCGCATTTCAGGACCAGAGCAGAATTCCTCGATTGTTTCAAACGGAAAAAAACTAAAACAGCTCGTAATTACCATTTCTGCCCTTCCCCCTCCTTCTCCAACTCGCCGTCGGGGCGCACGAAGCCGCCGCGCTGACATCGCCGAGGGCGAAGCCCCAGGCGACCGCAGCAAACCCGAAGCAAACTGCGCGAATCGCATAGAAGAGAAGGGAAAGGGGCGGAGGAAGGCGAGAAGTCATAAGCAACCGGCAGGAGCCGGCAAGGGGGGTAGGTGACGAAGCGGGGAGGAGGCCGAGCGGAGCCAGTCCAATTGGCCGTCGTGAGGGTCGCCGACATCTCCGGCGGTGTGGTCCTCTACTGGAGCTGACGGATTCGTGGTCCCCTTCGATCCGAGCCTGATCTGCCCATGGTACTGTTCCGGATCGTATGCTTGTTTAGCCTTCCGCTTTCCTAATTACTAGCTTGGATGCTGTGCGCTTCGCTTCAAGTTTGTTGCGGATCGGATCATATTTTGCTGTGATTCGAGGTTTTGGATTGGTCCCAAAGGCTCGGGTCAGGGTGAGATGGAGGAGTTCTCGGGGATTTGGGCACCTGAAATCGATAAATTTACTAGCCTATTATGTTTTTTATTACATGACGTGCCATTGCTCACAGTAGACTAGCTACAGGTATTGAGCTTGCTTTGGTTCTATTTTTAGTCTTTGCTAACTTGCTTAGTGTGCCACTTTTAAAGGAGCTTGTTCTCATGCGAACCTGTGAAAGCTAGCACGGTTGGCTAGCAAATTGCTTGTGCCGCAATCAGTTAGGCGGCATTGCTATTATTAATTCACTTCATAGCTGAAAGGTTCATTTCCTGCGAATGATGCAGATGACAGCAATTATTAGTATCGCTCTCATTTGCAGCAAAGTTTCTTCTAGTGAGGTCTGAGCTGGAAATGGAACCATACTTTTCATAGGTTAATGTGCATTTTTTATGTTATGTGTTTTGAGGGCTTTACTTTTCCATGAATGGGTGACCTTATTTTGAACTGATATACGTGAGTGAATCTCAAACTAAAATTGTTTAAGGAAACCCTCACGTTTTGATGTGTCTCAACTAATTAGCAAGGAACTGCGTGGGTGGCAGGCCTTACAACTCTGCTAGCTGTGACTTCTGGTTGACGGTTTTCAGAGATTGGCTAGGTAGTGAGCTAAAATACATATATAAAGAGAAGGTGATATATTTCTTATCAACATATAATAGGACTGGATGGCTCCTTTAAGGTAATATATTGATAATCGAGTAATGTGTTGGAGTTTCATTTCGTGCTGACAAGCATGCAAGGAGAAGGTGATGTTACTGGATAACCTGGGTTTCATACTTTGAAACAACCATCACAAAAGAACTATGTAAACTTTATAATGTTATCGCAACTAGTATAATTACCCTCGAATTAGCTTGGTTCGATCTGAAAATACAGTTGTTATTGCTATATAACTCTAGTGCCTACTGTTGATAAACCATTTGTATTTTCAAAGGAAAAAGTCATTTTCACTCCTTGCAAGTATTGCAGTTGTTCGGATGACTCCCTGGTCTATTTTTTGGTTCACTTCACTCCCCCCAAGTTTCAGTACCGTTTACTTAACCTGCTACTCCAGTTTTACACCTTGGTTTTGCTGACATGGACAGCGGGTTAGGTGGTTTTGTCCATGTGGCCATCCACATCAGCATTTCGAAGTCCAGGTGGCACCATCTTTTCACTTGTCTCCTCTGACATCACTATTGACATGAATTAATGCTCCTGAGCAGTTGGTCCACCTAATCAGAGGAACATAATAGAGGAGGTTGCTCCCATGGAGGCCATGGAAGAGCTTGCCAGCGTAGGGGCGCGAAATGTTGCTGGACTTGTCTTGGCTTAGCCAAAGTTGGAATAGTGAAGTGCTGCAGCTTGCCAGCGGTAGGGTAGTGGTGACGACCAGACAAAAAAATGGGACAGGCGGTGGTGGCCGTCGCACATGGCGGAGGAGCGATGGGAGTTTGGGCATCAAACTGACCGTGGGGAAACAACAAGAACTCGTACCGCAACGTGCATGTGGAAGGAATTGGGAAGGGTATTCCGAGGGTGGAGAGTGGTGCGCGGTGGTGCCTAGTTAGAGGCGAGGAAGACACTGTCCAACCCATCTATTTAGTGCATGAGGGGTGGCTAGGAGCCTAGGACGGTGTGGTCGCCTCTAGCAGGCCAACACGCTCCTCCTCGCTGACAGAATCAAAGCGGCATGCCATTTGCGTGTCGGTTGTGTGCAGTAGTGCGAGAGGGAGGTGCAAAGGCGCTCGCTGGCAGGGCTGGTAGGGTCTAGGGTTTTTGGTGTGGAGGCAAGTGCAGAAGAGGAGGCCAGGAGGGGTGTTGCTTTGGCTACTGACTGCAGAGGGAAGATGAGTTCGGGAGTGAAGAAGGAGACAGGTCTAAAGAGAGGAAGAGAGAGACGGGATGGAGAAAGAAGATTAGTTAGTGGGATTTTTTGTGGTGAGAGGATCTTGTGTGATTTGGTGATGACATGGCAAAAAATGGTGACATGGATGCCATGTATGCAATACGCCAATACAATGGTCCACGTCCGCAAACCATGGTCTAAAACTAGGCTAGGGGGTTAAGTAAACGGTATTGAAATTTGAGGGGAGTGAAGTGAACCAAAAAATAGATCGATGGGTTATCCGAACAACTGCAATACTTGGGGGGGGGGTAAAGATGACTTTTTCCTTTTTTTTAACAACCATAATAGCTGTAATATCAATATATGATTAATCTACATCATTATAATCTGGCCCCACCAAAATAAGTGTTGTAGAACCTTCTCCTTTTCTCTCAGTTAACGAGAGAAACTCTAATATTATTCGTTCTCTACGGATTACGGTGGGAATTTCTGGCTCTGAAAGCAAAGCAGGTGTTTTTAATCCCACCAACTGTTCATATTATATAGATAAAGAA
This sequence comes from Stipa capillata, assembly GCA_019208055.1. Lineage (NCBI taxonomy): Eukaryota > Viridiplantae > Streptophyta > Magnoliopsida > Poales > Poaceae > Stipa > Stipa capillata. The sequence goes on along the minus strand of JAGXJF010005755.1, from coordinate 24,462 downwards.
AAACATGTTGCATCCCTAGTCTACTTGGGGTTAACTAATTTTCATATTACAAGAGAATTATTTTGTGATCAAATTCCATTGGGTTGGGTCTTGTGCTGGTTTTGTTGGGAATAATTCGGTGGTCTTCAGATGTGACGAGTCGTCATTTGCTATTTCTCTGCTTGGCTTCTTGTGATCCTGGTCCCTCATAAGCTCGATTCTCCATCATTTATTTGCCTCTCAGTTGAAGTATAAGTATATTGCCGACCTTCCCATAACAGCTTAAGTTTTCTGGTGAAATGATTGATGCATGAAACTCAATATGGTATTAGAGCCAACAGGTCTTGAGGTCAGCTGGCGCAGTTTTAGGAAAGAAAATGATAGCCTACTTTGAGTCCACGTCAAAGGTCTGGAGGAGCCTTGACGTGTAGGGAAAAATAATCGTAGCCCACTTTGAGTCCATGTCATAAGTTTGGAGGAGTCTAGATGTGAGGGAGAGTGTTGAAGCATGAGTATATTGCCATTGTCCCCTAACAATTTAAGTTTTTGGGTGAACTGGTTGGTGCCTGAAATTCAATACTATCTATCATGCCGGAACATTGCTTTCAAATAAAGCTGGGTAACTTTTAGCTAAACCCATGCTCCTGAGAAACCTAATTAGAAACCTAATTAGGAGTACAACATATTCATCACACCTGAGTGCTTGATGCTTGGTAGAATCAGCAGTAATTCAGCATATGATTTTTTTTATCCATACTTTCACTAAACATTTATGTCAATTCAACAAGATGTGTCCCAATTCACTAGCATGTGTGAGGGAGGGAGAGTAGATCATCCATTAAACCTGAGGTTACTCTTAGTTCTGTTATGTCTTGATATCTCTTTGATCACTGCATCATTTCTTTTTGCAGGGAACTCCAGCTAACATCATTGTTGGTTCCCATGTTTGGGTGGAGGACCCAATTCTAGCTTGGATAGATGGAGAGGTTGTTAGCATAAAAAACAATGAAGTTCATGTGCAGACATCGAATGGGAAGAAGGTACAGGTTGCAATTTCTTATGCATTCTGCAGATCTCTATCTTATTATGAATTGTGAGTTCAAGTTATGTAGGCGATGTTTTCCTAGTATTTCCTTCTTAATCTCCTTGAATGGTATTATGCTGCTCTGTTAAATCTAAAAAAGGAACCTTACAGCGCTGTTCACTGTTTTACCCATGGCTTGGCTAGGGCTTTATGTTTTATTTTTTATTTTGACAGAAAATGGATTGTGAATTTAATCACAAGTAATGTTTTTTGCACAGGTCACTAGAGACAGATCAAAAGTTTTCCCCAAGGATATGGAAGCTCCACCAGGAGGAGTGGATGATATGACAAGATTATCATACTTACATGAACCTGGTGTTCTACAGAATCTTGCTACCCGTTATGAACTGAATGAAATATATGTGAGCTCCGTATTTTTTCTGTCAAAATCTTACATTGAATACATTGCATAACTTGCACATGATAACCATTCTGCATTCTCAGACTTACACTGGTAGCATTTTGATTGCGATAAACCCATTTCAAAGATTGCCACATCTTTATGATACCCACATGATGGAACAATACAAGGGTGCAGATTTTGGGGAGCTGAGTCCTCACGTCTTTGCAATTGCAGACGTTGCTTACAGGTGAATTCCTGTTGTATAATATTGATATAGATGACCGTTCATTGGGCCAATATACATACCTACATTACCCTGATGCAATCTATTAATGTGGGAAACCAGGGAAATGATAAATGAAGGGAAAAGCAACTCTATATTGGTCAGTGGTGAAAGTGGTGCTGGCAAGACTGAAACAACGAAGATGCTTATGAGATATCTTGCACACTTAGGTGGGCGATCTGGAGTAGAAGGAAGAACTGTAGAGCAACAAGTTCTAGAGGCAAGGGCTGTTAAACCTTTTCTTTTTTCTGCTTACTAGTTGTATCTTTCAAATGGAAGACATATGCATTGGTTGATTGTCTTATACCCAATGTAATTTCAGTCGAACCCAGTTCTTGAAGCTTTTGGTAACGCAAAAACTGTGCGGAACAATAATTCGAGGTAGTTGTTCGCTTGAGTGTTTTCTATTTTCTTTTCCTGTCATGGATTTGTTTCTTTCCTTTATTTGGATATCACTGACTGGTTACTTGGAATCCTCATTTGTATGCATTTCATGGTAAAGTCGCTTTGGTAAGTTTGTTGAGATCCAATTTGACAAGACTGGACGAATCTCGGGAGCTGCTATCAGAACTTACTTGCTGGAAAGATCCCGTGTATGCCAGATAAATACCCCGGAAAGAAACTATCATTGCTTTTATTTCCTCTGTGCTGCACCACCTGAGGTAGGTTTCACATTGACTGGCTGTTTCTATCTGACTACTTGCCTTTGGATACGGGATTTAATGTAGTCTAAAAGGTCCACTCCTTACAATGGATTTCTGTAAACTGCAGGATACTCAGAGGTATAAGTTGGCTGATGCTAGATCTTTTCATTACCTCAATCAGTCAAGCTGTATTGAGGTTGAAGGAATTAATGATGCTGAAGAGTATTTAGCAACAAGAAGGGCCATGGACATCGTTGGTATCAATGAGGAAGAGCAGGTTTGTATCGTGTTGTGTTGAAGCTATTAAAAATATGAGTTTCAGGAATAATGACATACACTATTACTTATTTATTTTGCAGGAAGCTATATTCAGGGTTGTAGCGGCTATTCTTCATATTGGGAATATAAATTTTGCTAAGGGGACAGAAATTGATTCATCTGTGATCAAGGATGATAAGTCCAGGTTTCACCTTAACACGGCAGCAGAGCTATTGGAGTGAGTACATTTTCTCCTTTTGAAGAATATTTTATTTTCTGTATCTTCAGTGTGACCACAAATCAAAATGCTGACCGCTAAAGTTTCTTGCAGGTGTGATTGCAATAATTTGGAAAAAGCACTGATTACACGAGTAATTGTTACTCCTGAAGAAATTATTACTAGAACACTTGATCCTGCGTCTGCACTTGCTAGCAGAGATGCATTAGCTAAAACAGTATACTCCAGATTGTTTGATTGGTACGATCCTTTTCCCTGTCCCCTCTGGCAGAAAATTTAATTAGATTTCTAAATCATGACATTTTCCATTGTTACTGTGATCCGATGCACAGGATCGTGGAAAAAATTAATGTCTCCATTGGACAGGACCCAAACTCTAAACAATTGATTGGTGTTCTTGATATCTATGGGTTTGAGAGTTTCAAAATTAACAGGTTAGTGTTTTGCAACTTTTCTGAACATGATGAACAGCCCACTTCGTAGAATGTGCTCAAACATAGCTGTTGCATTCCTCGAAACAGTTTTGAACAGTTGTGCATCAATTATACAAATGAAAAGTTGCAGCAACATTTTAACCAGGTACGTCTTGGATTTGGTCTTGATCATAGGGCTTTCCTCTAGATATTGCTTACTTTTGGGTTTAACATGCAATATTTGCCCCGCAGCATGTATTCAAAATGGAGCAAGAGGAATATACCAGAGAGGAGATAAACTGGAGTTACATAGAGTTTGTTGATAATCAAGATGTGCTAGACTTGATTGAGAAGGTGCATATTTCTTCATATGTTTCATACTATGACATGGCACACATAATGCAAGATAGTTATAGTGTAATAACTTCTGAAGGAAAATAGAGATTGAAAGCTGAACTATCTAGGTTATTTATGTATTTCACTGTCAAGTTGGTGGTTTGTATGTCGGACAAAGAAGGGATTGAATTTCTCAGAAGCCCTTTTCATTCTATAATTGGTGGCCAGGGAGACGAGGGTTTGTTCCCCTGGGGTTATATTGGTTCTGTTCCTGCCATATCACTGTAAATAATGAAGAATCTGTAAGAAATGACTCAATTTTATTGTGCTTATGGTGAAACGATCAGCAGATAGCCTGCTTGATGTTTTGCTGCTGCTGCGTGTACCTTTTCACAAACATATTAGTTGAGAACTTGAGATAGCTTAACTTGGGCTAGAACAACTTTTGTTTCAGTAAGTTCGAAACCTTTGGGCTCCACTATCTGAGAGTTGATCGATTTCATAATGCTACTAATTTAATTGATGGGGCTTATGCTTAAAATTGTGAAAGGACATACTGGTAATATTACCTGTATTTGTGATGCTCATAACATTCTAACAAAGTTGAGACAAGTGACATACATTAATATCCAAGAAGCAAGAACTAGCTATATTGGGCTTTAGAGCCTTACAAATTGTGATGCTTCTAGTTCTGTGATGAGCTAAGGCATGGACAAACAAGTTTCTAGTCTTGGATAATGGAAACCAGAAAGAACAAATTGGTTGTGCAGTATTTTTTTTTAGCACTAACATGTGTTCTGCTATTTTCAGAAAGGTGGAATGATTTCACTTCTGGATGAAGCATGGTATGTTTTGGAACTTCCAGTTACCATTCCAGCCTACTTGCAAGCGACATAGATTTCTTCAATTGCTAAGACATCTGGGTTGGTCTTTAGATTATCCTAATGTGTCATATCTGAATGCTTGTGAATTAACTTCATTTTCCAAAATTCTGTGCACAGTATGTTTCCCAGATCAACACATGAGACATTTGCACAGAAGCTCTATACAACATTTAAGAATAACAAGCGATTTGTCAAACCGAAGCTTTCACGTACAGACTTTACAGTTGTCCATTATGCTGGCGATGTAAGCTTGCTTCATCAATTGTTAATATCTTCTTATACCAAAATATAGTTACGATACTAATTAGACAATTTCTTGTATCCTCCACAGGTGACATACCAGGCTGATCATTTCTTAGACAAGAACAAAGATTATGTAGTGGCTGAACATCAGGATTTGCTGAATGCTTCTTCATGTCCTTTCGTAGCTGGTTTATTCCCTTCACTCCCTGAAGAGTCATCGAAGTCTTCAAAATTTTCATCTATTGGATCACGTTTCAAGGTAAAATTCTACTTGATTTTATTTTCATTGCTTTTATGACAAGGCTGGAGAATACATAAATAGTACTGTACACTACTTACTTACAAATCCCACCTTATTTTGTAGCTAACTTATCCCTGAAACGTTGTATTTGGCTTTGACATGTCCCTGCCAAACTCCTTGCAAATATATATGCAGCTGTGTTGGACAGATTAGGCAGCTTTTCAATGCAAGTGGGACTCTTCACACAGCTCCACACATCATTAATATTACAAAGGCAATTTGTTATGTTACTGTGAGCTAGACCTGATCAAGTCCTCGATCTGACTGGGTTCAGGCCTGGTTTGATTGGGGCCACTTTAGCTGGGGCCAGGCTATCCTTTTAAGCTAGTTGAATTGGTAAACCACATAATTGTACCATAAAAATGACTAAAACCATACTGAGCTGGGCCAATAGAGATGTTGGCCCCAGCATTTGTGCCCATGCCCGGTCTTGATGCTTGAGCTGGGCCGAGCCTGAAGGGTTCAGTCACTTTTTCTCAGGTCTAGCAGCTGAGCCCATATGATTATGACTATAGAATTTTGAACTTTATGTGCTATACTGCTATGGAACATGGCATAAACTTGGTCTGCATGAAAAAGTGTTTGAAGTGCTTAAAAATTGTAACCTTGTGAACATTTCATCTGGTATGTGAATCAAAAGATTATAATATAATAAATTATGTACTATATAAATGCACCATTTAGAAGTTAGCACATGCGTTTGTATGTTCTTTTTTGACACATGTATATCTATATCACTACCTTGGTATTTATTGGAAGTCTTAGTGTACTGGGTGTATTCTTGTTTGTCCTTTGTTGCTCACCTATTCATACATGCATTATGCATAGTCCTCTGGTTGCCTTGATGGAAGTGTATGACAACGTTGCTACGTAGTTCCTCCTGTAGTTAGTGACCAGAAAGTAAGTTTGCACAATTAGAAAGTTTCAATGTCTTTGCGACTATAATGAGTGCCTAAGTCTTTACTAATTGTTTTTATTACCCCCAGTAAGCATGTAGTAATTATGATTCCTCATGTTCCAGTACTTTGAATAGAGAGTAAATATCTTGATTCTCCTCAGCCCTTAGTGCTGTTGACTCTCTTTCTGTTGACATTCTTGCTGTGCAATTTTCAGCTGCAACTTCAATCTCTCATGGAGACATTGAGCTCTACTGAACCCCATTATATTAGATGTGTGAAGCCAAATAATCTCCTCAAGCCAGCCATTTTTGAGAACACAAATGTGATACAACAACTACGATGTGGGGTAAGATTCTTATACTCTATTATTAGTCATATTGTTAGCATCTGTTGAACTAATACTGACTTTGCAGGGTGTTCTTGAAGCTATCAGGATAAGCTGTGCTGGATACCCCACAAGAAAAACATTTTATGAATTTGTTAATCGCTTTGGTGTTCTTGCTCCTGAACTTCTAGAAGGGAGGTAAGCAATCTAAAAAGAAAGCAAAATAGAGTTTTCTGCTCATTTATTTTTTATGTCTCAAGCTATTTATTAGTTATTTTTATTTTTATTTGTATATTCTTGTGTTAGCAATGATGATAAGATTGCGTGCCAAAAGATTCTGGAAAAAATGAGGCTGGAAAATTACCAGGTAAGACATGGAACCACTACTAGGATCCATCACTCATTTCTTCTGACTTAGTGATGTTATTTAATACCATTTGGATTAGGATAGGAACCTAAGGAAATTTTTCATGACAAAATGATTTCAGTAGAACTATAATATCTCTTTATTTGATTTAACGTTCTTACGGTTCTACATATATTTCCTAAATTGAACTCCTACAATAATACATGAGATTTTTCCACTGTGATCCTTATTTACTATTATATCTGTGCCAACATCTTCCGATTTCCAGATGTGCACTGCAGTACATGGGTATTCGATGAACCACCCTTTTCCCAACTTTACTAGTTTTCTCCTTCTTTTCAGTCAACTACTGTTTCTGTAGATTTGAGCTTGCATTATTCTACTTGCAAAATCAGTGAATATTCTTATGTAGTCTCTTGGGTTGACTTCCAGATTGGGAAAACAAAGGTGTTTCTGAGAGCTGGACAGATGGCTGATTTAGATGCACGAAGAGCAGAAGTGTTAGGAAGAGCAGCAAGAATTATACAGAGGCTTATGCGTACATATATTGCACGGAAACAGTTTGTTTTGGTTAGAAGGTCAGCAACACGTCTACAATCTTTTGTTAGAGGTACCCTCTCTCTCTCTCTCTCTGTGTGTGCGTCTGGGTGTGCAGTGTAAAGTGTGGATTCTGATGGTCCATGTAGGCAGAGTGTTTCTGATGTCATGTTCTGTAATGCAGTTGCTGTAGCATCCTATGGATTTCATGTGCTCTTCTTTTCCTTGTTGTAATGCAGGGACATTGGCTCGTAATTTGTACGAGTGCATGAGGCGGGAAGCAGCAGCAGTAAGAATACAAAAGAATGTGCGTCGTCACAAAGCACGCGAATCTTATTTACTACTGCAAGCAGCTGCAATCACGCTGCAGACAGGCTTAAGGGCTATGTCTGCTCGCAAAGAATTCAGATTCAGAAAGGAAACCAAAGCAGCAGTCCATATCCAAGTATGTTAGTTATGTTTGATCAGTTTTACTAAGCATTCCATGGCTTGAAGTCCATCACGTTTGTGAAACTTCACTATTCGCTAGCTTTTGGTAGTTCACCCTAACACATAGTTATGAAAGCAACTGTTTTAATATTATGACATGATATTTTGAACTCAGGCTCGATGGCGCTGCCACAGAGACTATTCGCATTACAAGAATCTGCAGGGAGCAGCTCTTACTTACCAGTGTGCCTGGAGACAAAGGCTTGCAAGAAGAGAGCTCAGAAATCTCAAGATGGTACACTCATATCCCTTACCCTTCGTATTCTTCCAATGTTTTTTTACCATGGCCCATACATCATTTCTGTGTTATTCATGCATCATCTGAAGGCCGCGAGAGAAACAGGGGCCCTCAAAGAGGCCAAAGATAAACTTGAGAAGCGTGTTGAAGAGCTAACATGGCGCTTAGGACTGGAGAAGCGATTAAGGGTACCCGTTATTTGTTCATTTGGCTCCTAATCCTGGCGACACTATTTGGACGTTGGTAACATGGGGCTATGTCTAATATTCTCATTTGCAGACGGACCTCGAGGAAGCAAAAGCTCAGGAAATTGCTAAGCTGCAAGAAGCATTGCATGATATGCAGCTGCAAGTTGAAGAAGCGAAAGCCATGGTCATTAAGGAAAGAGAAGCAGCTAGAAAGGCAATTGAAGAAGCACCTCCAGTAATCAAAGAAGCACCTCCAGTATTAGTCGAAGACACAGAAAAGATTAACTCTCTGACAGCTGAAGTTGAACAACTGAAGGTATGATGGCAGCTGAATCATTTCTGCATGTATCATGCAGTTATTTTATTTAATCAGATACTTGGTCATAAACAATTATCCAGAATTTGGTGCATATATAACATAACCTCTACTTTTACACCAATGTTCTCATAACATGGTCATACATTGGGACATTTTTCATTGACAGCAATAGCGACCTCTAAATTTCATTTGAACCAAACAACTCTGCTTCGTTGTGAAATGTTGGAAAGACTATCCCATCTTTTGCTTATCATATGTATAAAATGTTGTCAAGTGTCTCCTTTTAGTCCAGAGAAAAAAATGTGACTTCAGTCACAATGTGTAAAGTGCTAAGGAAAATAAATAGTAATTGAACTAAAGGATGGCTCAGGCTTGGAACTTGAAAACATCTCAAATAAATTTGAAAACAAATGTTTGTTGTATGATCTAGTCAAACTTAGGCTGGATTTTGATTTCGGCAGGCTTTGCTGCAAACTGAAAGGCAAGCCACAGAGACTGCAAAGAAAGAACATGCTGAAGCTGAACGGAGAAATGAAGAACTAATGAAGAAATTTGAAGGCGCAGAGAAAAAGATTGAGCAACTTCAGGACACTGCCCAGAGGTACAATCCAAATAGAATTACGAGTTATCATTGATTCATTTGACTCTAAATGTTTTGCTTACTAATGATGGTACATCCGTTTATACTTGTATTAGCAGTTTAACACTGTTTGTTACATTCTGAATTAATATTAAGTGGTCTTTTCGTGAAAATGAAAACAGGCTGGAAGAGAAAGCAACCAACATGGAGTCTGAGAACAAAGTGCTCCGTCAACAGGCTGTTGCAATTTCTCCTACTGCAAAATCGTTAGCTGCATATCCCAAGTCTCCTTTCCAAGTATGTCATGCCCCTGGCTACTCACATTATGTACAAATATACTTATCTTCATCATAATGACCTAATATTTCAAATTGATTGTACTTTGTCAGCTGAGAACGTCGGAGAATGGGAATGCTCTTAATGGGGATGTGAAATCATCGCCAGTAAGTGGAAAGAACAGTCCCATACATTTGGCTTACAATTCAGAAAGTAACTGATGTTAGGTGATAAATAACTTTTTTCTATATTGAAATCTTGTGTAGGATGTAACCCCTATCTCACAGAATCCCAAAGAGCTTGAGGCTGAGGAGAAGCCACAGAAATCACTTAATGAGAAGCAACAGGTGTGCTATTTGTTGATTACTTATTTTTTATTACTTGTTCCACCTTTTTCCCCTAAAGCAAATTATGTACTTGCTCTGGTTTGATCATGAAATTATATCATGTGTGATTTCTTCTTCCTTTTTTTTTGTGTGAGGGAGATTTCTTTTTCATCATATATGAATTTTGTGCTCCAGGAAAACCAAGACCTGCTAATCAAGTGTGTATCACAAGATCTTGGATTCTCCAGTGGTAGGCCCATAGCAGCTTGCGTTATATACAGGTGTCTTCTACATTGGAGATCATTTGAAGTTGAAAGAACTGGTGTTTTCGACCGTATTATTCAAACAATAGGCACTGCTATAGAGGTAAGTTGTACTTATTGTTTGCGAACCAGTTCACCCCTTCTTTTCCTGGGAGAAAATACACTTTACATTTTGTTTAGTATAATTTAATTATAAATCAGTATTTTAGGTCTTCATGATTAACCTTGAATAACACATACAAAGTAAACCAGCAATATCAGATATTAAAAATTTAAAATGCTGCAATAACATATAAATTTAAACATCCTTTTTTCATTTTTGTGTTGTGGTACTGCTACGTAGTTAAGTTCAAATTCTTCTTTCCCAAAGGCCCAGGATAATAACGACAAGTTAGCATATTGGCTCTCCAATTCATCCACATTGCTCCTACTACTACAACGAACACTGAAAACTACTGGAGCAGCTGGACTCACGCCTCAGAGGCGAAGGTCATCTGCTGCATCATTTGGGAGGGTGTTTTCGGTAAAACATATTTCTCCTCTCAAGTTTGTTACTGTTGGCATTCTAGCTTTATAGTCTGAAAAGTTGCTTAATTTTGTTGCTTCTGAAAATACCAGGGAATTCGAGCTTCACCACAAAGTGCTGGGCGTCCTTTTCTTGGTAGCCGTTTGATTGGAGGACTAGGTGATCTTCGTCAAGTTGAAGCCAAGTATCCTGCTCTGCTTTTCAAGCAGCAGCTTACAGCTTTCCTTGAGAAGATCTATGGAATGATTAGAGACAATCTGAAGAAAGAGATATCTCCATTGCTCGGTCTTTGCATCCAGGTACGAATCATTGGTGCCAAAATTCCTTTTATTGTATAGAAAGAGAGTAAATTTCAGATTTTGATTTTACTGATACTTATTCTGCAGGCACCAAGAACATCTCGTGCAAGTCTAATTAAAGGATCTCGTTCTCAAGCAAATGCCTTGGCCCAACAAACTCTGATTGCCCACTGGCAGAGCATTGTGAAAATATTAACAAACTACTTGAATGTTTTGAAAGCCAATTATGTATGTGACCTAAAAATGAGTTCTCACATACTATTTCTGAGTGAAAATATGCATTAACATGTTCTCTATACACGCAGGTTCCTTCATTCTTAATTAGCAAGGTGTTCACTCAGATCTTTTCATTTATTAATGTTCAGTTGTTCAATAGGTAAGATTTTGCTCTTGCTCTACCTGTGGTACATTATACTTCTTTCCATTAGGATTTTAAGATATTCCTTATCTTGTAGTCTGCTTCTCCGACGTGAGTGCTGTTCATCTAGCAACGGAGAATACGTCAAAGCTGGATTGGCAGAGTTAGAGCAGTGGTGCATTTATGCGACTGAAGAGGTAGGCATCGATGAATTTTTTTTCTTTGATAATATTTAATTTGTGTTCTAATTTTATGTGGTACATACAGTATGCAGGTTCTTCCTGGGAAGAATTGAAGCATATTAGGCAGGCTGTTGGATTCCTTGTAGGTGTTCTATACTGATTAGATGTTTCATTTGCAACTTTCTGAGTGGAAATCATATAGTCTAACATGTTATATACTTGTATTATTAGGTAATTCATCAAAAGCCGAAGAAAACATTGAAGGAAATCACCAACGATTTGTGCCCTGTATGTGATCTTTGAACCCAGTTAAGTTTTGCCAGTCATTGACATATGTTGTTTATGACTTGTCACATATTTTGAAAACTTTCAGGTCCTTAGCATACAACAGCTATATCGAATTAGTACAATGTATTGGGATGATAAATATGGCACCCACACGGTTTCGTCAGAGGTAAGCTTATTCAACTTAATTTAATCACCAGTTTGTTCAAGTTTTATACGTTACTGCATCAAGTGGTGCTATCCGTGTTGCTTTATCACTATAATTTGGTTTCTGATGATAAAACAAAATGGTTGTAGGTGATCTCAAGTATGAGAATAATGATGACAGAAGACTCAAACAATGCAGTGAGCAGTTCTTTCTTGTTGGATGATGATTCAAGGTTATTTCCTATTCCAAGTTCAATAACTAGTTCATGACAGTTACTTAATGTCCGTCATCTAACACTGTCCATGATACTTCGAACAACAGCATTCCATTTTCAGTGGACGACATCTCAAAGTCAATGACAGAAATCGAGGTAACAGATGTGGATATGCCACCTTTGATCCGGGAGAATTCTGGCTTTACCTTCCTACACCAAAGAAAGGACTAACCGGGTGGTCCTTTTGCATGCAAATCGCTTCTGCATTCCGTTCTCCACTCGACCTGTGCATAACTCATGTACATATTCATGCCTTTTGCTTTCTATCAAATTAAATCCAGTCTGGTCAGGGTAATCGGTAGATCTATTTGATGCTTTTTGTTAGGTCCTTGGTTTGATTGGTTGGTTCTTTCTTCAATTTTATCCACCTTCTTTTGGGTGATCAAAATTATATTGCAATGCCAGGGGTCGGATGCCCCTGGCCAGGATCCCGAGCTGCTATTGGAAAAGCTCGTGTTCCTTGTAGCGCCTGGAAATGTTTTCCACAGCTACTGGTCAGTCATTTGTGTCCCTTTCATTTCAATCTTCACCGTATTGTAAATTGCAACGAAGATCATAGTTGAAAAAAAATTACAGTGACAACTGAGTTTTTGGTGTATTCTGTGCTTAGATGTTTGTCCTCCGTTTTCATATGACAAACACACGCTGATGTTTCATCGTCCACAGGAAAAACGCGTAAAAGCCTGATCTCTAATACCAAGATTCACACCATAAGATCATCCAAGATAGCAGATGAGACATTAATTCAAAAGAAATCGCTACAACTTATATTCCTTTTTGAGATGTACTACAGCTTAATTCGGTTACACATGAAAGAAGATTACCTGTGATGGCGCACCACACACCTTGACGAAGGCGATCGAGAGAGGGGGAGGGAGGGAGGTGCATGCATATGCAGGCCTCACCCGGCCGGAGTATTCGTTCTGAGTTTTTTATTTTTTGAGAGGGTTATTCGTTCTGAGTTGCGACCGATTTAGTACGCACAAATAGCCACATTTAGATGGCAGATGTACCAAGGTACAGAGCACGCTAGCGAAGAGGGAGCAGAAGTGTAGCGGAATGGCGCAGCCAAATTTCGAGCTCGTTACCAGTTCGGCAGATGGCTCAAGACGGATCCCTGTAATCTACCAAACCTCCACCGCAACGACGTCGGTTCGCTCGTCTCCAGCCCAATTTTGGATGTACTCTGTCCGGCAGTAATTCCTGTAACAAACAGACTTCTTCCCTTCGGGCTTTCTTTCTCCCCCATCTCTCAGCTCCAATAATGTCCGGACATATTTGATGCATTAGCACTCTTGTGGTGTACTAGTGCACTAAGCCCCCAATTCAGCATTCAAAATATCACGAAAAATTTCGAATGTTTTTGTCAATATTCATACACATTTCACAAAATTTAATCCAAATTCAATCTACAAGCTTGAGAAAAAAATTAATCAAACTTTGAATAGTACCAATAGGGTATTGTTCACTCTAAATTTGAATTAGTACTATTCACAGTCAGATTTATCTTTATTGTTTCTCAATCTTTGGATTGAATTTGGATTTAAACATTTGTGGTATGATAGATGGATGTAATTTCTATCTCAAGAATTTTTTAAAGATTATTTTAATAACTTTTAAATATATTTTTGGGTGGCCTAGTGCACTAGTATACCAAAAAATGCTAGTGTACTCAATATGCGCCCAGTAATGTCTAGTCAGCCTAAATAATTTTAAAAAAAAGTAGGAAAGGGAAAATGCTATAGTACGAAGCATTCCAGCTGCTGGATGAGATGTGAGGTCTACCTCTCCTTGACGTGCGTATGATAAAACAGTTAATTTGAAATGCATTATTTGATATATTTATTAGTAGCACTAGCAGGCACTGGCCTACAAAGTACCAACCTCTGCCAATTGCCAATTCCCCCTTAGTTCTTTGATTTATTAGAGAAGTGCAAAGTGTTTTCTGCCCTGTATTTTATTCATGATCTGCTTCTCTTGACCTACGGGTTTCGCTGTCGGAAACCGGAATTTCTCCCATGGGAATGGTCTTCAGAAAAAATAATTGTGCTTGTAATATTGTGAGGTGGCATGTCAATGTTCCATCGTAAAGAGAAGGAAAGGAAGTCAGGGCAAAGCTAGGAGAGGCTGGCAGTGGCAGATGCCAGCTGCAAGACATGTGATTTCTGCTCATGAGATCGAGCATCTTTCCCGCAGCATCTCCGTCTCACACAGTGGTAAAGCAAAGCTAACTTGATCATGTTGTGCTTACCTACTCGTTTAATTCTCCATCAACTTGTTGATCCCCAAGATCTCACATGTATGTATCTGCCTGCAACTGCAAAGAAGAAGCCTCCTCAAGATCATGGATGGAGATCGGAGGAGGAAATTAGCTGCGATCACACGGCCGGCGCGCGTGGTGGACAGCCCGGCGCGGCGCGTGATCGCCTGGTTGCAACTTCTCTTCAGTGAGTGATCGATCTTGTTCTTGCCGCGATCGATCCATCCATCCTAGCGAAAGCACGAGGTAACTCATGATCCATCGATGCTTTGGTCTTCTTTAATTGCAGAGGCGTTTGTTCAGAGGTACAGCTGGTTGGCGAGGTGGGACGCGGCAGGGCGCCCCGTGTTCTTGCTATTCTTGGTGTTCTTTGTCCAGAAGAACCTGCGCCGCTCCTACCTGTCATGGAAGAAGTCGCGGCTGCAGCTGCGGGCCGCCGCCGCCGTCACCGTGCAGGCGGCGTTCAGGGCAATGGCGGCTCGCCGCGAGCTCTCTCTCCGGAGGCGGACTAGAGCAGCCGTTTGCATCCAGGTAAAACGATATAGTCAACTGCCATGGCGCACTTCAATTCTTGTGTGGTGGTACAGTACTAGTACGTGGTTCTTGCAGACTGTCAGTTCTCTTACAGTGAATTTCTTGTCATGTCGAAAAAGGCGCAATGGCGCGCACACATGGCGGTGTGCAATTACCTGAGGATGAAGAGGGCCTCCCTGATCTGCCAATGTGCTTGGAGGCAAAGCATTGCGAGGAGGCAGCTCAGCAAACTCAGACTGGTCCTGTCCTCATCTTCTACTGCTCCTCACAACGCCCAATTCTTGCTGTGTTAATGTTCATGTGAGACTGTGAGTGGTTAGTCATATTGCTTTGTTGAAATGTGCAGGCCAATCTTGAAAGGGAAAGGCTTGATGAGATATGCAGGCTCCAAGAGATGGTGGATGTGCTGCAGCAGGCGGTTGAGGACGCGGAGGTGAGGGTGATTGCCGAGAGGGAGGCGGCGATGAAGGCGATAGCGGAAGCACCTCCGGTGATCAAGGAGACTGTGGTGTTGGTGGAGGACACTGAGAAGGTTAACTCGTCGAACGCCGAAGTTGGGCGCCTGAAGGTCTCTCACACCAATGTTCCATCCAGAGATTGTACCGTGTGCAATGGTTCAAGTGAAATTGTGATCTTTGAACAGTTCAGATTTTCTTGCTGCAGGATTTGCTGGGAGCAGAAATGCAGGCAACATTTGATGCGAAGAAAGCACTAGCAAAGGCGGAATTGAGAAATGAAAAACTGGCTAGGTTGCTTGGAGTTCAGGAGGTTAAGAATAAACAGCTGCAAGATTCCCTGAAAAGGTTATTTTTTACTCTTGCGCAACGCATGCTTCCTGTGAGTTCATGATAGAAATTTTAATATTTTGCACGACTGTTAATTAGGATGGAGGAGAAAGCTTCCAGTTTCGATGCAGAAAACAGAATGCTTCGACAGGCTGTCGCGTCAATCCCTGTTATGAAGTCACCATCTAGTGAAATCCATAAAGCACCTGATCTTCAGGTACCTAGAATCACAAAATATCCTATATTGAATCACGATGATCAGTGTACTAAAACATGTTTGTGTATATTGACAGGCAACTCCAGAGAACGAGAAAACAACAAATGGTGCAGTGAAGCCCATGGTAGTAGACAGGGAGGATGATATTCATCATGTATGTATAATCCTACAATTAGTTTGATCAATATTTTTGTGGGATGCTTGCTAATTTGACCCAGTGGGATCTCTAACTAGGATAATAATGCTGAACTGCCTAGCTCAAATGACGTTGAAGCTGAGAAGCAGCAGCAGGTAGGATTCTGGTTATGAACTTTTGGCTAAGGTTCGAACGGTATCACGATTCATGCGCTTTCCGACATTTTAATATTTCTGAAAATCTAGGAGCTGCTGATCAAGTGTATATCTGAAGATCTGGGATTCTCGATTGGAAGGCCTATCGCCGCGTACCTCATCTACCGTTGTCTGGTCCATTGGAGATCATTTGAAGAGGACAGGACCACAGTTTTTGACCGCATTATCCAGAAGATAAGTGCTGCAATTGAGGTATGTGACAGTGATATGCATAGCTGACACTTTTTATGGTTCACAAGACATGTATACATAATTTGATGTTCTTCCTGCAAGGTGCGAGACAGCAATGAAACATTAGCATATTGGCTATCCAATTCATGCACATTGCTGTTGCTTCTCCAAAAGACACTGAAAAACAATGGGGCAGCTGCTTTGGCTCGTCAGAGGCAGAAAACATCGTCCGTGATGTCACCACGGGTAATGTTACAGAAATTCTCATTTGCATCCTTAACTGAAGTTATCAATGAACTTGGCATTCCGTAATCAGTACCAAGTTGGAAAATTCCAGGAAAACCAAGCTCCTAGTCATCCTGAGCGTCCAGTTCCCGATGGACGGTTGATCGGTGGGCTAACCGATGTTTGCCAGGTTGAAGCCAAGTATCCAGCTCTTGCTTTCAAGCAACAGCTCACAGCATTGTTGGAGAAGGTCTATGGAGTAATCAGGCACAACCTGAAGAAGGAACTGTCCCCTCTGCTTGGCCTGTGTATTCAGGTAAGCATTGCACGTCTCATAGTTCTCGGGAACATTTGATGAAAGTTAAAGGTTTAAGGATGAAATTAAATCCTTCTCTAGGCACCAAGAACATTCGTCGTCAGCCCCAGAGGATCAGGCTCTCAAGGAACAGATATGGCACAACAGGCCTCCATGGCACATTGGCAGAGCATCATCAAGATCCTGACAAATTCTCTCAATGTTTTGAAATCAAATTACGTACGCACCAAAACTATACTACTAGACTACGATACTAGCTATCGTTGTGCTTCGAAACACGTCTCATTTGGCACTCTTTACGTTGCATTTGCAGGTGCCTCCGTTCCTAATCTGCAAGTTGTTCACCCAAGTATTTTCATTCATCAATGTGCAACTATTTAACAGGTACATACATGCATATGTACTATTGTTCTTCACTCATATATGTCAAAACTAGTACAATGAACAGATGAACTCACATGATAGTATTGTTGGCTCAATTGTAGTCTCCTGCTACGGCGTGAATGCTGTTCATTCAGTAATGGGGAGTATGTTAAAGCGGGGCTGGATGAGTTAGAGCATTGGTGCCATTGGCTAACCGAAGAGGTGATAACATTCTCCCCATTGTTTCAGCAAATCTTTCAGGAAGCAGTTGCTAACTAACCTTCATCTGAAAACAGTATGCAGGTTCTTCCTGGGATGAACTGAAGCATATTCGGCAGGCAGTCGTGCTTTTGATACTAGAAGAGAAGCATAGCAAGTCTCTCAGAGAGATCTCAGAGGAATTTTGCCCTGTAAGTCTCTGAATCTGTATCCTTAAAACTGCCTTCGTAGTGATCATCTTATGTACTAGTTGATAATAAAATTGGATGCGTTCCATGTTGCCAATAGGCACTTAGCATGCAGCAACTATACCGAATCAGTACGATGTATTGCGACGACAAGTACGGAACCCTGGGCATCCCATCAGAGGTAGGTCACTCCAATACAATCCTGACAAGAACTTGCAAGTTCCGTCTGTTATCACTCATTGGACAAAATGATCACACTGCAGGCCGTTTCGAGCATGCGAGCCAAGATGATCGAGGGATCAAGCAGTCCATCGGTTCAAGATGACATCAACTCTTTCCTCCTAGACGATGATTTCAGGTTTCCATTTACTCTCCCCTTCTTTTCCCCATTTTGGTTAATTCGGCCCGTTTGGGTTGCGACAATTTTTCCTGATTTCTGCCGAATCAAACTACTTCCTGTAAAATTCTTGCGTTCCATTGATAGTTCTTCCAAAACCAGAGTGCATTTCTTGTTGCAGCATACCGTTCTCTGTGGACGACATCGCGAGGCTGATAGTGCACGACGATGTAGCAGACATGGATTTGCCATCACTGATCCAGGAGAAAAATGGCTCCCCGTTTGAACCCTGAATGGAAGAAACATAGCTGATCAACACGCCATTTTTGTGTTCTGGTGGTGTACATACCGCATGATACATACCACAGTTTTGAGTTTTGGTACATATATAATGTTTGATTTTTTTTTCTTCCTTCCTGGCTAGTTTTTGAGTTTTGAGCGTTTGCTTGGGTTTGCGTGTGCCGACTTGTACAGAAGTGAGCTATATGTAAGTATGTATATGCAGGAGAGAGAAAGAAAGAAAGAAAGAGTTTGAGTATGATTTTTCAGGAGATTGATGCTTGCAAGTAAAGCATACCCTGCTTAATATGTATCACCATGTGTGCTAACTCTGATTAAGGTGTTGAAATGGTATACTTTTCCATCACGCTCGTTTTCTGAACTCTAATTTGTGACACCTCACCGTTGAGCATATGTCGACCACTCCGCCCATATCTTCAGGAAGAACTGTTGTCCAACAGAAGAATATTTGTGTCATAGCTCTCATACTACATCTTTTGATAAATAATCTAGCGTGCAACCACTCAAAGAGTGACGAGATGAGCTAGCAAACGACGTGCCCTAACTAGTCATCTGGTACGGTGCCTATGTGACAGCCTCTCTCCTCTACCTTGCTACATCTAAGGCTATGTTTGGACGCAAAGTATTTTGAAAACCATTGTTTCTGAAAATGATAGTATTATAACTTGTAGTCACAGAATACCATAGTTTTCAAATTCTATAGTATTTTACAGTATTGGTAAAAACTGAGCGGTGTTTGGTAATTGCAGTATTAAGTAGAGTATTTTATTTTTGTTTCAAAAATAATGTACGGTAACTAGCCGTTGGAAAAAATTCTAACGTGTTTGCATGCAGGCTTGTGTACTTTCGTTGTGTGTCAATGCTTCGAAACCATGCATGGGCTAGTGCATGTTTAAACCTCTCCCTTGATAAAGTATCCTATATCAACTCTAATATTTTAAACATGTAACAACTGTAGGTTGAGAAATGACAAACTAGCTAGAAAAGCAGGCACATGGATCATGTCCTGCACCTGCATGGAGGGGCGTGGCTCTCGTGGGGAGAGCAACCAGAGGATGGGCGGGCCCACCCCCATCTCTCACCTATCTAAGTGGCATCGATCTATCTCGAGATACCTATTCGTGGATATAAGTATAACGCATGCAAGATCAGAAAAATAACCAAATCACATACGGAATCACATGGAGGCAAACAGAAAGGAGGTGGCTCCTTCTTGATGCGTTGCGACTCCGGTCGGAGAGAGGTGATCGATCTACAGCAAGCAGGTACGCATAGGCCAATTAGGGATTTTCAACAATGTGGGAAAATTTCTTGAAGCGCAAACAAAGAGAAGACGACGAACTAGCTATCATCGAAGCTGCATATAATGGCGATAGAGGTTCAACCAATCGTACACCTATTCATACTTCCATCCTCATGGGAGATATGTATGTACGAGAAATTTTGGAGGGTCATGAATTGAGATGCAAATGAAATTTCCAGATGGAAAATTATGTCTTCCATAATTTGGTCAAGTGCTTTCGTGAGAGACAACTTCTAAAAGATAGAGGAAGTGCTATATTCCTTTACGCCACTTCAAAGAATGCAAGCAATCGTACCCTTCAAGATTGCTTTTAGCATAGTAGCGAGACCATAAGTCGCCGCTTCAATGAGTGTCGAGTGCAATCATGAAATTATCTGGGAGCCTAATACAATTGCCACCAATTAATGTTCCTCTCAAAATTTCAAGCAATCCAAAATTTATGCCATACTTCCAGGTATTCATCTTGCTGTTCTTTAATATCATTAGTGATATACATATAGTTACACAAATTTTTAAGTGTATATGTCTTTCCACAGGATTGTATTGGAACAAATTGATGGGATACATGTTCCGATTAGCATCACCCCAAAATACAAGATCCATATCTCAATAGAAAAGAAACATTATCACAAAATGTCATGGTCACATGTGATTTTGATAATCGGTTTGTTCATGTTAGTGCAAGATGGGAAGGTTCAGCTTCTGATGCTCCGGTACTACAAGATGCCTTTGAAAATAATTTTTACATGCCTGAAGGGCCCCCTTCTAGACGGCTTCGACTTCTGCATAAGCTGACTTAAGCTTAATGGTCCCCAGAAGCTCCAGTGTGGGGAAGCTCTAATAAGCTCGTATCCTGTTCTAAACGGTTTATGCAATTTGAGCTTATTGTCTGTGGTGGATGGTGTAAAGTTTGTATTACCCCTAGACTTATTATTGATACATTTAATTGATAATATCATTACTGTGGACTATTTTTGGTGCAACTGAGTAATAAAATAAACTACAAACATTAAAAAACTAAATTATGATATTGTTTAAGCGATCAAATAATTGGCATGCTTGATTGTATCGTCCGTAAACACTTGCGTATATCCATCCCAATTCCAATTCCATTTTAATTACCATATAGTGTTGAAGAAAATAAGTAAAGATGCTGCCTTGACATATTGCTTCAATTCACATGTAAGATCAAATAGTCTTGACATGCATCATTGTACACATCAATTTTTCTCACTTGACATGCATCATTGTACCCATCAATTTTTCTCACAACCAAACCTACAGAAGTAGTTGGCATTTTAGTAACAGCAAAGTGCAATATTGTCCCTCTCCAAATCCAAAATTTCAATCTTGAATGCATGACATCACTCTTATAGTTACCAAGGACAGTCATTAATACATCATTTACAATGCATACAATAGACCATCCACGTTGATGCAATCTAATTAGTACAAGAATTAAATTAATTTAACTAAACTTTGAAGGAGGTCTAGTGTGACTACAGCTATTGGTGGACATAAGATCATCGCCGTTTGTATAAGCAAGGTTTCAACTGGGGCCAATCAATGTTTTTCACCACCTTACTCTTTTCCTGCGGAGACAAGTCAAACCACGGTGAGGAGACAAGTCAAACCACGGCATGCAGTGTCAAAACAAAGCTCAACTATGTCAATGATCCAATTGTTAATTGTCAAGGGGTAGGTAAGGTCGGAAATAGTGTGACTGACCTTTTTCCTGAAATAGAACAGGATGAACGTTTTGCTTTCCACGTCCTGTATAAAGGAGCCAATAAGCAATTAGAAAGCATGAGAGTACTCTTCTCTTTTCACATAATATGCTCGTGTCATTGTGTCAACACAAAACAAACTGTATATGTATAACGGGAGCTATGAGCGTATCATACATTAAAAGTACAAAAAGTCAAAAGAATACGAAAACCCATCATATGGACTTTCAAACACAGAATATAAAAATGGTGTATCAATGGAAACTTTTCCAAAACCACAATTGCATACTAGCACCATTCTTTGTGGGCACAAAGAACAGATTAGTTTCTGAAGCATACTAGCACCATTCTTTGTGGGCACAAAGAACAGATTAGTTTCTGAAGCACATACTAAGGACGTAGTAATGAAGCTATGATCTCCATATCTCTTAAGTCATCATCCATTATTAGTCAATGCAAATAAAGCAACATTGCGGATCCAAATATGACAATTTGTGTATCCAAATATATTGAAAATCAGAATTTAGTGTCAGAGAGTGGCAACTGATACAAGCCTTTGGACTGATCTTTAATTCTAGTTATACAAACAATGTTATAGATTTTAAAAAGGTAAATACACCAAGAGAAAAGAACAGTTTGCTCACCCGCACCGAATGGTACGAGCACCGGGGGAGACACCTCAATGCCGCACTACGCGCCACCGCTGATACAGGCAAGGCCGTGGCCAGGAGGAGGGTTGCTGTGGCGGCAAGTAAGCGGAGGAGGAGGCGGGAGGCCGCCGCGGTGGGGAGAGGTGATAGGCGGGAGATGAGGAGGCGGGGCGACCTTGGGGTGGCGGGATGTTGGATCTCGGTTGGAGGGAGGCGACGGGAGGCAGCGTGGGAGATTTGAGCTTCGGGCGGCGTAGATCCGGTCACCTCCGGCTGGCGGGGAGGAGGGGATGAGGACCGGAGGGGCATTGGGGCGACGGGAAGCAGGGCTTCAGTCCGGTCGGGACAAGGGGCAGAGGGGCGGCGGGATGGCAGGGAGGGGGGCTTGGGCTGGCGGGGAGGAGGGGAGGAGGAGCTCCGGGACAGCAGGGAGAAGGGGAGGAGAGGCGGCGGGGCGGAGGGCCGGTGAAGAGGAGGGGTAGAGGGCTGGTGGGAGGAGGCGCCGCTCTCGGGCGGGTGAGGAGGGAGGGAGCGGGGGAGGTGGGGAGGGGAAAAAACACTGATGATTTTTTATATATAGTAGTGGCATATGCAGGTAAATAGTTTGAACTAGTGGGGATAGCGCTGTAATTTTTAGATGTGGAAGCTGGGAGAAGCTCGGGAAGCCTCATTTTTTAGGCTTCCTCCCACCAACAAGAAAAAAGAGGGTGATTAGAATTTAAGCTGAAGCTAAGTTTTACCTTCTAGACAGCTTATGGCTTCTTGGGACCATAAGCGATCCCATAAGTTGTCTAGAAGGGGGCATTTATTTGGTGGATGCAGGATATGCAAATACACCCAACTTTATTGCACAGTATCAAAATATCAAGTACCATTTGTTAGAGCAAGGAAGAAGCAATCAGAGAGCACAAAACCCTTAAGAACTATTCAATTTGAGGCAAGCTCAACTCTGTAATCACGTCGAACATATCATTGGTGTTCTGAAGAAGCGTTGCGCAGTATTGAAATGTGCCTCACAACACCCCATTGACTCACAATTAGAAATTATGATAGCATGTTGTGCTCTTCATAATTTTATTTGCAATAATGACGGTGATGAACGATGGCTTGATCATGTTAGGTTGGGTATTGATCCAAGACATATAGTAGATGTTCTGAGTGGGGACATGCAATATAGAAGTGACTGCAATCTCTCAATGAGCGGCGAGCACTGGGTAACACAAAGAGGGTCAAATAGCTGAAGCAATGTGGAAAGACTACACTGATTATCTGCAACGGACAAGAAGGACTGACAAGAAGGACTGATCCATGATTTTCCCTAATGTATTATTGATTTTGTACTTCAGAAGTATCGTGACTTAAGTTATATTAATATTTGCACTGTTTGCATCTTTTAGAGTGCCAAATACACAAGTATCCATCTTTTAGAGCGCCAGATACACAAGTAGCATGTGATGTACCAATATAGACAAGTTCAAAAGGAAAATAAAACAAAAGCATATGAAATTACAAACACGAGATTTGCGAGTAGTAGCGTTTCTATCCAAATAATGAAGGTTCAACATTTGGTTCGACATGAAGGTATTAGACCAATAAAAATAAAAATTATAGTACCATGATATAAAATAAAGAATTTCCTAATTCACACTTCCAACTTGAGAGTACACCACTTCTTTGAGCAGCTCCACAGCAACATCATGATCCACTGTCATGAATACTTAACGGTTTACTCTATCTTTTTTGAGATAGTTGATCACCTTCGGAGTTTCACTTGGTGTGAGGAGGGCTAACTATTTAAGATAATCAATGCATCTGGCCATGCAGTAAGGATCATTGCTGGGATCATTTTTTCC
Source organism: Stipa capillata (assembly GCA_019208055.1). NCBI lineage: Eukaryota > Viridiplantae > Streptophyta > Magnoliopsida > Poales > Poaceae > Stipa > Stipa capillata. Next base: position 778 of record JAGXJF010005755.1, on the reverse strand, counting down.
CATCGGAGCAAATTTGATTTTCTTGTAGCTCTCTATTTGCTTTGTCTTTAGTTCCTTATAAGTCTCAAGTTCCTCTTTCCTAACAGAAACCAAGTTTTCCAACATCACATCCTTGCTTTTCTTAGCCTTGGTTTTGTCACGTCCTTCATGAATTGCTTTTGTGTGCTTGATCTTTTTTCTTGGCGGTGATTCTAGATGTGTCTGATTGTCTTCTATTGAAATATGATTTTCAGCAGTTTGTAGAGGTTCACTATATTGAGCATATGAGAAATCATTGCTGCCATACAAGTCATTCTCCAAATCATAATATGGCATGGTTGATCCAAGAGCAGGTATTGATGGATTAGGTGACTCCATAGTAGTAGCACTTACAACTTGTTCATAGAAGCTTCCATTTTCAGGAAAAAAGGCATATTGTAATTCTCTCCAAACCTATCAGTTGTCCTTTTGCAATGCTTCCCTTCTACGTTTTACCTAAGTACAAAACATTAACTACAATGATAGGAATTCATACAATGAATTCGTAACCAGTGACATGAACAAACCTTCATAAATTTCAAACGGGTAATCATAGTAGGGGAATGCTCTATATCCCCACTTCTGTTGTTCCTTGGACAGTTCATTCCACTTTTCATCTAGAGCTATTGGCACTCTCTTCTCAGGATCCCAACTAAATCCACTATTTTCTAGAATAGACTTAGAAACACCGTGTTCCTTCTTGAGCCTTTGTTCTCTATCTTTCAGTTGTGATACTGACGATGTATAGTACGATATCCCG